>JAKSZU010000006.1:148017091-148617091 GCA_026018925.1 Tupaia tana
TGGGGTCTTCAGTGGCAAAGCCAGCAGGCAACAAATAACACCCGGAGTCCCCTGTACCTGAGGCTTGGCTGTATACTTCCTCCTTGACTGTATTGTGTTTCAGGACCTGACTGGATGCCCCAGGTGTTTTCAGTCTTTTCCTGAAGGAATTGCTGTTTCCAAATGCAAAGCTAAGTGAGAGAAGAGGATTAAGAATAAATGGGCCTACTTTGGCCACAGTACTAAATTGCTTTCTGTATATTTTGAAATTTCTCTGTGTCTACTTCATCATTAGTAAAATAAAGACTGTCAGACCTGTGTGACATTGAATGACTATGAGTTCAAATAATTGATGTTTCTAAGAGTGCTTTGAACATTATTGTATATTTGATGTAGGTAAAGTCTTGGTTAATACATTGAGTGAATAAAACATGTCACAAAATTTTTTTAAAAAATAAAAATACTAGCTTAAAAATAAGTGATTACTTCATTAAATATTTTAAATATTTACAAGTAGACAGCACATTGGTTAAAAGTGCATGCCTGCATTCAGTCTACATCCTGGCTCTGTGACTTTGAACCTGTCATCAGGGTTCTCCAAGCTGCATGTTCCTGTCCTATTAAAGTGGGAGCATAATACTAGATTATGGGGAAGTACATTTTAATTGGTTGTCAATAAACATTTATTAGTTCTGCAAAAGTACAATATGAAAGCTTGATTAGCCTTTTCCCTGTTTCAGAGAAATAAAAGGGGAAATGAGGCAATGCATAGTCAGGGGAAGCATTTCTCAAGTGCAGTCAGACTTCAGAACAAAACAGAGAACCTATGGGGTTTATTCGGCCCTGCACCTCTGCAAATTATTACAGTTTTATTATAGAATGAATTCTTTTTAGATACTCATCATGTCTTTCTAGGATTAATGATGAAAACTTGAGTGCTTTTTTTGAAATATATCACTCTGTACAATGCTAAAAGGAGAAGAGAAAAGGGGTGGAAAAATTGAACTGTTCCTAGGAATATTATTGACCAAAAAACCAGGAAAAGGAACAGAAACAACCTCCTGATACAAAACCCTGGCAATATAGTAAAACAGAAAACAAAAGACAATAAATAAATAAATAATAATAATAAAAACAGTAGTGTTTTCAAAATCATGGCCTTTTTAGGAAAGTAAAGGAGGTCTTTAGAGACCAAAGATAATGCAGGCCCTGTAATTCAGGCCCAGGTAGCTAAGAGTAGGACAATGACTTGCCTGAAGGCGTGTGCCTATGGGTAGTGACTAAGCACTCTCCTTTTTACACACAGATGAAGGAAAGGAGATACAATTGAGGGACCATGAAAGGTGTGTTGTCAAATCAGAAATGGCCAGCAAAGACCGAGAACCCTGAAGTGCCGCTCTCACAGAGAAAATGTTGACTGGGGGGAAAAAAAAAACCCTAAGTAAGGAGGGATCTGGTAAACTTGAATGTCTTGTTATAGGTCCTAGAAAAAGGAAACTCTCTTCTGAAAATTTATAGCCATAAACTGTTTCTCAAGTGGGATCATGCCCAAATTCTCACTACCTGCAGGTTAGAAGAACTCTACACTAGGCCAGCCCATGATGTAGTGGATGGCTGGGTTCCACATGGCCAATTGCAGTTTGAATTCTGGACCTGGTGACTTAAAATATATTCCAGATGCATGTGTATGCATGCCCAAAATCCTGAAAGGAGGGAGAGGAGAAATGAAGGAGAAGGCATTGCAGCATGGTCTTCCACCTCATTCCCCATGGGGCAGGGGTGCTTTCTCAGCACTCCCCCAGGCCCTCTCTGGCAAGAACACACACCCTCTGGCAAATTAAAAGAAAAAAATAGAACTAAGAAAAATCTGAGGGGTAAAAAACCCCTCTATATTACAAATTCCTTGCAAAGTGATCCCAGATGAAGATTCCTTAGGCCTTCCAAAGAACCAAGCATAAATTCTCTCTGGGAACACACAAACAAATCATTCCTTAAAATACCTAGGGACCAGAAGATGGTATAATAGTTATGTTGCTGGACTCCTATGTAGTCGACCACGGTTTGAGTCCCAGATCTGGTGACTTAAAATTCATACCAGGTACACCTGCATGCATGCCCTAAATCTTAAGAGGAGAATGGAGGAGCAGGGATTGCAGTGTGGCCATTCCCCCAGGAGGTGATTTCTCACTTTCTTTCTTTCTGTCTCTCTCTGTCTCTCTGGTGAGCACACATGCCCTATAACAAAAAATCTCTCTCTCAAAAAAACAAAAACAAAAATAAAAAAACTCCACAAATAAGATGTGAGAAACATGACTGTATAATGAAAAATGACAAAACATCCTAACATGCATCATGAAAAGTAGTGATATTATAACTAGCAGAACTGGACAGACAGATTTCAGTTATTACAATTATCTATATAGAACATAAAATAGTATATTAATATATACAAATGGAGGAATTGAAAATATAGATAAAGAATCAATGATTAAATCATTTGAAATTACATAGAATTTCAGGAAAAAAATTGTACATGATTGAAATGAAAAGATGGGCTGTTGTGTTAAAGAGAATATTAGACAAAAGTAGAGAATTAATAATATGTAAATACCTCTAAAATATGTTTCTCTAAAAATATACAGAAAAATTGAATATATATAAAAGAAGGTGAGAGACATAAAGTGAGAAGTGCTTATGTGCATCTAATCAAATTCTATAGCTTAAAATTAAAGGTTGAGAGAGCAGCAATATCTGAAGGAAAAAATGACTTAGAATTCTCTCTAATTATTGAAACGTATGAGTCTTCCTACTCAGAAATCACAGTAACTTTCAAACATGAAAAAATAATCTATGCTTAGATATATGAAAGTAAAAGTACATATTATTAAAGGAAAAACAACCGTAAAAGTAAAATGAATTGCCTGCAAGGAAATGACAGTTGATGTCTAACTAACAATGGAAGCCAGGAGAAGGGTACTTGCTATGCGCTAAAAAGAAATTATCGCACAATAATATACTCCATAAACACTCCTTTGTAAGAATAAGAGACCAGTGGACGTTTTTAGAAAAATAAAAGCAAACTTTAACCCTAACACACTTTTATTAAATACAGTTTTCAAGCAATATTGCATAGATAAAAGAAAAATAATCTTAAAAAGGCAATTTGAAATTCAAAGAATGATTTGCGAATAAAATATATTTAATATGTTTTTAAAAGTAAGTAGATATTGAATATAAACAGCTAACATAATGATTTATTTCTTAAAAGTAAGGAAGTGTTAATAATTAAGTCAGATGGAGCCAAAATTCTGAAAAAATTTATATGCACGTTGCAAAGGCATTAATAGAGCTCAGTTGTTAAAAGTATTTTGAGTTTTGGGAAGGAGAAGGTCATATTGAATAGATATTGCTAACTTAAGTATATAGAGTGAAATTTTCAGGACAAATTCCTAGTGGGTCAAAATAAATGTAACATCCACAGCAATAGAGAAGAAAGAAAAAAATGAAATGCAAATAAATAAAAACTCAGTTGACCTGAAAAAAGGCAAATGGAAGGAAAAAAAGAAATTTCAGCAATAGACGATATAAACTGAAGCGGTAGAACTATATTATGTTAGTAAATACAATTAATGTACCTTTTCTATTAAAACATGAAGACTGTCAGATTTGTTTAAAACATTTCCATCTATTATAGATGGTGTATATTAGTTTTCGATGGCTACATAACAAGATAGTACAATTTAGCGGCTTATGACATAGTGTTCTTTTTAGCTCAGTTCTGTAGATCAGAAGTCTGCATGGGTTCTACCGGGTTTTCTGCTTAGCGTTTCACAAGTCAGCAATCAGTGTTGGCCAGACTGCGCTCTTATCCGGAGGCTGGGAAACACGCTTCCCAGTGCATTCAGCTTGTCGGAAGAATTCTGTTTCTTTTGCTTGTCAGGCTAGGGCCCCTGCTTCCTTGCTGCCTATTGGCCCTGGCCATTCTTGATCCTTTCAAACAGTCTCTGCTTCTTCAGCTAAGTAGACTACCTCTTGCCTTGAATCCCTCTCAAGCTTCAAATATCTACGACATCCACTGCTTTTAAAGAACCCATGTGATTAAATTAGGCTCATCCAAAATTCTTCCTTTTGCCATGTAAAGTTACAAATCTTGAGAGCTCATCAAAGTCACAGGTGCCAGCCATACCCAAAGTGGAGGGGATTACACGGGACAAGGTCATTCAGAATTCCGCCTACCATATGGTGATTTCAGAGTCATGCCTAGAACATAGAAAGCAGGATAAGAAAAAAATGATTTATTTCTCTTTTCCACGAATGAGAGAGACTGAGAGAGAAACTCTCAGGTCTTTTACTTCATGATTCACCGTCAGCTTCAGCCAGCCCTGGGTGGGGGTACACACATGCCTGGAATGTTCGGGAAGGTGCTCAGATGCAAACTTGGAGCCTTCCGGTATGGGTCAGCCTTTTAGAGCGTTGTGTTTTGCTACGCCACTGTCAGCACCCCAGAAATTTTGAATGTAAAAGGCTGGAAAAATATACTAGAAAGATATTACCATACATGTTATCTTCAACAAGTAATTTTCCATTTCTTGTTTCTCATATATTTTACTTCTTTTTTGTCCCCCTTGCTTCCCTCCCCTCTACCCTCTGCAGTGAATTCTGGATGGGAAAACTCCTTTCGTATGCCACAATGACATGCATGAATCAATGTTTTTAAAGTAAATAAATTAAAAAAATATGTATACTAGAAAAATACTATCTGTTGAGAAGATGAAAATATCCAAAATCTGGTTTTTATGAGGTTAATAAAACTGACAGATATTTATAAGGTTAAAAGTATAAATAAACCATGTGAGAAATAAAAAGTAAATGGAGATGGAGCAGAGATAAAAGATGTAACTATATACTTCAATAGATAAAGCCCAGAAAAATACTGTTGAATAAAAAAATCCAGATGCAGAAAAATCATGCTGTATTATTCTGGTTAATTATAGATACACAAATATATATATATAACCAAACCATATTTTATTTTGGGCAATCCCAAATAGGTTAAAACCACAATGAAAGACATCCAGATAGGGTAAAACCACAACGATCAACACAATATTTAGAATCACATTTACCTCTCGTGAGGAAGGAAAGGTAATTTAACTGGGACAAGTACACCGAGGACTTAAAGGCCTTTGTTTTGTCTATTATTTTCAAGAATATGTTGAGAATATTCTCTATTTTTATTCTTTATGACTTACATATGTCTTTTGAGATATATGAAAGTTTTATTAATTTTAATGAAAACATTTGAATACACATGTATACATTTGATATATTAAAACAACAGAAAACAGTTTGATTAAAATACTTTTACCAGGTGTAATTTTTTAAAACCAGTTTTTCACTTTTATTTGAAATGAAAACATATGGTTTTATTTTTAGATACTGAATGCTGATAAGCAGGATTTCTTTTTACAAAGATACACATTTAGGTTATTGCTTTTGAATTTCTAAGCTTGCTATTATGAATGTCACTCAACTACTCAGTCCATAGTGTTGTAATTATATCTGTCTTCAGGCAACAAAAGAACAGATTCAATGCTTGCTTAAACTTATAAGCCATGTTACTTGATAGTTGCCTTACTTTATAATTGAACAAATTCTGAAAATGGTTATTATTATATCAGATGGTTGACATTTATCTTTCCTTGAACTTGCCATTTACTAACACTGGAAACATCAACCAGTTGAATTTCTTTTGCCACACTGGATCACACCTTTGGATTCGTCACCCTGTAGAGGTGACTGAATAATTCTGATAGATGGCATTATACCAGCAGTATAGCGAGCTACATAGTGGTCAGGGCCCGGGAAGCTGGGCCGACTCCTTTGGCTATATCATTAGGGCTAGTACAAATGAGACCTTTCATTTAGAAAACTAGAATGTTGGGGATCCTTAAAACGAAATTGTTTTATCCCCCCTTGAGAAAATGTTTGCCTATTTTCTATTTCAAGGACTCTTTGGTGGTAGCTCTTCTTATGATTACATTTCAGAAAACATCCTTCATTTTTCCTATTAGCCCTCCATTCCTATATGCTGTTACAAATTCATCATGTTATGACCTATTTTGTATAATATTGGGCTACTGTTTGATAATTTAGCCACCCATAGGAATAGCATGCTGGAAGATGATGCAATTTTTATTTTTTTCCTGTGACTTCTTTCTCAGTATGACTAGTAATCATTCTCATTTTTTCCATTTATTCTAAATTCAGTGTGGTAGAAAGCACGTTGTACTGGGATATGTATTTATTTTGTGTTTGTTAACACACCATTTGCAACTCTGTAGAACTTGCCTGGGAAGGTATTTTTTGATTGTGTATATTTCTGTATTCATGTGATTCCAGTGTCTTTCTCTTAATGCTTCTATATTCTGAGACATGCCCAATTTCCTTACTCACTAATAAAACAGTGCATGACTCATTGTAAATCAGTAGGGATCCAGCAATAAGGTGCAATACATCACAGAAGCAGTGCAGGCTATCATTGGAGATAATAAGCAGGTGCATTAATATTCATGCATCGTGAAACCCTGGTTGTGCTTCTAAAAGCTGTAGAATATACATTCCAGATTTAATGATCACCAGCAGATATTTGCCAATGACTTTTAGATAGTTCTTGTAGCAACTGGTTCAAGGCATTACTAGGTAATTTAAGAAACTTTCTCCCATGGTTTCCATTTGCTTAACTGTATGACTCAGCTCATGTTCCTCAGTGAGTAGATGAAATCCTTTCTGGTTAGACCTTGGGTCAGAGTGTTTTAAGATTGATCATATATGTGTCTGTATGTGATATGTTGTTTGTGGTGGGTGTAGGGGAGGCATCAAAAGGGGGGAAATAAAGACTATGTGGATTGTATTGTACTGTACAGTAGGAATGATCTAAGAGGGGCCATACAAAAATAATGTGTGACAATGAATGCTCAAATACCAGCAGAACAGGGCCACCTGTTCTATACCTTTTATGGACTCCTAACAATACATCCTCTGTGTCTTCCTACCTACCTTTCTGGGCAGTAAAGGGAAAGGGTTGGGAGAAAGAGGAAATATTTGAGCATCCATGTATTACTAATACTGTCACTACTATTACTACCGCTTCCATTAGCATCACCACCACTCCTAAATAGAGAACTCTGAAAGAGCTGCTTGTAGTGGCTGTTGGTCCTAACCTTCCCCACTGGTCTGTTCTGCATTCCATGCTCCTCTTGTTCCCTTTTAGTTCATCCATTCATCCTTTTTATGCAGTCAACCAATAAATATTTACTGACAGCCACAACATACTAGACTATGCTAGACGACAGGGATGGGGTGTGAACAAAGCAGAAGAAAATCCCTACGGTCATGAAGCTTGTCTTGTGGGAAGTGTGCGTTAGGGTTAATCCAGTCACTTTTGCTCTTTTGCATTTTATAGAGTCTCTTTTTACCTTCAGAGTAGGATTAGCTAAAATTGAGATCTTTCACTTTCTGCATACTTCATATGAAGGATTTGCAAAACATCAGCTTTTGTCTTTATGTGATATCAGCCTTGATGTATGGAGCTAGAGTTCTGGGAACATGTTGAAGTTTCCTTGGCACAATCTCTTATAAATATCTCAACTCGTATAAGGGCTATTATGCTACTGTTCAGTGATGAGAATATGTATGTATCAGAAGACAGCAGGCTTTTATAAGGAAAGTTTGTATACCAAATAAGACCTGTGAAGAACTCATAAAAAACTCTCTACTTGTCATGCTGATGTTGGATTTGTTATTCTTGTGACTAATCCATACAAATAGGATGAACCCACATCCAAAATTTGTTTATATGTTAAGACTGGCTGTCACACTTATACCAAGAGTATTTGGAAAAATTCATTCCTCACATAGTAAGGATTTTGAGGGAAGGCATGATGTCTTTCAAGCAAGTCTGAGAATGGCTTGGAGAGCCATGAGAGAAGACTGGCCTGGAGTTTGGTGTATATGAGAGGAGGCTAGGGTGAGAGTTTCCACTCATCATTCAAACTTTCTGCATGTGCTAATGGAAAGAGCACTAGAATTGTTTTTATCAGCTTTCCCCAATGTAGGGGAGAAGGGAAAGAAATAAGGTAGAGCTTGACATGCAAAAAACATCAAATATTAAAAAAGAAAAATGGAGTTGGTCTTCATACTACAGTTACCATGATTTGGAGAGGAATTTGAGGATGTATGACTGCAGTGTAAATGACTCTATTGGAACCCCAGAAGCAGAGAAGTACAATGAATAATTAGAAGAGATATTGGGGCCATGAGCCTCACCTCTCCGCTCCAATGCTGGCAGGGGCTGACTCTTCCCAGTTTGTGACAGTGACTTGTAACTCACGGTCGGTGCTATGTTATTTATAGTTCTAAGCAGCCTTTTCCTTTTCTCTACTGTGTGTCAGTGCTCTTATTTCAGCATTGACTTTGACTATTGGTAAATCATTGTCTCCTGAACCTCACTTTTCGGGTAGAAAAATGATGAAATCTAAAATCTGCTTTCCTAAAGTAAAGGAACTTCAGTATCTTCTCATCCTGTCCCCAGTGAATCATCATAAGGAATTTCAAAGCATATGCCAGAATATGGACTCCCTTGATTTTGAAAGCTTGTAATTAGTTGCTTCTGCATGGTTAGTAAATGCCAACTACTGGCTTATAATTCCAAGAAAATTATTTCTCTAAAATTGATGTGTACCTATATATGATCAGAGCCTCAATGAAATCCAAATACAAGTAATATAAACAAACAAAATCAGAAAAAGAAATGTTTCGGCACCAGCATAATACTTTACTGATTGTTTCAGTTAAATTTCTGTTTTGTTTTGTTTTGTTCTGGTGAAGAAGACATAAATTGAAAAAGTTGGGATGCATTTTTGCATAGAAATATATGTCATTACTTTTCTGGCAACCCCAAATACGTGTGTGTATGTGTGTGTGTGTGTGTGTGTGTGTGTGTATCAGGATAACAATACAAATTATACCATGACCTTTATCCAAACTGTTTAACAGATAATTACAGAAATCCATGGAAATCATCAGTTGCTGACAGCATATTTTGCTGGAATTTCTAAGAGACAGAAGATTTTACCACATTGAGACACCATTATCACTCTTGCCTCTAAAAGAAGAGATGACAACTTTGCTTACTAAATGCTATTACAGAGTAGTTAGCTTTCACTAAATAAAAAGGGTCTTCAGAAAGTTTGTGGAAAATTAGTATTATGAAAAAATCTATGCATTATTTTAAAACTTTCTTTTTTTTTTTTTTTGAGAGATGTTTGCTATAGGGTGTGTGCACTTGCCGGAGAGGCAGAGACAGAGAGACAGAAATCAAGAAGTCACTCCCCCCAGGGGGCGATGGCCACATCACAATCACTTCACCTCCGTTTCTTCTCAGGATTTTGAGCACAACTGGCATGAGTTTTAAGCCACCAAGTCTGTGACTCGAACTGTAGTCAACTACATTGAAGTCCAGTGACATACCATTATGCCATCTGCTGATGTCTATATCAAAACTTTTTATGCCAAAATAAACCTGTAGTTTAATTTCATTTTCTTTTCTTTCTTGTTTTTTTTTTTTAATTGCCAGAGGGTCATGTGCTCTCCAGAGGGAGACAGAGACACATACAGAGAGAGAGCGCGAAAGTATCCCCCAATGGGACATGGTCATACCACAATTCTTTCTACATTTCTCCATCCTGTCAGGATTTAGGACATGCATTCACATGTGCTTGATGTGTTTTATAAGCCAGTAGGTCCAGGATTCAAATCATAATTGGTTGGCCATTTGGGATCCAGTTCCCTTAACAACTAGGTTATAGGGCTAGCCCTTAATTTCCTTTTTTTGGTAACTTTTTGAAGCGCCTTTGTATTTTTCATGTTTCATTTATGCCATAAATATGGGTAGTCAAATAACTTTACTATTTATCTCATCATATATGCTGAATATAAAACAAAACCTTTCTTTAAGATCATCTCTCAGAAGAACTAGAACTGCCTTATGTTCAAATTCTTATGTATACAATCTCATATTATACTTTAATTATGTTCTTTAAATAAAGTTGTATTTTGGAAGATATTTATCAAAAACAAAGGTAATTAAAAGCTGGCTTTGAATCTTATTTAGGTCACATGATGAAAACTATTGAATAAAAAGATAAGCATATCACAGATGTAGTACTTATTTTTGGTGGTAAAATTTCAAAATTGCCAAAAATGTGTGTCCTTGTAAATACACCTCTTAGTGATCTCTTTAAATAGCATAACAGACTTTTGTTTTAAAATAAGGAAATTTTGGCAATCAACCAAAAGAACACAGTGAACAAGAACAAAAGATACCAACTTTATCTTCAGTAAGACTAAATGAGATCTCTAATTCTGAAAGATGAACTATGATGGAGAGTAGCCAAATACAGTGGCAGTCAACTATGTTTTAAGACATAGTTGATGACACATCTGGTCACTGATCCAAAGGGATATTGGCAAAAGACAGTTTTCCCAGGTAAATGGCACATAATAAAAGGCCGAGGCAGTGAAACTTGGGCATGCTGGTGAGAGTGATTCTTGACATTCCTCAACATGTGCCACTTGCAGAGAATGAGTACAGGAAAAGCTCACATCTTTCAGATGGTGATTAATCACAAAAAGAATCAGTATGAGGATTTTGTTACTAAGAATAAAAGATGAAAAATAAAAATAAAAAGGAAAATCCAATAGCAGATGAAGAACCTTCACCAGGAAGATGTTACAATGGACCAGTGAAAAATGGTGACCAAAAATATCCTAGTGAATTAAAAGCACATTAATAAATACAGTCAGGCACCCATATGATGACATTTCAATCAGTAAAGAACCATATACACAACAATGGTGCCATCAGATTATAGTAGGCTATACTGTCCAGCCGAGATGTGTACTAGGCTGTTCCATCTAGGATTATGTAAGTACATTTTGTTATTTGCACTACTATGAAATCTCCTAATGACACACTTTCCTAGAACATACCCTGTTGTTAAGCCATGCATGCACGACTGCATGACTATAACTGTCTATAAAATAGGTTTATCAAAAAAAAGATTCAAAGCAATGTTACAAGAACTCAAGGAGGATGATATGAGACAACAGAAGGTGAAACAGGAGGGGCCAGCAGGTTGCGTGATGGTTAAGGTTCTGGAGTCCTACATGGTCAACTGTGGTTCAAGTCCTGGCCTGGGCAGCTTGCTTTTCACTTTCTCTCTTTCTCTCTCTGTCTCTCTCTGGCAAGTATGTGTGCTTGGATTATTATCAGTTGATGATAATGTGTATATTATCCCTAACTGGACTGGTGTGAAATGTATTTATGTTGGAAAATTAATGTTATAAGCTAAATGATGTATAGTGATTGAATGTATAAAAAATTAAAAGAAAATTAATTATTAAAAAAGAGAGGAAAAAGAGTAAAATTTTCTTTAAATAATAATAATAAATTAAATAATTCTTTAAAAAATATGGTGAAGGGACCAGCAGATGGCATAATGGATATGTTGCTGGATTCCTACATAGTCAACCATGGTTCGAGTCCTAGACCTGGTGGCTTAAAACTCACACTTGGGCATGTGTGTTTGCATGCCTATGATACACATCTCCTCTATGAAGTCTTCTTAGACCATTGCTGCCTTCAGTGATCACTCTTCACTTAAATATTTAAATAAAATTTTATCATTTTTTAACATTGTATCTTCGTCATTTTCTAATACTTTAGTACATGATCGTCTTCTCTTACAGAAGAGATGATGATTGTCAAACCCTTTGACTCTAAACCCAGTCATTTAATATGTTACTGAGAGGAAGCAAAATGATTAGATAGAAGTCCCAGATATCAACAATAACATGGCAATAATTACTATAATGTATTGTGTGTTCATAGATTATGAATAAGAAACCAATGCACAGAGGCTAAATAGCTTACTCTAAATTAAAAACTAGTAAGTGACACCCAGGCAGACTGGCTCCCAGCTCCAGACCTGGTGCACATACTGGTACATTATGTGTGTGACCTTGCTCTGTCATTTAAACTCACTGTCTTCTCTTCCTCCATTAGAGCGAGGTGGGAAATGACTCAATTTATAAAGTTGCTCTAACAATAAGAAAAGTACACTTAGGAGCTTTGTTAGCCACGAAGCTCTATAGCAAATGTAAAGTATGACTGTCATCATTGCTATTTTCATGCTTTCATTGTTGCCACAGCATTTTACAGGTTCAGCTCATAGAGCATCAATGATTTCACTAAGAATCCTGTACAGATAGATTGTTGTCCAGTCATTTACTGACTTCTAAACCTGAAAAGGCCTGTTCTTACTCAGATTGAACAATACCCATGCCTTTCAATAGCTTATATGCTCAGAAAGACTACCCAGCAAAGTGTGATATGATAAATGTCAAAATTTGGTTCTGAGTTCTGCAAAAAGACCTAGTAGAGAGAAAAGAGGAAGAGAAGTATTGTGAGATGCAAACAGTTAAACAAATGTTTCTCAGCTTAGAAAGAAAAAGCTGCCATTTCAAATTCTAATATCTTCCTCTGGGAAAAGCAGCAACAGGTTTTGTATTGTATTTATGCTACACAGCAACCTTTTTGCATTGTCTTTAGGTTCCCTTCCCTGTACCTTTTCCCACAAACATTGTCCTTGACCAAGACTAGAAATGAATTTGATTTCTCTAATGCAGAAGGTAATTGGATTTTTCTTTATTGAATGCATCGCTTTAATGACTGTCTCTGCTTCTGCCAATTTAGCTGCAAGTGACCTGACATTGATCTGATGATCTGAGTTAAAATAAAGAGTTGAAGCTGGGGGGTGAAAAAGACCAGCTGCCTAGCATCAGAAAGAATGTTTATTTTTGCCTCATCTTGCCATTTTCCTAAGAAAATGTTTTATCCTTGACTGTTGTCTTTTAAAAAAGCAAGCCACTTAAATAATTGGTCATACAGTAGCACATTGCTTCCTTCTGGAAAATATAATAAGCATTTCCCAGAAAGTGCCCTCGAGAAAACATTGAAAATTGAATAAAAACTACCCAATAATCATTCTCTTCCTTGAAAATATTTATTACCACGCAGACTTTCTGAAATAGGATAAATATTGCTGAACAGAATTAATTAAATCTTTAAAAAATCTGGTGGAACATGAAATATTTATTTAAGTAGTTATTTACTTAACCTTGTGGTTTTATTATAATATTTGACACAAGAATTGTTATTCAAGGTTATGAACAAGCAGTGGCTGAAATTGTTGTATTTAAAAGAAAAGCAATTTTTTTCCTCAAGGGAAGCTATGATAGAAAGCTTTTAATGCCCCCAAATATATGGGATCTGAATTTATCTACCTTTGCCTTTATTCATTTTCTACTAAAAATTTAATTCATTTGATTCTTGTTTAATTTTTATTCTATCATCTTCCCTTTGCTTATTTTGATAGATATCATGAATAATTTTGATGGAAAAGACAGTCCATGGACATTAGTCTGGGTGAGAAAATAAAATCTTGCACTTGAAGGATCAAGAAGAAAATAGATGAGTTAAATCCTCAACAACTAGTTTTCTTAAAAAAAAAAAAAGTACTAGTGTTCTTTCTTTTAAAATTCTTAACACTAGTTGTGTTCACATTTATCAAAGTGATAGACAAGCTTAAAGAAATTCGAGAGACTTTATATTGTAGGCACTTATGATTTTGAATCTTTTCATACTCACTGAAGCCACATCAATGAAATCATTGCAGATCCTCAGAGCTGAGATTTATGTTACTCAATGAAAGCAGGGCACTAACTTTGGTTCTCATCAACCAAGAGACTCTTGTGAAGTTTATTCCTAGAAATGCATTGAGAAGAGCTGAGATCAAACCTTTCCTGGAAACCGTGCTCTTATGTACTAGTATGATTGTATCTTAAGGGAGCATGTGAAACATTGGCATGTCAGTGAATATTTCCAGAGACCATTTCTTGAACACTGTGTGGCACAATTAATGGGGTTGCTTGAAAATTGATGGGCCTTCCACAGGAAGTCAGTACTATTGAAGAGGTCACTGACCCAGAAGTATTTCCCACTGAATTATAATCTTTCACCATAAATGATTAAATCTTACCCATCTCTAGGCCATTGTTAGAAGTTACACTTAAATGCAATGTTAAAGATTTTAGAGCAAAAGAAAAAGTCTGTTTCAACAGATGATAAAAGTTATTGCTTACTCAGTAAAATATATCTCATCCCATGTCAATTTTCTTAATTTTGAATCTGTCTTGCTTTTTAAAATTTGGACATGATTAATTACAAACATAATTAATGAAATAATATTTTCTTCTTTTAAAGGAAAGGTAGATTTTTGTAGAAAAAAGAAAAAAAAGTATGTGTGCATGCACATAAATGCATTTTTCTTAGGAAAAGAAGGAAATTAATTCCCCATTCCCATAGGATTTTTACAAAGCCTTTATAATAGGTTACCTATATATGATTCTTTGGACATTTACTGAGACTATTAATATGTAGTGTGGCTAATAAAAAATATTTTGTTAATTAATCTTTAAAAACGATAATTTATGAGCCAACAGATAGCATAGTCGTTAAGGTGTTGAATTCTCACATTGCCTATTGAGATTTGAGTCCCAGACCCGGCAGTTTGTAAATTATATTGGTGCATATGCCTGTGTGCCAAAAATCCAATCCCAAGAGGAGAATGGAGGAGAAGGGATTATAGCATGGCCATCCCCCCGGGGTGGGGGTGATTTCTCACTTTCCTTCTGTCTGTCTCTGTCTCTCTTCAGTGAGTACATTGCTCTATGAAAAAAACCTAAACACACAACACACACACACACACAGACACACACACACACACACCACTTATATCCTAATTTTTTTTGACATCTTCTTTGAGCAAATATTTCAGTCTATTACATAAGAGAACTTTGGACATTAGAGGGGATACAAACATGAATCTTTGTCTTGAAGGATTTTAAAACTTAGTGGAGACAGAAAATGTGCACATTAAGTAAATAAAATAGAAGGCAGTAAATGTTAGATGATATGGGAATGATAGATCAAGAACTACCAGTTCCTGCATGTGGGAGAGGACTGTGAGGACATTGCAGTGGTAGTATGATATCACTCAATCTTCAGAAGATGAGAAGAATCTGTGCATGAGGGAGAAAGAGGTAGAACATTTTGGAAGAAGGCATAGAATTACAGGTGGGAAGATGCTAGCTAATTAGAAATATATCATACAACTCAATATAAATACTATATTACATATATACTTGAGAGAAAAGAGTAAAAGAGAAGATAATATTTTGACTAGTGATATTACTAAAAATATAGATGCATAAGAGAATATTTAGATTTTAGACTTTCTGACTGGTGCATACGTTATAAAGAACATGGTATTTTATTTATTATTATATGTTTTAGTTCTGTGGATATATTACTAATCAGAGGTACCTTCTTTTAAAGATTATATTAATTGATATTTTCAAAACAGTCTGGGACCAGCAGTTAGCGTAATGGCTATGTCGCTGGACTCCCACGTAGTCGACCGCGGTTCGAGTCCCGGACCCGGCGGCTTAAACTCACGCCGGGCGCGTGTGCGTGCATGCCCAAGATCCCGAGAGGAGAATGGAGGAGAAGGGATTGCGGCGTGGCCATCCCCCCTGGGGGGTGATTTCCTGCTTTCTATCTCTCTGTCTCTCTCTGTCTGTCTGGCGAGCGCACACGCCCTATAGCAAAACCCTCTCCAAAAAAAAAAAAAAAAGAAAAAAAAAAAAAAACAGTCTCAATATTAGACATGTTGAATGACCTGAAATATATTCATTCAGTATGTAATGTCAAATATACTATTAATTATTTTAATTAAATGAAGAATAAGCTTCTAATTTTTGTCTCTTCACATATTCTCATGTTTTATTTGTACTATTAAAATATGTACATTCTATTTCCATTAGGATGTAAATTACAGGCTTATATTCAAATCTGAATTTAAGATTTCCGAAAGTGCTAAATAGGTTTGTTTCAATTGCTTTAGGTCACTGATATGATGCTTCAGGACAAACCCTATCCTGATTGGGGAAAATCTGCAAGAGCTTTCTGGAAGAAAGGAAATGTTAGGATCATTCTATTCTGGTAGGAAATTATTTTATTTATTTATTTCTTGCCTCATTCACTAAAGGTCTTGCTTGTAATTCTTCTTAAGTATATAAATTCTGTCTAAAGAGACATTTTAGTGACTCATATGATCTTTTAAGACTATTATCCTAATTATTATTGGAATTAATTTCCCCTTACACATTGTTACATATACAAATTTATGAGAAAGAAGTTTTGTTTATATAGTGACACACTTAAGATTTTACAGAGGAGGACCAGAAGATGGCGTAATGGCTATGACTGTGGTTCGAGTCCCGGATTCGGTGGCTTAAACTCACACCAGGCACATGTGCATGCGTGCCCAAGATCCTGAGAAGAAAAGGGAGGAGAAGGGATGTGGTGTGGCCATCCCCCACCCCCAACCCCGGGGCGGGGAGTGATTTCTTGTTTTCTGTCTCTCTGTCTCCCTCTGTCTTTCTGATGAGTGCACGTGCCCTATAGCAAAAACCTCTACAAAAAAATAAAAACAAGATTTGACCAGAGGTAAGTAGGCTTTTGACTCAGCAAAAACAAGCTATAATTTTCATCAGGAAAATCTGATACATAAAACTATCTCCTGTAAATACTAAATTGTGTGGTATATCTGACAGGATATAATTTTGCTCTGAAGAAGTGATAGAGAGAAGGGAACTCCTTTACAAATCACTACTGGCTCATTGACATTTTTTCTCTGTGTAATATTCTTTATTCTCCTAACCTAATACTGCAATTAAATGACAGTTCACCTCTTTCAGATTTTTTTTTTTTTTTTTTTTTTTTTTTTTTTTTTTTTGTGGAGTCACCAGTATTTATGTGTGTTAGAACATGTTTAAGTAGAGAAGTTAGGAATGTAGAGACGGCAGGAGGGACACTTTCATGTAGCTGTGTGAGGGATGCATAGAGAGTCAACCTAATGTGTGAAAAACTATGTGTGCTAATGCTGAGAGAAGCATTGCGAGTGATGATAGCTTTTGCTGACAAGTTCTACCCTGAACGCAGCCCTTCTGAAATGAAAGGAAAAAGAAGCTGTTTATAGTTCTATTTAAGTCTGGGGGTCGATTTTCTTATGTAAAAGGTGCAAAACTCATAGTAACTGAATACTAGGAGGAAATAGACACTGTATGTTATCTTTTATACTTTAGCACTGTCATTAAATGTTGCTGGAGATCCATGACATTTGAACTCAATTCTTAGCTAGTAAGCTAAAGTGAGTTTTCCAATAATGTTGTGAAAATAAATATGATTTTGTAAATGTTTATTCACACCTTGCTTCTGTGCGTCGTGTGGGGCCTGCTTTCATGGTACATGGTACTATTTAATCTCTGTATTTGTTTCTGTTTATATGCTCCCCATGTGACTTGTCTGAATAATATACAATATAATAATTATAGCAATATTTATGGAGGGTTTGTTTTGCTCCAGTGGGCTGAGGACTTGACATTCTGTATATTTACTCAATTAATCCTGATGACTATATAAGGTAGGTGCTATTATCATAAGTCTCTGATTCCAGAGTACCAGTTCTTAATCATTACACTAGATCATTAGCTAAGAGAATAAAGAATACATTGCTGTGCACATTTCCGAATTTAGTTCTTTTTTAGGTACTCATTTAGGTAATCGTAGTAAATGAGAACATGAGACTCTGGGGAATCTCCCTCTCCTTCCAATTCTCTACAGGGGTCTTAAGAATCATAACTGGAAAGGAGAGGGATTTTAATATCAAAAGTGTTTATGAAAAAATTTTAAAAATATATATTTAATTAATTATTATGATGATGATTTTTAAAATTGTTATATAGCATGTGCACTTACCAGAGAAAGAGAGAAAGTGAGAAAGCAAGCTCCAGGTCTGGGACTCAAATCGGAGCTGGCCATGGGAGAGTCCAGTGCTTTAACTACCACACCACCTACTGGTCCCTGAACTATCTATCTTAAAATGGTATTTATTTACTATGTTTACACACACTTTGTATTAGTTAATATACCTTTCAAGGTAGGCCAGTAATGATTGTTCAGAGCCAGTTACTAAGGTTACACACGGCTGGCAAAGAGAGCAATGCGTGTAGTGATCTGAAGGCCCCTGTGATTGTTGTCATTAGCTACTTGTAAGTCACAGTTGTTTCAGAGGAGAGAAATCCATGCTATATTTTTCCTGAAGCACCTTAGTGCATTTCGCCTTGAGCATTATTACTCAGGTTTATAGTTTACCGATCTCTTTTATACAAATGGGTTTGTTTTTAACACATGTGATAACATAGCACTGACGGGTAATCTAAAGCATAGTTTAAATATTGTAAAAGTAATTTTATTAGTCACAAACTGATAGTATTCTTAAATGGAGAGTAAACTAAAATTCGTGTTTATTCTTATAGTCATTGTTTCTGTAGAATTATTAATAATTAGATGATATACTTGAAAGATGATTTTTTTAGCTATACAAAAGTAGTATTTCAAATCATAGAGAACATAAAATAACTAAAGACAAATGTAAATGCCAATTTAAAAAAATTTCCTATTTTATCCATTTTTATATAGTTTATATAGATTATCTTGACAACAGTGTATAAGGTTTCAAAAAGGAAAATATGATGCAAAAAGTTGAATATGGAAATTATGTGGAAAGCAATGAAATCTTCTTTTGTTCATACTTTTCAGATAAAAGAGATTTAGCTAGTATAAAGGGCATCATTTTAGCCCTAAGAGATAAAGTACAGAAATCTTTGGCAAGGTTTTAGATTAAACAAGAAGAATTTACATACTATGTGTCACCCATTCAAGGAAGGATGTTTCTTTTGATATTGCTCTAGTTAAGGAAAAAGAGATTAGTGTGACAAATCTATGGTGGAGAAGACATTCTGAAAAGAAAATCTTTCATAAGTTACCATGTGATTATTTGAGCAATTCAAACAGTACAAAATGCACTTTTGTTCTAGTAAACTTACTTCTTGCCTAGTTGTAGCAGCTTTCCGTCAAAAATGCCTGTCAAAAACGGTATTATTTGCAGCTGCGTGGATGAGTACCTCCTTGGCTCTTACTGATAGATGTCTCCACATAGAAGAAAGGTTCCTATTTCTTTCTATAATGTGCAAAGATGAGACTGATACAGCGTTTGAGCTTTCATGTCAAAGAGAAGGTTAAATTATGGCTATATTTGAAAATAGTAAATGGAAAAGGGAAGAGCATTCATAGATCTCTTCCAAAGTCCTTTCCCCAGCCCTTTTGATAATTAAAAAGAATAAAGACTGGGACCAGCTGGTGGAGTGGTGATTAGGGCACTGGATGTGGCCAATCATAGTTTGAACCCCAGACCTGGTGGCTTGAACATCATGCCAGGTGTGTGTGCTTGTGTGCCCCAAATCCCAACAGAAGAATGGATTGTGGCATGGCCATCCTCCCTTGGGGGTGATTTCTCATTTTCCCTCTTACTGTTTTTCTCTGGTGAACACACACCATATGGCAAAAGCCTAAAATAAATACATATTTAAAAATACAGACACTATGAATGCTTTATGCTCTTCTATTTTTTCAGAGGGTCTACCAACGACCATTTTACTGACTTTTGTCTGAAATAAAAGAACAGACAGATAAAGACATGTTAGCTTTTATCTCTCTGTTTTATTTGCTCTCTAGCTCTCTAGGGATACAATTTATATGTATTCAATGGGAAACATCTTGGGATGACATTTCCTAAAGGCTTAGCTTTTTATTTTTTATTTATTTATTTTAAATCAGGAGAGACCTTTTCCTGTGATTTTAGAGGAACTGTCAGAAGAGCAGAAAAGGGGATGAGGGGATTAGGAGATCTGGTGGTTCTTCCAGACATAAGATTTCGCTTTTCTGTCCCCCCTGATTACATGGCTTGCTTTGACCAATGAAATGTGAATAAAAGTGGCATGTGCCACATTTAGACAGAAGCATTTACTATTCAGTGAGAAGCACTGACGGGAGCTTGTTCCTCAGTAACAGTTGTGGAAACTTGTGTCCTGCTAGAGCCCTTCTCATGTGGGTTCCCTGAATGACCAGGATAAACCAGGCATCCTTGACAACGCAGCAGACAGGGAGTGTGAGTGAGAAATCCTTTGCAATATTAAGCCATGGAGATTTCGAGATTGTTAAACTCTTGCAACATAAACTAGCCCATTCTGATATATACAGAAATTCATCTTTAGAAATGAGGTTTTACCATAACAGAAAACTGCCATTTATGTGACGGGCTGGCAGCAAATAGTAAGGAAACTGATGATGGAGACTGGGAAGATAGTAATCCAGGAATCAGAGTGGCAACGTCACAATCAAAACCAGTCTGTGCTCAGCCGAAAGCTCCAGGAGAAGCTATAGAGCTGTGCGAGTGGTGTGTTGCTGTGTGGATCTTTGTTCAGCTGTGTACGTCTGTTCCATTCTGCTGCATAAAGAGGATGGTGTGTTTTTTTTTTTTTTTGTTTGTTTGTTTGTGTGTTTGTTTTTTGATTAAGCAGTGTCTTATAAATTTTAAAAGTACTTTCACTAGCCCTGCAATGGTTTGGGTGGGCATCTCTTGATCATAATGATCTTACTTCTTAACTGAGAAACACAGATAGCTCCTGATGTTTTTCCTGATTTGTTTTTCCTAACCAAAGGAACTTAGTTGTTTAACTTTGACCAGAGAAGTTATTCAAGAAGCAGTAATTATCTTAACGTACATTGAGTATGGTGTGAGAGAGTAACATGATAGTTATAAAAATGTAGTAGAGTAATAAGAAAGACCGAAAAATCAGGGGAACTATCAGGCAGGAGAATTTTAATATCAGCTCCGCCAATATCTAACTGTAGAACCCTTATGAGTACTTGGGTTTCCATATTCTTTTTATTTCCCCGAAAAAGGGTGTGTTCTATTATTCTGCGAAACCCCTTTCAGTTCTATAATGCTAGTTTCTACCGTAAGGCTGAGATACTGAAGAGGGAATAATTCTGTTCTGCTTCACTACAGAGGTGAAAATATGGACAATGAGTGTAAGCCACATGAAAGCAGACTTTATATACGAAGGAATTCTCTAACAAAATGTGAGCCTCTCACAGTGTAATGAGCCTGCCTGAGGAAATCGTGAGTTTCTCATCAGTGAAACTATTCCTGCAGAGGCTAGTCAGCAATCTATCAAAGATGCTATAGAAAGATTTTCACATTGAGTGAAAAAAAAAATACATCCGTTTTCATTTCTATCAAACTTGAAGATTCTATGAAATGAGATTTTTAACTGGAAAAAGAGTTGTGTATTTTTCACTTTTTAGTGAAGAGGGTTAAATTTCATTTAACATATTCTCTGTAATTTCATCTCAACATGTCTCATTAAGCAGTTGTCCACGCTTGATTAAAAGCTGCCTCTCTAATTGAAGAATAACAGAACATTTTCAGTCAAAATCAGATAATATACCTATTAAATCAGTTATCTTAACTTTAAACACAATGCTTAGTTAATAAGCTCCAATTTAAGTCTGGCTACTTCTAGACTTTATAAGCAGAAAGATCCAAGGATATGCTTCATGTGGTTTTCTTGCTAGACATGAGATTCCTACTTCAGGATAAAAAGGATCGATGTTGCATTATCACGTTGTCATAATATATAAAGATGTACATTTCAGAAACAAATTGTATATTCATGCCTGATACATTTTCAACTCTAAGGCACCTATTTATGCCTGGCATTAACACAATCCTTGTATAATGCCTTTAACACTTTGACAGTGTAATTTTCAGTCCATCGAAAATATAGGGAGGAAAAAAAAAAGACAGTATCAACCACAGGTGTGATTACTGTTATGCAGAGCTAAATGCGCTCCAGGGATGGTTTAGTAAAGAAGCTAGAGCTGTAGTGTAATTTTACAATAAGCAAGGGCTGGCCTGGAGGAGATATGACGATTAATTAGGTATGTGGGGTGAGGCAGGCTGATATGCTAAGGGTTGTATGGGCTGTTTAGGTTTGAACAACTGAACGGCTGATTACACTGTTCACTGGGATAGGAGATCCTAGATGAGGAACAGGTGGTAGGTGAGGGCATGAGTGCAGGCTTGAACGTATTGAGCTTGATGTGCTTATAGAGACACTGAATAAGCAGTGCTTTATATGGATCTAGAGCTGGAGAATGAAGTCTGAAGCAGAAATATAGCCAACATTCATATTTCAGTTTGTAGTTCTACCCTCGTGTAGATGGTGTTATCTACATGTAGATGGTGCTTGAAGGTGTATGAGTGGGTGTAGAATGAGAATAAAAGATCTGCTGTGATAAAACCTGCAGAGCTCTTTTATTTAGGAATAGGCAGGAGAGTCTACAAAGAAGGCAGAGAAGGAATTGACGGGAAGAATGAAAAACCAGAAAGTGTGTATCACAGATATCAAGAGTAGAGTATTCATCAAGAAACCTGGCAAAGTCAACAGTCAGTGCTAGCAATAGATCAAAATGCAAAGTTTTTATGGAATTTAATTCTAAGAGGACCATGAGAAGTGATCTTGGGAAGAGTGGTTTTCTGGACTGGTACTGATAGAACCCAGACACGTTCTAGATCAAGCCATGATTAGGAGAGGAGGAGAGGCAATGAGTGTGACCAGAAGCGTTGAGAGAAGATTGGAGGGACATATACATTTAGAAATAAATATTTCCTATGAAATTAAATATGTTTTCTGGCTTGACTAGTTATCATTTTGTCTTGTCTGGAACATATTCATTTTTATTGTTGAGAACTCATTTTGAATAATGTGCTGCACAAGTATTGAATTAAAGCATCTCTAAAGTCCATAGTAAAAATTCACTATGTGTATAATTCTAATTTCTTAGTAGGAAGATAGAAAATAAATATAAAGTTTTAAGTTAAAATATTTTTAAAAGCTTAAAGTTGAAATAGTGAAGGTTTTGTTTTTTGATTTGTTTTTGTTTTTGTTTGTTACATATTTCTACTTATATGAGATTGCCTGAAAACTTGAATAATATCTTACCATGTCCTTAGGAATTACCACAGTGCCTGACACATAGTAAACACTGCATCCATTTTTATTGAATTAATTACTTTGGAAAGAACTTTCAAATCTACCATACTCTATGAACTTTCTGGAAATTAATTCAGATAAAGGACTTCATTGGAAGTGATAAAGGATAATGAAAAGTATTTTGACTTTGTGAATAATAATTTCTTTATAAGAAGATTTAGAAAGCCTATACGTTTATTTTTTCCCAAAAAACAACTTATAAATATTTATTTTCAGAAGTTTAAAAGCTAATCTTTGTACGAAATTACGTGTTCTATAGTGAAGAAGTGAAGTTTAAGGGGGAAAAATGAAATAAACTGATCTTAAGTCGCTTACATGATGTCCCCTATTACAGCCTTTTATTCCAGTTATTAAAGCCCAGAATAGCGAAAGTGAGCCCAAGAACAATCCCGTGCTTTATGAATCTTTGGAAGACAATGCTCTTTAATAAAGAGCTGAAAATGCTGCATAGTTTCCATATAATAGTTACTGGTGGAATACAGTTATTCCTCTTCCGTCTTAAATTTGCTGGTCACATCGAATACTCTCCTGAGCCAGAAGGCCTAAGTCATACTTACCATGTTTCTAAAGCACAAGCCGTGTGTTTACGGGTCCCTGAGTTCATGTATAATAGTGTAAGTGAACAAATTTAAAATAGAAACAATACATTCTAGAAGAGAGAAAGTGAAGTTTAATGGTTTGCTCCATTCCAGTAGGGTGGAAAATATCCTCCTATTTTTCTGCACTTCTTTCTGATAGGTGCCTCCACCTCTGCCATCTCTGTTGGAATGAAAATACAAGTTTTTCTCACTAATGAAACTCTACACAGTACTGTGACTCCACCCATTAGAAAGTGCAGGTATTTTCATTCCTGCATTTCCCCACATCCTCTCTAATGGATATTTCATCCTACAAATATGTAGAGTTACCATTGTGCAAGTGCCTTCATGAGTAAAATGCTATACAGTAACGTTTTTACTGGCCCAAAATTTCATACTCTCACAAGGTAGAGTATATTTCATGAGAATTCGATGTTTATTTCTAAATAGAAGAGAGAATTTCAAATGTGTACAACACAAAGTAATAGCAAACGTTTGAGATGGTGTATGTGTTTATAGCCTTGATTTAATCCTTACACATTGTATGCATGTATCAAAAAACCACATTGCATCAAGTACAATAATTCTATGACAATTAAAATTTTAATTCAAAAAAGTATGTCGTTTTATATGCTTTGATCAAGATCTGCCTGTTAGAATTAAGATTTTTGTCTTTGGGAAACAACTGTATCAGAATAGGTGTCATTCTTTGTCTAAATCACTCTGACTATGCCTGTCCCTCAGCTTTTTGCAGATTGAGTGGGAGAATAACAAAACCTTACTGTCACTAAGGTACAGCTGGTTGTGTAGTGCCTGTGATTTACTGTGGTTCAGATCTGGTTTTAAGATTGGCAATCCACAAACCTCATTTTGTGCTACATTAGTCACTGTTGGAAACTGAACTAAAAGGTTTTCAAACCGGAATTGCTAGTACTAGTACTTTAATATTCTTTACAGAGCAAGTCATTTACCTTTATCAAGTGAAAATGAATCATTGTTTGTTTCGTGCACCATACATCAAAACTTAGGGAGGAGGAGAATAAAGGGAAGCGGTTCATGCAAGACAATTTGAGGCCTGTGATGCCCCCATCAAATGAGCAGTCTTTCTTTTTTCTTTTTTTTTTCTTTTTCTTTTTCTTTTTCTTTTTCTTTTTCTTTTTCTTTTTCTTTTTCTTTTTCTTTTTCTTTTTCTTTTTCTTTTTCTTTTTCTTTCTTTGGAGAGGTTTTTGCTATAGGGCATGTGTGCTCACCAGAAAGAGAGACAGAGAGACAGAAAGTGAGAAATCACCCCCCAGGGGGGATGGCTATGCTACAATCCCTTCTCCTCCATTCTCCTCTCAGGATCTTGGGCACGCACGCACACATGCCCGACCTGAGTTTAAGCCACCAGGTCCGGGACTTGGACCGCAGTCAACCACATGGGAGTCCAGCGAAATAGCCATTACCTAACTGCTGGTCCCAGCAGTCTCTTTCTTAGATCAGACTGCTGCTATCACCTGAATGCAGCGTCCATTCCCTTCAGCAGTGCTAGTTACACACTGGCAGCTCTTATTTTCTAAATATCCTTTTCCTACATTTCCCCTGCT
This sequence comes from Tupaia tana, assembly GCA_026018925.1. Classification (NCBI taxonomy): domain Eukaryota; kingdom Metazoa; phylum Chordata; class Mammalia; order Scandentia; family Tupaiidae; genus Tupaia; species Tupaia tana. Next base: position 148,042,443 of record JAKSZU010000006.1, read on the forward strand.
GGTCAGAGCTGCTTTTGTGAACTCTTTATATATTAAAAGACATGGATACATTAATTGCATTGAAGGTTGAAATGCTTTGATACTAGTTTTGTACTTATAAAGTTTTCTGACAAACTAGAGGTAGAATGTATGGGCATGCATCCCAGATCAGATGAGGCAGTCTCTGAGTTTGTTCTCACAAAGGCTAAATAAAACCTGACTATAAAACAGAGCATATGAATGACTCCCATTTCAAACACCAAATAGGAATCAATGTCTCTCTGTGTGAGCTAGACAAAGCTTTGTTATTGAGTAGAGAAAATTTAGGCTTGTCTCATTCATTCACGCATTCATATTTATATTTTTGGACTGTGTTAGGCAATTGCTACTATAAAATTTTACAAGAATGGAATGATGCACAAGAAAAGCAAAAGCACACACTAGTGAACAAAGATGAAAAAAAAAATCTTTAAAAAAATACTAGCAAACCAAATTCAACAGCATATTAAAAGAATCATACCTCATGACCAAGAGGGATTTAATGCAGAGATGTAAGGGTGGTTCAACATATGCAAATTAGTCAATGTGATTACACTACATTAACAGAATGAAAGATAAAGTTACATAATCATTTCAATGGGTGCTGAAAAAGCATTGACAAAACTCAACACTGTTTCATGACAAAATCTTTCAACAGACTAGGCTAGAAAAAATGTATCTCAACATAATAAAGACCATATATGGAAAACTCATAGCTAACATTCACTGGTGAAAAGCTGAACGCTTCTTCTGAATAAGTCAAGGATGCCTGCTCACCCCACTTCTATTCAGCGCAGTCCTGGAAGTCGTAGTCAGAGTAATTAGGCAAGGACATAAAAAATAAACAAATAAACAAAAAAGCCAGAGTTGTTACACCTGGATGTAGAATAACTTATCAGTCATATCAGAGGTATTGCCTCTTAGTCATTACCTCACTAGTGAAATACCTTATCATCCTATCCCAGAGCACCTATCATTATTGAATGCTTTCTTTGTTCCCGGTACTGGGTTTTTCATAGGCATTGTCACATTTAATCCAGACTGCCATTCCACGAGGTAATTATCGTTATTTGTATTTAAAGACAAAACGCTGCAGTGTAGCCTGTATAACCTATGAACAACAAAGCTGAAGTCAGAGTGCAGACAAGGTGCTTCAAAGCCTGAACAATATGACACCGAATAGCTTCACTTACTCTAATATTTTAAGATATTTAATGCATTTAACAGTAATTTGTCACTTTTTGACATATTTACTATAACTGTCCTTCAAAATCAGTTTGAATTGTGTAGAGAAAGACATAACATCCAAGAATCCTTGGAGTTTATCTACTTATATTCTAATATCCTCATATTATTGACAGAGAAATTAAAACAAAAATAACTGATTTGCCCATAATTTGTTTGAGAACAAATTCAGAAAATACTTCATCCTATTTGTGACACACATTGACTTATGTTCTAATACCCTCATATTATTGACAAAAATTGAAGCAAAAATAACTGATTTGCCCACGGTTAATGTATGTCTCTATGGCAATGAACACTCAGGGCTAAAGTTGCTGGTATAATATTCTTTTTACTGTATTACATTGCCTCCCTAAATTCTTTTCATGTTCATTTGTGTAAAAGAATCAATACAATTTAAACTAGAAGAATTTTCCGACAATGGAATAAATTGAGATAACAGCTCTGTAAGTCAGTAGTAGTAATCAGAATATCCCATGCATTTTAACTTAATGTAATTGTATATTATTTTCTCTCTATTATGGGAATTAGGCAGGAAAAGGATGTACACTATATAGTTTAATGTGCTGATAAAACATGATATATTAACAGAAGTTTCACATAAGTTCACATAAGAAAAGGCAACTGCTGGTGTTTTTGTTCGGTTTATCTTTAGAATTTTCAAGGGCTTAATTTGTTTTTAGAGAGAATTTTTGCTAAAGGTGCATTCACTCACCAGAGAAATACAGAGAGAGAGAAAGTGAGAAATAACCCCCCTCAGAGATGATAGCCATGTTATAATCCCTTCTTCTCCATTCTCCTCCCAAGATTTTGGGCTCACATGCACATGCACCCTGCATGAATTTCAAGCCTCCAGGTTCAGGACTCAAACCATAGCTGTCCATATGAGAGTCTAGTACTTTAACACTACACCACCTGCTGGCCCCCAAGGGCATAATTTCTTTAAGATGCATTTGCAAAGTTGAAAATAAAGATTACCGTCAATGTCTTAAATGCTGGCAGTAACAGTGACCATTAAAAGAAACTCAAAATTTTACTAGGGTACATGAGAGATAAGAAGGTATTAAACATAATAGTTAATTAGAGGACTCTACCCCTTGGAAAATACTGAGTTCAGTGTTCCTGCATAAAACATTTCAGCATTGATTACAAGAATGGACTATATTATACTCAATGTTCTTTACATTCTAAAATTTTATGATTCTGGGTAGATTATTTTCCATATCTAAGCTACCTATGTGTTTAGACTTTCATAAAGTACTTAGAAACATGATTAAAACAACTCAAAGTAGCATCCTAGAAAACATATTAATTTTAGAATGCTCATTCTGTAGGACATCATTTAGCCTTTAGAGGTTATACTTTGTAAAGATAGTTAATGACATGGGAGGTGTAGAAAAAAAGATGCCAATGTAGGCACCTTTAGAAAACAATCTTTTGACTAGGAACTCTTAACAATTAAGATGAAGGGAAAGAGACATACATATTCAACTATATTCTAGTTGATAATTATTTTTCATGGAGTTATTGGTTAATGATTCTGAGCCCGGTTTCAATGTATACTGGAGTTTATCAATAACTAAATCCATAGTGGATGATAGGAGCCAGATTTTTCATTGTTTAAAAGTAAGGTTACAGATAAGCAAGGAATGGGTGGTAGACCACTTGAACAAGTGGTATTGGATGAGGGTCAGCGACATCAATATAACTCTCTGTACCCGTTTCATCCATACCAAGTCCAGTACAAAGGGGAGCCAGGAATAATTTAAGCATTTTATTTTTATCAAGTCTTATCTAAAAGGAAATTACCTTTGGCAAAAGCAAGTACTAGAAAGCGTATGAAGCAGGATTTGAAAATCATTGGAAGCTTCATATTTATCTCTGGAACTCTACTACTTAATTGTGCTCCCTCCACCCCGGCCCTTTGTGAAGCAAGTCTTGCTTCCAGATACTTTTTTAGTGACCAAATTACCCTAGAGGCAATGAGATTTGCAATGATAAATTAGTGAACACAGCTGACAGTGTAGGGTAGATGAGGAATTTCAAAAAAGATTACCATAGCTGTGTTTTCTCCAGGCCCATTTCATTTCAGTCTTCCTCAGCCCTCCTCAGTCTCTCCGAAGTTGTGTCCTGAAAGCGTGTGGTAGAGCAGCCACCTATCAACACCAGGTTTCTGTGTAGCATTGACCTATCACCTGGCCACAGGAATGGAAATGCTGAGCTGCTCGCCTCTAGATATGCATGATTTATTCATGCCTGTAGTCTTGGTGAGGTGGAATAATTGAATGCTTCACTTTCTTATCACAGGACTTTCAGGATCTTCATGTAGAATGGTAATTTGGAAAAGCAAAGAGTATCTACTTTACATGTTTTATCCAATTGAGAGAGAACTCACCACTGTTAATTTTCCTCTCATACTTCTAAAATGCAGCTGGCTGTGATTTTCATATACTATACTATGAAGTAGCATAGTACTTAATGAAATGAAATCTGAGTATCACAGAGAGGAAATGACAGGCCAGCAACTTGCCATGAAACTATGTTAAAATGTACTTGGCATACATGTGAATGATCCCAGTTGCATTGCAAAAATAGTGCAGTGATAATTTCTGGAATTAAAAGAACAGACTGTTGCCAAGGTTGAAACTATCAAAGGCAATTTAGCACATATATATAATCTTATACTAAGGAAAGGGAAAAAAATCAGCTAATTTATTCATAGAGAAAAAACATACCAAATTACCTCTGATAGTATACTCACACAAACATATTATCATAAAATCTTTAACTTAATTCTAATTTCACACCTACATTATATGAACATATTTTATTATTTGTTTCTATTAAAGTAATTTGAGTATAAAATCTCTTCGTCACTGACTTTACCACGGTAGAGTTTTTCTGTGTGAAATAGTGTAGTGCCAACTGCGGGTCTCTGTGCTTAATGAGTGGGACACTTGGCATCTTTGCTTGATTTTTTTTTTTTTTGGAGAGGTTTTTGCTATAAGGTGCATGCACTCGCCAGACAGACAGAGAGAGACAGAGAGATAGAAAGCGAGAAATCACCCCCCCCCCCCCCGGGGGGATGGCCACACCGCAGTCCCTTCTCTTCCACTCTCCTCTCGGGATCTTGGGCACGCATGCACATGTGCCCAGCATGAATTTTTTTTTTTTTTTTGGAGAGGTTTTTGCTATAAGGTGCGTGCACTCGCCAGACAGACAGAGGGAGACAGAGAGATAGAAAGCGAGAAATCACCCCCCCGGGAGGATGGCCACACCGCAGTCCCTTCTCTTCCACTCTCCTCTCGGGATCTTGGGCATGCATGCACATGTGCCCAGCATGAATTTTTTTTTTTTTTTTTTTTTTTTTTTGGAGAGGTTTTTCGCTATAGGGCGCGTGCGCTAGCCAGACAGAGAGAGACATAGAGACAGAAAGCGAGAAATCACCCCCCAGAGGGGATGGTCACGCCGCAATCCCTTCTCCTCCATTCTCCTCTCGGGATCTTGGGCACGCACGCACTCGTGCCCGGCGTGAGTTGTAAGCCACCGGGTCCGAGATGCGAACCGCGGTTGACTACGTGGGAGTCCAGTGACATAGCCATTACGCTAACTGCTGGTTCCCAGCCCAGCATGAGTTTTAAGCCACTGGGTCCGGGACGCGAACCACAGTCGACTACATGGGAGTCCAGCGACATAGCCATTACACTAACTGCTGGTCCCACATCTTTGCTTGTTTTAAATCCAGCCCAGCTGTATAAGATTCCAATTAAGCGAACCATGATTTTCTACAGTATAGGAATATTCTTTCATTTGTGCCTACATAGGTTAAAGTTACTAGACTGGGAAACATCAGATGGTGTAATGGTTACGTTGCTGGATTCCCATATTTTCAACCATGGTTCGAGTCCCGGTGACTTGAAACTCATGCCTGGCATGTGTGTGTGCATGCCCAAAATCCTGAGAAGAGACTAGAGGAGAAGGGATTGCAGAATGGGCATCTCCCCTGGCGGGGCAGGGGGGAGGTGGTGATTTCTTGCTTTCTGCCTTTCTGTCTCTCCAGTGAGTGCCTGAGTGAGCCCTATAGCAAAAGTCTCTCTCAAAACAATTTTTAGAAAGTTACTAGGCTGGACTGGAGGAAGAAGGAAGGGTACTAATATCTCTGAGGCACTCTATGAAGGTTGATGCTTTAAATATATCATCATACTTGACATGCATTAGAGCCCTGTGAAGTAGATATTATCACTATTGTACAGTGGAAGGAGCCACGTTTATCTAACGTCGCAAGGACAGCAATATTCCTTTCGCCCTACATACTATATACAGACATAGCACTCTAAATGTTTAACAACAGAAATAGAAGAAAAAACGTAGCTTCCTGAGAAAAAAAATTTTTCCTCCTTTGGGGGAACCATCATGATTACTTGGAGTCAGGCAGAATCACTCCCACTGTTTATTCAGAACTTTTTCATATTGTGGCTATTTCATAATCTGTTCAGATACTGTGTCCATTTTCTCATGTAAGTGGGCACCAGACTGAGAAGTAGTCTCTCTGGGTAAGAATGGAAGGAGGAGGGCAAAAACACAAGTCATTGTGAATGCCTCTCAAACAGCATGGTGATAGAATTAATTATCCATTATTCCTTTCTAATAAGTACATCATCCCTGGGTTCAGTATCACAGATTTTCTTTTATACTGGAGTAGTGGGAGCACCTCATTTACACCCCAATGAAATATGTATGTAGGAAAGGCCTGTGACCTGCAGGTTAGGTGACTCAAATCCCACATGGCTGACTTTATGGTTTGAATCCCTATTGTAGCAGCTTGGAAAATGTGCCAGGCATGTGCACATGTGTGCCCAAATATCTCAGAAGGAGAAATGGAAAAGGGATTGGGATGTGACCATGCCCCATCTGGGGGTGCTTTTTCCCTCTGCCTCTTTCTGTTTCTCTCTTGTGAGTTCGCACACCTTCTAGCAAATTTGAAAATAAGTTACGTGTGTGCATGTGTGTGTGTGTATGTGACCATCAAAAAGTTTATAATAAATGGAATTAAATTATGGGTTTATTTTGGTGCAAAAACTCCATAGTTCTTTCATGATATGCATTTTACATGAACTTTATGAAGATTCCTCATGTATAATATATAATATATACATAATATATAATATTACACATTTATAATATATATTCTGTTATGGGCTGAATGTGTCTCCTCAAAATTCATATGTTAAAGTCCCAATGCCAGTTTCTCAGAATATGACTGTATTTGGGAAGAGGGTCTTTAAAGATATAATTAAGTTAAATAAGGTCATTAGGTAGGCCTTAATCCAAAACAACTGGTGTCTTTATAATTAGGACACAAATACAAACTGTAGATCACAGGTGCATGTGATTCAAGGAGAAAGTGGCCATTTATGAGCCATGGAGTGAGGCCTCAGAAGAAACCAGCTCTGCACGGCCTCGATCTCCAGAACAGAGAAGCCTAAATTAGTGTTGGGTAAACCACCTGGTCTGTGGTACTGTTACAACAACCCCAGCAAACTAATACACATGGATGATATAAACATAATACATGTTAGCCCAATTAATCCCAGGCCCCAAGCAACTGTAGATTTTGTTAGTTTTTGATTTTTAACAGAGTCAAATGTATAAAAAACAAAACAAGCAAACAAAAAAACCCAGCTCATATCATGCATTTTCCCAAAGGTAATTCAAGGCCTGGATGCCTTTGGCATAGAACATGGCTCTGAATGGGACATACAAAGTTCAGTCTTCATGTTTTCAATGTGTGTATTACAGGGTCATGGCAGTAAGTTAATTTGCAGAAACATAACCCTAGGGCACTATATTATTTGCAGTCATGAAAGAAAAGATTCAATCATGTTCAGTTTATTACACTTATGAAAGCAAGAAAGTGGATTATTAGATTTTAGAAATATTTGCAGTTGGAACAAAATGGGTTTGGGATTGGCTAGTAATTCAGTTTACTCCGACAGCTCTTTGTACCTTATCATGGGTTAAGGCAGAGCAGACATTACCGTAAACAAATCTCTTCTGTGTTTGAATAATACTGTTTTACATACTTTGTATTTCCATAGTGCTTTACAGTATAGAAAGGACCCTTTCATTGTCCCCTCTTCTGTGAAAACTTCCCAGGCTCTGCCAGTAGTTGCAGCACCATTTGATTTCATGTCACTCAGCTTTCCCTGTTACTGCTTTTACTGCAAGGCAGTTGTTTACTTTGCATGTTGATCTCAAAAAGGCAGCAACTAAAATAAAATGTTCTTATTTCTGTTCCCAAGACCCCGCATAGTTCCCGCCACATGGGTGTCCAGTAAATGTTTGTGGAGTATCTTACACCTTCCCAGAAATACCATTCTTACATATAAAGAACCAGAACTTGATAAGAGCTTAATTGACAAGTATGTTTAGGGAGAAATACAAAACCCCGAAGCTGGAAGTAGGTAGGCTGGAAAGGGAGCGCTGTGGGAGGGATGGCAGCATTCACAGGCTAGAGCATCTTAAATACGGAGAGTTTGTTCTAAGAGTGATAGAAAGCCATAGTCGGTTTTAAGTAGAAGCATGATATTATTTCACTTACATTTTTAAAGATTGTTTTGCCTGCTGAAAGAAGCAAGGAGACCAATTAAAAGGACATTGCAGTCACCTCTGAGAGAAATCATGGTGACTTGGACTACAGAGAAAAGAGCTGAGATACAAAGATGCAGATACATTCTAGAAATATATTAGAAAGAAAACTGACAGGGTTTGCTGATATTTAGTATATGAGGAACTTATTTATTAATTTGACAAATAGTTATTACATGTATATGTCAGTAACTATTTTAGATATTGAATAGATATAAATATTTTTTTCAGGTTTTTGCCATAGGGTGCATGTACTCACCCAAGAGTCAGAGAGAGACAATCAGAGAGAAATGAACAATCACACCCCAGGGGGTTGACCATGCTGAAATCCTTTCTCCTCGTGGGCTTTTGGCATACATGCACACACATCCATTGTATTTCAAGCCACTGGGTCAGGAACTTGAACTGCAGTTGGCCATGTGGGAGCCCAGTGCTTTCACCACCATGCCACCTGCTGGCCCCTATGTATATAGTTTTTAAAAAGATACAAGGAAACTTCTGTCAGGAGCTGCAGTTTACATTTTGGTGGGATTATACAGACATAGATAGATAGAGAGATAGATGATAAATAAGAGATAATCAGTCTCATAATGGCTTATGGCATAAAGAAGATAAAGCAGGGTCATGACCCAAAGAGGCCACTTCAAATTCTATGGCCAAGGAAATTGACATGGATAGAGAACTAAGTGAAAAGAAGGAATCAGCCATTTGAAGACTTAGAACAAAGTGTCCCATGCAAATAACAGAAAGAGGGCCAGTATAGCTTGTAGGAAGTGAAAACACTGGAGGTCCATTTGAAATAAGGTTGATCCAAGATGCAGTAGAGGGCAAGCTGTGCTACGGAGCCTTGTAGGCCACCCGAGGGAGCGTAGCAGGAAGCCATTGTGCAATTTTAGCCACGTTTGTAAAATGAGTGTCTAGTTGTCTTGCGAAGAATGGATTATAGGGAGGCGGTATCAAAAAGAGTGATCTGGGCAAGATCGGACATTGATTTGGACCAAAGTGGTAGCAGTGAAGATGGGGAAGTACATAGGTTCAGAATATGTCTGGGAGGAAAAATAGACATGAGGGAAAACAGAGAGACTATTCGAAGATGACTTGAAATGAGCACCTGAGTTGATGATGATGTCATTTCAGGATGGAACGACTGGAAGAGGAGCAGGTTTGGAGAAGAGAATCAAGATTTCCCTTTGGATAGATGCCTACTAGGCCCCCAAGTTATGTTACTAAATAGGCTAATTATCAGAGAAATAAAGAAAGAAAATGTGCATTTCAGAGTTTCTGGTTTAAGCAATGAAATGTGCAAGTTGCCATGCCTGTTAAACATCACAGTGGACATTCTAATGAAATAGCCTTTAATAGCTTCTTTAGGACCATATACCTTACAGAAATCAATACCGAACAAAACCCAAATCCCCAAGTCCTATGATCATGAGGTAAATATGACCTCCTGTTGGTTAGGGTGTGTTTACAGTTTTCAGAATTTAGCTCTTAGAGAGGGACGTGTTTATGGAGTCTAGATGAATGTACTGTGCCAGAGGAAAAGGCACACAGCAAGCTCATGTGTATTGATCAGGAATTTTGGATGGCTCGCTTCTCAGTTCTCTTTTCCTCCATTTCTGGAGACTATCTCTTAACTCCCTCTGATACCTGGGAGCCTTTCCCTCATACTTGCTTGCTTGGTTTGTAAGGTGGTGGAGACGATAGATATCCCTGGTTTCCACCAGTACCACTGTTTAAGATACCCTTTGGGAGTCATAATTAAGCTGCAACATTTAACAGTGTTAGCTTTAACTACATCAGGAGAAAATTTAGTGTAGATTACATGTGTAGGTTTTAGGGAAAAGTATTTATTTTTATTCTAATACTTTTAATATAGGGCCAAACATAGAAATAACTGGAAATACTTATAAAAATAACTTATGGGGGCTGGATGATGATGCAGTAGTAAAACATGACACTTTGCAAGGCTGACTCCCATAGGAAGGTTCCAGTTTGTTTCTGCAGATCTCCTGAGTATGCCAAGCATGCATGTGCCCAGGATCTGGGCTATCTATGCTACGTGGCAGTCATTGCAACAGACACTATTGGGGATGCTGTCTCTCTGTCCCTCTCTCACTCATGGAAGAGACAAATGAATAAACTTAAATGAATAAAAATACACAAACCACTGTAACTTTACATTTTAAAAAATCCCCTTTTGTTCAATTTTGCAATCCACTTAATTCTACAGTCACATCCCTTATGTATGTACTAATGGTGTGCTTTCATACACGTTATCTAAAAAGCACCCTATCATTCTCATTTCAGATTCAGATTTCTGTGTCATGGTCTATTAGGATCCCAGCAAAGTATTCTTACATATTTGATTTAGACAGCATACCAACTCCATTGTTTCCCTGGTTTTATACATGAGAAAAAAACGGCTGAGCATGCTCCCTGGCTTCATAGATATCACATAGTCACAAGGTGGAGGGGATGACCCCAGAAATTTTCCTTCCCTCATCAACTTATCTTTTTTTTTTTTTTTTGAGAGAGAGATAGATATTTTTTGTTATAGGGTGCATGTGCTTGCTAGAGAGACAGAGAGACACAAAGTGAAAAATAACACCCAAACCCATGGGAGATGCCACACTGCAGTTCCTTCTCCTCTTGGGATTTTAGGCATATGCACACATGTGCCTGGCATGAGTTTCAAGTCAATAGATCCTGGACTCAAACAGTAGTCAACTATGTGGGAGTCCTTCACCTTAACCACTGTGCCATCTGCTGACCCCCAGTTAGCTCAGTTTAAAAACTGATTATATTACCCATTTCTACTATGCTTTGTATTCTTTTAATTTGGTATTTATTGAGTCATATACTATGATTTGTAGAAATATTTACTTTTAGTCACTAGTAACTTCTGTATTTCAAAAATATAAAATGTAAAGCAAATGATGGCTTATGACTTTCTTTTTTTGGAGAGGTTTTTGCTATAGGGTGTGTATGCTCACCAAAGAGACAGAGAGATAGAGAGACAAAAAGTGAGAAATCACCCCCCAGCGGAGATGGCCACGCTGCAATCCCTTCTCCTCCATTCTCCTCTCGGGATCTTGGGCTTGCACGCACATGTTCCCGGCTTGAGTTTTAGCCACCAAGTCCAGGACTTGAACTGCTGTCGACTACGTGGGAATCCAACGACATAGCTATTATGCCAACTGCTGGTCCCGATGGCTTACAACTTTCTATCTCCACCCCAACTTTTACCTGAACTTCAGACAAATGAAGATTCATAAGAGTGCCATCTCTTTTGTTTCACTCAGTATTCTGATTGCTTATACCTGCAGACACAATAAATATGTACCAAATGGATGAGAAACTTATGTTGTTCAATAGATATCTCATCTTAAATGTCCCAGAGACCCCAAAAAACTTAAAAAGTCCCAAAGAGAACTCATATATTCACCTCAGCTCTGCTCTTTCCTCTTTCCTCTTTCTCTTTGTGAAAGGAATTATCCTCCACCTATTTTCATTTTCTGTTTATTCACGCTACGTCCATAACTCATCAAATTTTGAAAATGCTTCCTTTCTAACTATGGAATTTATGATTTGCTATCTTCTCTGCATTTCCCTAGTTCAGGTTATCGCCCTTTCTCTCCTGCAATACCACAGCAGCCACCTAGCATATTTTCTTGCCTACATTCTTGCTCTCTCTTTACCTAAAGAGAGGCTTTCACGGAAAGCCAGAATAAAGTGATGCAATTATAAATCTTATTCTAGTACTACTCTGTTTAATGTCATTCATTGGCTCTCCCTTGCTCTTGAAACTTCCAAAGATTTTCATAGGGTTTCAAAGCTAATATTATGAAACTTATTGGGTCTTTAGCTTTTTCCTTTGTCACTTCCTACCTGCAATTTCCTTGGATAATACTTGGTTCTAGCTATAATGAGTGTTTTTAATTTCTAGATGATTTGACACTATCGCTTGCCTTTGAATATTTGAATATTTTATTCCTCCTGCCTGAAGCACTTAGAGCATGATTTTCCCCACTATTTGTTTATTTGTTTGTTTGTTTTGCTAGAGGGCCCATGTGCTTGCCAGAGATCAGAAAGAGGGAGAGGAAAAAGCATCCCCATGGGAAATAATTGCTCTGCAATCCCTTCTCCATCTCTCTCTCCTTTTGGGATTTTGGGCAAGTGTGCACGTGAACCTAGCATTTGTCTCAAGTTGCCAGGTTTAGGACTTGAACCACTCTGCCAGCCATATAAGACCCAACCAAATTAACCACCAGAACACAGAACTGGACTGTGTTTGTTTTTGTTGTTTGTTTGTTTTATTGTGAAATAAAACACACATACAGAAAAAAAGAGATTTGAACACAATGTACTACACAAGCATAACAAGCAACTATGAAGTGAATCCCTGTAGAGCCTACAGTCGATAAATAAAACATCAGGGCTGATCCCTAGTGCTTGGCACATAGGCAGCTGGATCCCACATGGCTGATATTGGTGCCTTGAAAAAATGCTAGGGGTGTGTGTGTGTGTGCATGAACCAAATCCTGATGGGATGGAGGAATGGCGGAAAAGGGCTGCAGCAGAAAGACGTCTCATCATGGAGGTGCTTTCTCTCTTTCTCTCTCTCTGGTGAGCACACATGCCCTCTGGCAAGAAAGAAAGGAAGAAAGAAGAAAGGAATGAAGGAAGGAAGGGAAGGAGGGAAGGAGGGAGGGAGAGAAGAAGGAAAGAAGGGAGGGAAGAAAAGAAGAAAGAAAAAAGGAGAAAGAAAGAAGGAAGGAATGAAAAAAAAGCAAAGAGCGTCAGCAACATCCCAGAGACCCCCCCAATATCTCTTTTATATTATAGTCTCGTTATCTCTTTCTTGCCACTCCCAAGTAAATGAGCATGTGGACTTTGAGGTGATCATTTTATTGCTTTATAGTTTCATCAATTGTATTTGCATTCCCAAGCTATACAGTTTAGTTCTTCCTCAAACTTTTACTTTTTAAGGTTTTTGCTGTAGGGTATGTGTGCTCGCTAGAGGGAAATAGAGATAATGAGAGGAAAATTGAGAAATTCCCTTCCAGGAGAGATGGCTACACAATAATCCCGTCTCCTCCATTTTCTTTCTGGGATTTTGGGCATTCTTTTCTTTTTTTTAAGAGAGAGATTTTTTGCTATAGGGTGCATGTGATTGCAAGAGAGAAAGAGAGATAGAAAGTGAGAAATCTCCCCCCATGGGGGATGGCCACACTGTAATCTCTTCTCCTCTATTCTCTCAGGATTTTGGGTATGCACACATATGCATCCAGAGTGAATTTTAGGCCACTGGGTCTGGGACTCAAACAATGGTTAACTACATGGGAGTCCAGCAATATAATCATTATGCCCTCTTTTGGTCCTCCCAGCATGATTTTCAACCTTCCTGGTCTGGAACTCGCACTACAGTTGGTTACGCGGGAGTCCAATGCTGTAACCACCATGCCACCTGCTGGCTCCACTGGTTCCCACTTTTAGTTATCAGAAATAATAGCTCTGGGACCAGCAGTTAGTGTAATGGCTATGTCAATGAACTTCCATGTAGTCGACCATGGTTCGAGCACTGGACCTGGTGGCTTAAACACATACCGGGCGCTTGTGTGTGCGTGCCCAAGATCCTGAGAGAAGAATGGAGGAGAAGGGATTGCGGCATGGCCATCCCCCCAGGGGATGATTTCTCGCTTTCTCTCTGTCTCTCTCTGTCTTTCTGGCGAGCACACGCGTCCTATAGCAAAAACCTCTCAAAAAAAAAAAAAAAAGAAATAATAGCTTTAAGATCATTTTATATACTTGTATCTTAGAGTATATGCACAAACAACTCCAGAATATATATCCTCAGGAGCAGAGAAAAGAAATTACACCCACATTTTTACCTTAACTAGGTAATCTCTACAGTGCTCTAAAATGTTGATGCCAGTGTGCACCCCCAACAGCAGTGTATCAAAGTTATCTTTGTTCCACCTCTTTGCTTCACTTAGCGTTTACAGACATTTTAATTTCAGCCAATCTAGTAGTTGTATTGTGACGTCTCATTATGGCTTTAGTGTGTGTGTGTGTGTGTGTGTGCGTGCGCGTGTGCGTGTGCGTGTGTGTGTGTGTGTGTGTGTGTGTAGTTTTAGATAGGACCTCACCATGTCTCAATCTTCTTGCCTCAGCTTTTCTGAGTAGCTGGGACTTCAGGTGAGCACTCCCGTAACCTTCCTGTTTAGGGTGGACAGGAGTCAAACCCTGGTCTCCCATGTGACCTCAGCCTGCTGAGCAGCAGCATTCAGTGCACACAACTGCAGCTGGGCCAGTTTTATTTTTTTATTCTCCCGATGGATTTGGGTGGGCAAGAAACCATTTAAATACCCAGAAAAGGACATGATTGAAGTTGACCTTTTTTCATCGTAGAACTCGCTGTTAAGTAACCCTAATATTGTAGGTGCATTTATTGTTTATTTATCTACATTCACTTCCATATAGTGTTATATAGTAGAGGAAAATGAGAAAAGTGAATTCACCTGATTATCATATTGACCCTTAGACATCTTTGTTTGCGAAGTACTTGTTCAAGTCTCTTGCCCATTTTGCTGTAGGGTTACCTGTCTTTTCATAGTCAGAGTTTTTTTTTTCAAAATCTGCTTGTGAAGTTGTCAGTCATATGTATTACCTATCATATGCCTTGTCTTTTCTCTCTTCTTATGGATAAAAGCATGAACTTTGATACCAAACTTTGTAAAGTCATTTAACTTTTCTACACCTTACTGTGTAATAGAAATAACAATGCCCTATCTCACATGGCTGTTGATTAACATAAAGAAAGCATTAAAAAGAGTGCCTGGTACCTAGTATGGAGTCATTGAGTATTGATACATTTTTGCATTAGCAAAAAATGATCTAATACTATATATGACCTAGTATTATATGACCTAATATTATATAAATAAATCCAAAGGGATTCATGAAAAACTTCTACAAGTGATAAATGAATTTATTAAAGTAGCAGGATATAAAGTCAATATATAAAAATCTATAGTTTTTTTATGTATCAACAATGGACAGACTGAGACAGAATTGAAGAAACCAATCCCATTTACAATACCTGTAAAACAAATAAGATACCTAGGAATAAACCCAACCAAAGAGAAAAGACCTATACAAGGAAAACTGAAAAACTGAAAAAAAAAATTGAGTACGATACAAAAAAAATGGAAGCATGTCCTGTGTTCTTGTATTGGAAGAATTAATATAAACAAAATGTCAGTTCTATTTAAATTAACATATTGGATCATCAAGAAAGTCATGACACATTTTTGCATAGAAAAACAGAAAAATATCTCATGACTTTCCTGATGACCTAATACATATTCAGTGTGAGTCTGATCCAATTTTCTGTGACATTCTTTACAGAAAAAGAAAAAAAAAAACATTTATAAAATTTGTCTAGAATCATAAAAGATCCAGTATTGCCATGGCAATATTGGGCCATAAGAATAAAATAGGAGGCATCTCACTACCCAACTTCAAAATATATTATAAAATGATCTTCATCAAAACAGCACAGTACAGGCACAAAAATAGACACATAGACCAATAGAGCAGAATAGAGAACCCAGAAATAAATCCCAAATTGTACAGCCAACTGATCTTTGACAGTGCAATGGAGAAAAGAAAATCTCAGCAAATTGTGCTGGAAGAACTAGATATTCACCTGCAGAAAAATGAAACTGGACCCCATTTCTCAACCGTTAACAAGAATCAAGTCAAAATGGATCAAATATTTAAATATAAATCCTCAAACAACAAAATTGCTAATAGAAAATGTAAGGGAAACTTTTGAAGACATTGGAGTAGACAAAGATTTCTTAAATTAGACCCCTAAAGCACCAGCAGTAATCCCCAAAATAGACAAGTGAGATTACATAAATCTCTAAAACCTCCTTACAACAAAGGAAACAATAATTAAGAGTGAAAAAGACTCTGGAACAAGAGAAAATATTTGCAAATTATTCCTCAGAATAATTTATATTAATAATATCTGGAATATAAAGGGAACTTAAGCAGTTCCTCCATTTAAAAAAAAAGTATAATCCAATTTTAAAATGTGCAAATAGACAATTCTCTAAAGAAGACTTATGAATGGTCCAGTGGCATTGAAAAAAAATGTCCAAAGTTTCTTCACATAAGGGAAATGCGAAGCAAAACCACAACAAAATACCATTTAACCTCAGTTAGAATGGCTAGGATCAAAAAAATAAATAAAGAACAGCGATTGCTGGTGAGGCTGTTTTAAAAAGGAACCATCTTATACTGTTACTGGGAATGTGAATTAATACAACCTCTATGGAAAAAACATGGAGGTTCCTCAAAAACCTATAAATAGAACTACCATATGACCCAGTAATCCTACTCCTTGGTATTTACCCAACGGATAGAAAAATTGTCATTCAGAAAGACACTTGCACTTCCATGTTTATTGCAGCAGTATTTACAATGACTAAAACATAGAAACCCCAGTGTTCAAAAACTGATGACTGTTGTTGGAAAACTGTGGCACATATACGCTATGGAATATTACTAAGCTATACAAAACAGTGAGGAGGGCAGTAGGTGTTGTGATGGTTAGGGTGCTGGATTCCCACATGGCCAGTTGTGGTTCGAGGCCTGGACCTAGTGGCTTGAAAATCACAACAAATAAATAGATAAATAAATAAATGAATGTGTTTAAAAAAAGAAACAATGATACCGTATCATTTGATTCAAAGTGGAAGAATATGGAAGACTTAATGTTGAGAGAAGTGAGCCTGACTTTGAAAGATGCACATTGTATGTCCTCATTCAATTAGTACTGAGTGTTTGCTCTGTGGCAGAAGTTGAGAGATCTGAAGTGATGGTAGAGAGGATGGGAATGAATGCTAGAGACTGTACAAGGGAGAGTGGATGTTAGAGAGGGTGGAGGTACAAGGGGAAAAAGCTGATAGAAAAGTGTAAAGTACTCTGTAAAAAAATAGATATATATTTATTTATGTATCTTAGTATACATCATGATAGGGACTATGTGTAAAATATGAAATTAATCTGTAAATTTTTTTAAAAAAAGAAAAGTGATACCTGGTGCCTTCGAAGTATTATATAAGTGAACATTTGCTATTATTATTTATTTAAGTCTTTGACTTATTGATTATAATGTGATTAACTTTATCTTTTAAATTCAGTACCTTTTAGGGTTTTACAAGTTAAAATAATTCCAAAGTTATAAAGATATACTTTAAATTACTTTCTCACAACTTACTTTAACTTTATAGTTAAGTCTACAATTTAACTGGAGTTAAGTAGTAGCAGCAGAAATTAACTTTTATTTTTCTCTCATGGGTAAGTATTATCCCAGAACCGTTTGCCCACTGCTCTGCCATGGTATCTTTGCCATATAGTGTCCATTTGTATCAGATCAGTGTTTGTTTGTTTATTTATTTATTTATTTATTTTTGGAGAGGTTTTTGCTATAGGGCGCGTGTGCTCGCCAGACAGACAGAGACAGAGATAGAAAGCGAGAAATCACCCCCCGGGGGGATGGCCATGCCGCAATCCCTTCTCCTCCATTCTCCTCTCGGGATCTTGGGCACGCACGCACACATGCCCGGCGTGAGTTTTAAGCTACCGGGTCCAGGATGAGAATTGCAGTGGACTACATGGGAGTCCAGCAACATAGCCATTACGCTAACTGCTGGTCCCCAGATCAGTGTTTTTACTGGTCTATTTATTCATCCCTGTACCAATACTGCATTCTCTCTATATTTGTTTTTAATATCTCCCAAGGGAGTTACTCCCACCTTATTCTGTTTCTTCTAGTATGTCTTAATAGGTCTTTGACTCTGCATTTCCACCTAACTTAAAATCAGCATGTTAATTTCCTCAATAAGGGATCAGCAGATGGTGTAATGGTTACTTCTCTGGACTCCCACATGACTGACCGTGGTTCAAGCCCCGGACCTGGCAGCTTCAAATTTACACTGAGTGCATGTATATGTGTGCCCAAAATTCTGAGAGGAAATGGAGGAGAAGGGATTGCAGTGTGGCCATCTCTCCAGGGGGTGACTTCTAACTTTTTGTCTCTTCAGTGAGCACAAGCGCCATATAGCAAAAATCTCTCTAAATTTTTTTTTCTCAATAAAATTATACATTTGGCAAATGTATATTTAATGAACTATTGATATACATGGATTTAAATCTTCCATCTAAATTTATGTTTTGTTTTTACTTTTTGGATGGTTTAATATGCTTATATATAATTGCATTTATTTTTTCTTATTTGTATAGAAGTTATAATCTTAGCTTTAATTCTTTTATTATAAGAATTAAAAAATTAATCCTTAATGTAAAGTTAAATAGTAATACATTTTTATCTCATTCAGATTTGCTTTATTTTCTCCCTACATTCATTGTCATCCATCTGGGATCATTGTCTATTGTTATTTCTTCCTGAAGTAAATTCTTTATTTTTCTTTAAATGTTAGCCCATTAGTTATAAAATTCCCAGCCATTGTTTGAAAATGTATTAATTTATCTTTTTTTTTTTACATTTTTTCCCTTTATTTTTCTTTCTCAGATCAATCACATTCATTTTACATAAAGTTCTCATTATGATGTGTACAATATAGATACATGTATCTAGTTTTCAACAGAGAACCCTACATTTTCTGGTGACAAATGACTCCTCCCTTTGCCCCCCACGCCCACTCTCCACCACCCACTCCCGACCCCCACTCCCATCCCTTACAGCCTCTGGCATCCACATTTGTCCTTTCCGCTATCAAATCATCAGATCTTTCTCCCTCTGCAGGAGTGCTGATATTATTATTATTATTTTTTCATTGCACATCTTTACAGTGTACAGCGTGGTTTTTCCAGCATGAGTACAGATCACATTGGTCAAGACAGTGATACCATCACATACATCATCATCAACAGACCATCCTTCATCCCTGTGTCCATCAAACATGATGATCGTTCCCTGAACCGCCCTCCATCATTCATTCCCATTACCTCTCCCATGCTGTCTCCTGCATTCGCAGTTGCCATCCCTGCGACCATACCCTCCAGATCTTTCACCCTTTTTTTTTTTTTTTTTTTTTTTTCCTTTTTCAATTCTGAGCTCATAAAGTTTTCCACAATAGGAAACATAGATTCTGTTCAGGGTTGGGTCAAGGGTGGGTCTCGTGTAGTTCTGCAATTGTAGGTGAGTTTCTCAGCATGCGCGGGGCGAGGGGGCGGCCGAGCCCACCCCCCGCCCTCTGCTCTCCGCGTGCAGCGGCCCGGACCGCCCGGCTCCCGCTGCCTCTCCGGTGCGGTGTCTGTCCAGCGCTCGGCGCTGATGCGGGCCGGTGGCACCAAAAGGCCGAGGTCGCCGTCCTTTCTGTCTGTGGCCGGGCGGGCGAGTGGGAGATGGCGATGGGTCCCAGGCATATTCGCGCGCTCGGGGCTGACGTGTGGCCGTTGAGCCTGCGCATGGCTGCCGGGCGGGCGCGAGGCCGCCGGACCTGCGAGTGGCCGCTGGGCGCACGCGTGGCCCCCGGACTTACGAGTGGCCGCCGGGTCTGAGTGTGGCTGCCGGGCCTGCGCCTATGCGTGGCCGCTGGGCCTGCTCCCGGCCACCGGGCCTGCTCCTGTGAGTGGCCGCCGGGCCTATGCGTGGCCACCGGGACTGCGCCAACGCACGGCTGCCGGGCCGGAGCGTGGTTGCCGGGCTGTGTGGCTGCCGGGCCCACATGTGGCTCCCGGGCCTGCGAGTGGTTGCTGGGCCCGCGTGTGGCCGCCAGGCCTGCGCATGACCCCCGGGTCGGCAAATGGCCGCCGGACCTGAGCATGGCTGCCAGTCCTGTGCGTGGCCGCCGGGCCTGTGCCTGTGTGTGGCCGCCAGGCCTGCGCCTGTGTGTGGCCGCCGGCCCTGCCAGTGGCCACCAGGCATGAGCGTCGCCGCCGGGCCTGCGCCTGCGAGTGGCCGCCGGGCCAGCGTGTGGCCATCGGGCCTGCGTGCAGCCGCCGGGCCTGCGTGTGGCTGCCGGGCCTGCACACGTGCGCAGCCGCTGGGCCTTCGGGTGACCACCGAGCCTGTGCATGGCCGCCGGGCATGGGCCCACGCGTGGCCGCCGGGCCTACACGTGGCTGCCGGGCCTGCACCCGGGCGTGGCCGCCAGGCCTGTGCGTGGCTACCGGGCAGACACCCGGGCGTGGCCAACGAGTCAGCACGTGACCACCGGGCCAGCGTGTGGCCACCAGCCGGGAGCGGCAAACTGAAGCCAAAAACAAGAATTAAGATCTTGCAAATATAAGCAACAGAAAGAATCTTTAGATGTCTTAAACCAATTGAGAAATATATTGTATAGGAGGACTTTCGCTGCCCATGGGCAATGAGAAGATGATGGTTACCAGCCCTGCATTACCTCAGGGAAAAACAAGAACTATTCTACCATTCTTGGGGAAGCCAGACACTCAAGGATGACTCACGCTGCAGATCCCCACAACACCACTCTCGATAATCACAGGATAGTGGCTGTGCCGCATCAACTGATAACCATCTCTGCCTACCAGAACTGCGCCCTTAATTTATCTTATTTTTGAAGAATATTTTGCTCACTATAGAATTCTAGGGTGGAATTCTTTTTTTTTTTTTTTTTTTTTCATTCAAGATACTGAATAGATCATTTAAAATATTTTTTTTTACTCTGCCCAGGTTTTAATTGTTTCTGTTAAGAAGATAACTGCTAATCTAAGTAGTTTTGTTTTGTTTTATGTAATCTTCCCCCCCCGCCCCCGTTTTTAGCCACTTTTGAGTTTTCTTCTTTGTTTTGGTCTTCCATTTTCATCACATTATGCCTGATGTAATGCCCAGGGGACAGATGATATCATAAAAGTTGAAAATAAGTTAATGTATTTTCATTATACATACACAGAATTCTTTGGAAACAAACTAAATAAAACAATATCTGCAAATCTTAATTGAGCACTGCTGTATGGAGAGTTTTTTGATACTGAAATTCATACATAAAATCATGAGATACAACAGCCATTAAAGTAATTTCTTCTGTGTTTATGGCCATGGTTTTGACTTCACCAGTGGAACATGCTTAAATTTTCACATCATTTAAAAAACAGATGTGAAGAAATTACATGTAAGAAGAAGAGTGTGTGTATGTGTTGCAACCATGAATTTATAATAAAAATTGAAAGAAGTAGAGCCCAGACAAGAGGGTGAAACTTGACCAAATAAACCAGTTCCACATGCAATATATTTGTAGTGATGCTAAGTACTCATTGAGAGGAACTTTTAAACAGATTGTTGTATCTTAAATGCCGATACAGTTGTACATAATAGGAAACACTTAGTAAAAACTTCTGGAAGGAAAAGCAGTAAGAGGCAGAGAACAGTTAAGCCATTTGTTCCCATTTTATTAGATCTAGGCATTTTATACTCTATTTGGCTATAAAAAAATCAACCCAATTGCAACTCTATTCTCAATAGTAAATCTTCTAGTATATGAAGACAATGACATGTTTTCTTAATCATCTGTTCAGTCACAAGACTAGTTCAATCCTGGGTCCTACTGACAAATTCAATTAGTTTCAACTGGATTAGAAAGTTCTAGCATGTTATCTTTTAAGACAGGTGCACTGAATTGATCATAGCACTCCACATGTGATCTTATCATTTGGACTATAATTTTTTGCCCTAGATACTATACTTATTTGAATTCTGCCTTAAGTTACTTTATTTTGGTAGTCATGACACACTGTGAATTCAAATTTAGCTCATTGTCGAAAATATCTATATTAACATAGGCCTCCCTGTTTGTCAGTCCCAGTGGAGAGCTTTTAATTTCCCCCTTATTAAGTATATTTCCTTAAGTATTTATAATTTTAGATTATAATTTCTAGCTTAGCATGATCTTTAATTAACATTGTATCTTTCAAGATACTATATTTCTTAATTTATTCTTAGTCAAGCATACTTCCTTAATTTTTATCTAAGAACTGATAAAAATGTTGAATAGAATAAGATGAAACACAAATATGGCAACTAGACACTCAAGGTTCCAGGCAGGCATCACAGCACTTCCTGTATATGATTTTTTTTTTGAGAGGTTTTTGCTATAGGGCGTGTGTGCTCGCCAGACAGACAGAGAGAGACAGAGAGATAGAAAGCGAGAAATCACCCCCCAGGGGGGATGGCTACGCCACAATCCCTTCTCCTCCATTCTCCTCTTGGGATCTTGGGCACGCACACACATGCGCCCGGCGTGAGTTTAAGCCACTGGGTCTGGACGCGAACCGCGGTTGACTACGTGGGAGTCCAGCGACATAGCCATTACGCTAACTGCTGGTCCCTTTTTTTTTTCCCTATATATAATTTTTGGGACATGGTAATTCAACAAGCTACAACTGAACTGAGGCATTAAAGTTTGTCCTGGGACCAGCAGTTAGCATAATGGCTATGTCGCTGGACTCCCATGTAATTGCCCGCGGTTTGAGTCTCAGACCTGGTGGCTTAAACTTACACCGGGTGCGTGTGCGTGCGTGCCCAAAATCCCGAGAGGAGAATGGAGGAGAAGGGATTGCGGCGTGGCCATTCCCCCCCAGTGGGTGATTTCTCGCTTTCTGTCTTTCTGTCTCTCTCTCTGGCGAGCGCACGCACCCTGTAGCAAAAACCTCTCCAAAAATAAATAAATAAACAAACAAATAAATAAATAAATAAAAATAGTTTGTCCTAACAGGACATTTTAACAAGCACATGAATTTGAGATGCTTCTGTCACATTACTCTCATTTGTTAAAATTAAATGGTGCACCTGCATAGTAATCGTTCATTTTGTATAACTTGATATTCTTGAATCCATGTGAGTTCTTAGTGATCTCCATATTTGTCTAAAATAGTACTAATCTATTAAATAATCAATTGCAAAATTGTTTCCAATGAAAGGTATTAAATTTACCAATACGATGTTTTCATGGAGATTTAGAATATTTGATGCTGTTCATGATTTTGGCATCTTTTCTGTTCTCCATAGTACCAGTATGATAATTTACGTGCCAGAGGCTTAGTATTATGGGATACACAGACACACACACTCACACACATACACACATGCACTAAAGATTGTTAATTAAACCACAGTTGCAGGCCAGCTGTGTAGTGTAATGGGTAGCCCTGTAGTGCATTGGGAGCTGGATCTGATGTAGTCCACTGCAGTTCAAGTCCTGGCCCCGGTGTCTTAAATGTACGTGTGCACACCCCAATCCTGACTGGATGGGGAAATAGAAAAAAAGAATTGCTGTCTGACCAGATCTTACTAAGGGCCTCTCTTTCTCTCGTTAGCACACATGCCCTCTGGCAATTTAAAAAAAATGGACATACATTATATATTTATATATAAATGTTATGGCTTTTTTGTTTATTGCATACAGATGTTATGGAAGTATATTACAGACACTTCTACACAATTCTTTAAATTTAATAGTATAGTTTGAAGATATTTCCACTTTATAAAGATGAACCATAATTTATTTAATCATTCTTCTATTGGTACAAATTTAGGTTGTTTTCAAATGTTCATAATGAATTTCTTTTTGCATATATTATTTCACACTTGTATGAAGCTGTAGTGTGTGCTGCTGAAGTTTAATTATGAAGCCAGAAAGGATGTGCATTTTTTAATAGGTGTTGACAAATTGCTTTTCTTCGAAGTTGAACCAAATCTCACCATTACTGGAATGCATAAAGTTATCTGATACTCTTTTATCAGACACTTTACCACACAATATATTATCAATGATTTTAGTCTTTGAGAGATAAAAGAAGAAATGCAATTATGTTTAGTTTTAATTTGTATTTTCCTTACTTTGATGAAATTGAATTTTTTTAAAATTTGGTAATGGTGAGATTATTTTTATTTCCACGAAGAAATATTGTACTTTTATGTAGTCTAACATCAATTTTTCTGTTTATGGATTCTAAAATTTGTGTTATGATAAGAAGATCTCTCCTACTCTGAAATTATTAAAAAAAAAAACAACTTTCTTCATCTTCTTCTAATAGTTTCATTACTTTATTTGTGTTTAAGTTTTTGACCCATCTGGAATTTTTTGTTTTAGGGTAAGATGTGAAGGAAGAAACCTACTACCATTTTTGTTTCTTTTTAAAAATAATTATTTATTTAATTTTATTTATTATAACTGTTGTTATTTTTTAATTTGACCAGAGAGATATAAAGAGAAGGAAAGTGAAAAAGCAAGATACTAGGTCTGGACCTGAACCACAGTAAGACATGTATGTGGGAGTCCAGCACCTTAACCACCATGCCACCTGCCGGCCCTCTTACCACTGTTTCGCTAAGTTGACTACCCACTAGTATCACTATCATTTGTTAAATGATCCATCTTTCTCCCACCTATTTGAAATAGCATTGTGATTATATGCTAACCTCTAGACTTTCTAGTCTTCTCTATTGATTTTTTTTTCATTCTTATATCTGTGCTAAATGGATGTCATTAGTGGAGTTGTATAATATATTTTGATATCTGGAAGACTGGTCCCCATTAATTTTTCTTTTTAAAAACTGAATTTGAGTTCTCTGTATATTTTGGATATTAACTTCTTATATGACACATAGTTTGCAAATATATTCTCCTATTCTGTAATTTTTCTTTTCATTCTGTTTATATATATTTTTTGACTGTACGAAATCTTTCTAGTTTAATGAAATTTCATTTGTCACTTTTTTTTTTGCTTTAGTTGCCTGTGTTAATGGGGTCATATACAAGAAACTATTGCCTAGACCAATATTATAGAATTTTTGTTTTTCTTCTAGTAGATTTACAGTTTCTAGTTTTAGATTTATGTGTTTAATTTACTGTTAGCTTAATTTTGCATATGCCGTGGATATTGGGTCTCATTTCATTCTTCTACATGTGGATATCTAAATTTTCTGTCACTACTTATTGATGAAATGTTTCTTCCATATCGTTTGTTGTTGGCATCTTTATTGAAAATGAGTTGACCATCAATGTTTGGTTTATTCTTGGGCTCTCTTTTCTGTTTCTTTGGTTCATGTGTCTTTTTATATTAGCATCATGCTCTTTTTTGAATGTGTGTGTGTGTCTGTGTGTGTGTGCATGCGTGCATAATTGAGAGGGTCTCATGTGTTGTAGACATCCTGCCCCAGCCTTCCAAGTAGCTAAAATCACAAGTATATGCTGCTGTACTCAATTCTTTTGGAAAGTGTCTCCTTATGTTGCCCACCCTGTCTACAAGCTCACAATCCTCTTGTCTCAGCCTCCAAATAGCAGGGCCTTCAGATGTGCACTAGTATGCCTGGATTTCTTAGGGAGTACCAGAAACTGAATCTGGGCCTCCCATGTTCCCTGAGCCTGCCAAACAGGAGTGTCCAGTATCTGTAATCACAGTGGGGTTATGCTGTTTGTTTTTCTTTTTTTAAATAATTACTTATTTAATTTTATGTATTTTATTTTGATCAGAGAGAGACACAGAGAGAGAGAAAAGAGAGAAAGTGAGAAAGCAAGCCGCCATGTCCAGGATTCTAACCATGGTTGGCCATGTGGGAGTGTTTAGCAGCTTAACCACCATGTCACCTGCTGGTTCTCAGGGGTTATGCTGTTTTAATTGATATAATTTTGTAGTTTATTTTGAATTAAGATAGTGTGATGCCTCTGGATTTGTTCTTTTTGCTCAAGATTGTTTTGGATAGTTGGAGTCTTTTGTGGTTTTATACAAATTATAGGGTTTTGTTTTTTTTTCTATTTCTGTGAAGAATGATATTGGATGTTTTATATATTTATTTGTTGAGAGATTCTTGCTATAAAGCACATGTGCTCTCTGGAGAGATGGAGAGAGACACAAAAGTGAGAAATCACCCCCCAGAGGGGATGGTCATACTGCAATCCCTTCTCCTCCATTCTTCTCTTGTGATTTTGGACACACAGGCACACATGCCTGGCATGAACTTTATTTTGCCAGGTCTGGGACTCGAACTGTGGTTGAATATGTGGGAGTCCAGAGATGTAACCATTATGCCATCTGCTGGTCCTGACATTGGAATTTTGATAGAGATTGCAATGAATCTGTGCATTACTTTGGATAGAATGAACAATTTAGCAGTATTTATTATTCCAATTCAATGAACATGGAATATCTTCCTATTTATTTGAATTTTCTTAAATTTCTTTTACTCAAGTTCTATAGTTTTCAGTATTCAGATCTTTTACTTTCATGGCTAAATTTACTTCAAAGTGTTTTAATTTTTTGATGCTATTTTTCTTTATTTGTTTGTTTGCTGTAGGCTGTGTGCTCACCAGAGAGAGACAGAGTAAAAGAGAGAGAGAGGGAGAGAAAATGAGAACTCACCCCCAGGGACGATAACCACATTGCAATACCTTTTCCACTCTCCTCTCAGGATTTTTGGTCATGGATGCACATACTCCCAGGATGATGTTCAGTGTGAGTCCAGGAATCAAATCATGAAATTCACCATGTGAGACCCAGCTGCCCTTATCTCCATACCGCTTTCTGACCCAATGCTATTTTTTTAGTTCTTTTCCAGATAGTTTATCATTAGTGTATATTAATGCTATTTATTCATTTATTTCCTCCATAAAACAGAAATGCAGACATACACTCCAGCAGGATCTTCATATTATGATCCAATTTTAGCCTCAGCCAACCCATGTGTAGGTGTGTACACACAGTGTGTGTACCGGGAGACCCTCGTTGCAAATATGGAACCTTCTCATGAGGGTCTAGTTGCATTATCACTGCATCATCTCTGGCCTCAGAAATGCTTCTGATTTTTATATCCTGTGACTTAATGAAATTTGATTATTCTAGAAGTTTATGTTGATATTCTTGTTATTTTTGGTGGCGTCTTTAGAGTTTATTATATATAAAATTACGTCATCAGTAAATACACAGTTTTACTTCTTTTCCATTTGAATACCTTTAATTAATTTACATTTGCTTGTGTTTGTTTGTTTTTTAGACAACACCTTGTAATATTGAAATTCTCCTGCCTCAGCCTTCAGTAGCTAGGACCGTAGGTAAACACAACCATGCCTGGCTTTTAGGTTGAGCTGGGAGTAGAACCTGGACATCCAGTGTACCCTCAGTCTTACAGTAGCAGTGACAATCAGCATCATGTAGCTGGATGCTTTTTATTTCTTTAAATTTAGGTATTTGAAGAAAATAATTTAGGAGGCAACTAAGAAGTGTTGCTGACAACTCTGATAATGTAATAAAAAGACTGAAGAAAGCACTTTTGGGGGACAGCAGATGGCATAGCAGTTAGATCACTGGACTCCCATATGGCCAACCATGACTCGAGTCCCAGACCCAGTGGCTTGAAACTCACACTGAACACCTGTGCATATGTGCCCTCGATCCTGGAGGAGAATGGAAAAGAAGGGATTGCGATGTGGCCATCCCCCCAGGGAGGGTGATTTTTCACTTTACCTCTCCCTGTCTCTCTCTCCAGCAAGTGTATGCACCCTAAGGCAAAAAACTCTAAAAAAAAAAAAAAAAAAAAAAGCACTTTTGGTGCACATTAGCATGATCATTAGGGGGAAAAAAGTACTAGAGTCAAGAAAACAGAATTCTGTATAATCCAAAACTAGTTTACACTTTGAGATACCATTTTTTAAAAAAAAGTACTTTGGGGACAAGAGGTAGTGTAGTGGTAAAGCTGAAACCACATGGAAAATGTTCTGCGTTCACCTAAAGACCACCCTTAGCATATCAGGTGTGTGCATATCAGGTGTGTGCACCCACAGTGTATAAGAATTCCCTTTCTTCCACATGATTGCCTATGATTCTGACTGGCTGAAACGAGGGGCTGAGGTTGGCATGAGAATCCTATTGGGGATTCCTATCTCTCTGGTTTCCTCTCTGTCTCTTTCTTGCAAAAGTTCAAAAAACATATTAATTAATGAAATAAATGTTTTATATTTATAATATATATAGCATCCACAGAACTCTATATATGCAGAATGAAACAACTATTATATGTATCATCTTTTAGAAACTGCTTTTACTCATTTTATATAGGCTAGAGATGTAAGAATTTTTCTATAGGGCAATAAAGAGGTAACTAACTAAGTGTAAAAATTATAAGTTTAATTTCTCAAGCTCTGTCACGTTATGTTAGTGTTACTTGGGTATGTTTTATCATAATAAATTGTTGGAAAATAGAAATTTTATTTTGCAATGTATACCATTTTTAAGTCTATAAAAGATCTTAAGATTAACATTTAGCTTTCCCTCTAAAATAAAATTAAGTAATAAGATATTCTGGGTTGTAGCTTTCTATAATGAGATACAAGAAACTTATATGTTTTTCTTACAAAAAAAAATAAAAAAAAGCAAAACACATTTACCTAAAGAAGGGGAACTGGAAGCTGCCAGAATAAGGTATTAATGTGTCCACAAGTGTTTATTCTCTTACAAAAGACTGTCTACTTTTGCACTAAAACATCTATTTCAGCGGTATTTGCTCCCTAGTGTCTATAACTTAGTTTGCTGCATGCCATGTTTTAAAAAGCCAATTTAGATAAGACATTTAGTGTCATCATTTAGACGTGCCATTTTCTCCTACTACAAGGAATTTTAGTGACAGCAATATATTTTGAACATTTTCTGAAAACACACTTTTTCTTTTAATCTATACACAAACTCAATTAGTGTTCAGGTCAGTAAGTGGAAAGGCATTTATAGAATCAATCATTTTGGGTTAAGGAGTAGACACCCTGCAAGCTTAGTAATGGAATGGAAATAATGCCTGGAACCTCTCCAAACAGTAACAGTCTCAGTGGAGCAATTAAATATGTATGGAGAATGTTTGCTGAGAAGTTCAAACACATCAACCTAAGGTTTATATTTTTGGTTTAATTTATTCAGCACCTTCCAGTGAGCGGATGCTTGATGGTCTAAAAACATTTCTGAGCTGTGTGTCTACTACATACTGCACTTAGCTTTGGCTGACAGTCACTCAGAAATGGTGGCTATTTTTAGCCCGATGAAAAAGTACCGCAAGAGGAGGGAGAATGGGAGTTTGAGATCAGCATTCAGTACCCAACACTGCCTCATTATCAATTTGGCACTGGTCAGTGCGTGCTGACAGTCTTCAGCCCATTTAATGGAAAGTATCAGTGTTAGCAAAGTTCTCACAGCAGTGCTAGTTAGGCCTTCAAATTACGATTCATATATGCTCATGCTGCAATTTATCTTTTCAGATCATTGTTCTTCCTCACAAATAGGAATGTGTATGGTAATGAATAGCTGTACTTTATACTGTTAGTGAGTAATGAACTATTGCTCATTAAAACGACTATAAAAAATTTGGGGGGAAAGCAACATAATGAGAAGGCAACTTTTTTTTCTATACTCTGTTTTTTAAATGACAAAGAATTAAGACTAAAGTAAGGAAAAGTTGGGTGTTTGTATTTTTTTTTCTTAGGGGTTTATATTCAAACGTAGTAGGTTGTTGGGAAATTCATGAGATATTTTTGTATAGAAAAAGCGTCATGACTTTCTTGATGACCTAATGGATAGAACACCACTGATAATCTCTTGCTGAACACATTTACTCATTTATCATTATAGGCCGAAGTCTTTGGTAAAGGAAATTAGAAAAAAACTAGAATCCATACAGTGGGCAAAAAAGTCTAAATTTGGGTCAAGATTTTGAGAGGATTCTCAATGATATGACTGCTCTGATCCATGTCCTAATACTTTGGGCCACATGTCATCTCACCTGGGACAGAGTGGCGTTGTGGAGATGGTGGCTGGTACTCCAGAGTGAGTGACATCTCTGACGGATGCACTGCAAAGCCCAACATTCATCTTTGAAATAGATTTACAACATTATTAAAGGAAAAAGCTGAAGCGTCACCATCATTTAACTGGATATAAAATGAAAACAGGTCTTCTAAAATGGAAAGCTGAAATCCCAGGGAGGCATTTAAAGATGGTTACTGACAGATCTGTCATGGCCAATTTATGAGCTGTGAAAGCTCAGTGCTTTCAAAGCTTCTTTCAGGACACCGGCATTTCAGGCCTCTAAGGCCATCGGTCGGATGCCTTTCTTATCCTGAGGAAATCTTAAGGGATGGTTATAAGATGATAGATGTAGCTCTCTTGAGAACTGGCATTTAATCGTCTGTGATGGCAACATGAGGCTGAGAGTAGTTTGACCACTGTCCTAGATCACTGAGGACACATTTTACAGCTCATTCCTTTCTATGTTGGGTGGATTTTTTTAAAAAAAACTATATATTGGATTAATTTATAAACCAGGCCACAGAATAATTGGAAATACCGAATAATTTAATTGGCTGACAGAGAATCTAAGAGCAGTTTCAAGTAGTCTTTTAGTTAGTGACTCTGTACCCTAGGGATCTAAAAAAATTATTTAGTCATTTACTTCTACCTAACGAGGCTCACACTGCAGCTTTCCTAAACAAGTAGGTAACAAACAAAAACATCCAGCATTAGCTTCTTAAGATGCAGATTGGATCAGATCACTATCAGAGACTTTTTCTCTCCTGGTGCTACTCAGACTCACTGTACTCCACTCTCACATCTCCCTCCCTACCACCTTGAAACCTATAGGGAAAAAAATATTGCAGACTTCTTAGGATAATATTCAAGCCTTCCCACCATCTGGTTCTTCAATTTCCAGCCTTTTTCTGTCTCAATAACCTGTACTCCAGTTTAAAAACAATCTGCTGAATTTCATAAACTCACTGTGTGCGTCCTCTTTGGGGACTTTGGTCACGTTCTACCCTTGCCTAGAAAGTCTTTCCTATCTTATTCAGAGAGTAATTATAAATACTTTTTTTTTTTCTTTTTTAAATGTAGTTCTAGCCTCAGTCCTATTATATATTCAGGACTCCTTCAACTTCATTTTCACATCTCTTGGTTTTTCTTACATCACAGAATTGTTTACTCATTTTTGAGTTGATGTTTATGTGGGTTTGAGTTACACTGGGTGGAATCTCTTTCCCAGAAAAATAACCTGGAGCATCTTATTTGGCCCTCTGAGCCTCAGTACTCCCCCCCCACACACACACCAACCACTGCACAGTATTGGAAAAAGATCCTAACGGGGCATTTGACACAGATGAGACATTGACGGCAATGAAAAGGAACAAGATGGTGGTGCAGTTATCCAACACGATGTTCTGCAAGGGTGACACTCATGGGAAGGGTCTGAGTTCACATCTGGAGAACTCCCTGAGTAGGCCCAGCATATGGATGCCCATAATCCAGGGCTACCTGAGCTGATGTGGACTGTGGCATCAACACCATGTTGGGGTGCTGTCTCTCTGTCTCTCTCACGCTAGGAGAAATTAACGAACTTGTATTTTTTTTAAGAGATTTTTGCTATAGGCCACATGTGCTTGCTGGAGAGACAGAGAGAGACAGAGAGACAGAAAGTGAGAGATCCCCTCCCACCAACATGGGGCATGACCATACTACAATCTTTTTTCTTCCATTCTCCTCTTGATATTTTGGGTGTACGCACACACACACACACACACACACACTCCCAGCTTTAGTTTCAAGCCTCCAGGTCTGGGACTCAAACCATAATCAGCCATACAGGAGTCCAGCGTCTTAACCATTATGCCATCCGCTGGCCCCAATAAACTTTATTTTTATAAAAAAAGGTAACTAGAGGGGCCAGCAGGTGTCGTGGTGGTTGGGGGTGCTGAAACCCTACATGGCCGACTGCAGTTTGAGTTCTGGACCTGGCGGCTTGCTTTCTCACTTTCCCTCCCTTTTACTCCTTCTCTTGCTCTTGCTCTGTCTCTCTCTGATCAAATTAAAACTGAATAAATAAATAAAGTAAAAAAAAAATCCTTAAAAAAAAAAATGGCAATCAGAGGGACCAGCAGATGGTGTAATGGTTACGTTGCTGGACTCCCACGTAGTTGACTACAGTTCGAGCAGTTCAAGTCCTGGACCCAGTGGCTTAAAGTTTATACCAGGTGCATGGACATACATGCCCAAAATCCCGAGAGGAGGATTGCTGTGTGGTCATCCTCCTGGGGTATGATTGTTGCTTTCTGTCTCTCCGTCTCTCTCTGTGTCTCTGGTGATTGCATGTGCCCTAGAGCAAAAATCCCTCTCTCTCAAAAAAAAAAAAAAAAAAAAAAAAAAAAATAGAAAAAAGAAAGAAGGCAATTAGAGTACCTCTGTCCCACTCCTGTCCAGGAAATAACTATCTCCAGCAAAATGAGAAGTATAGGGCTAATGAAGTAATATTTTATGTTTTTTGTTGTTGATTGTAATTACTTAGTGAAAAAGAATAAAAAGAGGAGGAGGACAAGGAAAATGAGGTAAAAGAAAAGGACAAAGGCAACTCTTTCTATATCAAACCTGCAACTTAAAAAAAAATACTGTTATGTGAAATACAGATATCTATGAAACTGTGAAATTTTTTGGACTACAGTTTAAAGTGATGTGTCTGACATTACCTTCGGATTCCTTGTAATCACCTGTCAAAACACAGAAAAAGAATTAGCAAATGAACGTTTTTTAAGTTTCTAACCTAATAGTAACGAATAAGGTGATATTTGGTCTTCTATATATTTTTAAATTATAGAATTAAAAATGAAAACATCATGATATTGACTCAAGAGTCAAATGTAGGATGAACAAATTTTCACCATATTGGAAGGAATGTTTGGGGTAATCAATTTAAAAGGAGGGCTTCTATAGTTCATGTCATGTTCACTTTTGCACAGGAAGAACTGTGAGATCAGTTATCACTGAAGATACTGAAACTGAGCTTGGCAGAGGACTAGAAAAGACCTCTGTGAGCCCCCACAAATTGAAAGTCACAAGGGAAGAGGTACTGAGTCTCAGGTGTTGTTATATGGATCTCATTTTCTTGGAGGCAAATCTAAGTAGTAGAGTCCCAAAAATTAAAAACCAGATTTCTGGGGCCAATAGGTAGCATACTAGTTAAGGCACTGGATTCCCATGTGGTAGACTATGATTTAAATTCTGGACATGGTGGCTTGTTTTCTCACTTTCCCCCTCTCTCTCTCTCTCTGTCTCTCTTGGGTCAAATTTAAAAAGTAACATTAATAATTTTTTTTTCTAAAAACAAACAAAAAAAAAACAACCAAACAAACAAACAAAAAAAACCCAAAGGACCAGCGATGATGTAGTAGTTACATTGCTGGACTCCCACATGGCCAACCACAGTTCAAGTCCTGGACCTAAAAGCCTGAAACTCACACCAGGCATGTGTGCATGTGTGTGCCCAAAGTCCTGAGAGGAGAATGGAGGAGAAGGGATTGCACTATGGCCATCCCCCCTGGAAGGGTGATTTCTTACTTTCTTTCTGATGAGAGCATGTGCCCTGTAACCAAAATCTCTATAAAAATATTAAGAAGAAAAGAAGAAAAAACAGATTTCTTGATTGGGTTGATTGGTTCAGCTGTTGAGCTGGAACTCTCTGGGTGCTTTCATGCTTGGTTCGTATCATCCTTACATTTCTGTGAGACTGACATTGTTATGAATAAATTTGGGTATAGAGAGATTAAATAGTTTATAAAAGTCATTCACTAGTAAGTGATCGAGCCACAGTTATAAATCCAGTGTGACTTCAGGATTTGCATAAAAGCTGTTGTGCTATAGTGACACCCCCCATATACATATAACATATACAAATGCACGCATGCACAGAAACATGGAGAACATTATTGTCCTCAATAAAGAAGTTTGAAGAACTGTCTTTTTTGGGAAGAGAAGTTTGATTCTCATATATTTTAAATTTATTTTTATTGACATATAATTGTACACATTTGTGAGGTACAATGATATTTCAATATGTGAACACAACTTAATGGTCTAACAGGTAATTAGCATACCCTTCCTCCATTTGTCATGACTTTGTGTTGGGAATATTCAAAATTCTTTTTTTTTTTTTTTTAAGATTTTTTCCATAGGGTATGAGAGAGATAGAGAGAGGGGAAGTGAGAAATCCCCCCTCCAAGGGGGAAGGCCACACCACAATCCCTTCTTCTCCATTCTCCTTTCAAGATTTTGGGTATGCTGGCACGCATGCCCAATGTAATTTTCAGTTTACCAAGTCCAGGACTTGAACCATAACCATGATTGGCTGTGTGAGAGTCCAGTGCCTTAAGCACCACACCACCTTCTGGTCTCACCCAGCATGCTTTTTAAGCTACTGGGTCCTAGACTCAAGCTGCAAGTCAGCCCTGTGGTGTCCAGTGCCTTAAGCACCATGCCACCTGCTGGACCCAGAATTCTTTGTTTGTTTGTTTGTTTGTTTTTAACTGATCTTAGATACACAATAAATTGTCATTTACTATAGTTACCCTACTTTATAGCACTGGATCTTGTTCCTTTTATCTATTTGCACTTTGTATCTCTTAATCAACGTCTTTCTATATCATCCTCCCCCTTCCTCTTCCCAGCTTCTAGTAGTTACTTTTTTCACTCTCTACTTCTATAAGGTCTTCTTTTTTCTCTTCCACATGTAAAAGAACACATACTGCATACTTCTCTTTTTGTGTCTGCATTATTTCATTTAGCATAATGTTCACCAGGCTTCTCCATATTATCACAAGTGACAGGATTTCAGCCTTTTTTATTGGTGTGATTCTTATTTTGTTCTCTTCACACCATCTGACCAAAAAAATTAAAAATTTAAATATAAAAGAGAGGCAGTTTAACCAATTCAATTCAAACAATAACAATGATAAAATAAGACATTTAAAAAATATATAGATTAGAGTGGCATATGTTTGACCAGATAAGTAAGCTCAGAATTATAATGGGTTTCAAAAAATAAAAGAAAAAACTCACAAGTAACAAGATTAATATTTTGGCTACATAATATATATATATATATGTGTGTGTGTGTGTGTGTGTGTGTATTTATTCTTTTGATGAGTATGAGACAGAGATAGAAAGACAGAGTGACAGTACCCCCAACAGGGTCTCAGTGCCATCATTCAGTGACATCTTCAGCCGGCCTTATATTGTGAACACACACCTGTCATAGGGAGGTCTCCAGACTTGAACCAGGAGCCTTTCCATATGGCTCATCTTCTTAGAGTGTCATATTTTACCTCTGTGCCACCATCCAGACCCATAATATATACATTATAAACAGAAGTAATTATAAATTCAATTAAAAATGACCAGCACACTGTGCCCTAGCTACAGTGGCACAGGGAGCCACATGAAAAACTGGAATTTGGGTCTCAGGTCAACTTGAAACACACCAGGTGTGCACACGTGTGCCTGTGACCCTGACTGAGGGATGGGAGTGAGGAGGAAAAGAAGATTGCAGTGCGACGAAACCCTGTTGAAAGTGCCTTTCTCCTCTCTCTTTTTCTCTCTCAAGAAATAAAATAAGTAAACTTAAAAAATATTTTGTACACTGAAAATATATTTTCAACTAGTATGAGGAGGATTAACAGTTTCAGTATATAAGAGTTAACTAAATAGAAAAACACTGAGAAAATAGAGTTTATAGGAAAATGTGTAGAAATGACTACTTAATTATATAAAATTAACGACTTCATTATTGGTCACAGAAATGCAAAGGAAAACTATAGGATACCATTTCCACCTATCATATTGGCTCAGCTGTCAAAAAACTTTTTACTGGGAAAAATAAAAATAGACACTCTCACACTCTGCTGGTAAAGCGTATAATTTAAATCAGTCTTTCAGAAAACAAATTTTTCAGTGTGGAAAGTACTCACAAAATAGTCCTACCCTTGATTTCAGTAATTATTTTGCATCTAGGAGCACATCTTTATTATTATTATTATTATTATTAATATTATTTTATTTTTTATTTATTTATTTTACATTAGTTCACTGTTTATCATTGCAGCATACAAAATGAGTTTTCCCATTCAGATTTTTCACTGTATATTGACTCAGTCAAAGATATTACCATACATGTTATCTTCAACAAATTTTCCATTTCTTGACTCTTACATATTTTGCTTCCCTCCCCCCCCCCCCCCCCCCGCCCCGGATTCCCTTCCTCTTAACCTCTGCCTTTTCTCACCCTCCTCCCACACTGTCTCTGGTATCTACCATTGCTTTCCATGCCCCCCCCCCCCGTTTTATTGATTCACAAAAGATCTTAGTTAATCTAAATACTTTCAATAGCGAGTGAGCTGATATAAACATATCTGTGAACACATCTGACTTTAGGCATGGAACTCAATGAATAAAGTGAACATACTACAAAGTAGCATCTAGCTAACACTATATAGCTTTCTACTGTCATTCAATAAGTATTTTTGTGTGTATGTATTTTTTTATTTCAAGAAAAGCAGTTTTAGCTTTAATAAATCAAAAATTAAAAAATGTTAAGAAAAATTTGCTGAAGATTTAAAGCCAAGAAAAAGGTAAGGATTCTGTTCAAACAGTAGTTAGATTCTAAAAAACTCAAAAAAACAAATATGGACAAAGCTAAAATCTAGTAATAAGTGCTCTATAATTTTCTTTTGAAACATTTTTTTCTCTCTCCATTCCTCCTTTTATCGAAGAGGCATAAACTAACTTATTTGCACAAAAAATAAATTTTGTCTCAATTTGGTCTATTATTTGCACAAAGCCCCATAAGAATACCAGTTGATTTAGTTGACTTTGCTGGAACCTTTTATAAGGAGCTTCAGATTAGACTCGTTAAAAAGCCTCCCAAGGCTACTGAGCCAAGACAGGAATTCACCCTCTGACTGAACCTTAAAGTACCTGTACTTGAGAGTTTTTTGGACCTGTCAGGAAGTGATATTCTTTACCTACCTGCCAGGTAGAACTGTTTATGGTACCAGGCAATCATCCAGAGAGCTTCTGTTGACTTTCTTGAGATCTACCTTAGTTCTTTAGCTTTCTGGTCATATATTCCTACATGACATTCCAGTCAAAGCACATCTTAAGATTAAGTACTAAATATTGACCAGAACTTATGATATCAACATAATAGAAATAACTAAAAGCCCACAAAAAGTCACAGAAAAGTAGGTAAATTTGTATCATGGAATATTACACAGTTATTTAAGATAGTGTTTTAGAAGGCTATTAAAATATTCTTGTAAATATTCATAATTTAACAAGTAAATTATAAAAATAGAATATATATAGAATATATAACAGCATGACAGAATGACAAGTGTGTCACACACACACACACACACACAATGCTTGTGTGTGACAAACAATGTGACTGACATGACAAAAAGCTAAAGAATAACAAAAAATCCTGGAAGGAAAAATCAGCTATTGAATTACTATATGGATAATTTTATTTTCTGCTATAGACTTTTCTGTATTTTTCTATGATTATTTTAAAAATAATATAATATAAATATTAATAAAAATAATCCCATTTCAGAATGAGAATGGCATTTTTGGACATGATGATGGCTCCGGAATTGTTGTTCAGTAAAGCATGTTATTAATAACCTGAATTAAGGAGCCAACCCCGACAATGCCTCATTTCCTCAAGGGTACTTTATATTACATTATTTATCAGACACTTGTAAGTCTAACTATATTAATAAAAGTACTGCTTAGGGACATTATTTGTGGTCAGCAATTTTGTAATAAAAAATGTAAATTATATATATATATATACATATATATATACACACACACACACACACACGCACACACACACACACACATACACACACACATATACCTATGCATACATACACATGCATAAACATATACACTATATAGACACACCAACATGTTCATAAATACATATAATTTATATACACCTAAATTTATGTATAAAATTTATACTTTATATATGTAGATGTAAAATCTTCTTTGTATATATTTCAAAGGGAACAGAACTTTTTCTGCATTATTTATTGCATATCTGCATCTTTTATATTGCAGCCACATTCAGCCTAAGGTATTTAAAGCTCTGCTGGTCAGATATATGGAATGTCATTATTATACTTAAACTGCTAACTATTGAATGTGGACCCAAATGTCATGGTTTAACCTTTTAAATATGAAGAAAGGAAGAAATATGCAATCACATATTTCAATAAAGCTAAAATCCATTTTGAGCTCCATCTCATTATTTATGATTTGATCAGAATCACAAGATGAAATTACTCTTATAAATAAAACATGGGTATTTTGATGTAGATTTATACAATGTGGAATTTTACTGTGTTAAATTACTATGCATTCTTGGATTTTATATGAAAAGTTAAAACTAGTAGTAATATAATGCATCAGAATTTAGTATGATGTCATAACCCCAACAATTTAAAGATACAATTTAAGAGAGAGAAGTAACATTGGCTTTTATTTTACTTGCTTTCTGTTTTTGAGAATAGCATTATTTGAGATAATCGAAGAAATGTTTCTGTTTAAAAAAATGAATGCCTTTAAAATGCTCTCATTATCCTTAAAAGTGAAAAATTGTTTCTACAGGTTATTGATTTTACCAATCCTAGTATGTGATGATACTTTGTTTGGTTTCAAGTCTTTTTCTAGAGAGTTTGTGACTGAGACAATATTTACACAGATAACCAAGTTCTATGCTTAGTGCTTTCCCTTTTTCAGGTCTGAGACAGGGTCCCTAATGCCCTTGACAAATTATCTCCATCCTGTGTAGTTAACCATTTTTTACATAAAGGAAGAAATAATTCATGAAGCAGTTACTATATATCA
The DNA here is from genome assembly GCA_026018925.1 of Tupaia tana. Classification (NCBI taxonomy): domain Eukaryota; kingdom Metazoa; phylum Chordata; class Mammalia; order Scandentia; family Tupaiidae; genus Tupaia; species Tupaia tana. Next base: position 148,081,119 of record JAKSZU010000006.1, read on the forward strand.
GGTATTTATACATATGCTATTTCATTGAATCCTCAAATAGCCCCTGTTCTGGGCACAGACGAGACCAGATCACTTGAGCAAAGAAGAGAGAAACTGGGAAACAGGGAACTTGCACATCCACGGGAAAAGGTTTCCTCTTTGGTGGTCCAGAAATTGTCCTGATACCTTCAGTCCAATATCATGTGCTTAAGCTGAGCCCTGGGCATCTGCACATCTGTTTATTTGCTTATTTTTCCTACCCTCTTGCCGTGTTGATCCATTCTGCATGTGAGTTGTCTTCCCTTGTGCTGTTTGTCTTTCCCATTCTGCTTTGAGCTTGGAGCTCTATCTTGAATCCAGGTCTTGGCACAATGTCTAGTCCTTTGGGTCATCTCCAATAGAAGAAGCCCTTTACCTGTCGTATCTCCAACTGCTGTCTAGGGTTACATTTCTAGAAGACTGGTAAGCTTGGACCCATATTTGCTGCTGATGAGCTAGTTTCTCCTCTGCATGAAACTGTCTCTCTGGCCGAGTTTTCCCAATTATTGGGCTGAATTACCTTGTGGGTTTTATTGTAATTTTCTGTCTTGGGAATTCTAAAGCTAAGTCAGGCACTCCGACCTTGCTTTCGCTTGACACCTAGGTCTCTGTCTCTATGCCCTGAAATAAAATACAGGAGAATCTCCTTACTTATACTGGAGAATCTCCTTATTTTAGATCTCCTTTTTAGAATAACAATAATATGTAATGAGTAGGAACTTTATGAGAAAATACGGTGTTTCTGTTTTTAAATAAAGTAAATATTATGCACATATTTTTGCAGGATTAAGCCAGAATTATTATTAAATTACAATTTTGTTAGTTTTCATAGTCTTCTTTAAAATAATTTGAATGCAGTATGTTTTTTTTTTTCTATGGAAGCTTTTGCTATAGGGTACGTGCGCTTACCGGAAAGACAGGGGAGACAGAGAGACAGAAAGCGAGAAATCACCCTCCGGGGGATGACCACGCTGCAATCCTTTTTCTTCCATTCTCCTCTCAGGATCTTGGGCACACACGCACACGTGCCCAGAGTGAATTTAAGCCTCTGGGTCCAGGACTTGAACCATAGTCAACTACGTGGGAGTCCAGCGATATAACTGTTAGGCCATCTGCTGGTTCCTGAAAGCAGTATCTTTAACATAAATGCATTAAGAAAACTTGAAGATTATTAGTATTTAGTATTACCTTTTCTATCAAAAAATAGGACATAGTTTGAATATTGTCTTTTTTTCTTGATAGAAACTTTAATTACTTTTTCCCTAGGAATCTCTTTATCTTGGCTTAGCTGTGAATTCAAGTCAGTAGATACCAAAGCATTAGGTAGGTGTTTATGAACAAAATGCATCTGTGATGTAATATTTGATGCTAGACAGTACAAATCCTTCTAAAGCATAATAAAAGAACCTCCTATTCATTCCATTATGTTTTAAAAATATATGTATATAGTTTTGCTTTGACATTAGTTCTTATTACCATAGGCAATTACTGTCCATAATGTATGAACAAGTATGATCTCTTTGAATAATGGTCGTTCTACCTCTTTTAAGAGTTTAAAAGACTTGTAGCTCATATGGCTGATTATGAAGTTTCATTTGCTTGTAGAAATTATTTTTTCTTCTTCCCTCATGACATATGGTGTGTATTCTAGGGAAATATTTTTAACATTAAAGCATCACCAGGGAAAAAAAGATTAGAGTGTTTTGACATTTCTTTTATTTAAACTCTTACAGGAGAAAAATCAACCTTGTTAGATGAAAGAATCTATATTTATTCAAACTCTTTTGAAGAAACATTAAAGATGGGTTCAAAACATTTGTAATTACATTTTACCTTGGAAAGCTTTTCACAATTCAGTAGTCAATGTTTCTTTTAAGGCATCTCAATGGAGAAGATAGATTTCCTGGAGAATCAAATATAAAATTTACAGAATTAGCAAACATGTCATTGTGGCTGTGTCCGTAGGCTGTGGAACAGTGAGATGAATGTTGATAAGTTGAGCCCACTCATCCAGATGTTTCATCGATCTGCATTTTCTAACACAGCAGCCCCTCATTACATGTGGCCTCCGAGTACTTGAAATAGGTAATGTAAGATACAGCAAATGCCAAGGATTCAGTAATGAAAAAGGGAATACGAAATGTTGATATTGTCATTTTTAAATTGATTATATATTATAATGATAATACTTGAAGAATATTCGGTTAAAATATTATAGAGATAATGTCACCTTTTTCTTTTCACTTTGTCGGCATGCCTATGAGAAAATGAACTTTTTCATACGTGGCTCGCATATGTGGTTTGTGTTTTATGTCTGTCTTGTTGCACAAGACATTGGATGAAATATCCTTCACTTTTCATTTTAGTTTACTGTTAACCCTAGAGCATTCTCAGGTCACTGTTTCCACTAAACCACCTGTGAGTTGGAACAGCTTCACTAGTGCCCTCACCTGCGTCTTACTATCTGGTGACAGGCTTTATTCTGAATTTTCTAGTTCTATAGGAGCCTACAGTGTAAGTCCCTATGATATGTTGGGTGAATTACATAAATTATCACACCACACCATGATGTAGTTATTGTGACCCAAGCTTTAAGATAGAAAACAAAGCCTCAAATGGTTCAAACAATTGTCTAATACTAACACTACAAAGCTACTTAAGTGGCTGAGTCAAGATTTAAAACAAATTTTGTGAGTCTTGATAATCCAAGCTTCTCTCATTGTACAACTACTTTTATCTTGAAGCAATCTGAGAAATCTATTCAGGTATGGACTTCTTCCAAGGAGTAAAGTATATTGATCTTTGTGGGTGAAAAGGGCGATTATATGATTATAGGTAAAAGTTTTATAAGACCTTTCCAATGTCAGGTGCTCTACAATGAGTTTGTCATCAAATATGTTCATCAAGGAGTGATAAACCGTGGCACTCACTGGAATGGCCACTTCACCAAGTATTTCTATAACATATCATTCCAGTGATTATGTAGTAATAGTGGCCATATTTAAATAAATAACGTTACTCTTTTTAAATTCAAGTTATTTGTCTGAATTCATTTAAGACTGAATGTTACTAAAATAATTTTTTTTTTCTTTTTGGAGAGGTTTTTTTTTTTGCTATAGGGTGCATACACTCGCCAGACAGACAGAGAGACAGAGAGACAGAAAGTGAGAAATCACCCTCCAGGGGGGGATGGCCACGCCACAATCCCTCCTCCATTCTCCTCTCAGGATCTTGGGCACGCACGCACAGGCGCCCGGCATGAGTTTTAAGCCACTGGGTCCAGAACGCGAACCACAGTCGACTACATAGGAGTCCAGCGACATAGCCATTACGCTAACTGCTGCTCCCCTCAAAAATAATTTTTAAGTTGTTTGTGACTTGACCCACACTTAGTACTAGTATTTTATGAGTTGAAGAATGAAACACATCAGTTTACCTTACAATTTTTACTTATGAACCAACAGTTTCTTTTTTGAAAAACTACTATAAAATTATTAAAGAAAGCAAAACATTCAAGTACGTCTAAATATTGTATTGAAACCTGCCTTGATGGTGTTATGCTGGTTTGTCTTACTGGCCAGAATCAGCTGTGGGTATCTATCTGCCTTACTGCTCTCAGGCCAAGGTAGGGACTGGTGGTAGCAGTAATGCCCTTCCATGACTCATAGCGCTCCTGTCTAGACCTGCCTAGGCCACCAAAATAATTATTATCACAGGTTAGAGAAAGGTGAGAAATCATGCGCTGAAGTCATTTGTACTTATCACTGCATTTACAATGGTAATTCCTAGGCGATTGTGCTTTACAGATATATTTGTGATTTTCTGAAGTATCTGTGGCCCAGGGGGACCTAAACCTTTCCTCAGATGCTCTTCAGCCATCAGGTTCACAATTGTGAAGACTGTTTTTATGTTAGATAAGGTGTGTGATTTCAAATGAGATTGTTCCTAAAGGATGCTGTATTTCATACTTAACAAAAAGAAGTTCTTAGTAGTAAAGGACATTCCATTTTCCAAATCCTCTATTTTTAACTCATTACTTATCCATTAGTAATATTATCTATTATTAACTATGTTAGTAAATGCAAAAACAGAAAGTTTACTTGGTATCGCAGGCAAAAATTACTGATCAAAGGTGAAATTATTTTACTTATTTATTTTTTGAGCGAGGTTTTTGCTATAAAGCATGTGTGCTTCCTAGAAGACAGAAAGTGAGAAATCATCCCCTTGAGGGATGTCACACTGCAATCCCTTCTTTTCCATTCTCCTCTCAAGATTTTGAGCATACACCCAGCATTTTTTTTTTTTGAGGTTTTTTTGCTATAGGGCACGTGCACTTGCCAAACAGACAGACAGAGACAGAGAGAAAGCGAGAAATCACCCCCCAGGGGGGATGGCCACGCCACAATCCCTTCTCCTCCACTCTCCTCTCGGGATCCTGGGCACACACGCACATGCGCCCGGCGTGAGTTTTAAGCCACCAGGTCCGGGACGCGAACCGCGGTTGACTACATGGGAGTCCAGCAACATAGCCATTACACTAACTGCTGGTCCCACACCCAGCATATTTTAAGCCTCTGGGTTTGGAACTCAAACCACAGTCAGCTATGTGGGAGTCCAGTGATGTAACAATTACACCATCTGCTGGTCCCTATTTTTTAAAAAAGAATTATTTATTAAATTTTATTTATTATTATTAATTTTAAAATTTGACCAGTGAGAGAGAGAGAAGGAAAGTGAGAAAGCAAGCTGCCAGGTTTGGGATTCGAACCATGGTCAGCCATGTGGGAGTCCAGCACCTTTATCACCACACCACTTGCAAGCTCCAGAGGTAAAATTATTTTAAACTTGGCTACTTTGGTGATCATTGTTTTTCATGACAACATGTACTTCAAACTATATGTATTTGATAGGTAAAAGGACAAATATCTGTTCACCGGTAGAGATTTGTTTTGTTTTGTTTTGTTTTGTTTTGTTTTAACCCATCCTCCACCCCCAGTAGCTTGACAGTGGGAAACCATGTGTGAATTGTGGATTTTGGCAGTGAGAGGAGAGGCAGATGGCATAAATCTGGAGGTTAAGTATCTTAATCAAACTCCACAAGTAAAAAGACAGAAAAAAAAATTTAAAAGATGCTAGTAAAATATTCTAGCTTAAAATTAGGAATGGCACATTAGACTTTATATGGCATATTCTTGTTTTCTATCAGTATCTCTACTAATTGATAAATCATGTCCTTCACACTTTGACTTGGATTTTTTTTATGTATATATGAGTAGAAAGTATATACAGTTTCCAAAACAAACAAAAATATGAGATGTTTGGTCTATTTTAACATATAATTAAGAAAAAGTAAAAGTATTGGGACCAGCAGTTAGTGGAATACCTATGTTGCTGGACTCCCATGTAGTCGACCGCGGTTCGCGTCCCGCACCTGGTGGCTTAAAACTCACATCGGGCACGTGTGCGTGCATGCCCAAGATCCCTAGAGGAGAACAGAGGAGAAGGGATTGTGGTGTGGCCATCCCCCCTGGGGGGTGATTTCTCATTTTCTGTCTCTCTGTCTCTGTCTGGCGAGCGCACACGCCCTATAGCAAAAACCTCTCAAAAAAAAAAAAAAAAAAAAAAGTAAAAGTATCAATAAAACAAAGGTTATTTTTGGAACACTTACATTATAGACACATTGCATGATTTACTCAGGAAACAACTGAAGGAGAGAGTAGATATTACTGTTTTTTTTTTTTTTTTTTTTTTTTTTTTTGAGAGGTTTTAGCTATAGGGCGTGTGCTCTTGCCAGACAGACAGAGAGACAGAGAGATAGAAAGTGAGAAATCACTCCCCAGTGGGGATGGCCACGCCGTAATCCCTTCTCCATTCTCCTCTCGGGGATCTTAGGCACGCATGCACATGCGCCCGGCGTGAGTTTTAAGCCAACGGATCCGGGACTCGAACCGCAGTTGACTACATGGGAGTCCAGTGACATAGCCATTACACTAACTGCTGGTCCTAAGAGTAGATATTTCTATCTCATAAATGGAGAAGCTAAGGTCTAAAGGGGAAAAATAACTTGCTTATTTTCACATAATTAGTAAATGGCATTCAGATGTGTCTGTGTCACAAAAACTAATCTTTTTGCATGTTATTTGATGCAAAATATCAAATGTAGCATGAAAATTGCAAACAAATCAAGGTGATGGATGGTGGGACAGTGGTAAGACATGATACTCTGCAAGGCAGACCCACACATGGGAAGGTAACAAGTTCACATCCAGAGACCTCCCTGAGTTTGCCAGGCACAAATGTACCCATGATCCGGGCAGGATGGCAACTAGATTGAGGCATTAAGACCCTTTCAGGAGTATCGTATCTCTTTCTCTCTATCAGTCTCTCTCCCATACTTATGGAATGGATAAATAAGCATAAAGAAAAACAGAAAAGTACAAACAATCTGAAAGTTTGCTATCCATTTTTGGCATAGTTGATAGAAAGTTTTTGATATTATTAAGGATTTGGCCTCTTTTGGTACTATATTTACTTAAAGGTTTATATTTAAAAAATCTTAATGATGTGGGTGCTTTTTAGTATTGTTGTGTGGAGAAAACATTAAAAAAATAAAAAAAGCTTAAGGGAAGCAGTCTAATTTAACTAATGGAACTTAGATGGAAGGTATTGTGGTGTTCAGTAATCCCGCTGTTGCTACTATATTTAACTTGTAAAGAAAACCATTGTAATTTTCCCAGTTTAGTGGTAAATTGAGAAGTAAGAGACTTTGACAAACCTTTGTTTATGCCAGCATTTTTAATGCAATTTGGAATAAAGCATTAGAGTGAAACTCAATTAAAAGCAAGTCAGGAAAACCCTCAGAATGATGTTCTGAACTAGTTTGTTCATTACTTTGCAACCCTATAAAATTCTTTTTATTGTAATTCTCTACTGACTTGGGTATGAATTACAAGTTAATGACCTTTGTTCAAAGTTGGAAAATTACCTTGTTTAATGAAATGAAATATAAACAGCCAATGTTTTGCTATTAAAAGGAAATCCATGTGGGGTTTTTGTAAAAGAAAAACCTGTAAGGATTAATTCAGATGTGAACCAGCTTCTCCAGAACTTTTCCTAAACATTTTTATGCAAAAGATAAGCTCTACCCTAAAAATAAGGATAAAAAAGGAAAAGAAAGTGTTGCGCCAACTATATTCAGCATGATAAAATGTACTTCTATGACAAATATGTTAGTTTATATATGATACACATATTATGGAATGCATGTGTACATAGTATTCCTGATTCTATAAATTCACATGTGCAATGTATATATACTCATCTAGATGTTGTTTATTTGTTTATTTCAGGAAACTGTACATAGGAAACTGCCTTTGGCAGGAAGTAGGAAACTGAAGCAGAGCATAATGACATGACCACTCAGTGCTAGAACAAGTAAAACAGAGAAGTTATTCATTTGTGTTGCTCGCACAAACCCACATGCTTAGGGGAAATAAAGGAAGTATTTTGTCCAAGGTACAGAAGTAATCTTTAGATGTGAATACCTTAAGACTAAGTTAGCCAGCAGAGTAAAAGTTTCTTATGATTTGCTTTATGTATTATATAATTTTAGAGCAGTTAAATATACCACTATTTTCATTGCATTAAGTTCATTTTTAATATTACTATTGAACTAAATGAAGCAATTACTTTAAGAATGGAAGCTAAGTAGGCACAAGTCTTGAGACCATAATTTGCGTTAATCTCTTCTCTATTTTTATGCAATAAGTCTTTATTGAAATTTTGATTTTTATAAGGCTATGACTTTTCTTTTGCTATGTCTCAGAGAGGTAATGGCATTTATAACTTAACACTTAGAATTTAATTTAAGTAAGCTGGTGTTTGAAATAGATAACACTTTCATTTGGGGAAGTTAATGATATGGTAAAAGAAAGTCAGAGTTGTTTTAATCTAAATTCATTAATTTTTTTGTAAGTCTGGTTCTCTATTTATTTAATCTAGTTCCCATGTCATTAAAAAAAACATAGAATCACTTCTACATTTATTACTTTAACCATTTCTTACATTATTTGGCACCTTTAAGACAATATAAAACCATCTAGATTAAAGGAGTGTTCCTGAATACAATCAATCATTTCACCGACCTGCCCTGAATGTATGCCTTCTTTGAAATTATTTGTCATTATACCTCTCAAAAGGAAAAAAAATGGAAAAGCATATTACATGAAATTACTACATATTAGAAGTATTAATAGAAAATGTACGTATTACTTCACCTACAAAAACAAAATAGAATAATCAAGCCATATGCATCTAGTTCATAATTTATTTTAGTGAAGGTGCATTTAAACCCTGAAGGATCATATTTTCAGAGCAATAAAATTTTTTAATGTTTTACACAAGTATTCCACTCAGGAATACTTTAGACACTAAAATGTTGCTACTTTAGTTTCATGGTTTTCTAAAGGATTGAAACAGTTCTCAGTATACCTACAAAAATGATATCACTGTCTACATATACAGGAAATTCAGTTAATATGGTAAAACTATCAGTATAATGGTGTTTAAGAGAGCACTTACTTTATTTTCTGAATTGTTTGTTTTTTTATACATCTATTTGATCTTTTTTTTTTTTTTAATCTCAGTTACCTTTGTAAAAGATCTCCCACTAGCTAAATATTAAGATCTGTTTTCAATGTGCTCTCTTGCCTGTTTTTTTTTTTTTTTTTTTTTTTTTTTTTTTGAGAGGTTTTCGCTATAGGGCGCGTGCGCTTGCCAGACAGAGAGAGACAGAGAGACAGAAAGCGAGAAATCACCCCCCAGGGGAGATGGTCACGCTGCAATCCCTTCTCCTCCATTCTCCTCTTGGGATCTTGGGCACGCACGCACACGCGCCCGGCGTGAGTTTTAAGCCACCGGGTCTGGGACGCGAACCGCGGTCGACTACGTGGGAGTCCAGCGACATAGCCATTACACTAACTGCTGGTTCCCTTGCCTGTTTGATTTTGTAACTTATTAATCAAGCTTCATCCTAAAGTATTTAACTTTCTCCCCAAACACAAATGGGAAAATTATGCTATCCCTTCAGAATGCACCATCAGTGCTGTTTCCCTCAATATCTGTCATCTTAACTCTGTGGCTCTCAAGACACTGCAGCCAGTGCTTCTGAGAAGATGATGTGTATGTGGAATGTATGGAGAAGACAGCTCCCAGAACCCTCAGATGAGTGTTAGGTTGATAGGAAAATGTAAGGGAAGACATGAGAGTGGAGATGTCTCAATTGCTGCAACGGGAATAAATGACAGCACGGGCAACCTTTGTTATTTACATAGTGTCATCCTGTCAGAAAGGCCAAACTGCCCACAGAGCTGCAGAAATCAGACATAACAAATGCTTTCTAAACAATAAAACCAACAGAAAAAGATAACAATATAAAGATGTAGTTTGACTTTAGAAAAGCAGCACAGAGTTGGCCCCACAGCAGGATGATTAAGCCCTGTTTAGAGGGAGCTGTATCCTGTCTGACATGCCGTGGTTTGTTTTGGCCTTAACAGCTTGAAATATACACCAGACATGTATACATGGCCCAGGATCCTGAAGGGGCGGAGAAATGGAGAACAAAGGATTGTGGTGTCACCAGGCCCTGCAGAGGATGGCTGGGTGCTTTCTATCTGCCTGCATCTCTCACGTGCATGTACTCTCTGGCATTACAAAAGTAACTGTTAGAAGTACTGAAAAAATGCAGATGTTAAATACCTAGATTTAGCCATTCCACAACGTATGTATATATCAAAATACCATGTTGTATACTGATAAGTACATAATTTTTGCATGTTAATATAAAAACAAAATTTTAAGAGAATCTAACTTAAAAATAATTAGTATCAGTCATGGTAAGTAGAGAGCTTCTCTTCGATTTATTTTTTTCTTTGTAAATATCTGAAGAGTTTTTCTCATGAGGTAAATCCTGATTAATATCTTAGCCATGATAGTTAACTCAGAGAAATAGCATGTACATATTAGGTACCATTTTAATATGCCTGTACAAGGTTTTAAAAGCATTATTCTTGTTAAATTTTAAGAAAAGACATGGATAGATTCCTCTCTGTAAAATTATTTGTGCACTTAAGCACACATAGCTGGACCAGCTTTTCTTTCAATATTTATTTATTTTTATTCTATGAGTTTTTCTTGTTTTGTTTTGTGAATAGATATTCCTCTGAAGCCTAGGTTAGTTTCCAGTTTGGCTTTTTAGTGGATCTTTATTATCTTAGATACCAAAAACTAACCATTTTTTTTCTGCGTCTGACCAAGGAAATATTTTCAATAAACAATCATGTTAAAATCCCAAGAATTCTAAATTTTTAGCTTTATTAATTTTCTCTTGCTACATAACAAATTTCCAGAAACTTAGTATCTGTAAAACAACAACAGCCATGAATTATCTTATAGGTTTACAGGTCAGAAATCTTTCAAGATGTGGATGAGTTTTCAGCTCAGGCTTAAGTCAGGCAGATGAATTCTTATCTGGAGCTTGGGGGTCTTTTTCCAAACTCATTTCTGTTATGGGTCCTTGTAGTTAAAGGACTGACATCTCTTTCTGTCTCCCAGGGCTGCTCTTACTTCCTAATAACACTCTCAAACTGTGGCCCCGTGACTTCAACTTCCTCCAACTCGGCAACAGAGAATCTCCCTCTCATGCCTTGAATCTCTGTTTTGATTTGAATAATGGTCTGTCCCCCAAAGTTTCATGTTTTTGAATTTGGTGTTGGGAGGTGTTATGGCTTAGCGGGAGTGATTGGATATGGCGACTGCATTAAGGAGGCGCCACTTTTATGAACAGATTAATGATGTTGTGTGGCACCCAGTGAGTTCTAGCTCTCATAAGAAACGTTTAGTTTTCAGAAGAACTGGTTATTATAAAAGAGAGCTATCTGTAGTTTGCTTTCTTTGCATGTGCCTGCCATCCTCTGTTCTTCCCTGGCCATGTTGTAAGATAGTCTGATGCCAAGCCTATGGCTTCGACTTTCCAGCCATTAGAACTGTAAGTGAGTAATCCTCTATTTCTTTATAAATTACCTAGTATCAGGTATTTCTGTTAGTAATGCAGACTAAGATATTCTCCAATTGCCACTACAGCTGCCAGCCAGAGAAAACTCTTAAAGGGCTCATGTGATTGTTAGGCCTACCTAGATGATCTGCTCGCTCGCTTTCTTTCTTTCTTTCTTTCTTTCTTTCTTTCTTTCTTTCTTTCTTTCTTTCTTTCTTTCTTTCTTTCTTTCTTTCTTTCTTTCTTTCTTTCTTTCTTTTGCCATAGTATGTGTGCTCACCAGAGAGAGACATAAAGAGGGAAAGTGAAAAATCACCTACCTCCCAGGGGGGAATGGCCATGCCACAATCTCTTCTCCTCCATTCTCCTTTCAGGATTTTGGGCATGCACTCACACATGCCTCATGTGATTTTCAAGCCACCCAGTCCATGATTCAAACTGCTTTCTGTCACGTGAGAGTCCAACACTTTAACCACTATGCCACCTCCTGGCCCCAAGAATCTTTATTTTGATTGCACAGTCAGTTGGTTAGTAATCTTAAGAAATCTGTAAAAATCTCTTTGCCATTTGAAAAAATAAATAAAATAACAGGAGTAGTATCTTCTTGTATTCATGAATTCTATTCTGACACAAGACAGGAGATTTTACAAGGGCCACGATCATGGGAGGTTATCTCAGGGTTTTGTCTACTATAAAGGATGAAGGGATCCAGGGCAAACAATGTAGGTTTCTGCTATCTGAGTATCTGTTTCATCGTCCTCTGTTCCCAAACCAGTTGTCTTCTCAACCTCTCTGTTTCCGTAAGTATCGTCCAAATATGCCAATACGTTCTGTTAACTGTACTTTCACATATATTTTATGTTTGTCTTTTGTATTATTATAATTTAGCACGTCATTCATGCACTATTGCAGCAGTTGCCTTGCTGTTCCTCCCTGTAGCCCTCTTGTCCCTCCAGGACCGCATTCAACCTGAGACACAGTAACTTTGAAAGATGTTATACTGTCTAACAGTCAATAGGATCTCTTTTCTGTAGAATCAAAGCAAGCCTTTCCTAAAAAGTGTTAAGGTTGTAAGAAATATGATCTCACCCATAAATCTTATTTTGCTTTTCCACCCAGTACAAAGTCCCTATCCATCATTATATCTAGGCAGATTTGTCTGCTCCCTCACAATACAGTGTTGTAATACCTACCAGTTTTTTCCCTTTACCTGAGATAATTACTTGTCTTGATTTTCCCCTCTTCCCTCAAGGAACTGGCTAATTCTAATACCTCATTAAAACTTTTTTAGATGCCTGATGACAGTTAGATACATGATAGTCTTATCTCCCTAATTTGATTGAGCCCATTTCCCTAATTATGTTTTAAAGTACTCAGGGGTGGATTATTTGTTTCTTACGTTTGTGTTCATATATAGTTGTCTCCAAAATATACACGCTGACTAATTTCTTAAAATAAAGATAATAAAGTCAGAGTTAAAATCTATTACTGAGGGGCCAGCAGGTGGTATAGCAGTTAAGGAGCTGGACTCCCACATGGCTGACTGTGGAAGCTGAAATTCACATGGAGCACATGTGTGTGCATGTCCAGAATCCTGAGAGGAGAATGGAGGAGAAGGGATTGTAGCATGGTCATCCCCCAGGGGATGATTTCTCACTTTCTCTCTCTCTCCATATCTCTCTGTCTCTCCAGCAAGCACAAGTACCCTATAGCAAAAATTTCTCCTTAAAAAAAGAGAAATCTATTCATGAGAAATACACTACTTTTTTTTTTTTTTTTTTTTTTTTGAGAGAGAGGTTTTTGTTACAGGGTACATGAGCTCACCAGAAAGACAGAGACAGAGAGACAGAAAGCGAGAAATCACCTCCCAGGGGGGAATGGCCATGCCGCAATCCCTTCTACTCCATTCTCCTCTCGGGATCTTGGGCACGCACGCACATGCGCCTGGCGCGAATTTAAGCCATTGGGTCTGGGACTCAAACCACATGGGAGTCCAGTGACATAGCCATTACGCTAACTGCAGGCCCTGAGAAATACACTTCTACAAAATAGAATGGCTTAGAATGACTTGAAGTGACTGCACGTGGAGTGTACAGGGAGACCTCCAGACACAAACCCAGGACCTTCCTACGTGTCCAGCATTTCACAAAGTGTTATTACTATGCTACCACTGCTGTGTCTGGGTCTAATTTTATTAAACCACCCAAGTCTCTTTCATCTCTAAGTAAAATGTATCGGGTATTCCTGGAAACGTCCATAGCACAATGGTTTTTACTTAACTTTGGGTATGATTATTTGTGTGTACATTGTCATCCTTCAACTGGTAACAAATTCCTTACAGGCAGAGCTCATTTCTGTGTCTCCACAACTGGTATAGTTGGTACTCAGTAAATGTTTCTTCAATTCTTTGCACTCGTGCATATATGACAACATGACTTTCTCTTTCATAAAGCAACCCTATTTTCAGTCTTTTTCATTACCTAAGTAACATTTTCTAAGGGGCTTTCTAAATTTTGATGAAATTACTCTTTTTATATAGCTTTAAAATTTTCCACTGGGTTTACCAGACAAGGTTGATGATCTGCTTTTAAAATGCCAACAATCAATTCTTAATTAAATCAAAGTTATGGGTAGTTCCCCTGATCATTAGTGCAAGCATGCTTTTTCCATTCTTTTGAATGAAACAGTGAGATTTTTTCCCCAGTTTGTCCTGAATTAGTCTTAAATAAATCAGAATCTTCACAAGTTCCCAAAAGAAACTAAATATATTTCTACAGTAGCAAAGCTTTTGATGCTTTACAAGCTCTTTTCCCTTAGAATTTAAAATTGAAGTGTGTCTTTTATGAATCCTAATGCTAATTTTTTGATCTTCTATTGTGACATGACATTCCCTCCTTTAAGTGATTTTATATAACTTTAGGAGATTTTTCTGTCCCAGTTTCCTATTCTATAGTCTTCATAATGGGAAGGTATTTTATGTTCCTAAGATCTACTTTCCTAGCCATAACATCATGTGCCTGGGAACATGGAAAAGATTCTGCATTCGAGGAGTATTTATGCGAAGTTAGGAAAGTATGTCTCTTGATGCAGTGTCCTGATGCTAGATCCTCTTCAAGAGACATTTGAGATGAAACTCAAAATATACGCTTGTCTGGACTTACACAGCATCTTAGCATCATCAAAATCACAACATTATAGGACCTTTATTTTTTATTTTTTATATTGTTTGTTTAATTTTATTTGTTAATAGTATTATTTTAAATTTGCTACAGGGCATGTGCACCCACGAGAGAGAGAAAGAGAAAGTGAAAAAGCAACTTACCCAGTCTGGGACCCACCCCAGTCAGCCATGGGGGAGTCCGGCACCTTGAATACCTTGTCACCTGCTGGCCCAAGACCTTCATTTGTAACCTAGCATGTGAATTCATCTTATTTTAAAAGTCAAATAAGATGTACTTTTGTTCTCCTGACTCCTGCTTGACAGCAGCCTATTTATTTTTAAAGTAAATTTAACAACCGAAAACAGATATAACTTGGTATATTTTATTTAAAAAATTCCACTTTATGTATTTCAAAGTCAAGACTATGTTTAGAGTATTATAGCTATCATTTTATTTGTATTTAATAAGCAATGATGGATATATTATTGTTCTTGGTGACATTATCTAGTTAATGAAAATTTATCTACAGTCCTGTCTTTATTATCATTTTCATTACTGAACTTGTAATATTTTTACCTAGGGTAAGGGCTACAGAATATGTCTCATATGTTTCTCTCTGTTGAATTGATCAATTATTTAGTATGTACAAAGTAATTCACTAGGAAGAAAAATTGGGTTGGTGAGTTTGCTAAGAGACACAGAGGATTAACATGCCTATTTGGTTCATCCAACCTAATTTTGCAGTACACAGGCCTCTTTCTTTACTATGTAAACACAGGAGGAATTGCAGTTGTATGTGAACTTGGTGAAGGATAAGGGGTAAACATTTTCCATCCCATATTAAATAGATACATTTATTCATTCAAATATTGGGTGATTAGAAAAGTTATGATGCATTTTTCTATGCTCTTCTTTTTTTTATTAAGAGAGATTTTTACTACAGCATGTATGTGCTTACCAGAGAGAGAGAGAGAAAGTGAGAATCATCCTCCAACAGAGATGGCCACACTATCCCTTCTCCTCCATTCTTCTCTCAGGATTTTGGGTGCACACGCACTTGTGCCCAGAATGTTTCAAGCCACTGAATCTGGGACTTGAACTACAGTTGGCCATGTGGGAGTCTAGCACCTTAAGCACACCACCACCTGCTGCTCTATGTTTTTCTATGCAGAAATGCATTGAGACTCTGGGGACATCTCAATATTTATTAGGCACCAATAATATATTGACTATTGGTAATCGGTAGTGAAAGAGGAAGCCCATATTCTAAAGATTTTGCTATCTAGTTAGATATCTTTTCCTAACACATGTTTAATTCCACACCTAAAACTATGAACACAGACGAAACTAAAATGGTTCTTCCTGACCAAGACTGACTATGCTCTATACTAATAAGCTACATTTTTTCTTTTCTTTTCTTTTTTTTAGAGAGAGAATTTTGCTATAGGGCATATGCACTCACCATAGAGAGATAGACAGTCAGAAAGTGAGAAATCAGCCCCTGGGGGGAATGGCCACACTGCAATTCCTTTTCCTTCATTTTTCCCACTTTGAGCACACATGCACGTGTGCCTGGTGTGAGTTTTAAGTTGCTGAATCATGGACTCGAACCATGGTTGACTGTGTGAGAGTCTAGTGATGTAACTATTGTGCCATCTGCTGGTCCCCCAACAAGCTACTTTTAAGTGTCTGAGTAAACTAATGTTGCTTGGATAGAGGTAGAGAAATACAACACACTGGGAAAATTATTGTCTCATTTTTGTAATCTCTTATCGAAATTGCTGATGCCTAAGTTGTGAGAGGTGTGATGGCTGGGTGGTGCAGAACTCCAGGGGTCATTGTTTCACATAGATTTGGAGGCCATGGCTGTATTCAACATGCAAGGCCAAATGATTGACCCAGAGGTGCCTTTTTCTGCCACCTCTTTTACTGCTTTTCAGGAACAAGAGTTACCAAGTTGTTTTTTTAATTTCAATCTGTTCAGTGCTTTTTGAGCTCCTGCAGTGCTCAGGGCACTTCTCTTGGTAAATTAATACAGAGATACAAAGATAAATAACACATCATGTATAGTTTAATGGACAATATTAGAATTTAATAATTTCCTTTACAGACTCTAGGTCTCAGTAGAGACACAAACAAGATGAGTTAATAACTGCATATCCTTTCAGGGATCTTATCTTAACGAATGTGTTCAGTTTGGCCAAGAACTGGCAGTGGCATTTACTTAATGAAAGCCATATGGCGAAGTGGTGCTCTTTCACCAGGTCACTGGGCAAACATTACCTTTGTGTTTCCTGGTGCTCCCTGATCTCAGGAGTAGGAGACCAGGAGGGAACCAGATCATTTCTTTCCCTATTTCCTAGGGAGCAACTTTGACTTTATCTGCTTAGCTGCTGTGCCAAGTAAGCACATATTTCAGGATGAACTGGCTTGAAGAATCGAATGGTGATTGTTTTTCTTGCAGAGTTGCAGGGGCAACATTGATAATTAAAACAAGCACAATGAAAAGTGTTGGCACTCTCTCGTGGCCATCTGTGACTTCAGTGTGCTGGTACTTTGTGTTCAGAAGGAAACTGAATGTTTATACTGTCTCTTGATTTTGCAATGGAAAGAAAGTATTCTGCATATATTCTTGCTTGTTTTATTTTTTCCCCTATAAACAACCTGAAGATTATGATACTAAATCATTTAAAATTCCATTGGGATGCTACATTTTATGTATTTTGCACTCTGAAACATGAGACTGTAGTATAATCTAATTATAAAATTAAATTTTCTATCTTGATTCAGGCAATTTTTATTTTTGTAGTGGTAACCTTAAGCCTTTCTATTTTAATAGGATTCACAGGATTTTTTTTTTTTTTTTTAAATGGGAAACTATGAAACATGACCTCACTTGTTTTGGTTGAATTCCAGCATTTTAATATGAGTGTTATAGAAAGGAATAAAAGTCATTTTTCTTACTTTAAGACTTTATAATAATTGTGCAGCATGATCAGAAAGGGATATGATAGTCATGACTGGAATAGAAGACTATAAATATTTTAGAACATGGATAACAGCTATTGTATTAAGATACAAAAAAAGCATATTTATTATGTTGAATCACATAAAATTGCTGGTTTTGATTTTGAAATGATAAAATTTTGGTAATTACTGTTTAGTTCAACTTACATCAGGTGGTGCTGCGCATTCTTGCTACTTAGTTTGATTAAAATGCCGGAGGCTAGCAGGTGGCATGGTAGTTAAGCACTGGACTTCCATAAGGCCAACTGTGGTTTGAGTCCCAGATCTGGCAGCTTGCTTTTTCAGTTCCTCTCTCTCTCTCTCTCTCTCTTCCTCCCTGGTCAAATTAAAATAAATTAATAAATAAAATAACGTTAAATAAAAATAATTCTTTATAAAAATTGTTTTTTAAAATGAAGTTGCAGGATCGTTAATCCTAAGTGTGCCAACCCTTTGTGGATTATCCAAACCTAGTATCAATTCTTCTCTAGTTTGATTTAATGTCTACTTTCAGACTGACTATTCAATATGTCTATCTTAAAGTGCTTCTGTATGAAAGAAACTTATATCAAGAAATTTACATATTTACAGTAAAAGTTAAGTATTCTTAAAAATTAGAATGAAGGATGGATTGAGATTATAAATTAAACCATGTCTTAAGGGTTAGCTGAATTGATTTACATATACTAATCACTGTATATAATATGTATTTGATCAGCTTATAAAATGAATGTATTGTCAACAGATGACATCAAGATGATATTTAATTGTTGAGAATTCCTGCAAAATTTTAACTGAAGAGAAAAAGTGGTTTACTATGGAGCGAGTCCTTACTTATTGTAGACAGACCTAAATCCTCATCAGTTCTGTCACTGCAAGCTGAGTAACAGTAGCCAGTGCCCTAACCCCCATAGGAGCATTTTACTTATTCACTTTACCGACAACTTCTGTTGTCCATATGAATTCATACTTCTTCAGCAACACCTCTGTGGTTCTCCAAAGCCTGCACCAGAGGCTGGGAACTATTAGAATAGAAAAGCACTGTTAACCCTTCTTTGTCTCATGTTTTAATTTCCTTAAGAAGCATTAGCAACAATTGAAAAAAAAAAAAAAAAAAACGGAAACTAACTGGAAATTCGAAAACATGAAAATGAAGAGGCTAACCACTCAAGCTGATAATTATGTATGAGTTCTTTCTGTTTGACTGGTGGCCAGAAACTGGAGAGAGCAGAATTGATGAGCCAGAATGTCCTGCTGGCACTGGCTACAGTCTGAAAGGAAAATAATCAAGATAATTGTTTAATTGAATGCTACTTAAAAAGAGAAACTGGAACTCCCCAAGAATTATGGTCCAGAGTAAACATCTTTTCAACCATATTGGTGAAATTAAAACCCAAGAATGTTGCATTGGTGGCTAATGTCCATGAGGTTCCATTTGCACGTCCTTAAAACTAAGCCTCCTAACTCTTCCCAGTTAGTGCTTGTCAGTCTCGATGAGTTTTACTTTTCTATGTTAAGCACTTCTGAATGATAATGTTCCAATATTATATTTATAATGAAAGAGGAAAATTAAATGAAATCCTAGCTACAAACAGTAACAGAGAGGTAATATTCATGTTTTCCATGTAAGGCAATACTGTACGATGAATATGGTACAGACTGTCATAAACAAACCTGGGCTATAACCATTGTAATATCACTTCTATCTTAATGTTTTAAATAACTTATAAAGCCTGTGCTATAAGTTAGATTGCTTGAACTTTCTGTAACTAAGTTTATGCACCTATACATTGAGGGTGGAGATAATAGGGTTGTTGAAAAGACTGTATGAGCTATTTGGTGTAAAGCGTTTATACCAGTGCCTGGCATGTTATAAATGCTATATAGTTGTAATGGTGATTTGCTATTATTAGTGTTTCCTTCATGGCTGTCTTATGTAATAGTGACTGTTTTTGTAACTGACTGAATCATGGGTCTTTTAAACTCATAGTTTTGATTAAAGTGTTTGAGTGTGGTAAAGTCTATCAATTTTACAAGTGGCTCAGAAAAACAAGCCAGGTATCATACATTTGCTTCTGCAGCTAGCTCTACATAAGACACTCAGCATAATTTTAGAGGTGGTATGACCATTTAATGTATTTTGGTCTCCTTTTACTATCTTCCATTATCTTGAGACTTTATTTTTAGAGCTCTTTTTTTGAGCTATGTGCATTCATATTTAATGATTTCCATTTTTATTCCTTTTGTAGTATTAAATATTAAATATCAGACAGAATACCTCCTTTAATTTCCCTTTGGAGTAATAAAATGTTTCCAGTAACTTTTTCTTGATATCTGTAGCAATATCCTTTGTCAAAACAGAAGTACATAATAAAACTTGGGAAACACAAAGAGCTCTTAGAAAGAGTATTATATATTTGATACGTAAAATGTATCAAATAAAACAAACACACTCAAGAAGTGAATTGGTGTTGATTTGGTTTCAGGAAGCTCTCTCACAAAAACATGTCATGATAAATTCTAATTCTAACCAAAAAATTAATGACTAATTTAATTTCATTTAGTTTTTTAAAATTTATTTATTTCTTCCATGAGAGAAAAAGAGAGACTCTCAAAAGGGTCTTTATACCTTGATCTACTCCCAGCCTCAGTCAGCCCAAATTACAAGCATGCATTTAAGTACCTGGCATGTATAGGGAGGCTCTGGGAAATGAACCATAGACCTTCCCATGTGGATCCAGTTGCATTACCACTATGCCATTTTCCAGGCCTAATGATTAACTTTATTGACTTAATACATAATGAGATTGTTTAAATGACTATTCATAATAACTCCTTTTATTTCCAGCATTATTGAGGTATAATTGACAAGTAAAAATTAGTTCTGTAAGGTATACAATTTGATATATGTATGCATTGTGAAATGATTACTGCAGTTGAATTAATTAACATATCCATCATCAAAAATCGTTACCCTTTGTTTTCCTGTATGTGTCTGTTTGTGGTAAGGACAGTAAGTATTTACTCTCTTAGCAAATTTCAAGTAAGCACTGCAATAAAACTAGCCATAGTCACCATAGTAACTGTAGTGCATCATGTTGTATATTACAATAGATTCCCATAACGTATTCATCTCATCTCTGGAAATTTGTATGTTTGGACCAGTATTTATCTACTTCCCCCACTTTAATGACTAATGCCTATTGTCCTTCTACTCTCTGCTTCTGTGAAATTCATTTTTTTAGATTCTATATAGGTGATATCATACAGTGTTGAACATTCTGTATCTGGCTTATTTCACTTAGCATAACGTCCTTTAGGTTCATCCGTATTGTCACAACTGGAAGAATTTCCTCGTTTAAAAAAGCTGAATAGCAATTCCATTCTATGTGTGTGTGTATACCACATTTTCTTTATCCATTCATTCATTGTTAGACACTTAGGTTGGTTCCAAATTGTGGCTACCTTAAATAATGCTGTGATGAACATCGGGTTGCAACTATTCCTTCAAGATACTAGTTTAATTTTCTGTGGCTATCTACCCAGAACTGAAATCACTGGACTATATGGTATTTTAATTTTAGTTTTTTGAAAAACCTCTATATTGTTTTTATAAAGCAGTATATTGTATCAATTTACAATTTCACCAAAAGAGTCAAGAAATCTCTTTTCTCCACATTCTGGCCAACACTTGTTATCTTTTGTTTTATAGGTAATTATTTTACTGTGTGTGAGTAATACCTCATTGTGGTTTTAATTTGTATTTCTCTGATAATTAGTGATATTAAGCACTTTCTCATATACCTATTGGCTATTTATATGTCTTCTTAGGGAAAATATCTATCAGGTACTTTGCCCATTTTTAAATCAGGTTGTTGTTTTATGATTATTATTTTGCTATTGAATGGTGTGAGTTTCTTACATGTTTTGGATGCTAACCCATTGTAAGGTATACAGTATGAAAATATAACCTCCTATTTTATACATTGCCTTTTCACTTTGTTGATTGTGTCTTGGTTTTGCAGAAGTATTTTACTTTAATATATTGTTTATTTTTGCTTTTACTTTTGGTGTCATATTCAAAATAATCATTACCATGACCAATGCAAAGAGGTTTTTTTTTTTTTTCATTTTCTTCTAGCAGTTTTATGACTTCAGAACCTAAATTTCAGTTTTAGCTCATTAATTTTTTATGTAAAGTAAGGGTCTTATTTCATTGTTTTGGATGTGGATATCAATTTTCATACCATTTATTGAAGAGACTTTTCTTTCCCCATTTTGTACTGTCAGTGTTCTTGTCAAACAACTCTCTCTCTCTCTCTCTCTCTCTCTCTATATATATATATATATATATATATATGGGCTTTTTTCTGCATTCTACCTTCTGTTGCATTGGTCTATTTGTCTTGTTTTTATGCCAGCACCATATGGTTTTAATTGTTATGTCTTTGTAAGTAATGTAATTTAAAATCAGAAAATACAATGTCTTCATCTTTGTTCTTTTTCAAAATTCCTTTGATTATCTATTATCTCTCATACTTTTATACAGATTTTAAAATTCTTTTATGACTTATATGAAAAATGCCACTGGCATTTTTATGGGGATTGCCATGAGTCTGTTGATCACTTTGGATAGTGTGGACATTTTAACAATGTTAATTATTGCAACCTAGGAAGTTGAGACAGCTTTCTTTATAAAAAGATTTTTAAGAATTACTTATTTAATTTTATTTATTATTATTGTTGTTTTTAAATTTGCTACAGGGCATGTGCACTCACCAGAGAGAAAGAGAGAGAGAGAGGGAGAGAGAGAAAGCCACCAGGTCTAGGACTTGAAACATGGTCAGCCATGTGGGAGTCCAGTACCCCAATTATCACATCACCAGCTGGCCCAATATATGTTTCTAATTGTTGTGTCTTTTTCTAATTCTTTCATCAGTGTCTTGCACTTTTCAGTGTAAAGTTCTTTTGCCTCTTTGGTTAAGTTTATCTCTAAGTATTTATTTTCTACTTGATTCTTTTGTAAGTCATTATTTTTATGATTTATTTAGAGAGAGTTCATTGTTTGTATATAGAAACACAACTGATTTTTGTATGTTTATATTTTACCCTTCAACTTCACTCATTCCTTTATTCATTCTAGAAGGTGTTTGTGTGGAGTTCTTAGGTTTTATTTTTTATTATTATTTTTTAAATATAAGATTATGTCATCTGCAGTCAAGGACAGTTTAATCTCTTCTTTCCCAATTGGATGCCTTTTCATTCTTTTTTTTATCCAATTGCTTTGACTAGGCTTACAGTACCATGTTGAATAGAAGTGACAAGGGTGAGTGTCCTTGTCTTGTTACTGATTTTAGAGGATCTTGTTACTGATTTTAGAGGAAAAGCTTTCATCTTTCACTGTGTAGTATGATGCTACCTATGTCACAGGTGCTAAGGTACATTTCTTCTATACCTAATTTGTTGAGAGTTTTTATTATGAAAAAATGTTGAATGTTGTTAAAGGCTTTTTCTGCATTTATTGAGATGCTCATATAACTTTTATCCCTAATTATGTTAATGTGTTGTATCACACTTATCAATTTGTATAAGCTGAGCCATCATTGTTTTCTAAGGATACATACACTCGATTGTGGTGTATGAGCCTTTTAATGTGCTGTTAATTTGATTTGCTAGTATTTTGCTGAAACATTCAATACTTATGTTAATTAAGGATATTGGCGTAGTTTTCTTTTTTTATAGTGTACTTGTCAGGATTTGCCATCACAGTAATGCTAGCTTCTTCTTTTTTATTTTATTTTTAGTTTTTTGTTGTAGGGCACGTTTGCACACCAGAGACAGAAAGATAGAAAGTGAGAAATCACCACCCAGGGGCAATGGCCATACCACAATCCCTTCTCCTCCATTTTCTTCTCAGGATTTTGGTGTATACACACATGCATCCAGCATGGTTTTCTTCCTTGCTTCCTTTATTTCTTCCTTCCTTTCTCTCTCTTTCTTTCTTTCTTTCTTTCTTTCTTTCTTTCTTTCTTTCTTTCTTTCTTTCTCTCTCTCTCTCTCTCTCTCTCTCTCTCTCTCTCTCTCTCTCTCTCCTTCTTTCTTTCTTTTTCTTTTTAGCTTTTATAGGGCATGTGTGCTCACCAGACAGACTGACAGCAAGAAATCACCCCCCCACACACCACCACCACCAAAGAGATGCCCATGCTGCAATCTCTTCTCCAGTCTCTTCTCAGGATCTTGGGCACACATGCACATGTGCCCGCCATGAGTCCCAAGCCACCAGGTCCAGGACTTGAACCATGGCCAACCATGTGGGAGTCAAGTGATGTAACCATCTGTTGATCCTAATCAGCATGATTTTCAAACTGTCAGGTCCAGGACTCAAACCACGTTTAGTCATGTATGAGTCCAGTGCCTTATCCACCATGTTACCTGCTGGTCTGATTTTTTTTTCCTTTTATCATATTTGGTCTACCTAAGGTTTGTCAGATTTTTTTTTATGTTTTCAATTATTAAATTTTAGTTTCGTTAATGTTTTATTGTTTTTTCAGTCTATTTTCTTCTTTCTGTTGTAATGTTTGTTACATCCTTCTTTTCACTAACTTTGGTTTTAGTTCTTTTTTCTAGTTCCTTGAGGTGTAACATTTGGTTGTTTATTCTTACTTTAGGTAGTTATTCTATAAATTTTCCTCTTATAATTGTTTCCTGCATCCTGTTGATTTTAATATGCTGTGTTTCCACTTTCATTACTTTTTTATTTCCTTTTGACTCCTGTTTTTAACCTATTGTTTGTTCAATAGCATGTTTAATTCTCATGTTTATAAATATCCCAAAAGTCTTCCTGTTACTGATTACTAGCTTCATAACATTGGGATTGACAAAGATACTTGTGATTTTAGTCTTTTTAAGTTTTTTAAGAGTTGTTTCATGGCCTATCATATGCTCTGTCCTAGAGACTGTTTCATGTGTACATGAAGAAAATGAGTATTTTCCTACTTCAGATGAAATATTTTGTATATGTCTGTTAGGTCCCTTTGGTCTATACTGTTATTTAATTCCACTGTTTCCTTATTGATTTCTATCTGTATGACCTATCCTTTATTGAAAATGAAATATTGAAGTTCCCTACTATTATTAATATTATTATTATTATTTTAATTTTTGACAAAGGGTACATACACTAACCAGAGTGAGAGAGTGAGAGTACCTCCATGGGGAGTGACCACACCACAATCCCTTACTCCCTCCTTTCAGGATTTTAGACATGACCTGACACACACCTGTCATATTTCTCAAGTTGCCATGTCTGGGACTTGAATAGCACAATTGGCCATGTGGGATCCAGCCATCTAATTTCCCATATCATGGGCCTTGCTCCTACTATTATTTTATTGATGTCTATTTTCTCTCTTTAGTTCAGTTAATAGTTGCTTTATATATTCAGGAACTCTGATGTTAGGTGCATATATATTTACAATTGATACATCCTCTTGATACTTTGACCTTTTTGATATTATACAGTGATTTTTATTGTCTCTTGTAACAGATTTTGGGTGAAAGTCTATTTTGGATGATAAAAGTATAGCTAATTCTAGTCTATTCTGATTATCATTTCCATAGCATATTTTTTTCCGTTCCTTACTTTCAGTGTGTATACTTAAGGCTAATCTGAATCTTTGTAGGGATCATATAATTTGTTTATTTATTTATTTATTTATTTATTTATTTATTTTGCAGAAAAAGTACATGGAGGTGGTAAAGAGAGTAAGAGATACTTTTGACAGGGTTTTACTATATTCACAATATAGTAATCCCATCCACCCACCCAGACTCCCAATTCGGTAGGATTTCAGGCATGTACCACCGTGCCAGACCTGGTGAGGTTGAGTTTGGAACTGAAACAAGGCCTCCCATGTGGCCTTGGCAACTGCACAAATCCCCTCCACTTAACTTCTGTGACTGGGTCAGGTCTCATTTATTGTTGTTGTTGTTTTTAATATGTATTCATTCCCTTTGTATCTTTTGATTGGAAAATTTGATCTGTTTATATTTAAAGTAATTATTTTTAGCTAAGAACTTACTATTGCCCTTTTGTTAATTTTCTTTGATTGTTTTATAGCTCCTTTATTTTCTTCCTCATTTGCTGTCTTCCTTTGTAAGTTGGCTTTTTTTTCCAGTAGTGTTATGCTTTGGTTCTTTTTTATTTTTTGTGTATCTATTAGTAGAGGTTTGTTCTTTGTTGTTACTATGAGACTTACATAAAACATCTTATAGCTATAACATTCTATTTTAAACTGATAACTACTTAGCGTCAATTGAATGCAACTATTCTACATTTTTATTCCTCCTCTACTTTTTATGCTACTGATATCACACTGTACATCTTTTTACATGGTATATCACTTAACAAATAATGAATTTATGGTTATTCTAAGTAATTTTATCTTTTATCCTAATGTTAAAAATGATTTATGCAACATCATTATAGTATTAAAATATTCCGAATTTGACTATATTTTGAACTTTACCAGTTGATTAATTTATATAAAAAAAGTGAGAAAGCCCTCCCCTAAGGGGGATGTTAATGCCACAGTCCCATCTTTTCCATTTTCCTCTTGTGATTTTAGTTATGCACACACACACACTTTCCTAGTGTATTTCTTAAGCTGCCTGTTTGAGACTTGCACAATGTAATTGGCCATGTGGAAAACAGCCACCTTAACTACAGCTAACCCAATATTTTTATGTTAATAAACATCCTTACAATTAACCTTAAAATGCTTTTAGCATTTCCTTGGCTTTTGTTTATGTGGGAAAGTTTTATCTTGTCTTCATTTTTGAAAGACAGCATTTCCAATATAGTTCTCTTGGTTGGTAATTTTTTTCTTTTAATGCTTTCAGTATACTATCCCTTTCCCACTTCCTCCTGACTTGTAACACTTCTGTAGAGAAGTCTGCTGATAGCCTTAGTTAGGGGTCCCTTGTTTGTGACAAGTCTGTTTTTTTTCTTGCTCTTTTTAAGTTTTCTTCTTTTTGACTTCTGACAATTAGATTATAATGTAGCTTGGAAAATGTTTGGTTTGCTTTTCCTGAGATTCTTTCATCTGATAAATCTGGATGTACATATCTCTTCTAATATTTTGGAAATTTGCAGTATGTTTTTCTTTAAATAAGCTTTCTGTTACTATTATTTCTCTTATGCTGTGACTCTCATAATGTATATATTTTTTTCACTTTATGCTCTCCCATAGATTATCATGCCTTTTTTACACCTCCCCACGTTTTGTCTTTTTCTTCCTCTAATTGTCTTTAAATAGACCTTTCTTTAAGTTTGAAAATTCTTTCTTCTGTATGATGAAGTCTGCTATCAGAGCTCTCATTTGAATTTTTTGGTTTTGTCATTGTATTCTTCAGTTCCAGGATTTCTGTTTGGTACTTAATGTGGTTTCTATTATTTAAACTTCAGTTTTGTTCATACATTTTTTTTTTGGGGGGGGGGCGGGGAGAGGATTTTCGCTATAGGGTGTGTGCGCTTGCCAGACAGAGAGAGACATAGAGACAGAAAGCGAGAAATCACCCCCCAGGGGGGATGGTCACGCCACAATCCCTTCTCCTCCATTCTCTTCCTGGTATCTTGGGCACGCATGCACACGCGCCCGGCGTGAGCTTTAAGCCACCGGGTCCGGGACGCGAACTGCGGTCGACTACGTGGGAGTCCAGCGACATAGCCATTACGCTAACTGCTGGTTCCCATGTTCATACATTTTTAAAAATATTATTTTGATGCCTGTATTCTCTTCCAGATTCTTAATCTTTATAATGATTGTTTTTAATTATTTGTCAGGCAATTCACATATTTCTGTTTCTTTGGAATTTGTTACTAGACATTATTACTTTACTTTTGTGGCTTCATGTTTGCCTGATTCTTCATTATCGGTGGAAATTTGCGTCTGTATCTGTGCATTTGAAAGAGCAAACATCCTTCCAGTCTTTACAGACTGGATTTTGGAAAAAAAAGACCTTATCCTGTTGGATCCTCTAACTAGTAAGATGTATCACAGTCAAGTGGAGTTGGAGGTGGGTAATATGGTTGCTGATAGGTCTGTAGTTGGCTTTTTGTTTGAAGGCCTTTTACCAGGGGCAGAACACATGTAGATCCTGTTTGGTTCCTAGGTGGATTGGACTGCCCCCAGCACTTTGGGCAGTAGGGCCAGAGCTGGGGCAAGCATTTGCTTCAGAGTTCACATTTTGTTCCACAGATGATAGGCTTGTTATCAGGTGTACTAGTGAGTGTTTCACCCTCTAGTATTTGGTCTCAGTGGGTCACTAGGTAGGTTCTTAGGTAGGCAAGATGAGCCCTTGACTGTGGCTGAGAGGGGCTGGAACTGACTCACAGGGTTGCTTCAGGGTCCACAGATGAGTTTGTGTTCAGGTTTCCCTTCAGCTGTATGGATATGCATGCCTGCTGCCAGGTTCCTGGGTGGGCAGAACTATCCTTGACTGTGACTGGGTGGGGCTAGAAATACGTCACAATTCTAGATTCAGGATTCATATTTATACTGCAGTCAGCTGGCCTGCCACCAAAACTTGAATGAAAATTTTCCCTCAGTGGTGAGAATTGCTCTCAGACTACAGTAAAGAAGGACTAGAACTGAGTTACAGGGATCTTTTAGGATCTTCTGTGAGACCAGTATCAGTGGCATGCCTCCTGGGACATGGATAGACATGTTTCCCAGCAGGTTTCCATGTAAGCTGCAATGTTCTCAGACTGTATCTGAGAAGGGCTGGAACCAAGTTACAGGACCTCTTAAGGGTCCAGAGCTGGGACCAAAGTCAGCAGGACTGTCATATTAGGTATAGGTGGGCATGACTTTTTTCCTGCCTCTTGGTAGATGTTTATTGTGGCAAGACCAAGGCCAAAAGGGGCTATAGTTAAGTCCATAAGAGGATGACCTTGTCTTGAGGTCTGTAGCCAGGACCTTGGTTTGCAAATTGGGTGCAGGACTACCCTCTCAAAATAACCCTTCTTGGGACCAGCAGTTGGCATATTGGCTATGTCACTGGACTCCCAGATATCGATTGTGGTGGCTTAAACCCATGCCAGGCACATGTGTGTGTGTGCCCAGGATCCTGAGGGGAGGATAGAGGAGAAGGGATTGCAGCATGGCCATCCCCCCTGGGGGGTGATTTCTCGCTTTCTGTCTCTCTGTCTCTCTCTGTCTTTCTGGTGAGTGCACGTGCACTATAGGAAAAACCTCTCAAAAATAAATAAATAAATAAAATAACCCTCCTGATTTTTGGACTCCACTTGGATTTTGCAACCTCCTGCATGAGTTCCAAAGCTCCCATGAAGATACTTTTGTTAATATACAGCTTTCAATTTTTTGCTATGAAGAATATAAGCAGGGACCCTATTCCACTATCTTGCTGCATTTTAAGAATAGATCTTTTAAAATATTATAATAGATGAGGTTTCTAATTGCTCAACAGATGCTTAATTTCAAACTCTCAGACTTTGACACCTAAAAATGTGCCTCTGAATATTTAATTTTGTAGTATCGGTTTGCATATTTAGAACAGTAAAGTAACATTAGAGTATTAATTCAGATATAATCAGCTGTCCTCACAAAAGGAAGTTCCAGGTGAAAATGCACTAATGATATTAAAAAATATTAATTTATAGACCATAGGCTCTGACAGATAGAGTATATGCTGGGCATACAGATGGAGTGAGATGCTGGTTTGTCCTTGTCTCACCAGAGATTAACTGTGTAGTGCTAGATAACAGAGAGGATATAGGTTCTAGGAAGGAGCCTAGGGGGTGGCTAAGAAGAGGGAATCTGAAGGAAGTAAGCCTCCAACTATAATATTTACCAACCTATATAGTCATACAAGTGCATTCTGCTAAAATGCCTATACTCATAATATCCTTGTGAGAAACACATTCTACTGTTCTTATATTTGATGGCATGATATATTTAATTTATATAATTATTTAATAATTATTTAAGATTTAATAATTTAATTTAATAATTATTTAAGATTTTTCCCTTGTGTATTTAATTCATTTGAATTTGGGTTATAAAAGGTGCTCTGAACAGTAACAGGATACAATTTATAATCTATACTTTGGAGGCCATTAGTCAAGCTCCTTTGAGAGTCTGCCACTTTAATAAAATAAAGAAGTGTTATAAGAAGTGTTATTTTCTAAAATTTTAAAAATAATCTATCTTTTTTTAGTTATAGGGGATATCTCTGTTGGATTTTATTACATAAATTTATTATATCAAAATATGACTTGGTTTAAATAAGAAGCTGTGAAAGGAAATCTAAAATTTTGGTATAAATATTTATACTTCATACAATTGAAAAGAGACTTGTAGAAAAGTTCAAATCACTCTTTCTTTTGAAGGGGTGCAAATTATTTTATATTAGAGGGCAAAAACAGTTAATTGCCTAAAAGGGTATATGTCTTGATGTTTTGTCCCATGTTTGTCTTCTTTTTTTCTTTTTCTTTCTTTTGTAACCTCCCTTTTGATTAAATTTATTTCAAAATAATTGTTCTTGTTTTTTTTTTTTTTTATTTAATCAAAACAATATCCAGATACCAATATTGCTCTGAAAACAGAAGTTTAACCACATTATGGGTAATTCTCTGACAGATTAAATTTTTGTCACCCGCATTTCAGAAGTATTTCGAATGTCTTTACTAAAGACTAACCTAAGTATTATTTAAAAAGTATTAAGTATTTAAGTATTATTTTAAAAGCTTTAATTACCACAAATACTCATTGAACTCTGCATAAAATTATGTGAGATTTTATGGGACTACAAAAGTGTATAAGAGAATATCTCAGGGTCCTAGTTTCTTTTAACAAGGAATGGATAATTTGACATTTTGATTGATCACTGGCTCACGAACCATGAGAACAGTGTAGACTGTTGATATTTGGAGGTGGTTCATTTATGGAGCTTCTCTGGCCATGGGGACAGTAATGAGGATGGTCTAGCTAGTCTTTTCTTTTGTAGAAGGGTAAGGGAATCCATGTCCTTCCTCACCCCTCCATCATCTGCCTTATTCTCTTACATATGCATATCCATGGCTCTTAGTAAAGTGCATGTAATGAGAGCTAGACACCAATGTCCTCTTTGGGACACTTAGTGTACTACCCAAGGTCATTTGTAATACTTTTTGTTGTTAATTTTATGTTTCATAATCAGTATCTTCATGTTCTTTGGGGAAAATCTTGGAAGAGATGCTATCGTAACTTTTTCTAATTGCTTTTGAAAGAAGGCATTTAATTTAATTCTTTTTTCACCTTCCTTTTGGTCAATATGCCTCAGAGTAGGTACTTGGGAAGATGTAGATATTTTATATAGCACAGATAACAAGCAGTCTCCAGTATCTATATTATGATGTCTGATGTTCTTTAATGAATGTCTTGTTTCTTACAGGACTGTTCTTTTTACCCTAACTTCTGTGGTGGTTCTTGTCATTACAACTGACTGGATCAGCTGGGACAAGCTGAATAGGGGATTTTTGCCCAGTGATGAGGTTTCCAGAGCATTCCTTGCTTCTTTCATCTTGGTCTTTGACCTTCTCATTGTGATGCAGGTAAGTGCCTTTGCATTTCCCCCTTCTCTCACTGACACTGCTCTGGGCTTTGTTCTCTGTATAGCAAACACTATATTGTAACAGGCTCTTAAAACCAGAGAAATGTATAGTTTACAGTTCCTTTTAATGGTGTATTCTCTGATTATATTTACAGAAATTTTACTGGGAGAAAAAGCCAGTTGAGCTTTTATGAGAGGGACCAAAAATTCATTTTATGAATGTTGCAACATGAGCCCCTACAATCTATACAGCATGGTGGTACTTTCTGCCAAGGCTTCAAAGAAAAAACAAAACACACATACACACGTACACACAAAAAAAAAAACAAAAACAAAAATCCTGTCATTTAGTAAATGGAAAGCTACAGAGATGAGGATGATATAAATCCAGCAAAGCAGGGAAAAGCAATTGTCAAAGCAACTCAGGGTTTTATAGCACTTGAAATGGAATGGTATAAAAATGCTTTTTCTGGTTATGGAAATTATCACTTTCTTTCAGTGTTCAGCAGAGATCATTCCATTTTCATGTAAACAATATTTCTGTCCTGCTTAGTGACAGGATTTTTTGTACAATAGCATCATACTGACCAATGTTACTTGTGGAAATTTCTAGTGTGATTAAAGTTTTAGGAATATTCCTTTGAGTGGGGTAGAAAGAAACATTAGCTATGACTTGGCATTCTTTTTATCTTGCTCATTAAATGTCCATCCATTTTTTAGACATTTTCTTATTGCTTTCATAAGGCAATTTTGTTTTTTTCTCTCTTGAAGCATAAGTCACTAGAACAGCACTACTAGTCCTGAAGGGAAGAGAAACTCCATTGTATTCTGAATTTATGTGAGATTTCACTGCATAGCAGATTGGTATCCTTATTTCTAGAAAGACAAATAGAGGCCTTTCTGAGGGATGTTCTGTGTTGTCTCCAAAGAGAATAATTTCTTTTGTTTTTATTTTATTTATAATATATCCTGAGCATTAAATGTGTTTTCTGGAGTAAATACTATTTTAATGGGCATTTAAAATGTGTTAAAGCTTTTAAAGATTATTCTTAAAAAGATTGAACATTTTAGTCTCGTATAAAAATGGATTGTTTTTCCATTTCCTGTGAAAGAGCACAGTGGAGAAAGTTCTGGATAGCATTGATGAATTTCAAATCTGTCTCTTACTTGCTGTAGAATCTCCTCTGGATACCTACAAAATTGAATTTGTAGAATTTACACAATATGTGCCATGTGTTACTTATATAAAAGACATTTTTATCTTCTTTCCTATCCTAACTAATATACTGCCTAATGTAAAATGTCCACTTTGGTCAAATTGATAGTGGTATCTCTCTGGTTCCTATCTTAAAGTCAAAGATATCAGAAGACAAGTAAGTGATTGTCTCCCTGAATTTACTCACATTTACATATGTGAGAGCATATCTTCTCTGACTGCCTTTTATGCTCTGCCTCTTTTCCTATTTCTGTAAGTTTTAAATATTTTATCTATAAGTTCACTATCCTTAGGGACTTCAAGTAGAAAAAATATAGCATTGCAATTTAGATATTATGAATCACTCAAAAATACAGACAAAAGGGGGACTAGCAGTTGGCGTAATGGCTATGTCTCTGGACTTCCACTTAGTCGACGGCAGTTTAAGTCCCAGATCCAGTGGCTTAAACTCACGCCGGGCGCGTGTGCGTGCGTGCCCAAGATCCAAGAGGAAAATGGAGGAGAAGGAATTGCAGCGTGGCCATCACCCCTGGGGGGTGATTTCTCACTTTCTGTCTCTTTGTCTCTCTCTCTCTGTCTTTCTGGTGAGTGTATGCGTCTTATAGCAAAAACCTCTCAAAAAAAAAAAAAAAAAGAAAAAAAATACAGACAAAAGGAAGGGTAGTCAAGATTTACATAGGCAGTCAGCAGGCTTAGAATGAGAAAGATATCCTAGATTTTTTAAAAAATGGCATAAAAATACATAGTCAGTAAAGTGCTGAGTTCAGAGTAACCATAGCACAATTGACTGAGGTTAGAGAATTTACATTGAAGAATACATCCATTTGGACCACGTTAGCCACAAGTGAAAATAACCCTGCTAAGCTAGCTTAGTCAAAGAGGGAGTGTTATTGTATTATTGGAATGTCCTACACAATTCAAGAGGAGGTTTGCAGTTGTATCTAGAGACACATGAAAGCAGAGACTGAAGTATGACAGGGAACCTAGACCTAACCTTTAGTCTTAGCATCTCTCACCATTTTTGTTTTCACGTCTGCTTTCCATATGTCTCTTACTGCAAAGCAGCTTTTTCAGCTTTTTAGCTCATGTGGACAAACTGGCCACTGCCAACACCTCATAGGATGATCACCTTCTAGTTAACAGGCCCAATTTAAGATTCCCCAGGAAAGGATTAAGGGACTGGGTTGCTTGGAATTGACTGGCTTGCCATGGGAGACTACCAGAGTAGGGCATCTCCCCAAGGAGAGTGGGATGGGCTTCAAAAGCCATATTACTAGCAGTC
Source organism: Tupaia tana (assembly GCA_026018925.1). Classification (NCBI taxonomy): domain Eukaryota; kingdom Metazoa; phylum Chordata; class Mammalia; order Scandentia; family Tupaiidae; genus Tupaia; species Tupaia tana. The sequence continues at coordinate 148,114,466 of JAKSZU010000006.1, forward strand.
TAATACACAGAGGAGTCAAAGACAAGCCACAGAAGATGGGTCTCTTAACCACTTCATTTATTTTCTTCTCCAGCACCAAGTTAGCCAGCAAGGCCTATTGACTGACCTTTTCCTTTGTCTCTTGTATCCTTCCTTCTCATTTCTTTGACACAGTTCCAGGCCTAACTCTCCTCTAAACTATTGTTAAATAATGTCCTTTGAAACCTTCTGCCTTTAGATGTCTCCTGTATCACAAACCTTGTGCAGCTCGCCCTCATAGTTTTGTGATCTGAAATGCCATTTTGTACATATCACTTCTCTGTCCCAAATGTCATCAGTGGATTCTTACAATCCCAAAATGAATTCTAGATACCGTAGCATACTCATTCTTGGGATGCCTGGGGCCCTCTTTCTCCTCAGGTTGTGTTTCTCTTCTTCTACTTACCTAGATCCCGCTATTGAGGACCATTTCAACTACTCCTTTATTAAAGCCATGTGATTACTTCATATAAGTCTTTCTATGTGAACTGCAGATCAGCATGGCCCCCTCTTCCTAATGGCTCTTCCTGTCTCCGGAGCAGCCTTAGCACAGCGCCTTACATGCATAGGGCAAGGTCCAGAATAATAGCTACTTGAAGAAGATAGGGAAGTGGCGGTTCAGCACAAACTGCAAACTGTGTTCCCTTTGTGAGTACCTTGAAGATGTTCTGAAAACTTGCACATGTGGTAAAATAAGGAAATAGGGTCCCCGACAATGTGTATTTAAGACATTTGAAATTATACAATACAAATGTCCTAACATGTCCACCACCTACTCAACCATGTTCTAATCTATCCCATATCCACATATTTCAGGTGGAAGAAAAATAGAGAAGTAGTAAAATTAGTGGAAATGGAGGGAAGTAGTTTCATTAAAAAGCCTGGCCTCATTAGAATTATTTAAGTGATTTAAAAGCAATTGGCCCTAGGCTTTTCAAATGGCAGGAAAAAAAAAAATCTACTTACACTATGTAAAGTTTGGTTAAAAAAATAAAGGACCATTAAGTTGGTACTATTTTTTTTTTTTTTTTTTTTTTTTTGGAGAGGTTTTTGTTATAGGGCGCGAGTGCTTGCCAGAAAGACAGAAAGAGACAGAGAGACAGAAAGCGAGAAATCACCCCCCCAGGGGGGATGGCCACGCCGCAATCCCTTCTCCTCCATTCTCCTCTCAGGATCTTGGGCATGCATGCACACACGCTTGGCGTGAATTTAAGCCACCATGTCCAGGACTCAAACCGCTGTCCACTACATGGGAATTCAGCGACATAGCCATTACGCTAACTGCTGGTCCCTAAGTTGTTACTATTTCTGTAAATATTTTATTTTTAACTTAATTAGTATGCCAGTTCTGAATATTTTCAGATAAAATATAATTATTTTTTATAGATATTTATGAAATGGGATTTTTCTACATCAATGTTTTTTCTTTTCTTGGAGAGTTTTTTAAATTATTTAATCTTATTTATTCTTTCTTTTTTTTTAATTTGACCAGGAAGACAGAGAGAGAGAGAGAGAGAGAGAGAGAGAGAGAGAGAGAGAATGAGAGAGGGAAAGTCAGAAAGCAAGCCACCAGGTCTGAGACTCGAACCGTGGTTGACCACGTGGGAGTCCAACACCCTTATACACCACGCCACCTGCCGGCCCCAAAGAGGGTTTTTTTGTTTGTTTTTGTTTGTTTTGCTATAGGGCACGTGCTCTTGCCAGAAAGACAGACACAGAGAGACAGAAAGCGAGAAATCACCCCCCACCCCCCAGGGTTGATGGCCATATTGCAATCCCTTCTCCTCCATTATCCTCTCGGGATCTTGGGCACACATGCACACACGCCCGGCATGAGTTTAAGCCACCAAGTCCGGGACTTGAACTGCGTTGAATACATGGGAGTCCAGTGACATAGCCATTTCGCTAACTGCTGGTCCCTCTACATCGATTTTAAAGCAGTTTGTTTTAGGGGCCAGCAGGTGGTGTGATGGTTAAGACACTGGATTCCCACATGGCCAACCATGATTCAAGTCTCAGACCTGATGGCTTGAAAATCATGCTGGGTATATGTATGTTAATGCCCAAAATCCTGAGAAGAGAGTGAAAGAAGGGATTGCAGTGTGGCCATCCCCCCTGAAGAGTGACATCTCACTTTCCCTCTCTCTACCCTCTCTGTTTCTCTCTTGCGAGTGCAGGCACCCTAGGGCAAAACAAACAAACAAACAAAACAAAACAAAGCAAAAAACAGCTACTTCATTTTATCACATTGTTCTGTGGTTTTAAATGAAGTCACTGGTACTAGGACATAAACAGTTGCCAGCTAAATGTAACCTGACTTATACAGATCAACATTCTACAAGGCATACTATGTAGTTGTAAATATACTTTTCTTCTGAGGAAAATATTATCTCAAATTTTACCTAGTATTTGTAATGATGTCATTTGATGTTTTATATATCCTTTATTTTATTACTTCAGTATTTCATTTATAATAAGTAAATGAGTAGTATTCCTTCTGTAATCCCCCTATGTGGCATGCTCTCTCTCTCTCTCTCTCTCTCTCTCTCTCTCTCTCTCTAGCAAGAACATGGGCCTCTAGCAAATTGAAATAATAATACTAATTTTCAGGTAGAAAGTGAACATCTTTACTTTTGCAACTTTCTCAGTTCATCTCCTCCACATCTCAGGATCTGGATGTTTTAGAAGAGAGGACAGAAGATAAAAAACATCCTGTGCTTGGTTTGCTCAGGCAGGAAGGGAAAGAATAAAAGAAGGAAGAAAAAGAATAGATTTGAAGGGAGGAAGGAAAGGAGGGAATAGGTGTGAGGATCCAGAAAGATGGATATAGGTGAGCATGAGTTGAGTAGCCAGTAAACCTTCCAGTGGATGAGGAGGTAGGGGGTTGAAGAGGGTGGGAAAATTTAGGTAGTGACAATGACCACAGTTATGTTCGTTGTTAAGTTTCAATCTAGTCTTCATCTCTCACAGATGCTTTACATAACTGGACTCTAGGGGATTGATGGTAGGGAAGATTTTAAAGTTGAATTTCAAGGGTGGCCAGTAGCCTGGTAGTTATGGGAGCAGGATCGGATGTGACTGACTGTGTGGTTTGAATCTCAGCTTGGATGGCTTGAAAAACATGCTAAGCACATATGTGTGCATGTCTAAAATACTAACAGTGGAAAAATGTAGAAGGGATTGTGATGTGACCACGCTCTACTCAGGAGGTACTTTCTATGTCTCCCTTTCTCTGATTCTCTCTCTGTCTCTGGCAAGCACATGTACTCTCTGGCAAATCAAATCAATCAATCAATCAATCAATCAATCAATCAATAAACAAACCACTGTTGAATCTTATAGTTGGAAAAATGTAAGTCAGCAACAAGACAGCATCTGCTGAACAAATTTCCAGGAGGCAGAGGAAGCCATGAGATGTAAATGTCTATGAAAGTATGAGTATGCGTGGAAAGGTTTTGGTTTTCTGCAAGCTTTGCAGTCAGTGGAACTCATTATGCATAGTTACTTAGCTGACATCTGGATTTTAAAGGAAGATGGTTAAGAGTATTGGCTCTGAAATCAGACTCCCAGGGTTCAAATTCTGGTTCTGCTATTTATTAGCTGTGTGACCGTAAGCTTAGATACATTTTTAACCTAGACCAATGATAGTGTCTTCTTCATAAGCTTGGTTATAACTTAGAATTCATAGAACATAGAGCTACCTGGCACAGTAAGGGCTAAAAAAAATGTTAACTGTACTCAATGATGAGTGGTATATATGTATAGGGTATAAGTTTGCAGAAGTAGACTGAAGCCACATTATCAGAGGGCATGGGAATCTCTCTGCTGTAGTTGGACTTTATCCTAAAGGTAATGGGAGCCAATTAGAGTTCTAAGCCAGAAGTGCTAGAAACTAATGATTATTTTAGTGAGTTCACTTTAAAAGTTGAAGAATGATTCAGAAACAGAGATACTGGAAGTGGGAAGGTGAGTTTGCCTGGTGAGTGTGGTATTTTATGCATGGAGAATTATGGGCCTGACTGCAATTCTGGCAATAGAAATAAACACAAGAAATGTGTGTGAAAGTAGGACTAGGACCTCCTGTGTGTTAGTGTGACAGGAGAGATACTTAAGATGACTACTGTAACATTGTTTGCGGTGTTTTTTTTAACCTTTCAGCAGTGAACTTTCAAAGTGGGAGTCACCTCACACACTGTTGCACATTCATCACCTTGTAAAGCATCTTACATAATCCCTATTATATAACAGATATGTTTAAATGATTGCTAAGTAAATGAGCTATTACAAGATTTCAATCAATAGACTGCAATAATGGTGGAGATGTTGACTAATGCCAAGAATGTGAGGAAATATGTGTTCTGAGAAAAAAAAAGAAAAACAGAGTTTGGCTTCGGGCATATGGAGTTGTGATGGCAAGATAATCCCAGTGTGAAAATAGTGGATGGAGAAAGGGGAGAGCTTCTGGATGTGAAGACTTAGCCAGACAGATGGAAAAAGTTCTAGCAATCGATTGCACAGCATAGTCCCTGTAGTTAATAATAAACACATTGCATATTTCAGAATTTCTAAAACAGATTTTCTTTTCTTTTCTTTTTTTTTTTTTTTGAGAGATTTTTGCTATAGGACATGTGCACTCACCAGAAAGACAGAGAGACAGAAAGTGAGAAATCACCTTCTTCCCTCCAGGAGAGATGGCTACACTGCAATCTCTTCTCCTACAATCTCCTTTTGGGATTTTAGCCATAAACGCACATGCACCCAGAATAAGTTTCTAAGCTGCCAGGTCCAGGACTTAAACTGCGGTTGACTATGTGGGAATCCAGCAACATAACTATTATGCCATCTGCTGATCTGACTAAGAGAGATTTTCAGTGTTCTTGCTACAAAGAAATGATAAGTCTGTGAGATGATGAAGGAACTGTTAATTGACTTGGTTTAATCATTCCACAATCTATAAATATATCATAATATTAACATTATAAATGTATGTAATTATTACTTATTAATTAAGAATTGAGTTTTTTAAAAAAATAAGGAAATAAAAGAATTGGAAAGTAGGTGACATACACACATATGTATATATACCCATATATAGTAATAGTTATAGCTATCTCCATAGAAAAACAGGTAGATTGCTGCTGGGTAAATCGCCTAATGTACAAGTTGTAGAGGAGAAGCTATTAAAAATAAAAAAGTAGGACAGCCAGTGGCATGGGGTTAAGGCAGCTGGATCCCACATGGTCACTACTGTGCTATTCAAGTCCCAAACCTGGCAGCTGGAGAAACATACTAGGTGCATGTGCGTGCATGTCCCATATGTAAAAAGGAGGGAGAAATGGAGAAGGGATTGCTACATAACCATTCTCCACGGAGCTTTCTCAGTATCCCCCCCCCACCCTTTCTTCCTTCAGTGAGTGCATATTCACTCCTGCAAAATATTTTTAAAAGAGAGAGAGAATGAGAAGTTCAAGAATTAAGTTTTGGTAAATCTTTTTGCTGTTGACAAGGTCTTTTCCAAACTTCTCTTTCTTGTAGTTTATCTATGTACATAGCTTTTTCCAAAGTAACTACATACTTCTTGTAATGTGTAGCTCCTTGAAGAAAGGAAATGTTTTATGGCCCACAGCCAGCTCATGTTTAATACATTGCAGTCTTACCAAAAATATTTTCTTGAATTAAATAGTAAATAAAAGAGTGAGCACAACATTCTTTTATAAAACCCATAGAGCATGTGATTTTTCAAGAGGTAAAATGTTTAACAACGACAGGCGAACGAACCATCAATAATATTAGATTAGGTCATTTCCACTGAAGTATGATCTTATAGTAATTAAATATCTAAATAAAAATCTGAACAAATTGCACAGTTAGTGTTAGAAAGGGCTCTGGTTTAATCGAAAAGCACTTGGGGAGAAGTGATATTTCCTGAAAAGCAATTCTTAATGCACTACGAAAAATAATTACGAAAATTGCATTCGACATTCATTCCACTGTGTAACAGATTTAAAACGTGTTTATTTTCTGTTCTGTGCAATGCTCTCAGAAGTAGGTTGACTAGTTAAAAAGTAGACATTGTGACTCCTGGTAGACTTCGTTTTAAAACCCTGTTGACCTGACTGTAGCAGGGCATTTGTTTTGAAATCACAGTTGTGGAAAGTAGATTCAATGATTTCAGAACACAGGGCCAAGCAGCAAACATAGACTTGTTTTAACTAAATGGCCACAGTGTTTTGACAAGTTGGAAAGGTTTGTTTAAATGTCTAGCCACCAGATTTCACATGTATTGAGTTTAGGGAATATTTTACATAGCTTCTTCAAAATATTTAAAACTCCTTTCTGTACTTGTTTTACAACTTCGTATTTCTTACTCAAAGATTACACGCCTATTTGAAAACACAGTAATTGTGATTTCTTTTATAGTTCCCGAGTGATGACATAGTAAAGGGATAATAGTTTAAGTAATACTTAGATTAATCCTAAATGCCTATTCTCTTCATAGTATGTGCCCAAGGGGTTGAATGTCAACTTGATTTACTCTCACTATTTTGCCTTTCAATATCACTGCTGACCCAGTGGGGATTCAGACTGTTCAAGGAGAGTCACAAAGAGGAACCTATTGTATTAATTAGCAGTTCCAGCAGCTGCTCTCCACATAGTGGACACACTTAACAAGGTGGGCTTTGTCCATGCAGCATGGGAGAGTCCAGAGGTGGGAAGCCTGCACTAGGGGCCAGGGAGGATGTCTTGAAAAGGGCTAAATGGTATCAAAGGAATCTCGCAGAAGGTAATAGGTTAGCTGGAAATATTGGAGTTATCAGGCAGGTACTTTCAGGATCTAGTTAAAGGTACTGGAGTGACAAACACAGTCTCTAGAAAGTGAAACTAATAGTCTGGTTAGTATGTGATATAGATCACATTTTTTAAACAGGCAGTAAGTTCTGTGAAGAATTACTGTGAGTAGGAGAGATCATTCAATTATTTATGTATAAGGTGAGATGAATGTAGCTTGAAGGAATTATAAGATTTGGTTAAGTAAGTGGAAAATAGAGACTTTCAAGTTTTATTCCAGTTTAAAGTAAAATACTTCAATACCTGTGGTATATTTTTAAAAGGAAAACTAGAACATGATTAAAAACTTGGAAAGATATAAATGCTATACTTTTGCACCTGGATAATGTTTATTTCAGTTACACTGAAGCTACAAGCTGTAACTCCTCTGAATTTTTATTTTTCCTATGGATGCACTTTTTTCCATGATTAGCACCTCATCAACACCCTGAAGAATGTTGCAAATCTCGTTCTCACTCTCATCTTTATATGCATCATATAGTTGGCTTGAAGACCTGTGTAGCAATTGTCACTAGCATCATACATGCTTGGACATGAAAAGAAGGTGCAGTGCTGAAGACCGATACATTCAGCCATTGCATCAGGGCCCTAGCACTTGGGGGCAGGCTTCAAACTCAGAATATGGCCACACTTCAGGTCAGAACTTTACATGTGTTGCTAATGTAAGCTCTACTGACAGGCATCCACATCAGATATCCTCTACTCAGATCAGATAGACCAATCCTTTGTAGCAATGTTCTTTTAACGAACTGTCAGGAAAATGAGGATCTCTATGAGCTCTTCCATTAACTTTTTAAGATACGGTGATAAAACTAAGGAATAAGTTACAAGAGAAATTTTGTAGACAATGAGAAATTATGGAAGCCAATAGAACAATCCTTTGTAATTCAGAGCATTCATTTTAAACTCTGACCTTAAATAAGAAATGGAAAAGAACTATTTTTAGACAGACAAGTTCAGTAATTAATCATAGAGTCATGGAATTTTAGAGCAGGAGGAACATTTAGGACCATATTTTCACATCCTCAATTACACAGTCAAAGCCTAGGGAGGGTCTGGAAATTACCCAGGGTTATAAAGGCAGTCCATTGCAAGACTAAGTCTAGAATCTGGGTCTTCTGAGCCCTATCCCCCTATTGTATCAGGTGATTTCTAAGTTGAGGTACATTAACTCTGGAGGTGACATGAAGAGGAGCCTTGGGAATGTTGTCTAACAAGTGGCTCGATATCTAGTCCAGTTAGGTTAAGATGGAGTCCATTGCCAGGAGACCATAAGGAGAACCCTTCTTACGCAAATGAGGAACAAGCTGCTAAGGGCAGAATGGTATGATGAGAACACTACTGAACTCAAAGTGCACTGGGGATGGAGGGAGACAGCAAGGCAGAAAGGAAAATAGAAGACTAGCATCATCAAGTACTTATTACGTGCTGGGCACTATGGATACTAAGATACTTAATTTTATTTTATCTTTCCAAATCCACCCAAATGGATCTCATTATCTATAATTTACAGATGAGAATTTCCCTAGTCATACAGATAAGCTCAGAGTTCAGCAGAAGGGGGATTTTTTTAAAATAATTATTTTATTTAACTTTATTTATTTACTTTTAATTTGACCAGAGTGAGAGAGAGAAAGCAAGAGAGAGAAAGAGAGAGAGAGAGAGAAAAAGAGAAAACAGGCTGCCAGATCCAGGACTTGGACGGTGGCCAGCCATGTGAGAGTCCAGCGCCCTTAACCACCACGCCATCAGCTAGTCCCAGCAGAAGAAAGATTTTTAAAAGTGATCTCTCTGATGACAAAGCCCATACATTTATCATACCTTGTTCTTATATTGTACACATCAAATGAAATAATATACACAATGACCACAGCAAAGTCCTTGAGAGGAAACAAGAAACTTAGTGAGTAATGGAGATACTCGATAGACTAACATTGCTTTGTATTTCTCTTTTTTTTTCTTTTATTTCATTTTACATTTTTCAACAAACATTTACTTTACATATCAAAAAAATTTTGCTCTTACTCCGTAGTTCTTGACAATTAATAAACAACTTTCAAAATTTCAAAAACTGAATTTCAAAGATAATGTTCAAAATATTTCTTATAATTTTGTATAATTTTGTTTGTGACTCTATAACAACCGAGACAAATGCCCAGCACACAAGTCACACATAAACCTTCTCAATCAGCCCTGTGTACCAAGTATTCTGTGATATACCATCTGCTAGCAAAGATCAGTCTCTTTTTCTTCCTTCAACGCCTTTCTCAAGATAATCCTCTGGTGTGGTCGCTCTTTTGCAATCTCTACTGATTACAATGCTGGGCTGGAAAAGTCTAGGTTATTTTATGTTATAAATTCTTTCACGTATCTTCTCTAATTCCTCTCTGCCAGGCAGAACTCTTTATGGTGCCAGGCAGAACTATTTATGGTGCCAGGCCATCTTTCTAAGAACTTCTGTTGGCTTACTTGAGATCAACCTTAGTTCCATAGTTTCCTGATTAATCTTCAGATATAACAGTCAAAGCCCTGTCCAATAATGAATATTTCCAATTTCTGATTCCATGCAACAAGCATTATTGATCTTATACAAATAAACCTTCTGCTACAAAATAAGAATACTCCCAAATATTTTCCAATTCCAGAGGGGTCAGGAAGGAAGAAAGTTTGTTTTCATTTAAAGAAACAAACAAGAAGAACATTTTAACAAATTGCTGAACATATCAACAACTCAGAAGAAAGTAAAATGCTTAAATTGGGGGGAAAAAAAAAACATAGTAAAACAAATCAGTAATGTTTTACTCAAAAGTCATTAAATTCTATTTCACCAGTTCAGTCTTATGTTCAAACACTCCTCTGTTGAATATGCAGTGTTAACCATGGTCCAATGATTCCGTTTAAGTCCTGGAAGGTAACATTTGATGTTATTGATATTTCTTGTCCTTAGCATTAAATTGGTCATTTTCTTGGTTACTTTTTATTCTCTTATTTCTTTATGTGTCTTTAGTTTTCCTGGTAGAGCACTTCTTTCAGAACTTCTTGGAGTGGGTCCGCTGTTGGCAAATTCTTTCAGGTCTTGTTTATCTGAGAATGTTTTTATCCTTTCTTTCCATACGAAAGATAATCTTGCTGGGTATAGTATTCTTGATTGAAACAGTTTTTCACTTAACATTTTGAATATACTTTCCTATTCTTTCTTTGCTTGCATCGTTTCTGATGAGAGGTCAGAGGTTAGCCTGATTGGGTAACCTTTATAAGTAACCTGATGTTTCTCTCTTGCCAATTTTAGTATCTTGTCTTTGTCTTTAGATTTGGCTAGCCTTGCTATGATGTGCCTTGGAGAAAATCTTCTTGGGTTGATTCTATTAGGGGTCCTTTATATTTCTTGGGTCTAGATATTTGAATGACTCTAGACTTAGAAAGTTTTCTTCCAAGATTTCATAGAATTCATATCAAGATTTCATATCAATGCCCTTATTAGTTTTCTCACCTTCTAGAATACTGATTATCCAGATGTTTGGGCACTTAATGCTGTCTAGTATTTCTCATATAGTATTCTCATTTTTGAGGGTTATTTTCTCAGTTTTTTTTTTTTTTTTTTTCCTAGATCAGAAGTTTTGCCTTCCACATCTGAGATTCAGTTTTCTGTATGGACTAATCTGCTTTTAATACTTTTGAGAGAGGTTTTGATTTCTTGAATGGCAAGTTTCATCTCTAATAGCTCAACTTGATTCTTTTTTATGGTGTGTATTTCCTCTTTCAGATCATGGAAGAACTTCAAAACTTCCTGGAACTCATTGTCTCTTTTCTCCTACATCTTCTGGAGTTCATTATCTCTCAACTCTTGCATCTCATTTAGTTTTGTCACTTGAGTATTCAGAATTCTCTATCAAACATTTCCACGAATTCTACTGTACTGTCTGTGTATGATGAGGGATTGTTCTTTTCCTTTAGGGGAGAGATATTTTCTAGGTTTTTCATGTTTCTTGTGCCTCTGCAGTTGTTTTTCGTCATTCTGTGACAAAATCTTTCCTCCACTGTGCTTGTCTGAATATTTTGGGGGTCTAGAGATGAAGTTTAGAGTATAGCTTCCCTGAACACGACAGGACACACCTCAGCTTTAAAATGGCCTCTTGTCTGAATATTTCAAGGGTTTTATTTCTGTATTTCTTAGTGACAGTGTGACCTCAGTTAATTAATTCACTTCATTTTCATGAATTCTTTTTCTCATTCCTGACTTACCATATTACAGGATTTTTGTGATGATCAAATTAAAAAACACGAAGTATGATATTTTTCTGTATCAAAATTCCATAATCTGGGAACCAGCAGTTAGCATAATGGCTATGTCGTTGGACTCCCATGTAGTTGAACGTGGTTCGCGTCCCGGACCCGGTGGCTTAAAACTCACGCCGGGTGTGTGTGCGTGCATGCCCAAGATCCCGAGAGGAGAATGGAGGAAAAGGGATCGCGGCGTGACCATCACCCCTGGGGGGTGATTTCTCGCTTTCTGTCTCTATGTCTCTCTCTCTCTCTCTCTGTCTGGCGAGCGCACACGCCCTATAGCAAAAAAAAAAAAAAAAAAAAAAAAATTCCATAATCTGGATAGAATAAAATTAATTTAGCTGAAAAAGTGTCAGCGTTATTCTTTGAATTACAATCAGTTATTCAGATTTCCTTTGGTTTTAGCTAAGGAAAACTATAATAACATGATGATATATAAAAAAGTTGAAATCTGAGAGATAATGTACTGTAGCCAAACCTATGTTAGAGACACTGTGACCTAATCACAAAGATCACTAGAACCTTTGCAAGGATGTGTGTTCTCTGGCTCTCAGATCTCCAGAGGTTTCTTGTTCAGCAAATGTACAGTGGTACCGTGGCACCTGTTCATTTATGTCATTACATATGATTTTTTGTAACCATAGTCACTTGCGTAATGATCACCTGGGTGATGCTTAAAAATGAAAATTCTTGGGTGTTCTTCTTATATTTAGTGGTATCAGAATCACTAGGGAATGATTTTTAATTGGCCCAATTATGATTTTTAATTGCAATTTTAATTGGCCCAATTATGATTTCTCTGAAATGTACTGCTTTTAGGTAATAAGTGAATGCTGTTGCTTTGACTCAGAAAGCTACACATAATAGAACCCCAAGAAAATTCTAAACTGCCAGATGGTACTCTCATTTTACTACATTTGATGGGGGTTAGGGAGTTTCTCAGAATTTTGCATTTCTCCCCAACAACTACATTGTTCCTATGGTGCATATTGTGAAAAACTGAAGAAATAAAAATAAATATGTACTTCATACATTTTCCTGTAATTTTTTATGAAAATACATTTTGTAGATACACCTTTGCTGGAAAAGGTATTTAATGTCTGAGATGCTTACCATTTTTCTAATCTCTCTTTGATTTTAATAGCTGAGTACATTTATTTGGAAAGCTGAATAAATTCTAAAATGCAGGAATAGCATGAAACAAAAAATGTATATATTTTTCAGTTTTACAACATAATAGCTTTATACACAAAAGTGCATGTCTAGGAAAATAAATCGAAAGTAGTTTTTATAATCCCTTTTATCCCTCCTTGGGCCTCTTTAAAGAGGACAGATGTCAAAAAAGATTCTTTGTTTAAATGACTAGGGTTTTAAGGGTGTGGATGCAAAGGGAAGCAGTTCAGGGACCTGGGTGGGTAATCCTGAGTATGCATTTGGATAGTTGGAGTATGAAGGGTGGAAGGACTTACTACTGAGAAAGAAAAAGAAGACATAAAGGTGATGACTGCCATAGCTAATAGAACTTGAGAGAGAAAGGACTTTTTTAAAAGTTTGCTCTATCATATGCAGTGTTACATCCTACATTCAACTTCACAACCAAATTTCAGTAAAAAATATGTACATAATCTCCAATTCTTTTCGCATTATTCCTGCCCAACCCCATCCTCCTTAGATTGAAGATGGATTTTTGGAAGGACCAGATTGTGGAGGACGTGGTATATTCTGATTACACAAATATGAACATTAGTGGGCCCTTACATGGAATGAGTGAGCATAGAAATGAGGTCTGGTGGGGACCAGCAGTTAGCGTAATGGCTATGTCACTGAACTCCCACGTAGTCGACCGTGGTTAGCGTCCCGGACCCGGTGGCTTAAAACTCACGCTCGGGCGCGTGTGCATGCGTGCCCAAGATCCCAAGAGGAGAATGGAGGAGAAGAGGTTTCCCTTTCCCCACTGGATTGACTGGTACCCCTTGTCAAAAATCAGTTCTTTTTTTTTCTTTCTTTTTTTTTTAACTTAGTCCATTATAAAATGATTTTACGAATTTCAGTATGTGAACATTTATCCCCAGTTTAACACCACTACCTCCCCATCCCGTCAATGCTCTGTCTCCATATCCCTCCTCCAAATGTAATGTCTTAGCTTCCTTCACTCAGCAGTAAATCTTTTTGTTGTTTTTAATGGCTGAATAGTATTCCATAGAGTATATGTGCCACAGTTTTTCAGTCCATTCATCTGTATGTGGGCATTTGGGTGTGTGAATAGTGCCACAGTAAACATTGACTCAAGTTATATTTTTGTTCCTCATTGTTGTTTTGATCTGCATTTTCCTTACAATTGTATGTCATCTTTAGAGAGTGTTTTTTTTTTTCCCATCTTTTTTCCAAACAGCTGCTTGACATGTGCTGTATCTTGTGCCAGTACTAATGTAATCATGCTGTTTCGACTGACTACCCCACAGAGTTTCTTTTTTCTAGTAGTATAGATTTTCTTTGGACTTGATCAGGTGAGTGAGATGCTGCTCACTCATTTGCTGACTCTTTTGGTACCCCTTGTCAAAAATCAGTATTGAATTGCTTTCAATTCTGTTCCATTGCGATACGGGGCTCTTTTCATTATTGCCAGACGAAATTTTATGATTGTCTTTTCTAGATCTGTGAAGAATGTGTTGGTACTTTGATTGGCATTGCATAAATATGTAGATTAATTTGGGTAGAATTGCCATTTTGATTATATTGATTCTTCCAATCCAGGAACATGGGATGTCCTTCCACTTTTTTGTGTCATTTTCAATTTTTGTTTTTAGCTTCTCATAGTTTTCCTTGTGGAGGTCTTTCACTTCTATGGTTAGATTTATTCCTAAGTATCTTATACTTTTTGTGGCTATGGTAAATGGAATAACTTTTTTAAGTTCTATCTCAGTCTGCCTGTTGTTTGTATATAGAAATGCTATATTTTTCTGTATATTGATTTTGTATCCTACATCTTTACTGTATTCGTGCATTACTTCCAGAATTTTTTTCATGGAAACTATTGGGTCTTCTATATATACACAATCATGTCATCTGTGAATAGAGAGAGTTTCACCTCTTCTTTTCCTATTTGAATGCCTTTTATTTTTTCCTCTTTTCTGATTGTATTGGCAAGGACTTCCAGTACTATATTGAAAAGGAGTGGAGAAAGTGGGCATCCTTCTTTTGTACCTGTTTTTAGTGGGAAAGCTTTCAGTTTTTCTCCATTCAGGATGATGTTTGCTATGGGTTTTTCATAGATAGCTTTTATTGTGTTAAGAAATGACCCTTCTAAGATTATTTTGTTGAGAGTCTTGATCATGAGGGGATGTCATATCTTATCAAATGCTTTTTTTGCATCAATCTATATGACCATATGGTTTTTATCTTTCTTCCTGTTAATATGATGTATTACATTTATGATTTTGTATGTACGTATGTCAAACCAACCTTGCATTCCTGAAATAAATCCTACCTGATCATGATGTATAATCTTTTTTATAAGTTGTTTGATATGATTGGCTAGTATCTTGTTGAGAATATTTGGATCTATATTCATCAGAGATATTGGTCTATAGTTTTTCTTCCTTGTCCTGTCCTTATCTGTTTTAAAGATAAGGGTGATAGAGGCTTCATAGAATGTTTTAGGGAGAGATTCATCATTTTGGATCTTTAGAAATAACTTGAGCAGAATGGGGGTTAACTCCTCTTTGAAAGTTTTATAGAATTCAGAGATAAAGCCATCAGGGCCAGGGCTTTTCCTTCTTTGTTCAAAGGTTATTCTATATCCTCCTGGCTCAATCTTGGTAGATTGTATGTGTCCAGGAGTTTGTCCATCTCATCCAGATTGTCTTGTTTCTTGGCATATAGTTGTTCATAGTATCCTCTTATGATGTTTTGTATTTCTACTTTGTTGTTATATTGCCTGCTTCATTGCAGATTTGATTCACCTGGTTCATTTCTCTCTTCTTCTTAATAAGTCTTGCTAGTGGTGTATCGATTTTGTTTATCTTTTCAAAGAACCAGCTTTTACTTTCATTTATATTCTGTATAGTTCGCTTATTTCAGGTAGGAATTATTTGCATGTTATCTGAGGCCTTTATCATCTAGGCCAGGACTGGCTGCTGGCCTTTTCTTCCTGTCCCTTACCACCACCTTTTCCTCTCCTACTCCTACCCCTTACATTTTATACTCTATTAATTCTGAAATACCTGGTGGTTAACCAAGTCATAGTGCCTTTTTTATGGTTCAAGTCTTTGCACATGCGGTAAAAAGGCCTTTCTCAATTTACACCCTTGGCTGCTCTCAGCCGTTTTTTTAACCCTCAGCTTAAATGCTACTTCCTTTAAGCCTCACCTGCCTCTTTCAGATAAACTTCAGTGCTTTTTTTGTTTTATGTACATAGAGATCTTGAGATCTTTCAATAATAGTTACCCCACTGTTGCATTGAATTTGTTTATTTGCATGTACGTAACTGCCTTACGTTGTAGAATTTCGAGGGCTGTTCAGGTCAAACAGAATATTCAACAGATTTTGGTTGCACTTATATCAGCACCTAAGCCAGCAAGTAGTAAGTTACTGAGACTTAATACTCATATTTCAAACAAAAGATTTAAAAGTATTATCAACTGGGAGAAATTTTATTCATTTTTAATTTTTTTTTAGGGTTTAAGGTTAATGTACGTGTCTGTACTTAGATCTTGTAATTTTTCTATGTAAGTATCTTAGTCGAATTGGTCAGAAACTGGAAAGTGAAAAGTGTATTTTTACAGGACTTGTTTAAGATCTTATTGCCATTATTCAATTTCTGCATTAAGTTTGATGTAGGCTTAAGAAGTGTTTGTTATCTAATTCAATTTTCTTCACATTTTACAAAACACAACTCTCACAGACCCAGAGTCATCTTTTCTCTGACCTTTCTGAATGCTCCTGAGCCTAGCTCTTGTCATGTAAACTCTTTTTATTTTTATTTATTTTTTTTTTTGAGAGAGAGATTTTTGCTATAGGGCACGTACACTTTCTAGAGACACAGAGAGACATGCCCCAGAAGGCATGGCCACAGTGTAATCCCTTCTCTTCCATTCTTCTCTCTGGATTTTGGGGATGAGGCACACGTGCCCAACGTCAGTTTCAAGCTCCGGGTCCAGAACTCAAACCATAGTCAGCCATGTGGGAATCCAGCAGTGTAGTCATTATGCCATCTGCTGGTCCCAACTCTTCTAATTATATTTGCTATTCTCCTCCAGTGTCATTGTCATACCCCTCATAGACAGCTGCAAGAAACTAAGAAAGTGGCAAAATTGGGGACTCTGATTGCTTCCTCCTGAATTATGAAATTCTGAATTCAATGTCACCAGGAAGATAATCCAAAATAACCTCACCTTTTTTAAGGTCAGCTGATCAGCAATTCTAATGCGAGTGTAAACTTAAATTCTTTTTGACATGTAAAATAACATATTTGTGGGTTCCTAGGGTTAGGGTATAGATATCTTTTTTGATTTTAGCAAGGTAGTATGGTACAGCATATTGTACTATCACCTGTAGATAAATAAACAGCTTTATCTTGGGCAGCGAAACATGGATATCCACAATTTTGGAGGCCGACAGAGATAATGAATATTCTCCATTATCACCAAGCTTTATCGTTTACCATCAGATGAGCTTAGGTTAGAGTTGGTTTTGCTGCTGAAAGAATGATGAAACATCTTTATTTTCTGAGATTTTCTATTTCAAAATTGGAGACAAGAGATGGTAAACATTTAGTGAAGATTGTTTTTTTCTTAAATCAATTGGCTATTTATATTTATTCTTTCTGTGAACTGGTTGTTCACATTCACTTTTCAACTTCCTATTAAGATGCTTAATATTTTTCTCATTACTTTATGTTAGCTTTTGCTCATTAAGAAGATTACCCCTCCCTGTGGCCAGCATAATGGTTACGTCCCTGTACTCTTACATGACTGACTGTGGGTCGAGTCCCAGACCTGGTGGCTTCAAACTCAGCTGGGCACATGGCCATGTATGCCCAAAATCCCAGGAGGATACTGGAGAAGGGATTGCTGTGTGGCTATCCTTCCAGGGGTGATTTCTCACTTTTCCTCTCACTGTCTCTATCTCTTCTCTGGCAAACACATGCACCCTAAGGCAAAAACCTCTAAAAAATAAAATATTTCCCTTTTTCTCTTATATAATTTATGAGTATTTGTTCTGAATTTTATTATTAAGATTGTTTCCAACAGTTGTTTTCAAGCTTGAATCTGCCCAAGAATCACATTGTGTGTATGTGTTCATGTCTATGTCTGGTGTGGGGGAGTGTATACATACCTGTTTACTACAAATTCATGAAATATACCCATGTAAAATTTCATATAAAAAGTCAAGGTAGGACTCTGGAATCTGAATCTTAGGAACCTCCAAGGTGATTCTAATGCAGGTAATCAGAAGTCCATATTGCCTTATAGTAGGGTGTATTCAACATGCAATTGTTTTCCATTTTGGTCTGGTTAAACCTATTAGTCTTTTTCCTTTGATTTCTACCTTATATGTCATTGGTACTGTGTTTCAAAGAGACTGAAAACTGGAGAGCTTATCCAAGAGTCAACAACTGGGACAATGAGAGACCCAGAGAGAATGACATATGAGGAATGATGGAGGAAAGGGGATTATTATCTTGAAGCATAGACTTTTGGGAGGAACATACTAGTTACCTTCATGTATTTGAAACCATTATGTGGAGGAGAGAATGTAGCTATTCTATATTTCATCAGAAGGCTGCAAAAAGAGCAGTCTGTTAAAATTCAGAGCATCTAATCCACCTTACACTGTGAGTTTCCCTTTATAAAACAGCTCTGATCATGTTCATCCCTATTTGAAATCTTTTTGTGCTTTTGTTGTCTTTAGGAGAACATTCAGTGTCCCATGAGGTCCTTCACAATCTGATTCTCATTTAACAGTGTCACCTCTTCCCATTTATACACTGGTCACCCAACATGCCGTCCAAAAGAATGGTTTGATATTTCTCAAAAACTCTACAGGGCTGTGCATCTCTGCCTCTCCATAAATCTCATTTTCAAAAGCTATCTGGTCTGCCATCCCCTACCTCCTAGCCTGAGCCGTGTGCCGGGCAGTCAGGGCAGAGTCCTCAGAAATCAGTTTCTCTCATGATTCTTTCTCTAAAATGTCATGAATGTAACCTTATCCAGAAAGTAAGCCATTAAATCTATATGCATACCTATATGCATTTACATATATTTATAACATTTATTAGAGGGGGAAAACCAAACTGTTTTTTCACTTTTCTCTCACAACACAGATCACCTCTGTAATTCCAAATGTGTGGGGATTTCTTCCAACCAGCAACCAAGCAGCAAACAGTTGCTGGGTGTCTTCTAATCCAATTCAGTACTGATACTGTCTACTTAAAGGTAGTGTCAGATCCCACAAGTTGAAGGCTTAGTCTTTAAGACTGCCACCATTTCAGACACCTATCACAAGTCCAGGCCTCCAGAGCTTCTGACCAACTGATGGCAAGTTGGGGTTCCCATGACTCCCTTCCCTCCTCTGCTTCAATTAATTTGCTAAAGTAGCTTACAGAACTCAGAGAAACATGTATCTATGGTTACAGCAGTTTATTGTCATGGATATTTCAAAAGGTTCAGATAAAGTGGTACATAAGACCAGGCCTGTGAGAAGGGGCACAGAGCTTCCATGCCATTTAAGACCCATGCACCACCCTCTAGAACCTCCATGTCTTTGGCTATCAGGAAGCTCTCTGAACCCTGTCCTTTTAGGGTTTTATGGAGACCTCATTGCATAGGCATGAGATGCTAATAGTCTGGGTGGAGAAACTTAGCAAAGTCTGACTGGATTCTTGGCCAGTGTGTGTGGCGTTCAGGGTCTTGTGAATTAAAGGTGGGCTGGTGGCACAGTGGGAGATTACAGTTTCTATGATGTTTTATGGGGAGAAAAGAAGCATGTAAAAGGAAGGCAGGAGAAGGTCAAACTGTCTTTCACCTTTGTCTCTCTAAAGCTGTTCTGAAGCTGCTTCAGGAACCAAGGACAAAAGGCCAAATATTTATCATCCAGGAATTGTGGATGAAAACAAAAATGTATATATATCATAATGTTATAGTATTTAATATTCATTAGCTGTAGTCTAGGTACTGAAGCTACAATAAAATGCATAACCTCTCTAACATCCTCAGTATTTTAAGAAGAAAAATTAAAAATTAATGAAAATTCAATGAACAAGATTAGTGAATATTTTAAAATTTGAGAAGGGATCATAACTATACAGTTCACATTTTGGCAGTTATAGAAATTTGAGTGAATTTATGGTACATTTAAACATAAAACTATTATTAATAATATCACATTTAGAACATAAAGAAAAGAAAAAACATTAACTTGTTTGGGTTATATAAAAGAATAGCAGATTTGTGTTCTGAATATAAATGTGTAATTTTTGCTGAGATGATTAAGTGGAAGATGTTTATGCTTCCGTTGAAAATTTGACTGGTGTTATGCTGTATTTTAACTAAAAGATATGCTCACTTTTACTTGCTAGGAATCGTTATAATGTTCAATAAAGCGCCTGCGTGTTTTTGCATAACAAAAGGGAATGTGCATAGTTAATCACTGAGTGTCTGGGGATAATGAGCGTGTTACGTATTTTAGCATCTGTTATATTTATATTTCAGTGTGGCTATTAATGGATAATTTTCCCTTTCACTGTATAGAAGAAGACATTTTTTTCTTAGTGTTACATAGCAATTTGAAGTAGGAGTTGTAGTTTTTCTAGTAGCAAATTACTCAAGTATATTGCAGTCCTTTCAGATATTAGTGTGCTGAACAGCTGAAGTTCCAAATCAGTAAGAACTCCAGAACTGCCAAGGTCAGAAGCCCTCAATATTTTAATTCCATATCTCCACACTTCCAGAGCTGGTGAATAAGCTGTCATGGAATGCCCATTAAGGAAAATGCATCCCGCCACATTACACACAGCGAGTTAAACGGTCAGACCCAGGCCTGAACTTCTGTGACAGATTATAAATGTGTTTTTCTCTGTGGAACAGTGAGCCAGTTAAGTAATTTCTAAATAGTAGACTTGCCATCCAAATGTGGTTTGATGGTATATCTAGTTGATCAAATACCTTAGCTTTTTCTTAAGGTGATGAATAACCCTTTTATTCTTTCAATATAGAACATCTTGAGAGTTGATACTAATTGTATTAGTTATTGCTGATTTCTCTTGGAAATTCCCAAACAGTGCACAACACACAAGACTGTGACTTCCTTGAAGGCATACACCATCATATTTATCTTAGTATCTCCACTATTTGGCAAGTGTGTTGTAGTAAGAATTTCCATCAATGTGCATTAACTCAAATTGAGGTGAATTAACTTCATTTGCTACAAATGATAAAAACTCCCAAGAATTTTACTACTATTAGAACTTTCAGTTCTATTTAGGGTTTGAAGCTCTAGAGAAACAGAAAATTTTATTTTGCTAGTAAGTAAATAACTCTGAAAAAATCTGGCAGCTCTTATAATTCGTTCATTCAGCTACTTTTTGAAAATGAGTTTCACAGATCAATTACAGCAGCAAATTCTATAATGGACAAAGCAAATGTTATCTATTTTTTATTTTAATTTTATGTTTTGCCATAGGGCTTGAACACTCACCAGAGAGTGAGAGAGACAGAGAGAGGGAGGAATCATTCCTCAGTGAGGACAGGAACACTGCAATCCCTTCTCCTTCAGTCTTCAGATTTAGGACACTCAGGCACATGGACCAGGTGTGATTTTCAAGCCTTCCAGTCTGAGATTTGAACTGCTGTTGGCAATGTGGGAGTCCAGCACTTTAATTACTATGCCACCTACTGCCCCCAAAGCCTGGCTTACTCGCGGAGATCTCTGGACATAAACTTGGAGTTTTCCCATGTGGATCAGCCTTACAGAATGTTGGATCAACTCTATCCCACTATTCAGTCTCCCATCTCAATTAATCTTTTATTTTACTTTGTTTTTTTTACTTTTAGAGATTTTGCCTTAGGGCATTCTGCTTACAGAAGAGAGAGAAAAAGATAATAAGAGAGAAAGTGAGAAATCACCCCCCCCCCCCCAGGGGGAATTGTCATGTGGCAATCCCTTCTCCTCCATTCTCCTCCTCCAATCATCTTGGGCATGCAGGCACATGCACCTAGAATGAGTTTCAAGTCAACTGGTCCAGGACTTGAACTTAGGTTAGCCATGTGAGAGTCCAGCAACACAACTGCTACACCATCTGCTGGTCCCTCAATGAATCTTCATGTCAAGATGAGCTACTTAGGGAATTTAGGAATCAGATATGATGCTAGAAGTAAGAAAACATATTTTTTTTAGAGAAAAATTTTTGCTATAGGATGCGTGTGCTTGCCAGAGAGACAGAGACAGAAAGTGAGAAATCAACCCCCAGGGGAGATGGCCACACTGCAATCCCTTGTCCTCCATTCTCCTCTCAGGATTTTGGGCATGCACACACATGCGTCCAGTATGAGTTTTTTTTGTTTTTTGTTTGTTTGTTTGTTTGTTTGTTTGTTTTTTGAGAGGTTTTTGCTATAGGGTGTGTGCGCTCGCCGGACAGACAGAGAGAGACAGAGAGACAGAAAACGAGAAATCATCTCCTGGGGGGATGGCCACGTCACAATCCCTTCTCCTTCATTCTCCTCTCGGGATCTTGGGCACGCATGCACACATGCCCGGCGTGTTTTAAGCCACCAGCTCCAGGACACGAACTGCGGTCGACTACATGGGAGTCCAGCGACATAGCCATTACGCTAACTGCTGGGTTATGAGTTTTAAGCCGCTGGGTCTGGGACTCGTACCATAGTTGACTATGTGAAAGTCCAGCGACATAGCCATTACACCATCCACTGGTCCTAAGAGAGCATATCTTTTGTACAGGATGCATATTGTATTTTTGAGGATGCTGCTTCCACAGGAATGGCATAGGGGCCAGAAGACAGGTAAGCAGAGTCCTAAAAAGAATAGTGAATGTGAGAAGACCTATCCCATCTCAGGACACCTTCAATTTTATTGTCAAATCCTATAAAATATCTCCCAGAGTTTCACTTTGGAAAATATTTTGAACCCCACAACTCTAGAACAGTGGCACAGATATAATAAGAAATCACAAGGAAGAAGTATAAGGATTCAAAATAAAGAAAAGAAATCAAACTTCAAACATAATAATAAAGGTATGAAAACATCTCATTGGTCAGTATGATCCAAAATCATGTTATGGCTGCCAAAAACAAAACAAAACAAAACTAAGAAATATGGAATTTAAGACATTGGTGGAGGTAATTCAGCACATCTGAACTGGTCAATCCCATTCATCTAGAATTGTGCTCAGAAAGCCATACATAAAAATGGAATATTGTTAGGAGAAATGGTTCAGGATAGTGAAGAATAATACAAAATTTGATAAATATAAGTCTCAAGGGAAATAAGATAATTTTATTAAAATACTAAAATGTTAACTTTGTTCCTTTTTGGATCAGAGCCATCTTAATGGGTGTGAAGTGATAGCTCATTATGATTTTGACTCGCATTTCCTAATACTGAGTCAGACTAGTTTTCCTTTAAAGTTATGCATATTTTCATAATTAAAAGAAAACATTTATTTATAATGAAATTATTTGAACTGTGCCTCCTCATTACCCTCGGAGCCTGTAACTTCCTCAAGTTCTATGCTGTAAGGTAGCACTATCCAGTGGAAATACAATGTTAACCACACATGAAATACTAAGTTTTTTACTAGTCATATATTTTTAAAAAGTTACATTAATTTTAATAATATATTTTATTTAACCCAACATATTCAAAATAACGTTTAACATGTAGCCAGTATAGAAATTGTTGATGAGATATTTCACATTATTTTTTATATGAAGTCAGTCATGCCCATATATAGATGGCGCATCTCTGTTCTCACTATCTGCATTCCAAGTGCTCCAAGCCACATATGGCTAGTGACTAACATATTGGTCAGGTCTAAGATCTCGCTTCTAATTAAACACTCATTAATGTTGTGAGAATTTCTATGGTGAAAGCAACCAATTATTCTTGGAAATCGAAGTACATGGGTGGCTTGTGTGTAAATGAGGACGGGTTGTCCCTTATCATCATCCCCACACTGACCGCACATAACTACATGCCCACACATGGTTGGAAACCTTCTGCACAGCATAGCAACAGGGTCTTAATATCTTAATATTTTGTATGCTACTATAAGGTAATGGTATTCTTTTATGCAATTTTACATTTTCTTTGAAACCTCTCAGTATTCTAAACAATGAATGAGTTAAAAACCATTGTTCAGCAACTCTAGGAACCTAATCACAATTGCTGTGATTCCTTGGTTACCAACATATCAACAAAATTTGGAATCACACCATTTATAAATTCATTAGTCTCTATATCGTGATGACAGGTTGATTATTTGATTTAGAACTCAAACAAGTGCTTTTACTCCAGTTCTAATATTTCTTGTAGTGGGATACTTAATCTTTTCCCCTTTTCTTCTGACAGTGGGTGAACCACGTAAGTGGTACCATTCGAACTCGAATCATCCAAGCATCTTTTTAATCTCTGCAGAAGTTAACACACTGTAATGTAAATAAAGCATCATAAATGCCATCTCAGGAATCCTCACATCAGATACGAGCTCCACTGAGACCTTTGACAGCTTTGATAACAGCAGGGTTTCCTGAGCACCATCCCTGAGAACCATTAAGTTCAGGTCATACCAGCCTTCCTCGGGGTTGCAGCTTTGTTTCCTCTCTGTATAGCCTCCTTGCCAAGGAGTTAAAGAGCTTTTAAACAATTAAGAAGGCACCTCCTGTCAGTTTAAGCTTAAATGTTGACAGTTTCAATCGTAGGATAATTGTTCATGAATTAATGATGTAGTAAAGTTCATTGAAATTTAATGGACTTTATTGACTATCTTTCTAAGCTTCCTATAGAATGTAACAATTTCTTGCTGTTCAAAATGTCAGATACCCTTTCTTGTACCCTGGATTTTTTTTACTCTGTCCAGGGAGTAGCTTCTTGGGGACTGAACTTACACCTGCTGCCACTCTGCAGTCCCCAAGAGCACCCAGCCCCACTGCCATACTAAATGACATCTGCTAACCCATTGACTGATGAAGAACATTTTTATGGTTGTCACCTTGAGCACATGGATTTTGCCTATGCTGCCAAAAATAAATTTAGCTAATTAAAATAGTAAAATTTTTTAACACTATGTGTGAAGCATCAGCTCTGTGCTAGAGGCTTTGCATTTATCAGTTTATCCTATGAATCAGGCACAGATAGATGGATGGTCACATTTCTGCATGTAAACTGAGGCCTGTAGAAGACCCATCCTGACTGCATCACTGACCAGCAGTGGCAAGCCAGCCCCATGATTTAACCTCTTTGGGATTCGGTTTCCTTTAGCTATAAAAGGGTAGCAATAAAACCAAGTGTTGCTGTAAGAAGTAAATTATTTAATGTTTTATTTTAATATCTTTCCTTTACTTTGTGGGAATGAAATGGGATTGCACAGAGCATTTTACTTCTTATTAGAAAGCAAAAAAATCTCCATGTTTAGAATAATGAAGCCAGTCTTCCACTGGGTCATGCCAAATTGCTATCTCTGACAAAGAACTGGGCCAGATAAAAGGAAAATTGAATGGGCTTATTTAAAGATACCTTTGAATATTTTATAATAATATGACCACTGATAAAATGATCATAGATCCCTGTTGTAATCTAGGTTAAAAATTATAGTCCTTACATAATTAATGTCTAAATTCTCAAGCACTGTGAGTAAAACCCTATGAAATTTTTTTAGGCAGAGTTAGCTTCTAGTTAGGGGCTTATAAAAATAAAATGAAACAAACTACACACACAGAGACACATACATATACATTTAAGTAGAAATAAGATCTTCTAAATTGATCAGTATTTCCAAAGTAGGTACAATTTTATTTGTGTGTGTCATACACAGTTTTAAATAATAACAGAAGGCCAAAAATACCTGTAACTTCAAAATGATTTTATATAAAAACTATACATATTCAATGAAAGAGATTTAAGAGGTCTTTGATACAGTGACACTTTCATATCATATTACATATTTTACTGCACTTTGATAAGAAGTAAAAAAATCCTGGAGAATGTTTCTAAGTATTTCAAAACTGATAAACAACAAGCGTTTGGTCAAAACCGACATTTCGCGTGTCTCTCACCAACCTGAGAACACTTTTCCTATAGGAAGTGTCTTTGATCAGTTACTCCACGTTTCTGACTTCAGACTGCATGGTTTAAGTGTCAGTTATTTGATAAGTAACTCTCAAATGCCAGCCACATGCCAATCCCTGGACATAAAATCTGTTGGATAAAAATGAAACTGCCCTTTTGGAGTCTGAAGTCTAGCTGTAGAAGCAGATAATTTAATGTCACAGAAAGAAATATACAAGTACAAGTTGTGGTCATTTCTACGAGGGAAAAGTACAGGGAGATATGAGAACATTGAAAAGGTGAGAACAGCATGTCACCTGGGGATACTGGCTAGAGATCACCTCTATCACTAATGAGCCGATGAAGAGGGGAGTGACAACATGGGCTTTGGGGAGTTATAAGCTTGAGTTTTATATGTGTCTGCTGTGTCCTGAGCTAAGTTGCTTAACCTCTTCAAGACCTCTGTTTCCCATTTATGAAAGGTCTTTACAATAGAGTTCTGGAAGACAGTAAACCTGATTTGTTGGTGACTGGCACGTACTGTGCATTTACTAAACAATAGTGTCCTTTCTCTCCATTCCTCCTTCAATGATGAACTTTGTCTTAATGCCTAATGAAGTGTACTTATTTTCTTAAGTATTATTCCAAATTCTGTGCAGGTGAGAGACTGTCAAGACTAGTAATTAAAATATAAAATTGTAACTTTAGTGGAAATGCTGATACTTAATTTAGGATATTTTATTTCAAGTCAAGTGTAATTAAGGGAATGGTTTCATTGACTTCAGGCAAATACTATGTACCATGCTGGCTAAGTAAAGCTATGAGACTTCATGGAAAGGTGACCTAATCAAGAGTTAGGAATCCATGGTTCTAAGTTGAGGCTTTTGAAAAGGTGTTATGTAGCTCTGAACCTTAGGTGAGTACCAAATCCTGTTTAGCTCAATCCCCTTGGGAAGCCGAATAATGAGTTTGCTGTTCATTTCACCTGATCGATTCTTATTCTTCCTGAGATTCTTAGCTTCAAGGTAACCTCCTCTGAGAAACCTGCCTTGACCACCTACAGTTTGGCTCCATGTCATTCTCCTAGGCTTCCCTGTGGACGAACCATGCAACTCCTAACTTAACTGCTTTTGCCTAGAACTGAATCTCTACTGCATGGTACTTTACATGAGGAGCAGAACGGAGCCTACCTTGCCCCTCAGCTCTAGACTCAGTGCCTGTTTAATGAGTATCTGGTACATGATCTAAGATGGAAAAAAATAAAATCACCCAGTCCCATGCCCAACATTATAGAAACCAGAAAAAGTATCTAGAATGGTCTTTTACTATACGGAGATTAGAATTTAATGAGACAAAACTAAAACACAGGCACACGCACACACACAGATCAGGCAACACAAAGGAGACATCAGAATGTGAGGTATATTCTGTAAGTTCTTTGTGAGCTACCGAGACCATCATGGAAAATTTTAGATTTTGAAGACTAGAAGAGAATGTGCTCAGTAGAAAAGGCTACAGACACAACATGTTGGGAGCATTATGAGTAAAACACAAAACAGTATGGTGATAGGCTTGAAAAGAGTGGCAGAGTCCATGGTGGTTGACAGTGTGAACAAACTGGATGCATAGCCTGAAATCAGTGTGTAGGAGGTGCTTGAAAAGCCAGAGAAATGTAGACTTGGTGTGGTCAGAAATGTGGAGCCCTGGGTAACTTTGAGCATGAAACAGATAGGCTCTGAATAAAGTTTCTAGATATCTACGATAGATTTTGGCGAATGAACCAAGTCTAAACAAGGCTCTGGACAAAATCCTTTTAAAATAATACTTCACATTTAAACAGTGGTTTAAAATTTCTAACTCACCCCCATTTCATTTATCTCATGGAGCATTATAGGAGTTCACCCAGGTAAGGTAATATTTGCATCTGTTCTACAGGAGAAGGGTACATGCTCGGAGAGGTTAAGATCAGGGTTACAGAGTTAATTAAGGGCAGAGCCAGATTCGAAGAATAGCTTCCTGAATTTCAAATCTCTATCATTAAAGATAAAAAATTTCAAATGTTAGGAACTAAATAGTTCAGATTTTCATTTGTGTTGCCTAAAAACATTATTACATAATTTTGGCAAAAAATATAGAAGTAATTTTATTGGCAAAGTTTTTGCTTTTAGATTAAACCCACCCAACAGCATTGAAGAGAATTAGATTTTCCCATATTAACCTAAGTTTATAATTCTTATGTGTCATAATAGAGTATTATGCATTAATTAGCTTATATACCAGATACTAGAAATAATTATTACATTAAAACTATATTTACTCTAAAAGGGGAAATGTTTTAAGTATAATAAACAAAACAAAAAATTGGTATGTATAATAAAGGCTAGTTTTTCTGTAGAAGTGACATGCTATGTATTCTATAAATAGAGCGAATTTAAGATATGGTGATTAGCTTGTTTAATTTTTTTTTTTTTTTGAGAGTTTTTTTTGTTATAGGGCACGTGTGCTTGTCAGAAAGAGAGGGTCAGAGAGACAGAAAACAAGAAATCACTCCCCAGGGGAGAAGGCCATGCCACAATCCCTTCTCCTCCATTCTCCTCTTGGGATCTTGGGCACGCACGCACACGCCCCTGCATGAGTTGAAGCCACTGGGTCCGGGACCCAAACCGTGTCGACTACATGGGAGTCCAGCAACATAGCCATTACGCTAACTGCTGGTCTCAGCTTCTTTAATTTTTAACTTCTTGATTGCTGTTAGTTGATTCATATTATTTGCTAAACAATAATTTATCTGATCATTTATTGCTTAATACTTTGAGGGGGAGCATATGCAGTTCTCTGTTTAAAAGGACAGATTCTAAATTTCTTGTTTGCTGAGGTGTAAACCTTGGTCCCTACATTTACTAACTGTGATTTTATGCCAGTGCCTTAGTCTCTGTAAGTCTTATTGTGTTTATCTATAAAATTAGAATAATAATAATCCAATAAACTTTACCTAGTTTTTTAATAGAGAAGCAAATAAATGAATTGATGTAAGGGATAAAAAGTTCTCATACCAGAAAAAACCACTATTATTCTTCTGACTCATACACAGATATATACATACAGCTCCTATTTGGTATGAACTACTAATTTGTATGCTAGACCATGTCTAGTCCAGTCAATTTTCTAACCCTTCACTATGGAAGTGTCAGCATTAGATTTGCAGGAAAATGGAAAGTGCGCTTTTATGGCATTTTACTGATTTTAGTGATCTGTGGTGATTAATGAAGCTTTATGGGAAACCAGAAACAAATAATTCCTGGATTCCTGGTTTTATGTTTTAGAGTAATCCATTAGACATTGGAAAAATGCCTGAAGGTCACATTTTAAGACTTTTTTAAATCATATTTTTTTCATCAAATATGCGTTATATGTAAAGCATGATTACTAGTCATAGAGTTAGCACTTTATAAATGACTAGGTCTAGATTTTTCTTCCTTGCTTATCCTCCCTTCACCTGTTGCTCTCTGCATCTGTTACATAATTACTCATTTGTTCAAGCTGAGGTGAGTAAACATCAACAGGAATCACTGTGGACCCCCCCCCCCCGTGGCTAAAGCAATCCCAAAGATCTGTCATCTATCTATCTGTATCTATCATCTCTGTCATCTCTCCATCTATCTATCTAAATTAAATAAGTGACTGCTGACAGGGGAAATATTGTGAAGTTAAGCATGTAGAAGTGAGACTGATCTTTTAAAACACTATTCGAAAGTCAATGTCTTTAGTATCTTTTATTCCTTTCTGCTACATGCAATATTTTTTTCCAGTTTTAGAAGCTTGTAGAAAATACTTGTCTTAGTTTGTTTGTGCTGAAAAAAGAAAAAATGCCTGTGACTAGGTAGTTTATAAAGACAGAAACTTATTTCTCCCAGTTCTGGAGGCAGGAAAGTTCAAGATCAAGTATTGGAAGTTTATTTATTTATTTATTTTTTGGAGAGGTTTTTGCTATAGGGCACGTGTGCTCGCCAGTCAGACAGAGAGAGACAGAGAGACAGAAAGTGAGAAATCACCCCCCAGGGGGGATAGCCACGCTGCAATCCCTTCTCCTCCATTCTCCTCTCAGGATTTTGGGCACGCACGCACATGCACCCGGCGTGAGTTTAAGCCACTGGGTCCAGGACTTGAACCGTGGTCGACTATGTGGTAGTCCAGTGACATAGCCATTACGCTAACTGCTGGTCCCAAGTATTGGCAGTTTTGAGGGCTGCTCTATGCTTCTAAGATGGTGCTTGTGAGCATCCTCCTGAGGGGACAGATACAGTGTCCTTCTGTGGTAGAAGGGGAGAACTCATCCTTTATAAGGCATTAATCCATTCATAAAGTCTGTATCCTCATGACTTAATCACCTCCTAAAGACAACACCTCTTAATTCTACCTCACTAGCAGTTAAGCTTCAATGTATGAATTTAAGGGACACATTTAGATCACAGGAAAACTTAGTGACATTAGTTGGGTAAGAATTTAGAAGAGCTGCAGTGAAAGAGTGATCCTTTCTCCAAAGAATCATGCTCTTCATCCTTCAAGGACATCCTCTGCTACAGACTGACTGATACTGTATTTCCAAACGTATCTGAAAATAAAAATGAACTGGGCCAGCAGGTGGTGTGGTGGCTTGTGTGCTCTGCTCCCGCTTAGCTGAACATGGTTGAAGTCCTGAACCTGGCAGCCGGAAAATCATGGTAAGTGTGTGTGTGTGTGTGTGTGTGTGTGTGTGTGTATCTGCATGCGTGCACACACCCAAAATCTCAAGAGGAGAATGATGGAGAAGGGATTGTGGCATGGCTATCTTCCTTGGGGAATGATTTCTCACTTTCCCTCTCTCTGTCTCTCTCCATCCCTCTTTATTGAGCACATACATCCTATGGCGAGAACTAATAAATAAATAAATAAACAAATAATGTACCTCCTGATTGAGATGACAATGACCAGCCTTGTAAGATACCTTGGAAGTTAGTGCTGCAACACGGGATCCACTCTTACATGCACATTTTCACATCAAAATATAGTGCATCATCAGTGAGTACACGTGGTATAGTACTTCTGTCTCCTTTTTCTCCTAAACATGGTTATTAAATTGTTAGTTGCATTTATCTTCCCAGGAGGGGTTGAGATTATACTGATTCCATTGCAGTCCTTCTCACTAGACATAAATATTTTCAAAGTATCTTGATATTAACTGAATTAAATAATATATAATACTTTCGACAAAAATGTATAAATCACATGCTGATGAAGATAAGAGTAGCATAAAAGTGTTTCTTTCGGGACCAGCAGTTAGTGTAATGGCTATGTCACTGGAATCCCAGGTAGTCGACCACGGTTCGAGTTCCGGACCCGGCGGCTTAAACTCACGCTGAGCGTGTGTGCATGCGTGCCTAAGATCCCGAGAGGAGAATGGAGGAGAAGGTATTGTGGCATGGCCATTCCTCCATAGGGGGTGATTTCTCACTTTCTGTCTCTCTGTCTTTCTGGCGAGCTCACATGCCCTATAGCAAAAACCTCTCCAAAAAAAAAAGTGTTTCTTTCCATTGCAAACCATAGAACATAGGAAAAATAAATGAATGATTGAGAACCATTGGCCTTTGGTGGAGAAACCCTAGCCAAATGTTTAAAGTAGAAGGAAAAGCACTGCTGATTTCTGATTTCAAGGGCAATTACAGGCTTTCTATTGTGGATTTTTCAGAATCTTACTTTTAAAATATTTTTATAACAAGTAAAAAATTATTAAGACAATTATTTTAAAATGCAAATCTTTACCCTGTATGGAATTAATGCATTACATGAGGAATTTAATACAATGTCCTGATTTAAATTTGGGAAAGAGATGTGTAATAAATGTGAGTATAGTTTAGTGGGTTTGGAAGTGATTAATAATTATACCTTAAAAATGCTAATTAATAAATCTGTGTCAGTCTATGAAGTGATTTCTAAAGATCTGCAGCAGATTTTTATTTTTAGTCATGTATTGTTTAGGCTTTCAGTACGAAATACATCATATAAAATGTAACCTAACCAAATTTATACATAAAACAGCTAGAATAAGAGAAGAGGGTGCTAT
Source organism: Tupaia tana (assembly GCA_026018925.1). Classification (NCBI taxonomy): domain Eukaryota; kingdom Metazoa; phylum Chordata; class Mammalia; order Scandentia; family Tupaiidae; genus Tupaia; species Tupaia tana. The sequence continues at coordinate 148,145,997 of JAKSZU010000006.1, forward strand.
CAGTTAGAGTTGGTTGAGGGTTATAGAACTTATCTAGCTAGTTTAAGTGGAAGGGGACATATGGCTAAATTGACTATGAAATTGTTGGAAAAGTTGGTAGAACCAGCGCTGGGCTTAGGTTCCAATATGGCTCTCAGAATACTCCCCTTTAACTGCTTGCAAGAGACCTGCTGCTTCTTCTGTGATCATGAAGCAGAGGACTCTGGCAAACAGTGCCCCAGCTGTTGGCTCCATGACCACACAAACTCACCAGCAAAATAAACACCCTATCCACTCCCTCTGAATACCTTCAAACCTAGACATTAAACTGGGATCTTTGCTATGGCTACAGAAACCTCCAAACCTCTAGGATCATGATCCTGGTTTGTATCATCAGTAGCCCTGAAGCACAGCCTAATTTACCTATCTTCTACCCACCAAACCTCACACATCTGCCTGGTGTAAGCCACATACAGGTAGAAGTTAAGCCCAAAGCAACCCCGGGAGAAGTAGCCATTATTACTCTAACAAGCAATAAGTCATTCTAAAAGGAAAATGAAAGGCTGTGATTGCAATGGTCTACAACATTTATCATATTATTACCCTAAATCTGGCAGTTTTCTAAAAGTAGTAGCTGATGAATTAGACAAGAGATAAAACAGGAGGCGAAACAGTCATTTTTGCAGCTGATATGGTCTTAAGAAATCAAGAAATCATCACAAACTCTATAAGAAACAATTAGGTTTCAGAAAGATAGACATTATAACATCAGTACATGTATGAAATAAATAACTTCTTTAATTAGTAACTAAAAATACATTGAAAGAAGGTATCCTGTTTACAAGCCATAAAAATAAAGAATGATAGCTGTCCTACAAAAATATGCAGGTTTATGTGAAAAAGTTCTTAAAAAATTCTACTGAGGTATATAGTAAAAACAAATATAAAAAACATACTTTGATTAGAAATGAAAAATTTAACATCATCATCAATATTTTAATTTTCTGAAATTAATCATATATGGTAAAATATGTACAATATACTAAGTATATAGATGTTAATATACACAAAGTAACAATACTTTTTTGAACTTGACTATTCTATATTTAAAGTAAAAAATACATATGCAAAATTAGCTATGAAAAGTCTGAGATACACTGCCAGATACTAAAATATATCATAAAGCCACAACTAAAATAGTTTCTGCATTAAGAAGAAACAGAAGTTCACTGAGATGAATAGAAATTTAGAATCCCTCTAAAATACATGTAGAAATAATTTAATGTAAAATGAAGGTGGTATTTCACATCAGTTGGGGAAAGATAGATTATAACTAATTACAATTACAATAACTAATTATAATTACAATAACTGTTGAGGCAACTGGCTAGGTATTTGGATAAAAATTAAGTTGCATCATTACCTACTTTCTTATATCAAAGAAATAAAAATGACGTAGATGAAGCAAATGTATAAAGGAAAAAAGAGGAAAAGTATGAAAAGAAAATTAATAAATGTAAATGGTTAATAAACTTTGCAAAGGAGGTTGAACCTTATTTATAATTTAAGAAAAACAAATCAAAGTAAAGGACTACTCCTACCCATCAGATCTAAAGGCCACAGGACCACATTTATAAACACTGTGATTGGGCTGTACTTTCTACCTTTCTGGAAAGCTTAGCCACAGTTCCCATGGCTCACATCTCAGTAACTCCTGGGGAGCCTACCTACTCTCCTTGTGTCCAGGTCCTCTCCTCTTAAAAACATGTGGGTCTTGGGAAAGAAACAGCTGAGTCTCCCTTGTTGAACCACGTAACTACTTAGTTATGAACAGTAAGAATTTATTTTCTGAAAGGATACCTAGCAGTTGCCTTTGGAAGAAGGGCATGGAGCTAGATGGTGTGGAAGAGAGATCACTGATTTCATGTTAAAGGCATCCATAACTCCATGCCCACAGGCATGTTTGAATTTCATAGCTTCTAGAGCAGGGTTGGTGTTAGTCTTGCTCTGCCCCGAGATGGCTAACCCAGCGTGTGACAGGGTTCAGAGGTCTGTAAAACAGCTACATGTTAGGAAAAAGAAAATCAAAAGAGGATTTGTAGTCATGCCAGATGATAAAGAATTCAGCCAGTGAATGGCTTAAATAGCTAGATACGTAATGGCTGGGGTAGAAATTACAGCAGCATTCTTAGAAAGATGTCCTAGAAGAGGCAATAAATACACTCTCTGCAATGAGAAGCAGTGAGTTTTCTCATCTTGGGAGCTGTATAGAACTAAGTTGATGGTCAGGCTGAATAAGGAGAATAACAGCGTTAGAGATCAGACACTGATTCTTAGAGGCTATCATAATCCTTATTTGTACTCACTGCTAGTAAGAATTCTCCAATATTTAAAAAGACAAAAAAAAAAAAAGAAGAAGAAAAATAGTTCTGTATAATATTGGGTTGTTGGAAAAATCATGAGGTATTTTTCTATGTTTTTCTATGCAAAAATGTGTCATGACTTTTCCGACAACCCAATAAAACAAACTTGAAGGTATGTTGTAAAATTGCATGTCACCCACCGAGTTTCTCAAAAACTATTCTGATGTGTTGGCTATTTAAAGCAGAGTCACAGCAAATCGTTTGTCATGTCTAAAGGCCATAAGACCACTTTTATTACCTTTTCAATTTGGCTGTGCTCTCTGCTTTTTTGTAAAGGTTAGCCAGCTTTACCGCATCTCAGCTTCCAGGAAAATCCAGGGAATCAGCCATCCCTCTCTTCAATCAGCTTCCAGCTGATGGATCCCAGGCAATTGCTCACTCAAGAAAGTAAGAGTAGGCATGACCTTGGCCGAAGGTGGTAAGAACTTTGGATTGACCTTTCCTTGCTCACATACCACCAAGTCATGAAAGTGAATGTTTAATACTCTTGGGAAGGTTTCCAGCCTCTGTTCCAAACAATTACTGAACTAATCTAAATTACACAAACACAAGCCATTTATCAAGGTCAGCCTGCAACGATTTGCATATCTAGGCAAAGTGTTCTAGTACAAAGGGTGAACTGATGATAAGTAAAACAGGAATTAGTTGTTGATTAGTCAGGAAAAAAAAAAAAGACTCATTAAGTATCTAACAAAGAGAGACTTTGCAGGTTGAGTTACCTAAATGGTTATTGTTTTATTATTATTAGACAAAAGAGTGTTTTTTTCTACTTTTGTAATAACCTAAAAGCCAAATCACCTTGCAAATTTAGATTGAGATATTTGATGTCAAGAGGTTTTAACATTCATCTTGACAAATGAGGAGAAAGGAAAGGAAAAGACAAAATGGGCTAAGTGATGACCAAATATTTCCAACCCAGGAATCTCCTCCAACTCTCCCTCTTAGGCCTTATTTCCCATAGAAATAAGAAAATTTTGCAAAATTAACTCTCTATTGACTCTCCTACAGTTCTACACACACACACCTGAAAAATTTTCATCTAAAATTAAAATCAAGCTAGTCAAAAAAAGGGAAATACTGTGTGATTCTAGTTATCTGAAGTTCCTAGAGTAGTCAAAGTCAGAGAGTAAAATGGTGGTAGAGTGGAGATTGCCTGGGGCTAAAGGGCAGTGGATGGGGAGTTGTTTAACATATAAGGGGTTTGAGAAGATGAAAAAGGTTCTGGAGATGGGTGTTTATGAGTTTGACCAAAATGTAAATGTACTTAACACCGTTAAACTGCATGGTTAAGAATTGTGAGATATTAAATTTTATGTTACGTGTATCTTACCATGTTGTAAAATAAAAACAGTTAAAAATCAACATTGACAAAGGAATATCATAGTGACTGGACTTTAAAAACCCACAGTTTTGGGGGCCAGCAGGTGGTGTAGTTTAGGCACTGGACTCCCACATGGCTAACTATGGTTCTAGTCCCAGACTCAGCCATTTGAAGCTCACACTGGGAGTGTGTGCATGCATCCCCAAAATCCCAAGAGGAGACCGGAGGAGAAGGAATTGCAGCATGACCATCCTCCCTTGAGGGGTGGTTTCTTACTTTCCCCCTATTTGTCTCTGTCTGTCTCTCTCTGGACAGCTCACACATCCTACGGCAAAACCCAAAAAGAACAAAATGAAACAAGATAAAACCCATGTTTTAGATCCTTAGTGTCATGGTCTCCTCTAAAATAATATTTTGGGTTAGAGGAAATTGGCAATAAGTTTGTCATTTTGAGTATGTGTGGCTGGCACTGAAATGGACCATGAAGTCAGGCTACGGCGTATTCATGGCCGGGACTTGGAAGCATGGATAGGGAAAGGTGAGGGCAGCTCATACTGGTTGGTTGCCTAGCTTGTTCATTATTGGACACAAAGGTGATGGAGAGTAAATATAAAAGTTGGTCTTGGGAACCAGCAATTAGCGTAATGGCTATATCGCTGGACTCCCATGTAGTCAACCGCGGTTCGCGTCTCGGACCCGGTGGCTTACAACTCACGCCGGGCGCGTGTGCGTGCGTGCCCAAGATCCCGAGAGGAGAATGGAGGAGAAGGGATTGCGGCGTGGCCATCCCCCCTGGGGGGTGATTTCTCGCTTTCTGTCTCTATGTCTCTCTCTGTCTGTCTGACGAGCGCACGCGTCCTATAGCGAAAAACCTCTCCAAAAAAAAAAAAAAAAAAAAAAAAAAAAAAAAAGTTGGTCTTACAATTATTGAGAAAAGTATGAAGAAGCAGTCTTGCATTTAAAACCACAATTATGATGTCAGGGAAATATAGGTAACCTATTAACAACACCTGAGAAGTTAGGTTTGATGAAAAGCAAATGCCTGTTGCATTACGTATTTTATAGTAGAGAGCATCATATTGATTTCACATCCTCAGAGGAGAGCCACCTAGGAGCATGGTTTTACCAAGGAAAGACTGAATATGCATGTAGGGCCAGCTTAATCAGTGTGGAATTTGTGCAGTTACACAAGATCCCATGCTCAGGGAGCCCTGTACTTGGGTTAATGCTCTGCTGTTTCCCTCTTGACATTTTAGTATTTTTAAAACAAGGAGTCCCACAATTCACTTTCTGCTGGGTTCCTCAAATTATGACCCAGTTCTGCTGGCATCAGTAAGAACATCCAACTACTGTCCAGGTTACGATATCATGGTAATGTCAGGAGAGGATGTGTAAGTTTAACTCAGGAAGATATGGAGTATTTAAAGGCTGGTACACACCCCTGAAAGGGAGATCTTGATAGAACTCTGGGTAGAGTCAAAGCGGGAATGAGAGAACTATGGAGCATTGTGTAAAGATAGGATTTTAATCATGCCTATCTGTAAATTTCTGAGGCTAGAGCCCTGTGGTCAGTCAGAATATTTGTAAGTCACATAGTTACATATCTACATTGCTTTTCCCTTTCTACTCATGCCATCATTGCTACCAGGAGGTCCTGGATGGAAAAAGGCCAAGATTCTGTCTCCTGTTGTCCCTAATGAGCTGAGATCAGGGATTGCAGCATCTCCTATATTTCCTACAAGGACATCCCATTGCTTGCACTGCTCGTCTTGCCTTTGCTATCATCTTTCTTTTTTATTTTCATAGACTCGTCAAATTCATAGAGATAGAAAGGGTGAACCTGCCCAGGAAATGGTGCATTAAACCAGTCCTCACTAGTTAGACTAGAGATGTCAAGTATGAACTGGAAGAGGGAATAGGGTTTCCTGGCTGTGATGGGACTTGGGGGCTTTGGTGGAAAGGTAGACAGAGATGGGCCCAGAAGAGAGAGTGGGGCTCCATTGGTAGAATGGCATGAAGGAAATGGAGCTCAGGCCATGCAGGTGGGACTCACTGTGAGGACAGTTTCTGGGCAGAGTCATCTGAGCTGAATTGCCAGGGCAGGAGGAGGATCTGGAAAGAACTGTATTGCCTCTGAACTTCTGTTCTTTTCATGGGCTCCCATTTCTTCAGTGATATTAGCTCCTTGTCATAAGGAATGGAGGAACGGGGACCTTGATTCTAGTCAGGCCTGCACAAAATTCCTGGAATTTTCACTGAATAGATGGGAGACCTTGAGGATGTTACTTTACCTCTCTGAGATGAGTTTACATTTTCTCATTTTACAAAACAGGTAAAGCACAGGTAAAAATGATGTTACTGTAAAAATTAAATAAGTTGAAACATGTCAAGTGTGGAGCACAAAAAGGATCCCAAATGACTTTTATGTATTATTAATATAAGCTGCACATCGTAATTATTTTTCAGATAGTGAAGGACTAACAATTATACCACATAGCCCCATACAAAAATCTGTGGGGGTTAAGGTGTCTAGAAAGCTAATTGCTATTCATTTACAGTCAACACATCACGATTATTTATTAACTTTCTGATTGTTATTATTGTTTTTTATGCATAAATGTAATGAATTCCACATATTAAAATTGAAAATATATATCTGAATAATGAGCCCCTGGTGCTGTTAGATTCTCTTTTATGGTTCTCCCTAAAAGATAATTAGAAATGGTGTAATCTCTTCTTGTCCTCCACCAAGGTTGTTTATTTCACTTCTTTAGAAACAGAATATTCTGGATCTGCAAACAATCTTATAGATAATTCACTGAAGTTTCCTATTTTAATAAATGAAGAAATTGAGATCTGTGAAACTATAATGTTTAAAGTACTGGGTTATTTTTTCACCGAAGTCCTCTAGGTTCAATAAAAACAAAATCATTGTATTTGTTTAACTTGATTACCTTTAAGTCAGTTTGATCATTTCGATCGAAGTCTTCTCTGAGAAACAAGACTTTTCACTGCTCTCCTTTTAGTCTGCTCTTGAAGTGGTTATTTAGGACAAGTGCTGGTAGTCTGCTTAGTTTACAAACAGCACGTTGCTTTAGGAATGGTGTACACATCTACAATATTCTACAAGGTGGATATAAATTAATTTATCTACATGACTTTCTGTTCCTGCATAATGAGGCCTATGCTTTGTCAGTGATTCAAAATCAGACAAATGTGGTTGTCTTTCATCCTGCTTCAAAGCACAATGTGGTTGTCTGTAACCTCTTCCTCAAAAACACGCCAGCAACATGCAGGATATGCAAGGCACAGCAGAGAGTCTTCCTCTTTCTCTCACTCCTGCTCTTGCTGTCACGCTCTTGTTCCTTTTCTCAATAGGAAAAGTCCTCAGTGAGTCTGTCTCATTTAGACTCCTGCACACACTGAGCGACAGTCATGGTATAAGCCTTCAGGACATGCTCTGGTCCTCATTTCCTGGGCTGTGTCACTTGAGCATATGTTGCCACAGTGTTCCTCACTGTGTCCAATGCAGCTTGACCAATTCCCTCCAGACATAAAGCGAATCAGCAGAGTGATTTCAAAGTTGAGTGCTTACTCCATAGTTACCAATCTACGTGGATTTTAACTGATGCATTTTCCAACACAAGGAAAAGGATGCCACAGGCCAAAATATAAGTAAAATCTTCAGTTCACTGAAGTGGCATTGGTAAGATGACTATCCCTTTTAAATGATAGTATTAAGTAAAATAATGTCCTCCTAAGGGATGCCAATGGAAGGAAAATGGTTTTTCTGGGCCAATAAATTAGCTTTATTTATTTATTTATTTTTCATGAGAGAGAGAAAGGAAGAAAGAACACAGGGAACAGAGAGAGATGTCTTTTTTTTTTTTTTTTTTTTTTTTTTTGACAGGGTCTCCCAATGTTGTTATCCTCCTGCCTCAGTCTTCAGGTTAGCTAGGGTTACAGGCAGGTGCCACTGCACCCAGCATGGGCTGCTGCACCCGGCCTGTGTAGGTTGGTCTGGGCATGAAACCCAGGCCTCCTGTGGGGCTCCAGGCTCAAGCAGTAGTACTTTACCACTTGTGCCACCTCAGCGAGCCTTTAATCACTTCACTTTGTTTCCGATAATTTGTTTGCCATTTGCTTAGGCAGTTGAGTGTTATTTGTAAATATTCTCAGTCATACTTTTTATTCCATCTATTTTTTACACACACACACAGTAAATTACTTAAAAGCAACTTTTTTTCCCCATTGTCTAATTTTCTTATTAAATCAATCTACCAGTCTTATAACTTTTATTCGATAGTGAATAGTCTTCTAAATTAAAAGTCTGAATTTTCCTCATAGGTATCAGATTCTGGAAGGACTTCAAAAGCCAGGCACTTTAAAACTTTGCTTCGGGACCAGCAGTTAGTGTAATGGCTATGTCGCTGGACTCCCACGTAGTCGAAGTCCCGGACCCGGCGGCTTTGCTGTGCATGCATGCCCAAGATCCCGAGAGGAGAATGGAGGATTGTGGCGTGGCCATCCCCCCTGGGGGGGTGATTTCCTGCTTTCTATCTCTCTTGTCTCTCTCTGTCTGGCAAGCACACACGCCCTATAACAAAAATCTCTCCAAAAAAAAAAAAAGTAAAACTTTGCTTCAACTAAAGGAATGTATAAATAAATGTGGGCTCCAAAAAATAACAGATTGTGATTGAGTCATAAAAATCTCAAATGTGTGCCCAAGAATACTCTAGAGTTGAAGACACTTAAGTTTTAAGTATTCACAGAAGCCAGAGGTATTTAATTTCTCTGAATATTTTTATCTTTCAACAGAACCTCAACGTTTTAGTAGTATATATGAGTTTTGTTATAAAGGAAACCCCTCACATAATAAACCCAAATCGTACATATATGAGCACGGGAGCTCTCTGCGTAGATAATCATCAAGACAATTAATTGATTTTCTTATATCTACCAGTGATATTATTATTTTTTTATTAAGAGAAATTTTTGCATAGGGTTTATGTGCTCGCCAGAGAGACAGAGACAGACAGAAAGCAAGAAATCACCCTGCAGGAGGATGGCCACGCCACAATCGCTTCTCTTCTATTCTCCTTTCAGGATCTTGGGCGCCCATGCACACGCGCATGGCAAGAGTTTTAAGCCGCCATGTCTGGGACTTGAACTGCAGTCAACTGCTTGGAAGCCCAGCGACATAACCATTACGCCATCTGCTGGTCCCTCTAGCAGTGTTATTTTAAGGTGGTAACCACTCTTAAGGAAATGTTCCTTTCTTCTTGGGAAACAGTTTTTCTTAATGAGAGAGATTTTTCACAAGAATTAGACTCAAGAAATCAGAATGAGAGGATGGCATTAAAAAAAATAAACAAAAAAAATGTGGGGGACCAGCAGGAACATTATTTAACAGCGAGAAACCCCAGTAAATTAATGGTTGCATTACTAGACTCCCTTGTGGTTGGCCGTGGTAGCCCCAGACCCAGTGGCTTAGAACTCACATCAGTCATGCATGCATGTATGCCCAAGATCCTAAGAGGAGAATGAAGAAGAGATTGTGGTGTGACCATCCCTCCTAGGGGGTGATTTCTCAATTTCTGTCTGTCTGTCTCTCTCTGTCTCTCTGGCAAGCACATGCACCCTATAGTAACAAAATCTCTCTAAAATAAATAAATTAAAATAAAATAAAGTAAAAACAAATTCAGGGAAATAGTCAAAGGCAATTAATTGTTTCTTATCATCAGGACTTTTTTTCTCTCAACTAGTCTTAGCTCAGCATGGACAGTCGTTGCTTCCAGTCTGACTGCACATTCTAATTTCAGGATTTTTAAATTAACATTCACACCCAGGCCTCACCATAAAGTAAATGAAGTGCCTCTGAGCCTGGAACCTAGTGAGCACCCTCGCCTTCCAGAAGAAGGTGGTTTATGCCTAGGAGGGTTGATCACACATAAATGATGACCAGTGGAGTACTAGAAAATGCCTAGTTAGAGTCCTATCTGGATTTTGTCATAAAAAAGCAGAGAGAACTTTAGGAGTAGATTGAGTTCATTTGAGGCAGATATAGCAACTATTGTCACAAATAGCATCCTAAAACAGGAACATTATTCATGACAGACAATGGTGCGGTGGTAAAACACAACTCTCTGTAAGGCAGTTCCACATGAGGAGGCCCCTGGTTCAAATTCAGAGACCTCTCTGATTATGCTGAGCTCATGCTTGCTGGTAATCCAGGGCTGGCTGAAGGCTGGTAGGTGTGACATGGCATCACAGCCCTGTCAGGGGTGCTGTGTCTCTCTCCCTCTCTCTCTCTCTTACCCATGGAAGAAATAAAGAAACTATTTAAAAAAAATAAGACAAACAAATAAACAAAAAAAACCCTAAACTAAACAGGAACATTATTTAACTCGAGAAACCCCCAGTAAATCAAACAAGGTTGATTTTAACACAGAGCACACCAAAAATAAGTTCTCACCCCCACACGGGCAGTAGCGTTAATTATTGTAGTCCCAGGTACATACATTTAAACACATAGCTTTGATATTTTCTGTTTGAATCTCCCAATTTTTTTCACAGATTTTCTTTGTAAAGTTAATGCTAGTCCTGGTTATACTACAAAGAACAAGAGGAGAGATCTGTTGTTTAATTTGTGGCTTTGTCTTTGGACTCAGGAAAAGGAGCATTGGTATGTGAGGTGTGCTGTGGTGATGACAGGAGGGATCAAACTAATAAAACCCGGGGACACAGACAGAAGCTTGAAGGTGAAGAGCGTGACTGTGAGGATGCGCCGCTTTCCCCATCAGGGTGTATTTTTCTCTACAAGGCTCACTCTTTTGTCATCCTTAAAGAACATTGCTTTTGTCAGAGAGATGATTCCTTTATACCCCAGCCTATATCTCCAAATTTAAATGCTGTACCAGTGAGATCATAAGAACAACATTTTTGGGTAGGAAACCTTTCCCAATCACAGTGAGTATTGAAACGATATTACTATCAATCAAGCATACATTTTCAAAAGAGACCTACTGGTACAGGAGTTCAAAAAAAAAACTGCCATTTTACCTCTCTTGAAATGCCACAGACTGATATCATTGAAACATTTTCTCATCATTTTCAGAGGCTTAGATTATGAAGCCTAATGGAATACATGTCTTAAAACTTTTAGGAATGTAAGTTTAACTTTTTTTTCTCTGTGAAAGTTAAAAGCTAACAGTCCCATTTACTCTGTCTCCAGGGTCTCTGTTATACAAATTATTTTCTATTGCTTAAATAAGCAATAAGTTAATTTCTTCTTTATAACCACATGCTCAAAGAAAGCCACCCATTCAGTAAAATTGAATGAGGTAGTTATTTTAACAGACATGAAAACTCGAGTCGTCAGGCACGTTAGCAGAATTTGCAGTGGAGGACAGTAGGCTCATTTAGTGTGTGCTGGCAAAGGCAGGACATGCTGCTCTTCTTTGAGTGCTTGTACTGTCTCTCTGTGATCAACCACAGCATGGCCATCAACATGCCTGTCAGATCCACTCCAGAGAGCTGGTCGCCGGTCTATGTCATTTCATGGGGGAATACACTCTGGAACCTGCATTTTATGTTCCCAGAAAAGTGCAATCATTCTGTTGCAAGTAGCATCTTCTCACCCTGAGGGCTTAATCTGTCAACTTTTCCTAATTTAGGAAAGTGCAGCTGTCTCATAGAATAGAGATGAATTTACTCACTCACTCGTCTGTTCTTTATGACAGTTTTTAAAAATCATTGGTGTGCTCCTTACTCTGTACCAGGTACAAAAACCATAAAACATAAATACACAGTCTTTGCCTTCAGGTTACTCACAATCTAGCAGAGGAAAAAGACAAAAATCAGCCAACTTGCTATATGCAAAGTGTACCTGATTCAGGTAGGAAAGCCATGTTATTCACCTTTCTTTTTCTTAAAAGAAAAAACTCATAGTGAGTTTGCTTCAATACATTAACTTGAGGGCAGGCCTAATGGACTAATGGTTAAGGCCAACCATGGTTTGAATTCTGGCCCATGTGGCTTCAAGAATATGCTGGGCACCTGTGCATACGTGCCTAAAAGCCCAAAAGGATGAAGAAATGCAGAAGGGGTGGCAACATGACCATACGTGATTGGAGGATTTCCTCTCCCCTTCTCTCTCCTCTCTCTCTCTGTCTCTCCCTGGTGAGCATATATGCCCTCTGGCAATTATTTTTAAAACATGAAAACTGGAGGAAATGAAATATTGGGTTGTCAGAAAAATCATGACGTATTTGTTCTGTTTTTCTATGCAAAATGCATTGTGACTTTTCCAACAACCCAAGATAAATAGTCCAAGAAGTGACCAGTTGATGGATTATGTTTTCAGTTGACTTAGTTCTTGTTCCAAAGAATTTATGCCCATATCATTGATATTTTCTGAACATCCTTAAAATTATTGCCTATGTCTTCTAAAAAATAAGTCATTGCTGGGAACAGCCTATCTTCATTAAGAACTTATCTCACATATTATTTTATTCATTCAAGACCTACAAATAAATTTTATTTTGCAACATTTGACATTTGACTTGAGTTGCACAGAGAAAATGTAATTACATTTTGCTTGCATATTTTTAATAAAAATGACTTTAAAACTCAAATAAAATCATTGCATTTGTCAAAATCTAAGTGAGTTACAACAATTAGAATATAATTCAATGTGTTTTTGACAACTCATTCTAAGTAATTTTTGAAAATGAACTGCTTTCAGGATGAAGATCCTTTTATAAAGACAAAATTGGCTTTGGTAAATACATTGCCATGGCATTAAAAACGTTGAAATTGTATTTTCCAGCAGTATCTCACTATAGCCTTTTCTGCATTGAGATCAGATAGCACTCTAGTGAAGAAATTTATCTTTCTTTCATTTTTATTCACTTTTTCTTTCTTTCTTTGTTTTCTTTTCCATTTGTTCCTTTTTTAAAATTTAACTTTATTTATTTATTTATTTATTTATTTATTTTTAATTTGACCAGAGAGGGGGAGCGAGAAAGTAAGCCACCAGATCCAGGATTCAAACTGTCATCAGCCATGTGGGAGTCCAGTGCCCTTAACCAACAGGCCACCTGCCGGCCCCTTTAAGGCATACTTATATACATGCTAACTAAAAGCTTTAAAAGGACATTTTGCTGAAAAGAAAGTGAAGTGATTTAAATTTAGGAAACAATTTTTAGTAGTATTAAGCTGTTAGTTATAGAAAGAAAGTTTATGTCTTCTCAATTCTTTTGAAAATGCTATGCAGAACCATAATCACTGGGAAAAGCATGCAATTAGAAGTAATCTGACCAAAAACTCAAATAAATTACTTTTTATTACTAGTAAGAATAATAAAGTCAGCACACCCAAAGTAAATGGATATACGGTACTGTGTTTTTATTATTATTTCCAAAGACTGAGGTAACTAAACTGTCATGCATGAGGTTGTAAAAATTAAATGATGCACGATAATTTAAAAAATGAGTTTTCCTTGTGCAAGCTGGCCTTTTCAGTTCTATGTACTCGTTTAGAATTTGATTCATCTTCCAGGTGATATTATTTTATACTAATCATATTTCTATTAGAATACACTAATGATAGTGTGTGAATGACTTAAAATGAAAGTTAGATATAGAATAAGTTATTTTCTATTTGATATTTCCTTTCCAATGGCTATTCAGACATTACATAGACTCTGTCCAAGGTATTCAACTTGAGGTCTATGGCATTACATGTGGTCACTTAATTTGCATTTACATTAGTTGGATATGATCAGACACATCTGGAAAACCACGACGTATACATCTACCAAAAGTCCACTTTCATGCTGGACTGAGGACTGTGTGGGAAAATAGTTCCTCTTACAGTAGTAGAGAATTGACTTAGAGCAGCTTGCTTAAGTCCAAAGTTTCAAGAGTAGAAGTAACAGAGGCGGCAGGTGGCATGGTGGTTCAGGGTGCTGGACTCTCACATGATCGACTGCAGTTTGATTCCCGGACCTGGCAGTATACTTTCTCACTTTCTCTCTCTCTCATCAAATTAAAATAAATAAATAAATAAAGTTAAATAAAATAATTATTAAAAAAAAAGAAAATAGAGTAGAAGGAACCTAACCATGGATGTCATATCGTGCATATACTACATACATACACACACACACACACACACACACACACACACATATATATATATATAGCCCTTTTTGTCTTACCTGCAATATGGAACTTACCATACTTACTGTCATTATCTTTCTTGATATATGTGTCCCCATTAGACTTTGTGTGTGTATACACACACACACACAGAATAGAGAGGGTACTAGGAAGGGTGTGTCAGTGATAAAATCCTAAAATTTTTCTAAAAATTTCTAGAAATTTGTAAAACACTGAACAGTTCTGCTCTGTAGTCTAAATAGAGCACTGGAAGATGGAAGTACATAGAATAGGCAACTGGATCAACCCAATACCTGACCCAGAGAAGGAATAGGACAGGAAACATCTTTGGCAGTAGGTAGTTGGAGGCAAAAGAACAACACTAGCACTGAGAAAAGACAGGTCATTAGGGCTATGGCTGACTCAGTGACTTTCCAGTATTTTCCCCGTTGGTTCATGGACATTGTCTTCCATGGTAGACATCTATTGTGAGTCAGGAAAAAAAAAAATGAAAAGGCAGATACTATGTGGTAAAAGAGAATACCATTTTACATACAATTGTGAGACCAACTGGTAAATTCTCAGAAATAGTGCATATGTGAGCAAGAAGGAGGTGGCTTTTTATTTTATTTTATTTTTTTTAAGACTAAGAGGTCATAAGTTACTTTTTCTCTGGATAGTGTCTTGGGAGATAGATTAGTGTGTTATGATAAGAAAAAGAAAGGATAAACTACAAGAGTATGTATAAAACAAGACCTACACTTAGTCAAAAAACAATAAAACTAATCCCGAGTGTACATTGATAAAGGAGCAATTGTATTTAAGCTCTCCTGCATCGTTTTCATTCATATTACCATCTTCCGAATGAGTTTATAGTGTCATCAATACCTTTGGCAAAATTACTGGGATAACAGAATAAGGGAGATCACTGTAATACCTCAGTAGGACTTCAACAAAATTCATCCAAACTGTTTTGTTCTGCTTATTTTATTTGGATTCTTTTTAAGTTTATTTTCAATTCTGACTTGCGTAAGTTGGAGGTCTGCATTTCCAGCTGTCTTTTGAACATTCTACCTGAATATCCTATAGAAACCTCACACCCATTTTATTACCTTTCCATTCTCCCCAAAATTGCTCTGCCTCCTGCATTTGGTTGTTATTTATGAAGTCACTAGCATTCTATCTCTCAAATGAGGAAAATAGATTTACATTTTGATTCTGCTCTTTTGGTTCCTGTTTCCAGTGTGTTTACATCAGTTCCAGTATAATTTCTCATATTTTACCCTTGCCTTGGCACTGTTGGACAACTACTAGGCCCTCATCACGTCTTACCTAAACCTTTGAAATAGCTTCTTAACACAGGAGTTTCCTCACTCTAATAATACTAAAACTTAGTTATAATTATCATTTTCCTAAGGACAGACCTGACTATATCGTTCACCAGCTCCAGAGTTTGTGTTGATCTATTGAATGAGGAATAAAGTCCAACGTTATAAGCACTGAAAATAAAACCCTTCATGCACTGGCCCATCAGTCTCATTCCTACCACTCAGATTCAGCCTTACTGAACTGCTCATCATTTCTTGCATAAATCTGGCCCATTCACACCTAATTCTTTGCTCTTGCATGTATTTTTTCTATTGGCAAAATTTTAATTATTTTCTTTAACCCAATACTACATCACCTCTGGAAAGCTTTCCTGAATGTTCTCAGGCAGGAATTCTTTTTCCTCTTTTCTGTCTTTTGGCACCTTCCTTCCTACCTGCAATGTGGAACTTACCTTACATACAATTGTTTATCTGTCTTAGTGTCTGTATCCCCATTAAACTATAGGATATCCTCTAGGATAGAGAAGTTTCATAATCCTCTTTTTTTTTTTTTTTTTTTTTTTTGGAGAGGTTTTTCGCTATAGGGCACGTGCGCTCGCCAGACAGACAGAGAGAGACATAGAGACAGAAAGCGAGAAATCACCCCCCGGGGGGATGGTCACGCCGCAATCCCTTCTCCTCCATTCTCCTCTCGGGATCTTGGGCACGCACGCACACGCGCCCGGCGTGAGTTGTAAGCCACCGGATCTGAGACGCGAACCGCGGTCGACTACGTGGGAGTCCAGTGACATAGCCATTACGCTAACTGCTGGTTTCCGATAATCCTCTTTTTGTCCCTAGAGCCTCACATGGTACTTACACCATGGCTATAGAACCCATGTTGACATACTGAATTGATGAAGAGTATAGTGAAGTGATTAAGTCTGTGGAAGGACATTAAGTTGAACTTCTGAAAGCAGAACTGTAGGTAGACAGGGTTTGGCTAAAAGTAGAGTAGTACATTCTAAGTGTCAGAGCTTTCTTAAGACGTAGCAAGTGTCTTTTATCAGAACTTATTAGCAATTGGTCGACCACTTTTGTGAGCAACTGGGCAGTTGATTTGTACATTAGGTAGTGTACCATAACCCAACTCAGAAATGGTGTTATTCTTCATTAGTACACAATCTCTGGTCTTCTGATGATTTCCAGTCATCAGTGATATCTGCCTTTCAACCCTGGCCCTGTAAGATTATCTCTCAAAAATAGATTTTTGAAATATATTCGGTTGGAGCCAAAGAGAAGACAGAGCAAGAATATCAGGTAAACATAAATGATGTACTATGATTTTTAAAACTTTATATATGAAAACCAAAATATTCTGTTCTTAACATTGAAGTGAACTGGGGATTTACATTTTGCTATGAAATATGAGGAAAGACAGCAACCTTCTCCCACTCTGGGAGTTTGGCATTAAGTGACTTTGCCCAGACTACAGTTGGAGTTACTCCAACCCTGTATACTTGTGCTAAATTGTAGCTCTAATAACTCTGTGGGTTTTATAATAACATAAATAATTATAATGCATTGTTTTTATATTGCACCTTTCTCTAAGGAGCATAAAGTGCTGCATGGATGTTATGTCATTAAGTCTCACAGCACTCTGGGGACATGGAAAGAGGCAGGTGATATTATATCCCCTTTGAACCCAAAGCTAAAAAGGAATTGCTTCAACCAAAAGTAAATAAAGGCAAGATTAAATAAAAGCAAGATTTATAAGAGAATATAAGTTTACAGTTTGAAGGAAGTTATTGACTATGTTAGAATAAACGATAGATTTAAAGCTAAAAATAAAAACAAAAAGGAATTGCTCTTAAAAAATGAGAAAGTGTCTAGAATTGTACATAAATATGTGTGTGCAGAGAATTAAATAATATACAATTACTTTAGAAATTTGGAAAGCAAGATCATTTTAAAACTATCTATAAATTTAGTACTGTTACAAACCTAATTTGATATATTACTGTCATGTCTTTTGCTATTTTTTAATTTTGTTTCTACTGTGCATCTGTGAGTTTCCACCAGAAATTATAGCTTATATTCAATTTTGCATTATGTATTTTTCACTTAGCCATATATCATAAAATTTACATATATTTATATTTTCCATGGGATGATATACTATCATTTGTTTCAGTCTTATCTATCATAAAATTGTTTCCACTTTTTCACTACATAAATAAAAATACATTGAAAATCTATCTTTATGCATATGTATTTGTCAATTTTAAAATTATTTTCTTATCAGGAAGAATTTCTAGGAGTACAATTACCAGATTAATATGGATATATAAGTACACTAAGACATGACTGAATAAACGTACTCCAAAATTCACATTTAAGTGAAAAAAAGAAGTAATGAGAAATAACTCTAACTAAAACCTTTATGTTTACAAGTTGGCAAAGCAATTACTTTAAAAGTAAGAATGTTAGCAATTTTTATGCATAAACGGGTGGTTTGATTTTATTTTCTATCACATCTTTGTGTACACCAATTGCTTTGGTAGTGTGAAAGCAGATAAAAAAGATAAAGCTGAATCTTATAGAAGTCATAAATTTGTACCTGATGGGAAAAAATAGATCATTTCTCTGCCCTCTTAATTTTAATTTGTGTGATCAAATGTTCTGTGAAAATAATTAGCAAAGTGCGTGTGCATGTGTGTGTGTGTGGGTGTGTGTGTGTGTGTGAGTACTTGAAGTTTTGTTTCAAGAAGGCAAGCAGGTTGTAAACTTTTCTTATTAATTATAGAGGCTTTGGAGAAAATTATATGTGCATAATGATTTTCAGTGATAGATTGTTATATGGTTATTTGATTTATGCTGTAATCATGTACCAAAGTAATTACCTCAAACATCAAGGATAGAAAATATTGGCTTTGGTTAAGATAAACATTAAAAATATATTGATATGTGATGTAATACTGACCAAGGAAACTGCCAGGTCAATGCTACTCCAAATGGCAATCAATCTAAATGTTGATTTTAAAAAAATGAAGTGAATACTATTTAAATATGAATAAGTCATATAACCTTAATCATAGACTTAGGAATCAAAGTTTTAATCATTTTTCTCAAAAACATTCTTGCTGATCTTTAAGTCACTTGCTTGTCTTTAATCTCCTTTATGGTTGGAAATAATGTTGCAAATTAACTCATGTTAATGTGACACACCTAAAATATTTCTGCTATCTTACAGAATTTTTTTAAGAGAGATTTTTGGTAGGGCACATGTGCTTCCTGGAGAGAGAGAGATAGAAAGCAAGAAATCACCCCCCCATGGGAGAATGGCCACACTGTAGTCCCTTCCCCTCCAATTCTCCTCTTGTGATTTTGGACACACACACACACATACACACACACGCTCCTGGTGTGAGTTTTAAGCCACCGGGTCCAGTTCTCGAATCATGGTTGATTCCATGGAAGTTCAGTAATGTAACCATCTGCTGGTCCCTCTTACAGAAATTTTGTAAACTATTCCCATTTTTATTTCTTTAGAAATGACATTCACATGATATGCATTGAGCATCATGGCACTTGCACAGATTGTGTTTTCTGTTTTATGACATAGTCTAATGAGTAGGATCTGTCTTGGAAAAATAGGATTTTAAGCATTATAAGAAAGAGGATCTGGGGACCAGCAGATGGCATAATGGCTATGTCACTGGACTCCCATGAGGTCGGCCACAATTCGAGTTCTGGACCTGGCAGCTTAAAACTCATACCAGGCACATGTACATGCATGCCCCAAACCCCAGGAGAACAGAGAAGAAGGGATTGCAGTGTGGCCATCTCCCCAGAGGGTTGTTTCTTGTCTTCTGTCTTCTCTGGTGAGCACAAGTGCCCTATAGCAAAAATCTCTCTTAAGAAAAAAAAAAAAAAGAGGATCTGTGAAAAGATGATCTTTAGATAACCTAGTTAGGTAATCCAAAGCTACCCACTGGGAAAAGTTAGCTTATCTTTAAATTCAACAACTCCAAAAATTAAAACAAAGATGAGCAATTTATAATATACGGCACATCCTAATCCAGGCTGGTGGTCTACACATTCAACATCCTGTGGTCTCGATGAAAAAGGAAGAGAGGAAATGGTTGGTTAACCTACTCATTTTCTCACAGTTGAATGAAGATTCCATTTCCAATAGGTCCATAGGGAACCTGTTTCAAGCCTTTTTATCCTGTAAGTATTGTTTATCACATTTGCCTTTTCTACTAGAGGACCAGTTTTCTTGTTGGCAGGAATTTTTATTTATATCTTTGGTATCCCATAGGCTTACACAATTTCTGACACATAGTGAGTTCTTGGTAAAAGTAAAATACTAGTGAAAATCAAACATTTGTATGCATTGTACATCCTACTGTGCTTTTAGCATGTTCGCAGAACTGAGAGAGGTATAAAGAAGTGTACCGTCAAAGATTATATTGGGTTGTCTGGAAAGTCATGACACATTTTTGCTTAGAAAAAGAGAAAAATACATCATGACTTTCCTGACTTAAATATAATTGATACATAAACATGAAAAGTTAATATACCATGCAACGGCCTATCACAGGGCTGTAAAAGAATATTCTTTGACACTTACTTTGAGGAAAATAGCCAAAGGAGTTACATATATCACAAATTGTGGCATTGTGATAGAGTGAATGGACAGAGCCATACAAGGTAACCCAGAAGTACCTAAGGTCTGTTTCCATCAGATTCATGGTCAAATCCTTTACTAGACTGGATACTCCAAGAGTGTACGTGAGTTGTTAATCACCATTGTATTCCTAAGACCTAGCAGAGTACAGGGCAGGAAATAGGTAATTGCTCATTTACTTCACTCAGTAGTCTCTACTTTTTGTATAGCTGGATCATTCTCATTCTCAGTTCTCAGCTGAGGTGTCTTCCCCTTCAACATACCTCCCTAAGTGTCCTGTATGTCTTCTTTCCCAGTCCTAGTTTTCTTGTTTATTTATTTTGTAGCTCATTAATACATATTCCATTTATTTGACTTTTCTTT
Source organism: Tupaia tana (assembly GCA_026018925.1). Taxonomy (NCBI): domain Eukaryota; kingdom Metazoa; phylum Chordata; class Mammalia; order Scandentia; family Tupaiidae; genus Tupaia; species Tupaia tana. Next base: position 148,166,246 of record JAKSZU010000006.1, read on the forward strand.
TGTCTGTCACTCCTACTAAACTTGATGGTGAGACTTGGCAGTTGTTCTGGTCCCAGTTGCATCCATAGCATGTATCATGACACACAGAACCTTTTACTGCAGAGGTTCTAGTCTCAAAGAGATTCTTTCTAACCCTCTCTCTTTTTTCTTTCTTTATTTTTTCATTACAAAAGTGCTAATGCCCTTACCAGAGAGAAGAAAATCCCTTAGTGGTGTGCAATCATATTGCAATCCTTTTTTCTCCATTGCTCTATCCCATTGGGATTTGGGGCACCCATGCACACACCCCTGGTGTGTTTTTCAAGCCACAGGGCCAGAATTCATACTGTGGTCAACCAGGTGGGATCCTACTTCCTATGTATAGCAGTTAATTGCTCAACTACTGGGGCAGTCCTCTAACCCTATCTAAATTAGCTTCTGACAACCCGATATCCTAGTTTATTTTCTTTCTAGGGCTAATCATTTTCTGAAATTATTCTGTTTATGTTTTAATGCAACATTCAAGCTGAAAACCCCAGATAGACCCTAAAATAATGTCTACCTGATTAATTGTACTGCTGGTACTTAGAAGAGTACTGACATAAACAATTACTGTGTGTACAAATAGCAAACAAAAGATGATACAAATAAAAGACAGAAGATTATTTTTAAAGGAAAAATAAAAGATTAGCTGGGATAGCAAAATGAGTGTTAGCCTAGAAATATCAGTGGTGGAGGCAGTGTTTTCAGTGAAAAAATGGAATAAGCAATAAAACAGAAGGGCATTCTGAAGACTTTCTCTGTGTAAAATTGTAAGCAAACATCTCTACACAGTTCAGTAACTTCTTTTGGAGTTCAATGACAGTGACAAAAGAAACAAAGATTAGAACAAGATAGTAAACCTCAGGTTGACCAGAGTCAGGGCGAGCTAAGTTACTCACTTTTAGGTATATAGTATTAAAAACACTTATTAGGAGATTGTATGGAACTTGGTATGGATCCTGCTTTTCCACTTATTAGCTATGTCACAGTGAATGTCAGCTACCGTTTCTGAGCCTCAATGTCCACACTTGCAAATTTATAAAACTAAAACCCATTCTTATAGGACCCGCCAATGGCATGGTGGTTAAGGCAGCTGGATCCCACATGGCTGACAGTGCACTTTGAGTACCCGAAACTGATGACTTGAGAGACACACCAGATGCATGTGTGTGTGTGCCCAAAATCCTGAGAGAGAAAGCAGAAGAGATTGTCGTGTTGCCATCCTTCTCTAGGGGTGATTTCTCACTCTCTCTATCTCTCTCTGGTGAGTGCATGTGCCCTATTGCCAAAACAAAGCAAAAAGAAAACAGATAAACAAATTACCTCATAGAACTGTTCTAAAAATATAACAAGGAAATGTATAGCTCTGTCTGGTGCAGAACCTATTTCACATAGGAGCTCACTGAATGGTGGCTGATGATAGGGTGGTGCATTGGTCACAGTGCCCAGCCGGAAGTGTGACAAGCAGATGATATAATAATTCATATAATAAGATTAGTGATGGGAAATTCATTTGCTTTCATTGAAATAGCTTTATAGTGCTTCTCTGTCTTTGGAGTCATGGTGTGAGTAACCTGTTCAGTATACTATATAATTGTCAGTAAGGGCACACTGTCATAAACTATTGACTTGAAAAAGAAAAATAGGAACATAGTTAATGTGATCATATTTTTTTCACAGTGAATGCAGCTGAGACTCAGGAAGTGCAACTAAAGAAATCTCCCACTGGTTTTGGGTTATTAGTACACCTTGCAGGTGCTTACATTAAAATACCCAGAAATTAGTCCTATGTATAGGTCCCAAAGAAGAGACTTGAAGAAATCCCCATATCTGGCTAAGATTAATAGGAAGGCAGATGATATATGATTAGTTGAGGTATGTTCCCTGTGTGTGTGGCTGTTGGACTGTATTCATCACTTAAAGATAAATATGGTGTTAAAAGTCCAGGAATCTCTGATTTGGGAATCGAGGATGGGGACCCATGAGCTAATCAAATACTTACAAAATTATTGGAATATTTTTCAGACATCTGATTTCTGAATATAATACATCACTGGATCAATTTAAAAGTGACATTCATTTGCCAATTTCTTCTCTAGTGGGAGGCAATGAATCAGTGCACCTGGGTTTATATAGGAAAAATAACCTGTTAATTGATTTATGTATATAAAGTTACAGATATCCATAAAGCAAAGCCTTTGGCAACTGGCAAATGTAATAATTTTACGTTTACCTGTGGCTCACCAAGTACAATCCAATGCTGGAAGGCAAAATTTTGTTTTATGTTTAGTTTTTATGATTGCTTCCATATAGCTTTTCTGTGCATTAAAAGTCAATTTTCAGAACCATGGGCTTACCAATTTTTATGAGTAAAAATTTTATGAGATATTGTCCTGAGGTGGCATAAAATTATTTTTGATAATTTTTACAACCTTCCAAAGTTCACTATTACCTTGTTTCCACATATGCCTAAGGATATTATTTGCAATATTTCTAATGTGACATATTTCATTAGACATATGATATATTGCAGAGATATTGTACAAAGCTTCAACCTGACAATAACATTACAGCTGTAGATTTTAATGTCAGTTATACTGAGACTTCTATTTAAAATCAAATATAAAGAAGTGCATTCAATAAAATGATTCCTAATTTTATATTTAGAGACATTGTGTCATCATCTTTTGATCACAATTAGAAAAAAAGAAGAATTCATTTTTGAACCAAGGGGCTTCATGTAGCAAAATAATTTGATCATTCCACTGACATATAGAACAAGGAGATTCAAGATAAAATAGTTCTATATATATATATATGTGTATATATATATCCCTTATAAATTCTTTCTTGTATTTTTGCTCTGCCTTAAATCATGTACATAATATAAAACTTTTACAACTTAATGATATGCACAGCCACAATGTGTTAGGAATGCAAATCTTACCTTCATACAAGTTCCAAAGAAACGTAAAAGTTGTGCATTTTAGCAGGTTGCAAAGTTTGATAACCATCACTAGTGGGCACTAAATCATCTCAAAATCCAACCCGTTTTCTCATACAATGATATAGGAATCTGCCATCGGAGTGCCTAAGCATGATGAAAAATATTCTCAGGTGAGAAAACTGAAGTGCAGAGAAGTTAGAGAGATAGTATTCATTACTAGAAATATTCTTAGTTCAGAGCCAAATCTATGCTTTAGCAGTAAAAACTCTAAGATGCCATAAACCATCTAGAGTTAAGTGCACATCACAGCCCACATATTTCGTAGGCTTTGTCAATGACTTGAGGGATAAACTAGACCCACTGCAGTTCCTTTACTTTGCAATGAAAGCTAAACAGGATTCCCTCCCGTTGTTCCAGGTAGCAAAATAATCCTGAGAAATTATTATTTTAAGATGAGCTGCAATATACCACTGAAAGAAAATCTTTCATTGCAAATATAATTTAGCATCAGATAGAAACATTTATTGGAATGACAATTGACTTTTAAGTGGGTAGATAATTGCAGCATGAAAGTCTGATTTTTAAAAGTCACAAAAAAACTTCAGTGAACAAAAAGTCTTTGCAGTCAGACTAGCATGGGTACAAATCCTTTTGGTACAAACTGCAGTACTGGAAAAGCTACTGCTCTCTGAGCCTGTTTAATCCCATAAAATAAGAAAAAAATTCCTACCCACTGTATATATTTATTTGTATGTGGTTTACAGTAGAGTGTATATATATATACACACACACACATACACACACACATATATATGGAGTCAGCAGGTGGTATAGTGTTTTAGGTGCTTGACTCCCACATAACCAACCGTGGTTCAAGTCCCAGACCCAGCAGCTTGAAAATCGTACCAGGTATATGCCCATGCATGCCCAAAATTGCTAGAAAAGAATAGAGGAGAAATGATGGCTACATGGCCATACCCTCTGGGGGTGGTAGGGGGGGTGATTTCTGTCTTACTGTCTCCCTGGTATGTGCACACACCCTATAGCAAAAAAATCTAAAAAAAAAAAAAAGACAGAAAAAAATAAATATTTTACTTTATTTTTAAAAGTTTATTCTACATGAGAGAGAAAAAGAAAAAAAAAAAAAAAGAGGGAGAGAAAGAGAGACCCCCAATGGTATTCTCATGCTATTGTCTATCCCAGTTTCGGCTGACCTGGATCACAGACACATGCACATATCCAGCATGTTCAGGGAGATCCCAAATTCAGGACCACGTGGGTCCTGTTGGGTTACTAATGCCACCTCCCATTCTCTATTCTTTTTATTAATGTCATTTTTATACTTTGGAGAATAACTGCTTTGTATTTAGTGAGATTGATGACAGTTGAATTAGTTCAATAACAATGTAGAGTTAGTTCAATAATGGGGTATTACTGGGAAGTTCTACAAGACATGTGGACTCCACATTTACTCTCTTCACACTATCTGGAATCTATAAGCCAAGCCCCATGGAGCCACCCCAGGCTTTCTGAATGGATCATCTCAATATCAAGTATAGAGGCAGCTTTAACATGTATGTAAGATTCTTTACCCCAGCATGTAGACTTATTTTTCCAAGAGGACTCTGAGTGCGACAGAATATCACTCCCACAGGTATCCAGCACAGAAAACAGTATAGTTGGGACTTTTAAGGGCAACTGACCTCTTGACTAACAATAGTTACAGAAAATTTTTCTGTTTTCTCAGGGTATAATTCTCAAACAACAAAATGCATTTTATTCTTTCCATCCTACCCTGTCCCAATATATCTTGTTTTTCTAGTCCTTACTTTCTTACTTGAGGGTGGATAATTTTTCTCTAGAGTTTTGAGGTCGAACACTCTTGACCTAAAACTCACTGAAGAATGGCATGGAAAATCTGACAGTTCAAATCCGTTGTTCTAAAGGTTTTACTTTCTGTTACATGTAATCACTGGGTGGTCCAAGGGGGTCAGAGGCAGAGGCTCTGTGGTTCTTCCAGAACTTGAAGTCTTTACTAAAAAAGATGAAAACAGAAGGAAACCACACTGGGTACAGAGTAGTGAAGATCCAGCTTATTGTTTCTCAAAGGCTGCTGAATTCAAGGCAGAGTGAACATGGACAAATCATTTTTTTTCTTCTTTCAGAAATGTAGCCATCTTGACTTCACAAAGAGCGATGGTCAGAGTATTTAACCACTGGTACAGTAGCATTATTGACCAATAAGAATGGACACCAGTAGTAAACAACCAGTATACCCATACTTTTGCATATCAACTTTTAAAATTAGTTATAAAATTGCTGAAAGTGTTAAAAGGAGATCTCAGGTCCCAGAGTCCCCTATTCTATCAGAAATCTATTTATTTTATGCTAACAAAATTATTTGACTCCAATATCATCACATCCCCTCTTTCATTACTGTCTCTTTTTTTATTTCAATTTCTTTTATACATTCAGTCACATATGTCAGTTAACTTGCAAAGTGAATATTCCAACATGTATACATTTCTCACCAGTTCAGTTGAGAATATTATACACATTATCTTCAACAGATAATAACCCATTTTTTTGCCCCATAAATGTCTTGCCTTTCTATTTTTCTCCTTAATGCCCTTCCTCTGTCTCTTAACCCTGTTTTCAGGCTCCTCATGAGTTCTGTAGTTGGCGCCTTTATTTTCCACCTTGTATTTCCTTTTAAATTAACTTCAACCAGGTGTTCCAATCAGCTTCCTTGGCGCTCAGAGATCTTATTACAATCAACAATGTCCATATTGCCAAATGTAATGGTGAATATTCAGTTTTCTTACTCAAACCTTCATCTTCATTTGACAGAGTAGATCACTCTGCCCTTCTTTTTTCTTTTTTTTTTTTTAGAGATTTTTGCTGTAGGGCGCATGTGCTCGCCCGAAAGATAGAGAGAGACAGAGAGAAAGCGAGAAATCACCCCCCAGGGGGGATGGCCACACTGCAATCCCTTCTCCTCCATTCTCCTCTTGGGATCTTGGGCACGCACGCACACGCACCCAGCGTGAGTTTAAGCCACCGGGTCCGGGACTCGAACTGCAGTTGACTACGTGGGAGTCCAGCAACATAGCCATTATGCCAACTGCTGGTCCCATGACTCTGCCCTTCTTGAGAAAGATTTTCTATCTGGCTTCTAGGACACCACCTTCTCATTTTTTTTCTAATGCCTGCCATTCCTTTTCAGTTTTCTTTGCTAGTTTCTCCTCACCTGAATTCTAAGCATTGGAATGCCTCAGTGTTCAATCCCTGGTCTTCTTCTCATGGCCATCTACATCCTCTTCTAAGTGATTTTATCCACTTCTATGGCCTTAGATCAATACTCTCTACCAGAGAGTTACTCCACATTTACATCTGGAGACTTGGCTTCTCTCCTGAGCTTCCAACAGCCTACACAATGCCTGCACTTAGATGTAGCCCCCTGGATTTCTTATCCACTTTCCTATTTTCTACAAGTGTGTGAGTTCCCCGATATCCCCTTTGCCAGCAAATACCATTTTCATTTTCTGGTTACTGTAACCATTCAGAAATACATCTTTTTTCTTTTAAGAATTATTTATTTTAATTTTTATTTATTATTATTCTTTAATTTGACCAGAGAGAGACAGAGACAGAGAGGCAGAGTGAGAAAACAAGCCACCAGGTCTGGGACTCAAACTATGGTCAGCCATGTGGAAGTACAACACCTCAACCACCATACCACCTGCTGGCCCCTAGAAATACATCTTGATCTGATAATCTGGCCATTCTCATTTAAACCACCATCATTTTCATAACTAAATTACTGCAATAATCTTCTGACTGCTCCTTATTCCTCTATATCCAGTCTACCATTCTCACATAATTCATATTCCAATAACCACGGTCACCTACTTGTTTCTTTAATATAACATCTCATTTCCTCCTCAGGGCCTTTACATTTGTCCCTTCTCTAGCTGATATGACATTCCTCCAGAATTTTGCAGGGCTTTCTCTTCATGTTAATCAGAACTCTACACAAAGGTCATCCTCAGAGAACTTTACTTGTGACTAATTAAAATAGCACTGACACCCAATTTACTACTCTCCATCTTCTCTCTCTGTTTTCTTTCCTTTAGAGCATGTACACCATTTTGCACCCTGTTATCTAGCTAGTTGCTGATTGACTAGTCTGTTTCCCCAGTATATTCTCCATGAGATATTCTTGAAAAAAATTGTAATAATAGAAATGAAATCATTGCAAGGAACCCCAAAAGTCATTCACTTCTACCTCCAATCTGATAGATCAACTTCACATTCTCTCCATTATATTGAATTATGTTATCCCACTGATTCTACTATAATTATTTTTATATGGAGAAAAATAGCCTCAATATTAAATAAAAAATTTACCAAGGACAATAATATCTACTCCTGTGACAGTATGCAATTAATTTTTCTATATAGCCCATGGAAGAAATTAGTCCTTCAGACAATTAATGTGACCAGTGCTAGCAGCAAACATAGAGCCTGAACCAACATAGGAACAGTGACATTTTGTAGCAAATGTACAAATGCAGTAAGGTACAGAATAATCAGGGGTTACATGCTATTGAATTGTAGCCAGTGGCTAAAAAATAGCACAAAAATATGTTGTCTAATAACTTTCTTCCTTTAGATTTCACTCTTTCCTTTTTAAGAAGTTCTCATTCTAGTAAAATGTGTGCCAATTTATTATATAGTTAATATAATTCTTCTTAAGAAGTGCTGAGTAGGCCAATTGTTTTTAATAACGGATGGAAGACTATCCAAAATAAACCATTATTGAGTTTGTGTCTTTGGACTTTGCACTAACTTTAGTTATCAGAGGCTCTGTGTAGACAATGGTTTAACACCATTTACCCCCTTTTTTATAGTCTTTAAGATGTGAAGCACTCTTTCCTTGTGTCCTGGTAAACCTGTATTGCCCTAGCCAGGGGTATTGATTTTCCAATATTCCTACACATCACATGATGCGTTTCTATTAGTTGTAAACACTTACAAGACTGACTTCTATTTTGTCCTTCACCACATCAGTCTGTCAGCTCAGGGCATCTGTAAAGGAGGCCCAGTGCATTTCATCAGACATGTTTCCATCTTGGTGTTTAAAGAAATGATGCTTTCAAGATGTCAAGATGTAATAAAGGTTGTTTTAAAAAAATCACTGCTATCTTGCCAAAGCCTCAAGGCAACAAGGTCTTTTGAAAGTAACAGACTATACTTTTCAGACCTCTCTGAGCTTGTCTTATTTACTTTTTCTATAGGCAATAAACTGTTACTTAAATCACACAGATATATGTTGACTTCAGAATTAGCCAGGAAAACCTACATTTGCCTTTGCAAGTAAGAGAAATTATTGATGACAAAAAGACATGAAAAATACTATAAACTTACCCTCGGGATAAATTAGATTGTTTGGGCAACAAAAATTTTGAGAGTTCTTTGGAATTTAGAATACATAAAAATACATGAAGAGACAAGTTCTTTAAAAACATTTCAAATAAGGGTTTACAGTTTGACTTGGATTTGTTTTAGTGATAAATAAGGTTTGCCATCTCTACTACTTGTTGACAAAAACCTACTTCAACCAGAATGCCAAGATTTTCTTTTCCCCACAAAGGTTTTGTATCTTTTAAATAGCTTATGTATCTTCTGAGAGAAAACTCCAAAAGGTTATAGAATTCATTTGCCCTTGAGGGGATAAAACAACAGTGAATATTAAGAGAAAATGAGAATATAACATATGAGAAAAAAAGCATTTGGCAAAGGACTTCTAAGAAGTGACTTCCAGCTATATCACTTTTGTATATCCTTCATGTTTATTGCAGGGCCTCTTATACTCAGCATATAGCTGTCATCCACTGTGGGAAGTGACCCCTGCCCCTCCCCTCCACACACACACACCTTTTCATAAAGCTTTATTTCTTCCACGAGAGAGAAACAAGACAGACACACCTAAATGTTTTGCTTTATGTCTCTCTGTCTCTCTAGCAAGTACATGCACCCTATAGCAAAAAATCTCTCTAAATAGGGTCCTCACACCATGATCTACCCTCAGTTTCAGCAAGTCCAGATTATAGGCATATGGGTACAATTGTAGTCCCATGAACCACCACTTGGTACTTACACATTGGTTTATACACTTTTTCTTTTCTTTTTTTCTTTTTTCTTTTTTTTTTTTTTTAGTAAGACATGTCTTATGGGACTAACAGATGGCATGATGGTTATGTTGCTAAACCTCCACCTAGTTGACCGTGGTTTGAGTCCCAGACCCAAGCAGCTTAAAACTCATGCCAGGCTCATGTGTATGTGTGCCTAAGATCCTGAAAGGAGAGTGAAGGAGAAGGGATTGCAGCATGGCCATCCCCCTGAGGGATGATTTTTCCTTGCTCTCTGTCTCTCTGATGATCACTCATGCCCTACAGCAAAAATTTCTCTAAAATAAATAAATAAATAAATAAATAAATAAATAAATAAATAAGACATGTCTAATGAACTTCTTTGTGTCTACTAAAGAGTATCTTGGCTCCCAAGAGCATTTTTTTTTTAAATTGAGACCTTTTTTGACATATAATAGTTATACATATTTGTAGGACATGGTCTGTTTTTTCAATATACGAATATGATGTGTAATGATCAAATCAGGGCAATAAACTACCCACCACCTTAAATATTTATCAGTAAGTTGTGTTATGAGCATTTGAAATCCTCTCTTCTAGCTATTTTGTAGTATACGTTGAAATATCAACAATTCTAGTTGTTCTACTGTGCTGTGGGACTCCCCCAAAACATTTTAACCAACTGTCCAACATTTACTGCCTCATCTCACAAGATTTATATTTAACCTCTGCTCTTTTTCTCTGTTACCTCCTGTCTCTTTCTTCTATAATTTCTGGTAAGTGGGTAAATCTTCTTGTTACTCTCCACATGGTTACAATACACCCAGTTTATTGGGAAATAAATATACAAGACTTTTTTTTTTTTTTTTCAAAATAAGCAATCTTAGGTTGATATGTAATATTTATTTACAAAAATGAGTATTGTGTTATTTCTGTTTATCTAAATCTCTCCTATGTTCCCACTTACATGAAACTAAAAAGAGATTGTGGCTGTCTGTAACTTTTGGGGAGTTCTCTTCGTCTATTTAATAAGTATTTGAGTTCTTACTATATATTGAGCACTATTTCAGTATGAAGAATACAGCAGTGAACAAAACTGAAAATTATTCATCTAAACTCCCGGGAGCTTATTCTGCAGTGGGGAGACAGGCAACAAACAAATAAGCAAAATCTACCATATGTCGAGTTATCCAAGGATTTATTCAGCCAAGTGATGCTATAGGAACTTTGCCAATTAGAAGCAGCACAGGACTGCCCAAAGAAATCAGACACTCGAAGTTTCTTAATAAGAAATAAAAATATCACCCAAAGCATGAGTACAATTCTTTAGGCCACTACTATTCACTGTCATCTCGCATCTTGTTTCTAGGACACTGCCAAACATAGAGAAGTTGAGAACAATTTGCAGGCTGGGGAAATTTTTGGTGGAGTGATGTTTTGATATTCATAGATCTAAATTCAGTTTTGAAATATGAAGAAATAAAGATTAACCAAGAAAGAAAGATACATTTGTAAAGTTTTCTTTTGAAATTACTTGAAACTTGATAGTCTAATGTCTATGAAAAGGAAATATACAAATGATTACATATTGGTATTTTATAGTAACATTTAAGAATCTATTGTCAATTCTATTCTAAATGGCTATCAACTTTTCAGTGAAATCTAATCTAATGTATTTCTTAATTTCCTCAAAAATCAAGTGACTCATCTTTAGCTTAGAAAACACATTTTTGTTCTGATACTATGACTTTAATTTTGCAGGTTAGAGTAATCAGTATTATTACATTTTCATCCTCTAACATTTCTGTACAATAGAAATGAAGTCTCTTCATTTGATTTGGGAAATTGAATGCCAGTCAGGGAATTCAAAACTTTGCTGGTTTCAAGCTTGAGTTCTTCTCAATAGTACAACTTCTTTTCCTTGTGCCTGAGGCATGGGTCTCAATAAGAATATACTGGGAAATGATGAATCTAGGATACCCTGAGACAATCTTGCCTATGTACTTAACATCATGCTGAAATTCTGTCTAAATGTGGCTCATGAATAATGAGGACCAGTTACTGATTTTTATTGCTATCACCAAAAGTAAACCATAGTATGTGAGAAATAAGGTTAGATATATATCATGACACTGTTCATTTTGTTTTTATATGGAGAATATGCCAATCTGAATGAAAATTAAGTATTTCTCATATATAAAGCAAGATGCAGGTTGAAAGTCTTTTCACACCGTGTGCATCACCATGAACTGATAAGAATTGTAATTCTCACATTGTTGAACCACAACTCTGATAGACCTTGCAGTTGTTATTAGATTTAATGGCTGGGAACAGTAAGAAAGCTTTGAATTACTAAGCACTAGTAACTGGTTTCTTGAAGAACAACAACAAAAAAATGAACATTTGATGATGTACACTATCTGGATCAGACTGTCTTCCCTGGGCTTAGAACTTGAACACGTTTTGCATCCTCATTCTCTTAATTCAGCATTTTATCTTATGTTCAAAACATATATTTTACATTTATGCAGAAGAAAAGAAAGTCATAACTCTCATAACACATCAATACAACCTTTACTGGAAGCTGGCTATGCATCATCCATTGTTTGGATGCACAGCGAATTTAGATGTTTATAATCAATCACCCAGTAGTCAAATATCCCCCACTCATTAGTCTGATTAGAAGCCAACCCTCCCTAGGGCTTTTGCTTCATGGAGAGTTACAGTGTTTCTGCCTTCAAATTAGATAGAAGAATTAAAGGACAATACTCTTAAGGTAAAAAAAACAAACAAAAAAAAAAAAACAAAACAAAACTTTAAAACTTCTAGAGTTGACTTTTGGTGATGACTGTCATCAATAATTCCCAATTACAACATGTAGAACAGGTAAAATTAATCCTACTCTGAATTGAAAATGAGAAGTGATGTCAGTTTTCATGGTTAGAGACCATGGGGTATACCATGAAGTATGTATTCTTGGGAGCCAGATAAAACCTGGGCTCTGCTGTGTGCATGGCACCTGCACCACTTTGGACAAGTGACTTAACTTTTCTGAGACAATTTTTCTCGTCTGTAGGTGGTGACTATGGTAATTATTTCATGATATACACACATATGAAAACATGCCGTTGTAACCTTAAATACGTACAAATTTTATTTGTCCATTATATCTCAGTAAAGTTGAAAAAAATGGGTTAAACAATAGCAGGCTTTTAAGATCATTTTGTGTGTATGTATATATATAAATATGCAGCTTAGGATGATACTATAACATTGCAAGTGCTCACTAATGTATAGCCCGAATGTCCATCTGTTTCCTCAGCCAGTGTTTGCACATGAGGCTGGCTCACCATCTACTGCATAGTGACAGTACCCGCCTCTCTCCCCACACCTATCCTCTCCTGCCAGAGTGGCCACTGCTGCCTGTCTCAGGGAGGTATCCCTCCCTAGGGCTCTCCTCTGTGCCCTAGAAAAGAACTCTGCTTTGGCCCAAGTCCTGTCAGAGGCCTCAGGGCACCATGCTGTGCAATGGACGAGGACAGAAGGGAAAAATATCCTTCTTCCTTATTCACCAGGACCTTGAAGCAGCTGATGTGTGACCTTCCTGAAACAGATCCATCTGCATCCTCTGCTTCACTCAAAATAAGCCTGAACGTGGAATCATGCTAAGGAATCATCCATGCTTGTTTGCCATTTCCCTGCCTCTTCCCTCTGTCCCTGGCAATGTGCTTGTTGCTGTCCTGGCATTAGTTCATTCTGCCAATAAGCCTTATAAATTCAACACCAATTTGTAAATGAAGAGAAAAGTATTGTGATACAACTTATCTGATACAACTAGTATCAGATAACAGAAAATACCTGAGTCTCTAAAAAAGAATAGAGATTGGGCTAGACTGTGGTGTGGCGGTGAAACAGGAGTCTCCTCCAGGCACAGACATGTGGGAAAGTTGGTGGTTCACATCCGGAGGCCTCTCTGAGTACACGAAGTGCCAGGATGCCCACAGTCTGGGCTAGCTGAGGCTGGGGGAGGATCATGGCATAGAGACCAGTCAAGGGGCTCTGTATCTAACTTTCTGTCTGTCTCTCTCTGTATCTTTCATCATAGAATAAAAGAACTTAAAAAAAAAAGGTTTTTTTAAAAAAGAAGAGAAGTTCATTCAGCTCAAGACCAGAGGCCACTTCTGGTGGACATCTAGTAAAGGTTTTCTTGCCATGCAGGTCCTCCCATCATGAGAGTATAGAAGCATATGTTTCTGTGTGTTCCTTAGGAATTGATAATGCTTGGTCCACCGTAATGACTTTAATCCTAATCTTTTCCTAAAGATATTCTTCTACTGTAATATAAATACATTTTTTATCCTCTTAATTTCATTACAACCAAATCTCAACACTTGAATTTTTGGGAGACATGTGAATCATAACATTCACTGAACCCTAGGGAAATTCAAAATGCCATTTTCCCTCTTCTTTTAACCTCCTTTAATAAATTCCTGAGGTGTTACCAGTCTTGGATATCCATTTTCCATTAAGATAAACACAAGATACCTTGAAATATGTTATCAATTACTATTTGTTTCACTCCAAGTCAAGTTAGGCCAGAATTAACACTGACTGAAAAATAATAGTCTGAATCCACCATGATGGCGCACCCTAGATTTAATTTCTAGCTCACCCAACTCCTGTGGCATGCTCAGTGGTTCCAGCTGCTTGGAAGCTAAAGTAGCAAGACCTTGTCTAAAATACCACACACACACACACACAGACACAGACACACAGACACACATAAAGCAATGAGCCTGAAGAGGTATAAAGAGTAGGATTTCAGTGCACAAATAGGGATTATAAATAAAATTCAGGCAGGAAATTAGGAAATTAAGAGTTTTGAAAACAAGGGACCAGCAGGTGGCATAATGGCTATGTCGCTGGACTCCCATATAGTCAACCACAGTTCGAGTCCCAGACCCGGAGGCTTAAACTCACACTGGGCACTTGTGAGTGTGTGCCCAAGATCCAGAGAGAAGGATGGAGGAGAAGGGATTATGGTGTGGCCATCCCTCCTGAGGGGTGATTTCTCACTTTCTGTCTGTCTCTCTTTCTGGAGAGAACACGTGCCCAATAGCAAAAACCTCTCCAAAAAATAAAGAGTTTTGCAAAATGTAACAAAAAGACTGTAGCAATTTTAAAGAATGAAATAGAAAGGGTGGTCTGAGAGATTATAAATGAGACATCATCTCTTTTGTTTATCTTCTTTTTAAAAATTTCTTACTTGCTCTAGTTATTTTTTTCACACTTCACACCCCTCTCATCATCCTCACTCCTTTCCCTGGTCCTTTATTTAAAAAAAAAAAAAAATAGCCAAGTCAAGCCATCTTCCAGATAAAGGGCAAGACTTTCCCTTACCCCTGTTATCTTCACTCCCCATTTCCTTAACTCATCTTTCTATCCCACCTATAGGTAGAAAATAATTGAACTATTTTTTGGTAAATGAGGTTTTGATCATAGTCTACAAGAAATCTCTAAAGATTGCTTTTGAACTATAACCAATTTCATGCCCAGTAGAAAACTTCAGTTTCACAGAAGGGAAAGCTAAACAAGAACATCCAAAAAAAGTCTTTCTAAAAAGAAGGTGATTCTAGACACACTTGCGTGATTACTACCAATTCTTAAGAAATCAGAAGAGAAGTCCTCGACTGAAATGCTGTGTGTTATTTATCCTGGGCAAATGTAAGGTACTCTGCTTATCAGAACTTTTATATGCCAAGCATCATTTTTCATCAGTTATATTATGGCAAAGACTAAATTTAATGTCAGTTATCTTTGCAAGAGTCTACTAAGTAACAGAACACAGATGATATTACTGAAAAAAAAGCAATTGGTAATATTTTGCAGGTATTATTATCAATCTATTTTCTACCGGTGTTTTAGAGCAAAATGTCCCCAGTTCATTCAGCTCTAAGAGATTTGTTTTTTCTGAACTTCCCAAATTCCCAACCTGTCTGCTGCTGTTGTTTGAAAAATGAGAAATGAGACTCAAACACTGTTAATGATGATATTACATTGTTTCATTTTTTCATCTTGTATATTTATTTCTTTTAGCAGCTCAAAATAATCTTTAGATCAGGAAGACAGCAAATGCTTTCTGGTTACATCACTCACATATTCTTTACACCCAGGCCCATTCTCCTTTAACCTGAATTCCCAGTAGAGATGGGGAGTGGGATGGACAGGAAACCTCTAACAAGTTCAAGCACTATCTTCCTAGCATGCCCCTTTCAGCTGCAGATATGATTCATTTAAAAGTCTTAGAAATGTTTAACTTTTTTACATTGAGATAATGGATTGTAGTATCAAATTAATATTTCACTCATAACTTTTTCATAGTCAAGCTCTTTCAAAAATAGAATATAGAACTGATCATGTTTTAATTAATTATTTTTTAACATTTTTTATTTCATTTTCTCTTTTACATTCAATCACATTATTTAGCTTACAAACTGAATATTTCCTTTTTTTAAAATTTTTGTCTTTTATTTTTCTTTCTCAGATTAAATTCACATTTTACATAAAGTCCCCATTATGATGTATACAATATACATATATATATATATATATATATATATATATATATATATAGTTTTCAACAGAGAACTCTACATTTTTTTGGTGTTAAATGTTTCTTCCCTTTGCCCCTCATGCCCACTCTCTACCACCCACTCCTCTCCCTTACAGCCTCTGGTATCTACATTTATCCTTTCCACTATCATATCTTCAGATCTTTCTCCTTTTGCCAGAATGCTGATTTTTTTTTTATCATTGCACATCTTTACAGTGTACAACATGGTTTTTCCCAGCATGAGTAGAGTGTACATTAGTCAAGACAATGATATTACCATATACATTATCACCAACAGCCAACTTTTCATTTTTGTGTCTATTAAGTGTGTTGTTTGTTCCCTGAATCCCTCCCTTCTGCCCTCTATTACTCATTCCCATTACCTCTCCCATACTGTCTCTAGCATCTGCAGTTGCCATCCCTGCTATTATACCCTCCAGTTCTTTCAGTTTTTTTTTTTTTTCAATTATCAGCTCATAAACTTTTCAACAATAGGGAACCCAGATTCTATTCAGGGTTGGATTAAGGGTGAGTCTCGTGCAGTTCCGCAATTGTAGGTGAGTCTCCATGGAATACGGTTTCAGGAAAGCGGTTCTAGTAAGCAGAGATGGTTATCAGTTGATGCGGCACAGCATCCATCTTGTGATTACCGGGAATGGTGTTGTGGGGATCTGCAACATGAGTCATCCTTGGGTTTCTGGCTTCCTTAAAAATGGTAGAGTAGTTCTTGTTTTTCCCTGAGGTAATGCAGGGCTTGTAACCATCATCTTCTCACTGTCCATAGGCAGAGAAAATACTCCTATACAATATATTTCTCAATTGGTTTAAGACAGCTAAAGTTTCTTTCTGTTGCTTATAGTTGCAAGTTCTTAATCCTTGTTTTTGGCTTCAGTTTGCGGCCCGTGGCCGGTGGCCACACACAGGCGCAGGCCCGGCTGCCATGCGTAGGTCCGGGGGCCACGCAGAGGCGCAGGCCCAGCGGCCACGCGCAGGCCAGGTGGCCACACACAGGCGCAGACCCGGCGGCCACGCACAGGGGCAGGCCCGGCAGCCACGCGGGGCCACGTGCAGGCCCGGCGGCCACGCGCAGGCCAGGTGGCCACACACAGGCACAGACCCGGCGGCCACGCACAGGCGCAGGCCCGGCAGCCACGCGGGGCCACGCGCAGGCCCGGCGGCCACGCGCAGGCCAGGTAGCCACAAACAGGCGCAGGCCCGGCGGCCACACACAGGCCCGGCGGCCATGCACAGACGCAGGCCCAGCGCCCACGGGCAGGCCCGGCGGCCACGCGCAGGTTCGGCGGCCACGCACAGGCACAGGCCCGGTGGCCACGTGCAGGCTCGGTGGCCACGCGCAGGCCCGGGAGCCACGTGCAGGCCTGGCAGCCACGCGCAGGCCCAGTGGCCACGCGCAGGCTCAGGTCCGGCGGCCACATGCAGGCCCGGCGGCCACATGCAGGCCCGGCGGCCACGTGCAGGCGCAGGCCCGGCAGCCACGCACAGACCCGGCGGCCACGCGCAGGCCCGGTGGCCATGCGCAGGCGCAGGCCAGGCGGCCACGTGCGGGCCCGGTTGCCACGCACAGACCCAGTGGCGACGCGCTGGTGCAGGCCTGGGAGCCACACTCAGGCCCGGCGGCCACGCACAGGCGCAGGCCCGGCGGCCACGCGCAGGTCCGGCGGCCACATGCCAGCCCCAAGCACGCGAATGCGCACGGGTCCCAGTGTCACCTCCCGCCCACCCGCCCGGCCTAAGAAAGGAAGGACGGTGACCTCGGCTGATCCGTGCCGCTGGCCCACATTGGCGCCGAGCGCAAGACACACCCAGCGCCGGAGAGGCAGCGGGGGCCGGGCGGTCCGGGCCGCGGCACGTGGAGCAGAGCCCCCGCCGGGCCGGCCCTCCGGCCAGGACATGCCTGTTTTAATTAATTATTAAAAATGAAAATGTGTATGTTATTGCCTATGGATTCATCTCCAGTGTTTCTTCTCATTTCTTACAATGTGTTGTTTCTTCCCATGCTAGTTAGGAACTCTAACTTGGGGCATCTAGCTAAATACCAGGAGCAGGTGAAACACCTAAAAATATCCTCATTTACATCTGTTTCTTTTCCTTGTGCGAGGGAGGTTCATCCCACCTGATTTTGCCTTGATAACAAGGAAATAACTAATGACAATTGGGAATTAATTTACTGCCGCTCTCTCATGCTACCATATCAGGTCTTTCAAGGTTTGTCTCAAATCGATGTTGACTTCCAGGAGAGCAGGACAATAATAGTCTTTGGCATTTTTACATTTCATCCAGTTGCTATCAGAGATGATTAATAACAATCCCTTTATGGAAATTGGAAAATTTGGTTAAATAAACCCAATTCTCTTTGACTTAGTCTTTTTGTTTGTTTGTTTTTTACCTTAGAGCATGTACACTCACAAGAGAGAGGGAAAGTGAGAAGTCGCCTCCTCCCCTGGGCGGGGAGGAATGTCCAGGCTGCAATCCCTTCTCCTCCATTCTTCCCTCTGGATTTTGGGCACACACACAGACATGCCTGGCCTGACTTTTCAGCCACCAGTCCAGGACTTGAACCTTGGATAACCATATAAGAATCCAGTGCCTTAACCACCATGACACCTGCTGGCCTACCTCTTTGTCTTCTTATGAAAACATGCTAATATAGAGTTCATATCTTAAAAAGTAGCAAAACACAATATAGAAAATTTACCTTACATTTATTAAATATGGATCACTTCCAATAAAACCTTAAGATCAGTTCTACAAAGTGAAAGAGAAAAACATGTATAAATGCAAATCAATTCTGTATTGGCTTCTTATTACCACATTAAAGAGAAAATCTGAGGATGTAAGTTATGACTTAATTTTGATTTTGAATGCATACCACTACCTAATGTACATAAAATAACCATCACAGAATGAAACTGATATATCCAACAGCTGGTTGCATTTAAATGATTTTAAAGTAAGTGCTTATAAAATGTCAATTTTCAGTGTTTTGTTGCTTAGGAATGAAACAAATCACAAATATGTTTTTATGTTGATTTTCTGTGACAGGACTGGGAATTCCCGCATTTCATGGGAGATGTTGATGTTAATCTCCCTGGATTGCACACACCTCACATGCAATTCAAGATTCCTTTCTTCCAGAAGATTTTCAAGGAGGAATATCGCATTCACATAACAGGTATCTGATAACTTTGAACACAATTTGATTGTCTTCAAATATTTGGGTAATGCTAGATGCTATTAAAAAAAGCAAACCAGAACATTTTAGAGGCATAAATGTAATTTTACTTGTCACTCACTTTGTGGTGCGAGGTGGCTCCAGGCTGGCTGGGGCCTCATACCATCATTCCGGAGCCTAGGCTACTGGTAGGCTTCGATAACGTCAATGCTGACATCCGGCAGGCAGGTGAAAATACAAAGGAAAGTGACCAAGAAAGATGAACTGTCTCTTAACCATGGAAAAGAAGCATGTTGCCTCATATTCCATCAACCATCTGAGATGATAACCTACATAGCATCAGGGAGAGCAGGGACATGTGGACTGCATTTGGACAGACGCTGCTGATGTCAGGTCTAGAATTCTAGTGTATGATTGCCATCGGAGGACAACAAATCTGTGGTGTGGACAGTTATTTCTGTTATACTTCGTTAGTACTCCACCTTGATCTTGTTCATTTTCATGGCATACCACTTAGTATGTATTTTAGCATTAATACTCCTTATTTTTATTGCTATAAGGCATGTGTATGCATTTGTCAAGGAGAGAAAGAGAGGGAAGAGGAGAGATACAGAAAGAGAAGACATCCCCCCAGTGGGGTGTGGTCATGCTACAATCTTCTTCCTCCATTTCTCCAACCTGTCAGGATTTAGGGCACATTTACACGTGTGCTCAGTGTGCTTTCAAGCCACCAGAGCGAGGATTTGAGCCACAGTCAGCCATGAGGGATCTGGCTCCCAATACACAGCACTTCACCACCACACAATGGGACCAGCTTAACAATATTCTTAATGCTTCTTTATTTGTCGATGTGATCTAGACAGCAGTATCCTAGTGCACCAGTCAGTTCATACGCCTTTTGGAAGCTGGGCCACTTCATATTTGATTTTGTAAAATCTACTTCTGTGTCAGAGCTCAGGTTTGTCTCAAGTGCTTCTCTCATGGATCCCCAGATTATTTCATTTTCAGATATTTCCTGCTTTTGAAATAGTTCCGATATGATTTATTATAATATTCTTTCATGGCATCTCAGTCATTCTTATCTAAAAAAAGGCTTCCTGGAGTTACATTTTATATCTTTATTTCTTTTTAACAAGAAGCAGACAGCTGAATGATCACAGATAAAGGATGGCATGAGTTCCCAAGCTATTCAAATGCAGGTAGTGAATGTGTATGTGTGTGTGAGTGTGTGTGTGTGTGTGTGTGTGTGTGTGTGTTTTCAGGACAATGCCTTAGGATCCCACACCTGCTATAATAAAAACTGCTGAAGAAATCTGTGCTTACACTACCGTCTGTGCTGCCGAATAAAAATAGCCCGAGCACAGAAAACGAACATCTGAGTACTGCAGAAAACCTTTGCTTCCCAGCTAGGAGGCTGTTTTTTTGCTTTGAGCATGAGGCGACCTTCCTAAATTGGAGAATGAGCTCATGAATAGGGAAGATGCAGCAGGTTTCTTTTCCTATTCAAAATGAATGAGGCCATCTATTAAATTCACAGGGTAAATCAATCAATTTGAGTTCAGGTCACATAGTGTGGTTTCAGAGTCCCCACTTAATCTCTGCAGCCTGCTTCCCTCTTGGACTTCTAAAACAGCCACCTCACACATGGCGTTGTCATATCCCTTTGGGTAGGCTTTTGCCTGGACCATCTGTTCTTGCTACCAGCTCTTGTCCCAAGCCATCACTGCACTAATATTGTCTCTGACTGACTCTCAGAATTCCTTTCAAAAACATACTGCTTAAATGCAGAATGTCAGATTAAAAAAAAAATGGTAAAGTTGTTAAAAAAAATTGAGCTGTTGAGATTATTTAATGTAGAGCTATTTGGCCTACACTGTCATTCACAGCTGGGGCAGATACAGAGTTTTGATGTACAAAGTTTACACAATTTAGAATGGTCTATTTAAAAGATGAATACAAAGTTGCACCTAAAGATTTAGTTCGGATCCTTGGAAGAGGGCCATATATGTAGGCATCACTGATGATTGCATGTCGTTAGCTTTGAGGTTAAAGCTTACTGTGCCTTTAGAGAGCAACAGATACATGATTTCCATTTGAACTGAACCTCTGTTCCAACAGGTATTATTTTCCAAAAACATATAAGGAAGAAAGACTAGTAACGTTTTTGTAATAGAGACTGCACATTAATAAAGTTTGCCAGAAGGAGGAAATAGGTTATAATTAAGGCCTTGGTGCAGTGTTTGCCAAGATATGCTGGCTGCCAAATCATTGGAAGGGCTTTGTCAATTTACAGATTGTTGGGCCCATCCCTAGTGGTTTTGACCTAGTTGGTCTGGACAAAGGCCAGTGAATGGAAATTTGGGAAACAGTGATGTTGATAATTGGGGACTATTTATTTCTAATTGAAAAGCTACAGATGAAGTCACAGTGTCTCCCTGAAATGGGTCATTCAAAGACTTGGGTGCCTGGACCTACTAAGAAGGTCTTTGAGGATTTTGGAATTGAAATTAAAAAAATATAATAGCATAAGTGAGGGCTTAGAGGTAAAGGGCTCTACCCAAAACAAATCCATTCCAACTTGTTTGCAGCAATCCACAAGCCTGTGATTAAAATTCCTAGGGAAATGGTTGCAGGTTTAGAGGCTGAATAAAGTCAGAACACTCTCCCTTCTTTTTATCCTGTTTGTGTTACTTTCAGTGTTCTTTTTATCAGCTGAAGGGGTTGCTGAAACCACTCTGGAAGAGCATCTAGTCTCCTGTGAAGAGCCTTTACTTTATTTGACTTTGTAAATCAGTTGTTTCTGAAGAAACATAGGGATGATTTCCAGAATACAACGTTCCATGTTGCATTTTAATATTCGAAATAGTAGCCTACAAATCTACATGTGAAATGTGCAAGCTAACTTGTTTATCAGCTCCTCCAAGTTCACCTTCTTTTTTTACAGAAGCTTTGATACTTTCAATGGATTACAAAAGTTAGTGTGCAGTAGAATCACCTGCAGAGCTCCTTAAAAAGGCAAATGCACTACACTGTTGGTGGGAATGTAAATTGGTTCGGCCATTGTGGAAAACAATATGGAGGTTCCTCAAAAACTTACAAATTGAATTACCATAAGAGCCAACAATTCCACTCCATAATGTTTATTCAGAGGATAAGAAAGCACTCAATCAGAAGTACACTTGTACTTCCATGTTTATTGCAGCATTATTCATAATTGCAAAGACATGGGATCAACCTAAATGCTCAAGAACTGATGACTTGGGTTGAAAAATTGTGGCATACATACACTGTGGAGTACTATACCGCCACATATACACTATTCAGTACTATTCAGAAACAATGAGACATTGTCATTTATGTCAAAGTGGTTGAATATGGGAGGATTACTGCTAAGTGAAGACACACACTGTATATCCCCACTTGATATATACTGAGTGTCTGCACTCTATGTCAGAAATTCAAGGATCTCAAAATGTGACCGTAGAAAGGATAAATGTAGACACTAGAATCTGTAAGCCAAAGGGGATGGATGGTAGAGGGTAGGTGAGAGAGGCAAAGGGAAGAAACATTTAACAAACCCAAGAATGCGAAATAATCTATTGAAAATTATGTACATGGTAATAGTCTTGAACTGACTGACAATGGTAATATCTTTGATTTACTCAACACATACGCATTTATGTTTTGAGAATCCACATTGTATACTGTAACAACATACAATGATTAAATGTAAATTTAAAAAAAAAAAGAAAAGAAAAAAGGCAAATGTATCAGCTGTATATCCAGAACCTAATGCTTCAGAAATGGGGCAGAGCCTGGAATTTGCTGTTCTCTCAAATACAGCAAGTGACACCTGTGCTGGCAGCTGTAGTACCACTCTTTGAGACACTGCTGCTGAGAAGCATTTTCTATAGTCAAAATTCCTCTCATCTCAGCTTTACTTTTATATTTAACTGTTAAAATCAAATGTCATGGGCATAATACAAATTCAATAGAAATGGAGTGACCAGTAGGAAAGTCACATGGTAGAAATATTCTAGGAGATAGAAACTTCAGAACTGGGGCCAACAGAAAAAGTCACAGAATGGAAAGATGCTGGGGGACCAGCAGATGGCATAATGTAGTTGACCATGGTTCAAATCCCGGACCCAGTGCTTAAACTCACACTGGGCGCATGTGCGTGTGTGCCCAAGATCCCGAGAGGAGAATGGAGGAAGAGAAAGGAGGATTATGGCATGGCCATCTCCCCTGGGGGGTGATTTCTTGCCTTCTGTCTCTCTATCTCTCTGCCTTTCTGGCAAGTGCACGTGCCCTATAGCAAAAACCTCTCAAAAAAAAAAAAAAAAAAAAAAAAAAAAAAAAAGATGCTGAGTCTGGGTGACCATAGAGGAAACCAGGGATAATAAGGGACCCTCAAATGCCAGATGGCTCCCCTTGTTTTATCTGCCTGTGTTTGCTCTGTGCTAGAAGAGCCTAGATAAGAACAGCTAAGGGTCTTCTAAGTCAGGGATGGCTCCACCCTAATCCCAACTACATTTTCCTGTGATTTAGAAAAGACATTCAGTGTATGGGGAAGCAACAAATGGCTGCATTGGCTCTAGCTCTGTGATGTACTGGTGGAGTGGCCTTCATCGAGTTCTTTACCTCTCAGAGGCTAAATTTCTCATCTGGGCACCGGGTTGTTATGAGAATTTAATTAATACGTGCAAAGCACTTAGAATGCTGTTGGCCATGTAGTAAACATTCAATAAACTTTCACTTTTTTTTTAGTTAAAGCTTTTCGGTTCATCCATCCAGTTTCTTTTCTATTTAATTGAAAACAATGGGAAGCCTGAGGGTGCTCTCTTGCCATTTAACCACTGTTCTGAGTTCTCTGCCATTGTCTACTGCCCTGAGTTAAAGGACAAAGCTAAAAATGGAAAATCATTTCTTCCAATGAAATACACTGTATGTAGAGGGTTATCTGACACTGATGAGTTTCCATTGACATTTTCAAAGCATTTAGGATTTGAGTACTTTTTAATCATGATTTCAAGCTAGTTTTATTTATGCATGTAAGAAATAGCTTGAATTGTTGCATCTGTTTAGCTCATCTGGATCCCCCCTGACAGATGGTTTGCTGCAATATGTATAAGCTTTCATTTTATAAGCTTGGCTACAGCTTATAAAAATAAATCATCTCCATCCAAGGGTGTGTTAAAATATATTTTTCCTTAGAATTTTGACTATGGTAACAAAGGGGATAAATGGCTAGTGATTAAGTCACGTTGGTACTTTTAGCTCAAGTGCATTGTTCTCCTAAAAGTAAGTGCTAAAGGCAACTGTATAATTACCTCCTCTGCCCTCTTCCCTTCTACCCATAAGGTGAGTACATAGATGGATTCAAAATATGATGTACCACATCTCTGGAGGCGAGAAAGGAATGGCCTCTCAGTTCAGTCTCGGAAGCTCCTCTGAGTCCTATTAATGCCAGTCCCAGAGGAAGCTCTGCCATCTGTCATCCCAGCCAGACAAAAGAAGTGTCCCATTGCTGACCATCATCTGAGTAAATTAGGAGGGGTTGGGGGAAAGGCCAGAAGGAAGGCCTGTGCAACTGTGAGGAGAGAATTCACACTTTTGGCACAACAATGCCCATGGGAACCCTTTCAGCATGAATGGAAAATGTGGAAGTAAACAAGCTTCCATAGTGTCTGTGCGCTATTTTAGCTTCCTTAGCAGTGTGAGGGCACAGGTGCTTTACAGTGGCAAGAATGGGGAAAACTATGAATAAAAACCCTTCATTTTATTTCCATAGGTGCACGCTTTCTGGCAAATGAGTTCCCAGAAATTGTCTTATTAAAGAGGTCTCTTGTGTCAATCAGATCTTGGCAAATGCTCAGCATGGGATGTCAGTGGTCCACCCAGCAGAATACTCAGTCTGACAAGATTAGCAAGGGGCTTATTATAGGGAAATACGCTGCATCCTATACACAATGACAGTCCCCAAAGAGCATGAATTTATCCAAAGTACACAAAGATGTTTTTCATTCTCTCAGTTGTGAATTTTTCCCAAACCTCTCCTGAAGCAATTTACATTCTCAGTGTGTTTGTACAGCTCTAAGAGTTAACTATGTTTACTTCTATAGAAAGTAGGAGTTTCTTTTATTTGTCCAAAACTCATCTTCCTCAGAGATATGTCTGCTTTGCCCATTATCTGTCTTTCTTTGCTGTCCCTGAGCTAGTCTGCCCCACCCAGACTGAGATGCCTATCTTTAAGCACATATGAAAATTTTTATAATGAAACTCGCATCCCCTTTCGGAACTGTCTTTACAACCAGAAGAAGGACTTGAAATATATAATTACTAGTAATTCTTGAGGCATGACTATTTTGCTTTTCCCAATTTTCCAAATTACATTCAATTTTAGTAGTATCCTAGAGTGTATCTGATAATTGTGACATACATGCTTGATTTAGAACACTAGAACTTGACTTTATTTTTCTGAGAACATTGTCCCAGAGTTAGGTGACATTTTCTGAGTTAATGCATGTTGAATGTTAAACTAGAATCTAGCAAACACTGAAATGACCATAACACACATCCCATTCTCAAGAAAGTCATAGACTGATTCAGTACGACTGCATGGCCTCTTCTTCCTATCTCTATGATCACTAAGTTCCCACCTAAACTCATCATACTGCTTTATTTCCTAAAGGAATGATGTCTCACTTAGGATTTTAAAATGACAAAAAGCACCTTGAGAAGCAATATGAATTCACTTTCAAGGCCTACAAAAGTACTCTACTAAATCAAATGATTATTATTAATTCATAAATTAGTAAGTAAATATCTTCAGTTTACTAAATGGTCTCCTCATGACCTAAGCACTTAAGTATGGTTTCTAGATATCTCTAAATTATAAACAAGAGATTTGAAGAAGTGCTAACTCAGTGACTTCTATTTTCAGTACTCATGTTTGCTGAGAGGACAATGAAAATGACCCAGAAGCTTAATGCTGCAAACAGTGTATTTATTTTTTGCAAAGTTTATTTATTTCTTCCATGAACAAGAGAGACAGACAGAGATAGACACACAGCAGTCCCCACCCCCCCCATCCCAGGTCTTGACATTGTGATCCACCCCAAGTCATTTTTTTTTTGAGAGGTGTTTGCCAGAGGGCACGTGTGCTCACCAGAAAGACAGAGAGAGACAGAGAGACAAAGCAAAAAATCACTCCCCAAGGGGGATGGCCACCCCACAATCCCTTCTCCTCCATTCTCCTCTTGGGATCTTGGGCACGCATGCACACATGCCCAGTGTGAGTTTAAGCCACCAGGTCCAGGACTTGAACCCTGGTCAACTACATGGGAGTCCAGTGACATAGGCATTACGCCAACTTCTGGTCCCCCACCCCCAGTCTTAACCAGTTCTACATCATGGACATGCATGTTTCCAGCATAACTGAAAGGTGTCCTGAGGTAAGCCTAGAACTTTCCCATGTAGGTCTGCCCTGCAGGATGTCATATTTTACCTCTGCAACATTATTCAACTCCTTTTTTTGTTGTTGTTGTTTTTGTTTTTGTTTCATTTCTCTAAAAATCCTCTTCTTCAAGGGCATGGTTTCTTGCCGTTCTAGATGCTAAGTGGCTTTGTAGAGCCCAACCACTTTATGCCCCTGCACTGGCTGTCAGAATATGGCCAGAGAGCATCACTCACCTAGTGAAGAGGTGCTCACAACACAACTGTTGACTTTTCCTATTAAAAATTTTAAAAATATTAGAATTACATATTTGAATCATGAAAGGTTCATTATAGGGTCGAAATATCAATACTTTATAGGCTTTTTTCCTCAGCTGAAAAAATAACACTTTTCGCAAATTGTTGTCATTTGCTACATTAAGTGAGGGTGATATTTAATGAAGAATCCTTTTAGAATTAAGTATCCGAGGATTCTATAAACTCCCACAAAGTAAAAAGATAAAATTTTCATTATAATATCAGTTCTGACAATCAGTAAGATTCATTAAAAGCACAAAATACAAGGAAGAGGTAATCCCTCCAACACCATGCAGTGATTTCTCATTAAAAGAAGACAGTGAGATATTTCAACAGGAGATTAATAGAAATAATGTATGGATTCTTACCCTACCTCCTTGCTGCTTTACATTATGCTATGTAGTTGAAACAACAGGGGGAAATGCAAAATCTCTCATATGATTAATGCGGAAATACCAAACCTTTTGTAACTGTTGATCATATATTCACAATAACACACTTGGGAAAATGGCTATAGAAGTACTTTTTATTTTCTCTTTTGTGTCTTACATCCTTTCCATGTGGGTCATTTCAGGGAATTAAATTTATTTTTTTAGGCAAGCTGTTTCTTAAAATATACAAGTTGTTATTTTTGTTTGTTTGTTTTTTAGAAGACCTTTCTCCATCTGAAAATTATATATTTCATCTTGTTTGCTCTCTGGGTGAAATTTTCTGGCCCATCGTAAAACATTATGGTTTAGGCAGTGTTATTTCACAGACTCATCGAAGAGACCATTAGGACTAAGGAGAAATCTAAGGGTTATATAGCTCAACACTCTCGTTTTATAGACAAGATTCAGAGGTTACCTTGCCTTGCCTGACTTTGCTTTCTGGTTTGCTGCATCTCATAGGGCAAAAGAAATTTTTTGAAGAGGAGAAAGCATTGTCAAGGTAACAAAACACTGTGTAGGAAAACAGAAGTATGGGTGATAGAGAAAGGTGAACATCCTTCATCTGTACAAATAAATGAATATACCTGAGATCATGTCAGATGGCAGAAAAAAAAAACAAGCAAAAATAAGAAAGGTCATTTTTCTCTACCTTTTTAGTAACTTCGAGTTTCAGCTGACGGCCAATGACAGTACGGTAAAACACTGCTATATCCACAGGAAAAAAAGAAAATGTGGTAGCAGCAGGGAGCCTACCTCACTCTACCCTTTGCCCTCTGTACTTTCCCAAACTACATCGTCTCTGTATTGTGGGAGACAGCTGAGGACACAACCCCCAGTTCTTTAGTCTCCAAATCTACGTATGTAAAAGACCTTTCCTCAAGGCCAAAGCTGCTATGGGCTGCAGACAACCAATTGTAAGGATTCAATGTGCTAAATATGCTTACTCACAAAGCATATTTACATATAGCTGTAGGTCCATCTCATTATCAACCTGCGGTCTCTAAACTGAACAATTTGATTGCCTTTGGACATAACTTTTTTTTTTTTTAAGACAGGATCTTGACACAGTGCAGTCCCCCTCCCTTAGTCTCCTCAGATCACTGAGAGTATAGATGCACACCATTCTGGCCTTTAGGTTAAACTAGGCCATAAATGGTTTTTTTTTTTTTTTTTTTTTTTTTTTGAGAGGTTTTTCCTATAGGGCGCGTGCGCTCGCCAGACAGACAGAGAGAGACATAGAGACAGAAAGCGAGAAATCACAGATGGTCACAATCCCTTCTCCTCCATTCTCCTCTCGGGATCATGAGTTGTAAGCTCCGAGACGCGAACCGCGGTACTACGTGGGAGTCAGCGACATAGCCATTACGCTAATGCTGGTTCCCTGAATGTTGTCCCAGCTTCCAGAGCACAGCATCAGCAGCACACCGCAATGGCTTACGACAGATCTTTGTTACCACCTTAAAATGCCCTTATTGACTCTATTTTACCACTGAAGTTCTATCTTACCTGGATCGAGGAAATAGAATAAAGAAGTTGGAGAAATAGTACTACCCTACATTTTTGGCAAATTTAATATATTTCAGAGAACATTCCAATATAATATAACCTCTCATTTTATTCTCACAAATAGTCCTTTGAGGTAATTACACTGATATTAGATTCCAAAGAATAAAGATTTGAATTCTATATACACCTTCTAAATAGACAGATTGGAGGGTGAAAGGCAGAATTATAAAATTGGAGGACATCTAGTTCATTGTCCTCATTTTGAAAATAACATCATTTTGGTCTAAAAAGTTAAATAGGTTATACAAGGTCATAATATTTGACTATTAAAATGATGCTCTATCTGCTGATTTCAGCCTGCAGCTTCTGTCTCTATAGTGCTTCCTCTCACAAATTAGCAAAGATGTGTTAGAGCAGAGTAAGGATACCCATTCATGATGTTAGAAAACACACTTTTAATTTGCTCCTCCTCCACCCTATCTGAACATTTAGACTTCAGGTCACATGAGAAATACCGTAACATGATTCCATAGTGTAAAAGATTAATGGTCGAACTGACTGGCACTATTCCACTGGTCGAAAAGTAGTTTCAGGACTGGTCTCATGGCCTAATGATTAAGGGAATCAGATCCCACAGGGCTGATCACAGTTCGAATCCCAGCACTGGCAACTTGAAAAACATACCAGACACATATGTGTGCATGCATGCCCCAGATCCTGACATGATAAAGAAATGGAGAAGGGATTATGGCATGACCATGCCTCACAGGGTGGGGGGGTGTGTGTGTGTGTCTTCCTCTTCTTTTCTCTCTGTCTCTCTCTCTGCTGAGCACACATGCCCTCTGGCAATTAAAAAAAGAAAAGTAGTTTCAAATACGAGAAAAAGCTATCTTATCTCCAGTGTTCTTACTTAGTTTGGTCAGTGTCCATTCACTTCTACTTTTATTTTGTAATTTTCTTGAGCTTTTTCTCTTAACCCTCACTTAGCATCTTCTCCCCAACGGAAAAGCATCCTTTCCTAAGCTTAGTGATTATTCCTCTTTCTCCTCTCCAGTTCTCTGAGGGCACTATCTCATTTCAGTTATCTTATTGCCCTAGCAATGGGGACCCTTTTATTAGGGACTGTCCTATTCATGGGTTTATTTTTAAATGACCTAAAGAAAGGTACGTGTTTTGTCAAAGGACCTTTGTAAGTTAGGAAGATGGTAGTCAGTCTTACAAGCTCAACCTCTTGTCCCCGCCATCGAGTCTCACCTTGTATCACATGTGATTTACAGCAACAGAATAAATATGAATCACCTGCAACACAGAACCAGCATCTCTCTTTCAGTTTCCTTTCGTCATGGAAACGTTGTAGTTGTTAGTGCCTTCTTAACACTAGATAGAAGAGTCTGTACTTTTGCCATTAACCTGTTCTCATCAATCTTCCATCTTTCTTTTCCTGTAAAGTTCTTCATTCTTTTCCCTCTCTCACCCTTCAGCCCATCTCTTCCATATCATCTCATCCTTTTCTGTAAGCTTATCTATCACAGAATAATAGAAGCACAAACTAAAAGAAACAAAAATTCCAAAATGTTCTCCTTCCAGGACACCATGAATGGCTACTTCAAAATTCTTTCTGTAACAATTATCCTCCTGTTTGTATTCCATTTTGTCAACATCTACAGCATTTAGGGTGTGTATGACTCATCTGGCACCTCTCAACTGTGGCCTCTTACTTATTTGTTAATTTCTCTGTATATTTCCCTCCTAAAATATTGAATTCTTATCTGGAAGACAGAAGCATAGTCTTCAGTATCTACCAGTGTATCCTTCACAGAGCATATGACTTAGTCTTAGAATTAACTCGTTTTACTTTTAAAGATCTAACAAGTGGTTTAAGCTTAGTGCCAGATTTTATAAATATTTTATCACATCTGTGAACAACATTCTGTGCTCCAAGTTGCTTACTAGACATGGTGCTGTGCTACCAAGACATTATGCTCTGAAGGCTGGAACCACATGGGTGGCCTGAGTTCAACCTAAATGCCAGCATGTGTATCTGTAATCCCAACGACTTGGGATGCTGAGGCAGGGGGATTGCAATGATGAGACCTAGTATGTAGATATATGTAAATATGCTTTGTGAGTTAACATGCAAAAAAGAAAATAATTTAGGCAAGATCTTCCATTACAAATATTATAAACTCTGTAGTTGAACGATTTCAAGACAGGCAGAGTTATCATTTCTATTCATTTAACTTACATAAATTTTCTTCAGAGAGGAAGTTGTACCTTCTCATGCAAATGAAGAAGTTATCATGGTTTAGGCAAGGCTTTGATGATAATAATAGTAACAATTACTGAGTCCCAATTGTGTACCAGGTACTGTGCTTAGCATTTAATAACCTCATAAATGCTAATAACTTCAATAAATACCATTATTTTCTACATGGAAACAAAGTAGGCTTTAGAGAATTTAAACAACTGGCCTAAGATTACATAGCAAGTAAATTTGAGAGCCAGGATTAAAATCTGCAACTTTACATGTGATAGACACTTAAAAGTATGTATTGGTGATAATAAAATACTTCTCTGGAGCCAGCAGGTGCCATGGTAGTTAAGGCGCTGGACTCCGACATGCCCATCTGTAGTTCAAGTTCCAGACCTAGTAGCTTGCTTTCTCACTTTCTCTTTCTCACTCTCTCTGTCTTTTTCTTGTGAGTATACATTCCCTATAGCAAATTAAATAGTAATAATAATAATAATAATAATAATAATAAAAAATTAAATTAAACAAATAATTTTTAAAACTTTCTCAAATTCCTCAGTTTATAATAGTTTTATGAAGCTCTATATTCTGTGAGAGCATATATTACAATATATATAATTATATGAAGCAGTTACTTAATAATGTTCATTACTGTTATCTTCAAATACAAAAGAAAATAATTTTGACTGACTATATAAGGATATTATAGCTAAAGCTCTTAGGAACTGTTACATTTATCACCTCATTTGCTACACCAAACTTACAAGGTGAGTGTCACTATAATATTATGGTATACTTGATGCTGTAATGCTTGCAATACATTTTAATAAAAATTATAATGGAACCTAGTAGTCCTTCAGTGTTTGTATGCATTCTTTTCATTTGCAAATGTAAAGATATCATTTGATAATATATTACTAAATAATATCTAATTTATGTAAGGTATTAAGTACGACAAAGAAATCGCAGTGGTTACAGTTTCTCTAAATAATGTATTTTAAAACAGTTCATTAGTTCTGGTTATATTTAACTGTCTGATAAATGCGTTCTGTTCAATGAAAACTTGATGCAATTATTTTTAAAGTCTTGAAGTGAATGCTCAAGGATTATTGATCTGACTCGCCCTCAACTAATGGCCTAATCAACAGGTCACCTGCAAACAGCAATATGAATTCAATTGCTATACTGCTGTGCTTGCATTACAAACTGATTTATTTCTTGCCTAGACATAATTATAAAACTGTAAGAGATGTTTAATCATACATTGAGCTTTTGTAAGAATTTTGTTAGAACTTTGTTTTCAACGTTAATTGAAAGGTTCTATGTAGAGCCAAATTTGAGTGTATCCATGGTGCCTATAACAAGAAGAGTTAATCTTGTTAGTATAAATACTATAAATTACTAGCTCAGGGACCTACAGTTATGTTTTCATATGCCTAGAATCCATTTAGCAAATTCTCTTTGCCAATTCACTTAATGGCAGCATAGCACTCTGAAAAAATTAATTGTTAACAGGCCTAAAACATTAACAATTTATACTATGTACCGTTACCATTGTTTTATTAGAGAAAACTCTGTGGCAATTTTATGGGTCTTTGATTAATGCAGTATTTCTTTTTTAATGCAGGTAAATGGTTTAACTATGGAATTATCTTTCTCGTCTTGATTTTGGATCTCAATATGTGGAAGAACCAAATATTTTATAAACCTCATGAATATGGCCAGTATATTGGTCCAGGGCAGAAGATATACACAGTCAAAGACTCAGAAAGTTTAAAGGATTTGAACAGAACCAAGCTATCCTGGGAATGGAGGTCAAATCACACTAATCCTCAGACTAATAAAACATATGTTGAGGGAGACATGTTCTTACACAGCAGGTTCATAGGGGCTAGCCTTGATGTCAAGTGTCTGGCTTTTGTTCCAAGTTTGATAGCTTTTGTGTGGTTTGGATTCTTCATTTGGTTCTTTGGACGTTTTCTGAAAAATGAACAAGGCATGGAAAATCAAGACAAAACTTACACTCGCATGAAAAGAAAATCTCCATCAGAACATAGCAAAGACATGGGAATCACCAGAGAAAACACACAGGCCTCAGTTGAAGACCCATTAAATGACCCTCCTTTGGTTTGCATCAGGTCCGACTTCAATGAGATCATCTACAAGTCTTCACACCTAACATCAGAAAACTTGAGCTCACACCTGAATGAATCTACCAGTGCAACAGAAGCTGATCAAGACCCAACGACTTCTAAAAGTACACCTACGAACTAGATCCACTTACTTGGATATAGCACAAAAACCAATCTTGAGTGTAACTTTAAAAAGTTAGTCTTTCTTTTTGTAAATGTAAGGTTTACGTAGTGTTAGGTAAAGGAATACTAACAATGCCACAACGGTGCTCAACATGCTTTTTCTAGGACTCATTGTTTTCTATTTGTATTATAATACACGTGCCTACTGTATATTTGACAGTCCTCTAGAGATTGCTTTTCACAACTGCACAAGCTATTTACTGACTTTACAGCATAGTAGATTAGCTGACTACCCATGTATCTGATGTTCAACCATAGTGGTGCCTTGAGACATTAAACTGTTTTTAACTCTACCAGAAATGAAGTGTGGAACAGTTCTCTAACCTATTTCACAAGGGTTTTTTTGTACACAATTATTTGACCTACACTCGATGGCTGAGCTGGAAACAGATATGGCTAAGAAGTGGCTCAGGAAGTATCTCTTGATTTCCTAAAGCAGCAGAGTTGGTGACTTTGACAACAGGACTGTAGAGAACATGATGATTACCTTTTAATGTTGATTGGCTATCTGCCAAATACAAATATAGATGCAAAACTCAGTAATACAAGAACTATAATCCAACATGGGTCACTGCTCATGAAATGTGACTTTCTCCAATCAGAAATTACAATTAGGTGATAATACCTAATTATGTTTTCCTAATTAAAGATAAATTGCTACTTGATTAAAAATCCTGCCCTTCACCTTTGGGAACAAAGGTTAAGAGGCACGGTTGGGTGAACTCTCAAATTTATTGGCATTTACACAAAGCCCTAGACTACCAAGGAACTGAAGTTTTAATTATGTGAGAGTTACACAGCCCACGATCTACAATATTTGTACATCTTTCTGTAAATATGGCTCTGGGCAGTGGAAATGGAAAAACACACCAACTCTGAGCAAGGAACTCCTTTAAAAATCATGCAGTGGAACCTCATGAGGTAGAAAAGGCCGTGCATGAAAGAATCTCTTTACTGTCTTGTTTTGTGTGTGTGTGTGTGTGTGTGTGTCTGTGTGTGTTTTGTTTTTGTTTTTGTTTTTGTTTTTAAGAACTAGACATCACACATTAATAAATAAGAATTATACATCAGTAATTACGTGATGTAGTTTTTTCTTTAGGGGACTCAGTTGTTTCTTAGCTTAACAAGAGTCCATTTAAATGGGCTTTTTAAAGCTTGATGCCAGGCAAGTTAAGAAATAGAACACTACCACCAACTTGTTTTTCATTTTGTTCCATAAATTGTGGCTACATGTTTCTTGAGTGGGTGAGGGGAGATCACTTTTATGGAAGAATTATTTTCCTGTCACATACTGACATTGTTGCATTTTGTCTTTATGATTTTTTAAAATCTCCCTTGTTTTGATCTATCTGCTTTTAATCTTGCAGCATGCTGAATTTAGCATGCATAATAGAACTATGCATTTATCTGTCACTTGAGAGCCAACTTTAATAAACATCTTCCTACAATTGTTTACTAAGCAGTTGGAACCATGCCCCTGCTGGTTCTTTTACCTTTAATAGTCTTGTATGATGCTACTTAGAATCATAAATATTACTGACAATAAAAGTACAGAGATCAAGCTCACTATAGTAACCTACTGACCATATGGACCAAAGAAATGTACAATGTTATACCTGATATTTGGCAACAATGAGTTTTATTGAAATTTCACAGTCTAGAATATTCAACTTTTAGCTATGAGACAAATAAAAAATACCCCACCTGGGACCATATTTTAATTCATCCTGAAAGTCACTGTCTTATAGAATGAAGAAAGTTGACTTAAAAAGTTGATATTTATCATCTGTATGCATTTCTTATGAAAATATTATTTGGGAACCTTTATGTGTGTATTAAAGTGGAAATCTAACCAGAGAAGTAAAATAAGAAAAAATAAATAAATGAACCTAGAACACTATATTCATGTGTTTCTAGGGATTGGCTAGAGAACTATCAACTGATTTGAAAATATGTATTAAAGTTTCCATAAATTTAATATCAAATGAAATAATGTCCAAGGATGGCATTTCAATAGTCCAACAAGACTTCAACCTTCTAAGACTTCCACTATTTAAGTATATGAAATGATACCTTTTTTATCTACAAATGAATTTCCTTTCTTCTTTTGCTACCTCTTTTGGATATTGCTTTATACCAAACAAAGATTAGAAAATGAAATGAGATAAAATCAAAGTCAAAAATCACATTCATTGGGAACCAGCAGTTAGCGTAATGGCTATGTCGCTGGACTCCCACGTGGTCGACCGCGGTTCGCGTCTCGGACCCGGTGGCTTACAACTCACGCCGGGCGCGTGTGCGTGCGTGCCCAAGATCCCGAGAGGAGAATGGAGGAGAAGGGATTGTGGCGTGACCATCCCCCCTGGGGGGTGATTTCTCGCTTTCTGTCTCTATGTCTCTCTCTGTCTGTCTGGCGAGCGCACGCGCCCTATAGCGAAAAACCTCTCAAAAAAAAAAAAAAAATCACATTCATTCATGTTTAGCCTTGGATCCCAGGTCACATATGAATAGACTATGACTCTACAAAGCTTTTTGAATACCAAACCTTTTTGGATATTAAGGTCATTTAAAAAATGTATAACAAACTCAAAATACAAGAGTTTAAGAAAGGCTTTAAAAATCACTAAGCACAGATTCTAAAGACAGTATAATAAATGTGATATCTTAATTGCAGTGATACTTAAAGACTATAAATAATTTTATTTCTACTGTTCAGTAATTACAGTATTTTCTTCCATGCTGTGTAAGAGTTGCCCTAATTTGATACAATTTTAGTATCTTTCATTTATAGAATATTTCATTAATAGTTTAAATGGAAAATTAAATAAACACTATGAATTTATGCCTGATAAAGTACACTTAGACACAAATCTCATCACCACATACTCATTTGTATCATATAACCATAGTTACCTCATTTTCTTCCCATGATGGCTATTATCATGTTACCTTATCATTAGCACATCTAAGATCACCAACAAATCCTATTAGCAATGTTAGATGTTAGGAATTATTTTTCCTCCATTTTTCCTAAGAGTCAGTCAGGCATATTTTTGTTTTGTTTTGTTTTGTTTTCCATTATATTTTACAAGTAGTGTCCAAAAGCACTGACTGTTATGCAATGGAAAGAAGACACTGTTTCATAGGAGGGAGATAATATACCATCTCATCACTGAGCTGTATAAGTGATTCTGTTACATCGTTAAGCTGCCTTATGGGTCAACACAACCTGATATAAAACATGAGAACCAAAATGCTAGTAAGTCACTTTTAACTGTCACTTAATTGATAGCTCATAATGCCAACTAGATTTTCTGATATTCAGCCAAGACCTGAGTACCCCATCACGATTGTCATCTGTCTGCCCTCACTATGAACTGATCCTTATTTTAAATTTAAACTCAGTTAAGCAAGTGCAACCTGGGTATTGTGCTTAGATGGTCTTGTTTCTCAGAATCCAACTCTGACTTATTAGCCTGCCCTACCTTTATGAGGGTGAAAACAACTCAATTCTTTCCATAGCAGATAAACTGGGACTTTTGTCATTTATCTATTTGAACTTTTAAGCATGTTTTTGTACATAGGGTTGTGATTAAGGGAGCCAATATAGATAGTAAAATTACGCTCATAAATGTTTGATTTATTGCCATTTATACAGGACAAGCACTGTATTAACTAGAAAAGTTTAGATGTGGTACTTGTAGTTCATAAGTCACTCTTGTGGAAGATAACTAGAAAAGAGGTGGATATTTATAAGAGAAAGAGAAAGGCAGATTTGCTTTGATGAAATCTTAGAAATGAAAATGAGAATTTTATTGTGAACAGGCTTTAAAACTGCAGGGAAGGGATAGAGGCCTTTGTAAAAAGAACTTCAACATAAAGTTCTCATGAGTTCAGTACTCCTGCATGTTGAGTAGAGGATACAAAAAGATATGTTCAACATAGCTGAGGGGATTATGTAAAAAATTGGTTGATTGATTGGTTTTTAAAATCATTTTAATATTGAGATTACTCTACATCTGCCCCAGGGATCTTGGTGAAACTTGAGAGAGAAGAAACAGGACCCATGAAAGTAACTATGGAGATGAGAGTTGGGGGCATGTGCAGCATAAGAAAAGAAAGATAAACATGAACACTTGGGACCAGCAGATGGCATAATGGTTACATCGCTGGACTCCCACGTAGTCACCTGCTGTTCGAGTTCTGGACCCGATGGCTTACAACTCACGCTGGAAGCACATGCGTGCATGCCCAGAATCCCAAGAGGAGGATGGAGGAGAGGGAATTGCGGTGTAGCCATCTCTCCTGGGTGTTGTGTGTGTGTGTGTGTGTGTGTGTGTGTGTGTGTGTGTGTGATTTCTCGCTTTCTGACTCTCTCTGTCTCTCTGGCTAGCACAGGTACCCCATAGCAAAAATCCCTCTCTTAAGAAAAAAAAAAGTCAACACTTAATTCAGAGAGTTGAAAGAACTTTCTAGATGGAAAAAGAAATGCAGTACAGTCTCCTATAAGCATGTTACCCAAATAGAAGCTGACATCTTATAAATGAAAATACAGGATCATAGATCCTGAAAATTTTCAGTGAGAAAATTGGAAAGTATTGTTACTGATCTAGTATACAGAAAATACCACTGATGACATTTTAATTTAGTATGAGATATCAGTTGTTTTGCTCTACAAATATAAAAATGCATATAATATATTTCACAGAATTATTCCTTACTCTCTATCTTCCAGCATGATAAGGTCCTAAGTTCCTTGACACCAAATAATTATACTACTGAACTTTCAAAAGACTTACCTACATAACTGAAAAGGACTACTATAATTTAAAATTGAGAATTACAGTAACAAAACCAAGATGTTCCTTGCCCCAATAGATTTTTTTTAACTTTATTCAATGTTTGTTCAATCCTCACATTACTAATACTACCATTTTGAATATTTTCAATCTGCAAATACATTATGCCGCTTAATCTATATAACTCATTGAAGGCTAATCTCACCGTACAGATGAAGAAATTGATGCTCAGAGAGGTTTAGTGACTTGCTCAAGATCACAAAGCTGGCCAAATGCAAAATTAAGAATTGAACCCAGGTTTTCTGATTCCAAACTCTCCTCATTTTTAATTAGTCATTCATAGACTACTAAAACTAGACCTCCTCTCCAAACAGGACCTTTGATGAAGATAACCTAGGGAATGTTATAAAGCCCTAAGGTGTTTGACTTCTAGAAAGGCTCTCTCAAGAATGTAAGTGAAGTATTAATTTATAACAGCTTCCTGGATGCAATTTATAAGTTAAATCATGTCTTTGATACAGAAAAGTTTGGATTAAATGGCAGAAGCTGCTGGTTAATTGCCATATATTTTGATTTTAGCAAGTTTACAAAACCACAACATAGTTTTTTTTAATATGATTTCTGCTATTGGAATTGTTTTCTTTCCTGATTTCTCTTTCCTTGGGGAAGAAGGGTGGACAGAACTCTGAGCTTTTTGGGTGCATCCCCAGGTGCATGTGAGAGGAAGAACAGTTATGACTAGTCAAACGAGAAAAAAATGATAAATAATAGCCAAGTCTAGGAAGCAGAATTTGAGCATGAGCTCTAGTAACAACAATATTTTGAAGTGAACATCCAAAAATTATTATTTAAAAAACCTCTAATGAAAGTAAGAAATCATAATTTTGAGAAGACAAGCACTGGCCAGAAAGGATGTGTCCCTGGAACACTATGAGCCTTTCTCTTATTGCCAGAATGGGAATACCTTACAGAGTTTTGAAGACCGTGCAGGTGAAAGCGTTCTTTGAGCTTCAGCAAGTAGTGGTGATGTGAGGGATGATTACAGGTGTGGGATCCAGGCCCTTAGCTGAGCTTTCATCCAAGCCCATGCAGCCAGCCTTCACCAGCAGCTCCGAGCTGATGCTGCCACTGAGCGTGGCTAGGCCTTTGCTCACAATTCTCAGTTTTTCTGTCATTGTCTTGAACCTACAAGCTGCAGTGTAATACTTTTCACTTTTAACAGAAGTTCAGATCCGTTAGTTTGAAGAAGTGGGTATATTGTCTGAAATCAATGGTTATAATAACTTGGAGTTGCTGGGACAAACTTATTCTTCAAGGTTTCCCAGGCACTAGAGTTCTAAATTACTTCCTTCCTTTTATGATTGCTTTACTAGCTTCTCTTATCAGGACTTTTTCATCTTGTCAGTAATCTACCACCTTTCATAAATCCTGAAATGAAAGTGCCTATGTCTTTAGCATTTAAAGAGAGCAGACACATACACCTGAGCCCTGCACTTCAGGCTCTTCCTGGCTGTGTTTGGATGCAGTTGAGGTAGCCATTTCTGAATCAGGGTGTTAGTCCAGCCTTGCCCTTTCGAAAGAGCCCACTTTAGTATCCTGTGGAATCAAGACACTTCAGCCCTTACACAGTGCTTTATAGAAAAAAATTTCTTTAAAAATCATGTTTTTCCATTCAATTTATAGTCTTACTTGCTTGAAATACATTGTTTCATCTGGATAGTCCAGTTGACTTCAACCTAACCACACAAGAAAAGATCTGCATTTAAAAATAGTTATTCTTGACAAAACACATTGTGTAAGATGAGAGAAAGAGCAGTGGCCACATCAGGAAAGACAACTCTGACAATTACTGTTCAAATTTGGCAACCATGAGATTACTCTAAAATTACCTTTGAGCAAATGATATGTTCTTGAATTTAAAAAGAAACATTTGGAGCTTCAAACATGCCAGAAAACTGAGAGGTCCTGTCATTTACATATCCAAATGGTCTCCAAGATGAATAGATGGTATTTACTTTGTGTCTCCCATAATTGGCCTCCTCTCCTACCCTCCATCATTATCACTGCTGCCATGCAGAGATCTCATAATTTTTTTGAAGTTAACTGCAATTGATCTTAATTGATCTTCCAGACTCTCACCTTGTCCAGTATAATTCATTCTCCATACTTCTACCATAACCATCTTTCTAAAGTGTAAATCTGATCGTACCACTTTAATCTTTCCATGGCCAATTGCTGCCGGCAGTGGTTTTTAATAGTATTGCTTCCAATTCTCAATTCTCAGTGGCTTAACACAATAAAAATCCATTTCTTGCTCATGTTGCAATTGATTGGATGTTCACTGGGTGGCCTTCAATTCTCTGACTCAGGGACTCCGATATGTTCCTACAAGTGAGTCCTTGACTCTTTAGGGCCTTAGTCTTCTGTGTATCCAGCTGGCTGGTGAAAAAGGAGAGCGGATTAAAAAGATCCTGTAGGAAATTTCAGACTTGGAAGAGGCATACCTCACTTGTTGCATTTCATTAACCAGAACTCAGTTATAGGTCTTTTGATCTGCAAAGGATGCTAGGAAAGGTTTAGTTCTATGCCCACAAAGGATGGAGATTAGGTTTGGGGAGTTTCGTTTTTTTTAATTTGATTTATTATTATTATTAATTTGACTGGAGAGATAGAGAAAGGAAAAGTGAGGAAGCAAGCTGCCAGATCCAAGACTAGAACCAATGTCAACCATGTGGTAGTCCAGTGTCTTAACCACCATGCCACCTGCTGGTCCCAAGGTTTGGGGAGTTTTTGATCAAAGGAACATTTACAAAATATACCCATCCATGATATATTTGGAACACTTGAAAGTTCCAACTCAGTGAACTTAGAATGGAGTTGAAGCTCAGTTGGTTTTGGAAATTCTATAGGTGATTCTCTTACAAACATTAATTTGAGGATCACCAATAAAATGGCTGGCAGTTGAGATTCTATGCCTGATTTTCTAGTTTTCTCTCCCATGTTCAGTGAGTTCTAATCATTCATTAATGTTGAAATACTTACAACTTTCTTAATGAACCATTTACCACTCAACTCTTCTTTTGCCCAGTATCTTTGGTTTGGAATCTCCTTTCAACACAACTACCAGGATCAATTCAAGTATATTTTTTATTAAGTCTTTATATTCTAAAGTAAAACTGACTATCCCACCACTGTGATCCTGAATGACCTATTCTTTATCTACCACAGTATCTTAAGTACTATCTTCCTCTATATATTTATATGTTTGCCTCCCCTATAAGATTATATAGTCTTTGATCCTGTCTATATGATGATTCAGGGTAGAAGAAAGGATTATACTAATTACCTTTTATTGTAGTCCCTGATTCAATAAAATTTGAATGGATAACTATATGGTCGGTAAGGTAATGTACTTAAAATTGATTCATTTTTATAGCATAATATTCTCTAATTCTCTGATTTTCTTCCTGATGTTGTAAGGACGTAGACTCTGCCAGAAAAAAAATTTTTCTGATGTGTCAGGAGCATTTCTTACATTCAATATGAGGGATGAGGGGTAAGGATATAAAATACATAAACTCTGACTAAAAGGAAGTATCATGATGGAGCCAGAATAATGTGTATAACACTCTTGATCAAGTAAGGGAGTCTCAAGGCAAGTACTAAGAGCTAAGCTAGGACAAAATATGAGAGATGGTCTAAATAAATGGCAGCTATTTGGAAGAGGCTGCTGGAAGTCCACTGGCCTATTTATGAGACAGGGAAGCTATATCTTCACCAGACTATTCAGTTATTTCCACTACAGGTTTGAGTGGATGAGTTGACCATGATTGACTAGGTAAGTGTTTACATGATATCTAACTATGTATCTGGAGTATGTCAGTCTTGTAGAAGAAAAGATACTGTCAATATTCTACATAGCTTTGTCAGCAGTTCTTAGCCCTGAGTGGAGACCCAGAGCACTCACTGAGTCCACAGGTAAGACTGGACAGAAATGATGCCTACATGATTAAACAGATGTGCAGGCTTGTACATGTTATTCTCTTCAGGCCAATATTGGAAAACAAACATAAGTCAGATGCTCTAAAGCTCAAACGAACTGTGATTATAGCTGTACTCTTCTAACTGGTATCTCAGAATTCCTTAGAAGCCAATTTACATGTTGAAAACATCAATTATTCCTCCCATTTGGAATACATGTTCTTGTAATCAATTGCTTTGAGTCAGTGTTTAGAATTATTCATGAAAGAGTTATATTTTAATGGCATTTGATGAGAACCAGCAGCAGCATCCATTAATTTGATTAGTGTTGTATGGGCTGGAAGAAAAACCTGGCACACAGCCCTAAGTGAATCAATAGTGTAAGGTCCAAGTGTGAGCATCCATCCACGCCAGCCTTGCCAGCCTGAGATCCGGCACAGGGCGATGGTGGTGGGGGGAGCAAAGCATTAGGAAAGATGTCTCATGTCCTCTCTTTCTGCTTGGTAGGCATTTTATCATCAGTCCCTCATAACTCAAGGCAGTGAAAATAAGCTGTTTTCCAACTCCACCGTGCCCCCAGTCCCACTCCTTGTAGTCCTTTCTGAAGGGCAGAACAGATAATCACCCCTCTCAAGGACTTCAATATGTATCATAGCCCAAGCCCCAAAAAACAGGTTAATAAATCTGGACATTGAGGAAAACTAGAACCTGAGCCAAGGACCTAATTTTCTTACAGAGTTTGTCTATCTGAAAGGTTCAAAGAGTGGCTGCCTAAGGAAGCAGAAAAAGCTTTTTATCCAAGGGATCCAATAAGGGGAGAGGTGTGGTACCAGGCACTGTGTAAGGGGTCAAAGTGTTGCCATGGTTCCAAGGGAAATCTGGTTATTTGGAAGCAGAAAGCACTCCTGGAGAGACCAAAGGAGAGGCAAAGGGATAGCCATGCTGGGATTGGCCAGTTTGCATTTGTGATGACCAGTCCTTGGTCTCCAATGAAATGGTGTCAAGTTCAGAGCAGTGTATCAGTAGAACTGGAGTGAAGAGAGACTGGCTGTATTTTAACTCTAACTTCCAGACACACTCTAAGGGGCAAAGTAACACCACAGTCCCCACCTGACTCACATCAAAAGGAGCTGAACAGATCTCACTGATGAGGGATGGGCTTCTGAGACACTGCTGAATTTTGTTAAGGGTCACTTATGACCGAATGAACCTGAATCCATAGAGGTAAGTATGTTCTTGCACCAAAAAAGAGCTAAAGTAATGACAAAGGTGACTACTTTGCTAAGGCAGAAAACGTTACATTTGCTTTTATAACAGGCTACCTTCAAAACAAGAAAGAAGTAATGGATAGTGCTTCCTACAAGTACAATTAAATGGTTATTTTCTTAATCATGTATTTAAAGTATACCTTTCCCTCTAGTCCTTTGTAAGGCACACTCCTATATCTCTATGTCTCTCTCGGAGTATATGATAAATATTTGAAGTGATGGA
The DNA here is from genome assembly GCA_026018925.1 of Tupaia tana. Taxonomy (NCBI): domain Eukaryota; kingdom Metazoa; phylum Chordata; class Mammalia; order Scandentia; family Tupaiidae; genus Tupaia; species Tupaia tana. Next base: position 148,209,704 of record JAKSZU010000006.1, read on the forward strand.
TATGTTGAATTAGCTTGATTTAATTATTCAACATCATATTCATTAATCAAAATAGCATTTTATACCCCACAATACATACAACTATAATTTGTCAATTTATAATTTTTAAAAAATATGCTGTGATAGAAGTGAGCAAGGGTCAGATCATTCTTTTTCTTTATTTTATTTATTTATTTTTCTTGGAGAGGTTTTTTTTTTTTTTTTTTTTTTTTTTTTTTTTTTTTTTTTTTGCCATAGGGTGCGTGTGCTCACCAGACAGACAGAGAGAGACACAGAGACAGAAAGCGAGAAATCACCCCCCAGGGGGGATGACTACGCCTCAGTCCCTTCTCCTCCATTCTCCTCTCGGGATCCTGGGCACGCACGCACACGTGCCCGGCGTGAGTTTTAAGCCACCAGGTCCGGGACGCGAACCGCGGTTGACTACATGGGAGTCCAGCGACATAGCCATTACACTAACTGTTGGTCCCAGGGTCAGATCATTCTTGATTTTTACTGACCATGTTGAGGATTTTGTACTTTCTTCTGAGAATAATAAAGAACAGCTAGAGGATTTTAAGCAGGAAATGGTATCATTAGATATAGCATATTAAAAAAAAATACTATCAGGTCTGTTTCTGGTGGCCTACATAGTAGGGCACCTTTTTGTAATGCTGGAACCACACTGGAGGGCCAGGGTTCAGATTCTTAACACACCCCACAGTAATGCTGTGCTGGATCTTGGCTAGCTGGGAGCCTGGGGCAGACAAATTGTCTCTTTGTCTTTCTTTCTCTTTTTCTCTTGAGAAAGTAACTTTAAAAAAATCATTTTGGGGGCCAGCAGACAGCGTGGTGGTTAGGTCATTTGGCTCTCACATGGCTGACCGTGGTTTGGATCCTGGGCCTGGCAGTTTGCAAGTCACCCTGGACACACGTGCAAGCATGTCCAAAATCCCAGGAGGAGAATAAAGATGAAGAAACTGTGGTGTGGCCATCTTCCAGAGGGATGATTTTTCACTTTCCCTCTCATTGTCTCTGTCTCTCTGGTGAATGCACATGGTTTATGACAAAAACCTTTAAAAAAAATCACTTTGACAAAGAAAGAATGTCAAGACCCCATCAGTACAATTAAATAATTGAATCAATTTAGGCTTGACTTTTCGTCTTTAGACTTTTGGCTCTTTAGAGGGCCTTCTTAAGGTGCCCAGAGGCACACCCTTCCTGAAGCAACACACATCCTGTCCACAGCTATGACATAAGGTCAAGAGCCACCAGAAGCTCCATAAGAAGGGCCATAGGACACAAATTTACCAAGGGCAAAAGCATGCTTGGTAAGAGGGACAACAGCAACACTGAAAACTAGACAACCACACACCAACCTGGTAGCTCCAATCGCAGTTGCTGTGCCAGATGCAAGACCTTTGCTAGAGTAACGTGAGTTCTTCTGTTTGTCACAACTGGGGTTTTTATAGACTCAGTGGGGTTGATAGGACCCCAAAGAATTGGGGCCATGTAGCAGTGCTTAAATAACAGAATTTGGGTAGTTACTGTAATTCCCGGCAGGGTCAGATGGTGCTCAATGAGTCCGATATACAAAAAACAAAAGTAATAGGTCTTTTTGCGCAAAATAAGTGAACAGGTGACTACAGTATTACTCAGCCTCTCCTAGCAAAATAAATTAAGTACAGAGGACCAGGAAGCTAAATGTCACCCTCCTACATCATAACCCTTGTCCAGTTTGTAGACTGGAGTCAATTTAATACCTGAAACCCACTGACCCCAGAGTGAACTGAGTTCCCAGGAAGGACCTAAAACACCATAGCACATGACATGATAATGAGTCTGCCAGTTTTTTCTCCAAACAGATCTATAGCCATTTACTAGGTCAGTGCACAATGAATAAAGGGGAATACAGAACTATTTTGAGGGTTGTTGGACACAGGGTGGCAGTAACAGCTGAAGAGGCAAAGTGTCACAATAGCCTGTTGTTACATTGGAGAGCTTTCTAGAGCCAAATTATAAATGGAATCCTGGCCAAAGCCTGGTTCACAGTCAGTCTGGACCCATAGACCTGCCCTGTGGCCACTTCCTCCATCCCTGCGTGATGGTTGGGGCTGACACAATCAGCAAGTGGAGTAGCTGTCACACTGTGCTGTTGGCCTATGAAATAAGAGCTATCACAGCAAAGAACTAGCAGAAGTCTATGAAACTGGTCATCTGAGCCCAGGAGAAGGAGAAGGAGGAGTGGAAAATAATGCCATTCTTGAAGATCTCTAGATGAAGGGTGGTTGTCCTTATCGTTATCTCTGTTTAATTCAACAGTCTGTCCCCTGCAGAAACTGAATGGACCCTGTAGCAGGTAGACTACCACAAATTCAGCCAACCGCACTTCCATTTGCAGTAGCTGTGACAAATTTAGTCTCTTCGCTAGAGGAGATTAATATGTCCTTGGTACATGGCATGCAGCCATTGATTTGTCAAATGTGTTCTTTTCTATTTTAATCAGAAAGGATGAGAAACCACTGACATTAACATAGATCAGACAAACATATCCATTTATAATGTTATCCAGTGATAATTTTCCGGCCCTCAGTCATAACAGTCCAAGGAAATATGGACCATCTGGAATCTTACAGAACTTCACACTGGAGCCAGGAAGTGGTGCAACAATAACACAACTGGACTCACATGGGAAGTGTCTTGGGCAGCCTCCCAAAACTTCCCAGATGACACCAGTCATGTGTCTGCTGGTTGTGACCAGGCATGAGAGCCCTTACTGTTTGTCTCTCTTTTTCATGGAAGAAAAAAAAATAAAAACTACTTTAAAAGAATAGTAATACTGTCTTTAAAAAAAGAACTTCAAATTGATTCATTTTGTCAATGATATTATCTTTATGAGGGCAAACCAGCAATATGGGATGAGCCTGCAAAGATATTGAAAATAGATTATGTCCCATAAGGTCACCTATGGGCCCTGAAAAAATTCGGGGCCTGATACTTTCACAAACATTTTACTGGTTCAATGGTCAGGAACATGCTGACATTCACTCCAGATTAGTTTGTATTGCACCTCCTACAAAAGCAAACAAACATAGTACCTAATGAGATGGATTCCACATATAGAAATACTGCCTAATATACCAGGCAATGAAAAAGACTTTCAAGTATGAGTTTAAGCCTGGAGAAGAAAAGGATTCTGTAGCAGAGCAAGCAACTCTGCTGCCACATGGGCTGTAATTTCTGCAGACGTGATAGTGTTGGAGGTATGAGTGGTAAAAAAAGAGGTGACATGAAGTGTGTGCCATGCCCAAATGGAAGACCAGACACTGGCCCCTGGAGCAAGGCCTCGCTCTCTTCAGTAGAGAATTATGACTGTTGAAAAACAATTCCTGGGCCAGTCAGAGGCATGGTGGTTAAGGCACCTGGATCCCACCTGACCAAAGCATAATTCAAGTACCAGACTTGGTGACTTGAGAAACATGCTAGGCATGTGTGCATGTGTGCCCCAAATCCCTAAAGTCGAGATAAATGAGAGAAAGAATTGAGGCATGACCATCACCTCCTCCCCCAGTGGGGTGCTTTCTCACTTTCCTGTCTCTCTCTCTCTCTCACTTTCTGATGAGCACAAATACCCTCTAGAAAATTTTAAAATAAAAACCAAAAATCTCTTAATGTGGTACTAACCCTTGGTAGAGATGGGACACCTTACCATGGCACACAAAAAACACAATTTAATTGCACATTATGGGTTGTGTTGGTTCCATCAGCCCAGTCATCAGGTTGGGCAAGACCAGCAATGGTTCGTAGAAAGTTGGAAGTCATAAGACCATCAGAAGGTGTAATGGTTAGGTAGTCTTACATGGTAGACTCCCATGTAATGGTTACATAGTCATACATGGTAGACTCCCACGCAGTCGACTGTGGTTTCAGTCCTGGATCTGGCAACTTAAAACTCACCCCAAGCTTGTGTGTCTGAGAGGATGATGGAGGGAAAGGGATTATGGTATGGCCATCCCCCCGGGGAGTGACTTCTCACTTTCTGTTTCTCTGTCTCTCTCTGTCCCTCCAGTGAGCACATGCACCCTATAGCAAAAATCTCTCATTAAAAAAGAATAAATAAAATGGAAGCCATAAATCCAGCATCAGGCACAGATGGGACTAGGGAGCACAAGTGAACTGCATGAGTGGGTAGGTCAGACACCCCCATGGCTTCCACTGCTACTGTAATAGCTACCTCTTTTTAGTTTTTTGAGAGTTTTTTTTTTTTTTTTTTCACTATAGGGCGCGTGCGCTCGCCAGACAGACAGAGAGAGACAGAGAGACAGAAAGCAAGAAATCACCCCCCAGGGGGGGATGGTCACGCTGCAATCCCTTCTCCTCCATTCTCCTCTCGGGATCTTGGGCATGCACGCACACGTGCCCGGCGTGAGTTTTAAGCCACCGGGTCCGGGACGCGAACCATGGTCAACTATGTGGGAGTCCAGCGACATAGCCATTACGCTAACTGCTGGTTCCCCAATAGCTACTTCTTTTAACTCACTTGTATGGTCATATGGAGGATCTCAAATGATCAATTATTAGAAAGAAAAAAAAGTCCCACGTTTGCTTTATGGATGGTTTGACTTGGTATGTGGGTGTCAACTGAAAATGGACAACAGCTCTAGTTCACTAAGGAACGGCCTTGAAATACATTGAAAGAAATATTTTTTCCAGTGGTGATTTGATTAGATTACCTGACCATTTAATTTGTGTGGGGGAAAAAACTTAACCCAAGGTTACAATATATGATGGTACTTCAAAAAGTTTGAGGGAAAATGGAATTAAAGTACAAGTCTATTTTGGTGCAATTTTTTGAAAATCCAAGGTTTTTTTATTGGGGAACATTTTTGCATTTGTACTCCCCAGAGAGACAGGGAGAGAGAAAGTGTGAAATTCACACACACACACACCCGGGGTAGGGGGATGGCCATGCCTCAATCTCTTCTCCATTCTCCTCTTGGGATATTAGGCATGAACGCACATGTGCCCAGTGTGAATTTCTAGCTCCTGGGTCTAGGACTTGAATCATAGTAAACCACATGGGAGTCCAGCATCTTAATTACTACACCACCTGCTAGCCCCTGTAGATTTTTCTTTTTTTCTTTTTCTTTTCCTTTCTCTCTTTGTTTTTTCTCTCCTTTTTTAGAGAGAGAGAGATTTTTTTTTGCTATAGGGTATGTGTACTCATCTGAGAGACAGAGAAAAAGAAAGTGAGAAATCACTCCCTGGGGGGATAACCACACAGCAATCCTTTCTCCTCTAGTCTCCTCTCAGGATTTTTGGCACACACGGTGTGAGTTTTAAGCCCTTGAGTCTGGGTCTTGAACTGGCCTCGTCTATGTAGGAGTCCAGCAATGTAACAATTATGCCAACTACAGTCCCCCCACTGTAGTTTTTTTAATACACATTTTCCATGAACATTTTGAAGACCTCTTATATATAAACTTATACGTTGTAACAAGTGACCTAGCAGACTATTAAAGAGCCATGGAAAAAAAATTTAAGGATTATTTTATTTAACTTTATTTATTTATTTGACCAGAGAGGGACAGAGTGAGAGAGCAAGAGAGTGAGAGAGCGAGAGAGCGAGAGAGAGAAAGTGAAAAAGTAAGCCACTATGTCTGGGACTCGAACTGCAGTCAGCCATGGGCGAGTCCAATGCCCTTAACCACCACGCCACCTGCCAGCCCCCAAATCATGGAAGAAAATTAACTGACTTAAGTGAGTGATCCTAAAATGTAAATATCTTTGTATCATATATTAATGCCTACAAAAAATATTTACTATAGTGGAGGAATTAAACAACCAATAGACAAAATGTCTCAGCAGTGGGTATCACCTGGTCCGCAGACACATTAGATGAAAAATATATGTGACATATTCTGCCTTTGTTTTCTAGGCTCTCGTTTGTGTTTTTAGGGAAATGCTGAGGCTGAGTCATTGTGGCAAAAATTAACTAGGAACAAACTTGAATAGGCAAGCTGGACTGTCAGCCTCTGCATGAAAGAACAGAACAGCCCACTGAAAACATATCACGTTGTGAAAGATGTTTTGTCTGTCATAATCTAGAGAGATTTTTTAGCAAAATCAGTTAATTTGTGCTCGTTAAGACAGCAAAAACAATCTGTCAACCTGACCCTCTCCACCATCTTTCTGTGAGCCTTGGGGCTGTTCAGAAGCTATGGGGACACCTGCCTGCTGACAGCTGATTAGAATACCTCAACAAGATGTGCTGTAAATAAGAATTTTTAAGTAAATGCGGTAAGCTTTTTCTTCATTCTGCCTAGATGCTCGAAGACCTTCTATGGATATTGAGATGCTTTTCAAAAAAACCCACATTAATTAAAGAATAGTGGATCAGATGTTTTCTCACATCCAAAAAACATGTTTATTCTAGTATCCTGGGACCAAAAAGCAAAATATAGATTAGCAAAGGAACAAAGATAGCGGAACCACAGATGCAGTCAATCCTGGCTTTCCTGCACTATTAATAAAATTACTCTGTTGAACAGATGCAGAAATATCTGATAATCCATGACAGGTGGGAATTCATTTATTCTAGAATCATAAGGGATGAAGCAATGCAGGGTATTCATTGCTTGCTGATAAGGAAAGCTGTCTTCATCAGTCCCTCATCTGGTGTGGCTAGTTTACCTCTGTCATCAGAAGAAAAGGTAACCCGTACTTTCATGGGAGTCAGATTTGATACTGAATTGTCTCCCTTGGTAGATGAGGAATAACCTACCAGAGCATGCTATCGGAAGTTTTCTTCTTTAAGTAGTGTTTTGGCACTTTTGTTATATTTCGTTTTGCAAAACAAACCTCTGCACCAAATAGCAGTCACTACACTAAAACTGAGTGAAGACTGGCATAAGTACTTTGTCATTTCAAGAATCTATAAACACAAATGCTTGTGCACCCACACTTGGTAAAGCATTTCAGCACTTATAGCAAAGTCATTTCTAAGTATACATGTTCCTTTAGCAATATAGTAACAATTAAATGTAATGATATTTCTTTATGCACTGTCCCATGAAACATGTCTGATTGATAGATTTACCCACCCTATGGCAGCAAAAAAAAAAATACCATATGAAACTCTCTATCTTAAATACCACTTTTAAAATTCGTGTACTGAGTGGATAGATAAAGGAATGAATGAGTGAATGGAAAGATCAATTCATGGATGGATGGACTGATGGATAATGAATACAATGTAAGTAATGTGATAGCTTTGCATAATATATATCCACATTTATTGTCTTAACTAATCTCTTGAAACTTGCTTGCCTAAGTTATACAGAATTCAGTAACACCTCCCTGAGATGTTCTCATTTCAACTGTTAACTCTGGAACCTGTTCTCTGCTACCTGAATTTAAGAAAATGGCAACTCTGCCTAGTTTATTATGTGATTATCCTTTTGTTGCCATATGTGCTTACTGTCGGTGGTCTCTTTTGGTTCCATGGGTTGCTTGATTCATGCTACTAACATGATACCCTTAAGACCTTAAGAACTGCAAGAGGGGAACCAGCAGGTGGCATGGTGGTTAAGGCTATGGACTCTCACATGGCCGACCACAGTCCGAGTCTTGGACCCCATGGCTTGAAACTCACGCTGGGTGCATGTGCATGTGTGCCCAAAGTCCTAAGAAGCAAACGGAAGAGAAGGGGTTGTGGTGTGACTAGTTCCCCCTGGAGGTGATTTCTCACTTTCTCTCTCTCCATCTCTCTCTGTCTCTCCAGTGAGCACATGCATCCTACAGCAAATAATCTCTCAAAAAAAAAAAAAAAAAAAAAAAAAAAAAAAAACAAGCCAGAAAGAGAAATACCTTATTTATAACTCTCTAAAGAATAAGAGGAATGCCCACAAAAAGATTATCCCAAGAGAAATTTCCCACCCTAAAGTCCCCAGAGCGAAGTTCTTTTAGTTTACACCCACCCAGTGCAGGACAGTAATGAATAGAAAGCATAAACAAAAATGCAACAGGCGTGATACTGTGTCCTGAAAGCCCACCGGCCTTTCTACACAATGGCCTGTAAACTCCCTGCCCCAAAAGCATGTTTACCTGGTGTTGGGCCTTGAGTCTTTCTTTCCACAGAGCACATGACCCTTTCAACCCCTTTTCCTTCCTGCCAATGACTAATCTGAAATCACAAGAGTTCACGTTAGAGTTTATGATAATATTGGACCTGATAAAGGTGTCCGAGGTCTCTCTTTCTCCCAGGAAGCTTCTTAATGCCACATGCCAGTTTGCTCTCTACATACCAAGGGAGGTTGAGAGTGACTTCCCTTATAAAGCTACCAAATGCCTGCTCATTCTTCGTGGGAAATCAGCCTTATTTTTCAATGTAACTAACACGTACTAATCAGCTCTCCCCATAATGGGGAAGACATGATTCAAGGTAAATTGATGGGTCTACCCGACAAAGAAAATACAGAAATGAGTTCTCTTGCAAAACTAATATTTAGTTCTAGCTTAATAGTGCACTGCAATAACAGTTAACATTTACTGAGTATTTTACTGTGTGCCCACTTCGCATGTATTAGCTCATTTATTTACTTATTTATTTTTTGGGGGGGAGGCTTTTGCTATAGAGTGCTTGTGCTCATCAGAAAGACGGAGACAGACAGAGAGACAGAAAGCAAGAAATCACCCACCAGTGAAGATGGTCACGCTGCAATCCCTTCTCCTCCATTCTCCTCTCGGGATCTTGGGCACACATGCACACACGCCCAGCATGAGTTTAAGCCCTCAGGTCCAGGACTCGAACAGCAGTCGCTACGGTCCAGCCACATAGCCATTATGCCATCTACTGGTCCTGACATGTATTAGCTCTAATCTCCACATAATTTCTGTAACAACACCAATATTATCTCCTTTTTATGGATCAAGAAACCGAAGCCAAGTTAGGTTCAGGAACTTTCACATTGAAGAACCAGTAGGGGATAAAACCATATTCAAATGAGACACTTCTAACTCATGCTGCAATTCTGTTCTGTGCCACACACCCATACTTAGGCAAGCAGCAGAGTGAGCAGATAGTGGGTGGAACGCAAGGGAGTTATTAGAGAGACAGAGTCCTTGGACAGGTCAGCTTGTTCTATCATTTGCCCTTATGGTTCTTTGCCTTATCTATTTTCAGTGTTCACTCTGTAGCATCTCATATAATTTAAAGCAAGGAAGTTTTAGTATTACTGAAAATTTGTTGATGTTGAAATATATGTTTCTTTGGCCATTCTTTGCTTTGATATGCTCTTGTGTTTTCATTCCTTTGTAAAATCAATTTTTCCAAACCTAGACCACAGGTAATAGAAAGGCTGCTGAAAAACTGCATTTAGCTTTCGCTATGTGCTTCTGATGGCAAAAGATTTTTACATGGTGCCAAAGACAAGCAAAGAACAAATAGATTCAAAAAGAGTATTTTAATGGTTGAACATCCTCCTACTAGATACAGCTGTATATTTTTGTAGAATGTCAAGATTTACATAAGCAAATTTTCTTCTTTTTTCAAAACCACTCCTTTTCTTATGTTCCAGATCCTGGTATTACAATATGTAATGTTTACTTTAAAATATGGAGGAAGGCAAAAGTGATGTGAGCAAGATGGCAGACTAGAAGCTCCTAGCATTCTTTTCCACCTCCCCAAACAACAACAACAACAAAATGATATTTTAATTAAAATAACTAAAGGAGAGAGAACAGTGAAGAAGTAGCAGAAACCTTGTAGAGAAAAGAACCCCAGAATGCAGAAGTGAAAAAAATGTTGCCTTTGTCACTCCATCACACTAAATCGAGACCAGACCCGAATCGAGAGATACTTCTTTCTCAGGGAAAAGATAAGCAAGAGGATCCCAGAAGGTTCCATCACCTCTATGGACACCTACAGCTTTTGTAATTCTCACAGGCTCTGAGACCAGCAGAAGGAGCTCCTTGAAGTCTATACACTGAGGAACCTTCAGAAAGAGGCAACACTGTACCCAGTGACCCCCACCCCCAAGGCCCTACTGCAACTGTGCTGCACCATTTTGGAATCTAAATCACTACTAGGTTGCATTCTGCTCCAAGAGCTAAGTAATCACTGCATCTCTCCTTTGAAGCTTTGTGGGCATGGAAACATACCCACCTGGTAGCATGACATCATTGAGCCAAGTTATTGTTAGGCTCTACCACCTAGGGCCAGGGTATTGTGGAGATGCTTTATTCCCTCCTTCTAGGCCCTGGTGAATTCTCTCCTCAGGGCTGAGATGAAGTGGAATCCCACACCCTGGTCACCTCAAGCTTCTGGCACACTGGAACAGTGGTGTCCCCAAAGCCATAGCTAAGGCAGCACTCTATCCCCTGGGTGCCTCAGGACATCTGCACACTCGAGCAGTTCCACCTCCTTGTACCACAACTGACATAGTACGCTGACTCCAGGGAACTGGAGGCTCTACCTTCTTTTGGAGTCATACGGACTGGGACTGAGAAAAAATGGTATTTGTTTACCAAGAAATCAGAGTCTTAGATGAGCAGTGCCACCTAACGCTCCAGGTTGGACAGTCATTGCATCCACCTACTAGGAACTGGGCTAGCTCCCATTGTCCCACAATCCATGCTGCTGAACTGTCCTGACTCTCTAGGAGTCATTGTTTCACTTTCTCATCCTCCCAGGGACCAAGCCACAATGATACCTTGCCATTTTTGAGTTTTTGCTACTATTAATACTATAGAACCCGGACTACTGCTATGTCCTACCACACCAGGGTTCAGAGTCATATCTATATGGTACTTAATCTTATGGAACATGAGGTGCCACTGTGTCTTGTTAGTTCCAGGTCCAAAATTACAGCCATTCTGCTCCCCAGGATTCAAGCTTCCAGAGAAACTCTTCCTCTCCAGAGTCATACCAATGCTGTGTCCTGCCCCTCGTGCTGGAACCATGGCTATACCCCATCCTTTGGGCCTGAGCTGCTAATGTGTACCTAGTAAGCTTAAAGGTTCCCAAATAGATACAACCCAAAGAAGTCTTCTCAAACTCACATTATAGTATAACTGTCAAAAGTTAAAGACAGAAGGGCGTAGTGATGCCCACCCTATGGCAAAAGTTAAAGACAGAAATTTAAAAGGAGCAAGAGAAAAGTGTCAAGTCACATATAAAGGTATCTCTACTAGACTATCATTTTTCAGCAGAAATCTTGCAGACCAGGAGAGAATATAATGGATATATTCAAAGTGCTTGAAAGAAAAAAAAAAAAAAAAAGAGAAATTGCTAACCAAGAATACTATACCCTACAAAGCTGTCCTTCTGAAACAAAGGGAAAATAGTCTTTGTCAGACAAGCGAAAGCTGAACAAATTCATCACCATAAGGTCTGCCCTAATTGAAATATTTATAGAGCTCTTCAAGCAGAAACAAAAAAATGATGATTACTATTATGAATCCACATGGAAGTATAAAACTTACAGACAGAGAGGTAAAGGTTCAGTCAAGTCCAGAATATGGACACTTTTCAACCTAAAATTATTAGACTTATGATTTTTGACCTTACATTGATGTAAGAATGATACATATTCTGTAGAAACTCTACTTGGAGTATGCATACCATTCTGTGTTTCACTTTAAGTACAGTGTCCAATTAATTACATGGGATATTCAACATTTTACTATAAAGTAGGCTATTGTGGAAAGTAGTTAATTTGAAACTACATGTGTCTACAGGCCACATGTTTTTATCACATGTTTTCAAATTGACTACTCTCCACAGGCTATTATATGATTTTGCTCAGCTATAGGCTAATGTAAGTGTTCTGTGCATGTTTAAGATAGGCTATCATGTTTGGTGGGTTAGATACATTAAATTCACTTTTACTTAAAATGTTTCAAATTGTGATAAGTCATGTGGGATGTATCCCCATGCTAAGTGAGGGAGCAGGTGTACTTCAACACTGTAATGTGGTAGGTAAATCATACATGCTTTGATATAAATTTTAAAAATAAAAACGGTGAGAAATAAATAAAGATGCAATATGTTGTTAAGCAATACACAATATAAGACAATGTAATTTGCAATAGCAAAACCCTACATTGTGGAAGGGGAGACTAAAGGTATACAGTTTGTGTACATGACAGAAACTAAGTTGTTATTATTTTAAAATAGATGATTATAACTGTAAGATTATTTATGTAAACCTCATGAAAACCACCAAAAAAAAACTATAGAAAACATAAAAGTGATAATCAAAATTTATCACTAGAGAAAATTATCAAATTACAAAAGCAGACAAGAAAGAAATACAAAAGCTTCAAAATAACCAGAAAATGAATAATAAACTAATAGTTCATTCATATCTATCAATAATAATCTTGAGTATAAATGCATTGAATTCTCCAATAAAAAGAGAGAAAGTTACTGAATGGATTATTTTTTGTAAAAGTGTCCACATATATGCTGCCTACAAGAGACTCAAAAAACCTTTAGGAAAACAAATAGGCTGGAAATTAAGAGATAGAAAAATATTCTGTGCAAATGGTAACCAAAAGAGAACAGGACTTATTATATTTATATCCAACAAAATAGACTACAAACAGAAACTGTCATAAGAGACAAAGAAGATCATTGCTTAATGATCGAAGAATGACTTCACCAAGAGGACAGCAGGTGGTGTGGTGGACAAAGGTGCTGGGTTCCTACACGGCCAACTGCAGTTCAGGTCCCAGACCTGGTGGCTTGCTTCCTCGCTTTCCCTTTCTCTCTCTCTCTGTTCAAAATTTAAAAAATAACAATAACAAATGGAATTAAATAAATAATTCTTTTAAATAAAAGAGGACATAACAATCATAAATATACATGCACCCAACATTGGAGCACATAAATACATAAAGCACATATTAATGATCATGAAAGGAGAAATGAGTAGCAACAGAACAATGGTGGGAGACTTTAATACCACACTTTCAACAATGTGTAGATCAACCAGACAGAAAAGTAACAAGAAAATATGAACTAGAATTGCACTTTTGACCAAATGGACCCTATAGCCATAGATAGAACTTTCTATCCAATAGCAGCAGAGTACACATTTTTCTCTAGTGTACATGGAATATTTTCCAGGATAAACCATATATTTCATGATATATGAACACATTTTAATGATTTTGAAAAGATTAAAATCATGTCTAGTATTATTTCATGAAACTATATGTCAATCAGAAGGAATCTTAGAAAATTCACAAATATATGGAAAGTGAACAATATGCTTCTGAACAACCACTGGCTCAAAGAAGAAACCAAAAAAGAAATGAAAAGTTAGAAACTAGTGTTAGCCAGTGAATGATAGTTAAAGCAGCTGGATCTCATATGACTGATGTGTAGTTCAAATCCTGGACTCAGTGGCCTGAAAAACACATCAGGCATGTGTTGGATGCAGTATAGGAGAAGGGACTGTGGCATGAACATTCACCTTAGAGGGTACATTCTTACTTTTCTTCTCTCTATCTTCGGTGAGGGCTCGCACCCTCTAGCAAATAATAGAAACAAAAGCTAAAAACTGAAAAGACAACAGTTGAACACAATACAGGCAGATCTATCAAATACAGCAAAGCAGTTCTAAGGTATTTTTGTAGTAATGCTTACATTAAAAAAAAGAAAGTCCATCTGGTGGCATAGTAGTAACACAATACTCAGGTAAGGATGAATCCATGTGGAAGGTCTCAGGTTCAGTTCCCTGGTCAACATGTACATGTGTACACCCCTGATACTCGCTGACTGGGAAGGCCAACAGGATTGTGGCATGAGAGGGCCCATTTGAGGATCTTGCCTTTCTCCTTCCCTCTGTCTCTCAGTCTCATAAAATAAATAAATGAACTTAAAATAAAAAGAAAACTCTCAAATAGTCTAAGGTTAACCATAGAAAGTTAGAAAAAAATAAACTCAATAGTAGAAAAATAATTAAAAATGGGCAAAAGACTTGAGCAAATATTTCTTCAAAGAAGACATTAAAATGGCTGAAAAATATATGAAAAGGTACTTAATATCATAAATCATCAGAGAAATGCTATCTTGGATAGTCAGCTAGCAAGCTAACATTACATCAGAAAGACTACATTCCAGAATATCTGCTATGGTACTCTGGCTGGGTTGACTTCTCATCTGATGCTGCTCCACAGAATAACGAATATGATAAACAAGGTTTCTTTGGTGTAATTAGTAATATTCAAGATTTGAGGGTAATTTAATGATACTCCCCATTGTTGTATGAACCCAAGATAAGAATTTTAGTGAGCTCTCTGGCCTTTACTCTCAGAGAAGGCACTTAAAACTTGGTCCCTAAAGGGCCATCTGGGTCCAGCCACTAAGATAAGATGATCTTAGTTTCCAGATGCTTACCTTAAGGTGACTGAATACTGCCTCTACAATATTCTTCAGTTTGCCTTGTGTGAACTTTTCACGGAAGTCGTGATCAGTTACCTAAAAGGACAGAGATGAAACATTAACCAAGTTCAAAGACAGGGTGTTTTATGCCCACTTCAAAAACATTTAATAAACTTCTAAACATGTAGCATAGTCTGGTCACAGCATTTCTTTCACCATCAATTCTACCCTTATTGCATAAAAGTAAACCTTCATCACCTCGAACTTTTGGATATCACAATTAGCTATAAAACGTGGGTACATTTTTCGAGTGGCTGGAATCTATTTGCACTTGGTTATTGTCACCACTCAAGCTAGAAACCTGAGTCAGCTTTGACATTGCCCTATTTATTTTTTTAAATAAATTGAACCAGACAGCAAACCTAAACTTTTTAATTTACTTCAGATCCCCTCCTCTCTACCTCCATTGCTACCCACCCAGGCTACCTTTTTTATTTGTCACATGGATTTATTACCACAGCTCCCAACTGTCTTTCATCTTAGTTGCTCTTTTCAATGTCTTCCCTAATATATTTTTTAAATAGTTTATTAGTTTAGAAAGAGTTTTGCCATAGGGCATGTGTACTTGCCAGAGAGACAGAGAGAAAGTGAGAAATCACTCTCTCCGGGAGGATGACCGTGCCACAATCCTTTCTTTTCCATTCTCCTCTTTGGATTTTGGGCTCACATGCACATTTGCCTGGTGGGAGTTTCATGGTGCTGGGTCTGGGACTTGAACTATGGCTAGTAATGTGAGAGTCAAACATCTCAACCACTATAACCCCTGCTGACCCTTCCATAATATTTTTAAAAAGGTAATCATGTTGGGACCAGCAGATGGTGTAATGATTACATCACTGGACTCCCATGGAGTTGATTGCAGTTTGAATCCTGGACCTGTAGCTTAAAACACACTTGGCATGGTGTGCATTCATGCCCAAGATCTTGAGAGGAGAATGAGGAGAAGGGATTACGGTGTGGCCATCTCTCCTGGGGAGTGACTTCTCGTTTTCTATCTCTCTGTCTCTCTGGCACATGTCCTATAGCAAAAATCTCTTGCTCTTAAAAAAAAAAAAGGTAATCATGTCACCCACTGTTCAGAAATCTTCAATAACTTCCACCCTTATTTTAAGACTGAATAAAGTGGAATTCCTCAATTGGAATTGAAGGACAGTCATAGTTCAGTGCCAAGTTACTTTCTGGCTTCATCTTCTCCCAGTCTTTCACAATTGCCACACACACGCCAGTCATTGTCAAGGTTCTTGCTATTGTTCCTTTGGCTTCCTCTGGCTAGAACACACCTTTATTTTTCTGTCCTTTAAAGCTTAAAGGAAATATCACCTCTTCTAATAATCTTTCCTGATCCCCTTAAGCAGAAGTAATCCTTCCTGCTTCTATTACTACATGCATCTAATCTGATAAGTATTATAATTACATTTGTTATCCTGTCTCTTCTAGTGATGAGTATTTTAAAGGCAAGGATCACATCTTCTTCATTTTATGTCTCTTACAGAATAGTGATATTAGGTTCTAAGTTGATGCCATTGAGATGCACGTTGTACTTTCATACACACTTAATGGTTTCTTGAATGTCTAATCTAAAAGCAGTGATGCTGGAACTTAAGTAAATGTAAGAATCATGATGGTAGTGGTGGTTGTAGAACAGGAAGAGCAAGAGGGAGATAGACTTATAGATTCTCACATCGCTAACCCTAAGATTTTAACTCAAGATATAGGACATGAATTTCTTTTTTCTTGGGGGGGGGAGGGACTTATTTCCGGATTTTATTTTTCTTCCATTTTATTAAAATTTTTTTTTTTTTTAGGTAGAAAAGAGAATGAAAGGAAAGCAAGATTTTGAAAAAGAAGTACACCCAAAAGACTTTTGGACAGGCAGGTTGTTAGGTAGCAACTGTCTCTTTCATTTTATTTTAATTTACATTTAATCACGTTGCTTTTTCCTACATGAATACCGTGCATATTAGTCAATATAAAGATATTACTATATACATTATCATGAGCAAATAGCTTTTCACTTTTTTGTCAATTAAACATACTTTTTTCTTCCCCTGTTCCCTCCTGCCTTCAATTACCCACCCCAGTATTACCCCTATCCTTACTTTCACTTGTACCTACCATTGTCCTCCGTGCTTCCATATCTTCCAAACTTTCAATTTCTGCTATGTAGCTCAGGATAATGCAGCATTATTTACAATCTCTAGGGCATGGAATCAACCCAAATGTCCAAAAATAGATGATTGCATTGGAAAAATGTGGCATATATACTCTAAGGAATACTACTCAGCTATAAAAAGCAATGAGACCCTGACATCTGATACAAAGTGGATGAATATGGAAGACTTAATGCTAAGCAAAGCAAGCCAGACTATGAAAGTCAGACTTTGCAGTCTTCACTCACTACATAGCAGCAAAACAATTTTAGTTTGTCTGATACCAGTATCTCTACTCTGGCCTCCCTTTTCTTTTTTTTTTCTTTTAAAAATCTTTTTCTAGCTCTTCACATTCAATCTATATATGTCCTTATAACTGAGATATGTTTCTTGTAAGCAGAACATAGATGGTTTCTGTTTTTGTACCCATTCAGCCAGTCTGTGTTTTTTACTGGGAGAATTTGATCCATTAACATCCAACATTATTATTGATATTTGCAGATCTATCCCTGTCATTTTTGTTATCCATTTTCTCAGTTGGTTTTTGTTCTCCTATATCTGTTTGTCTCTCTTTAGTTGTCCTGATACAACATTCCCCTCAGTACTTCCTGGAGAGCTGCTCTTTACAGCTGGTGGAGTTGGTGAATTCTTTCATTTTTTGTTTATCTGAAAACACTTTTATTTGTTCTTTCCCTTTGAAGGATATTCTTGCTAGATATTGTATTCTAAGTTAAAACTGTTTTTCTTTTAATGTTTTGAATACATCTTTCCATTCTTTCTTTGCCTACATTGTTTCAGTTGAGAGGTCTGACATAAGCAACTCAATGTTTCTCTTTTGCCGTTTTAAAAATATTGTCATTCTCTTTAATTTTTACCAATCTGGCTATGGTGCGCTTGGGGGAGAATACTTTTATGTTGGCTTTCTTTGGGGTCCTTTGTATTTATTGGGTATGAATTTCTTCATATTTGGAAAGTTTTCAAATAGTATTTCATGAAAGAGGTTTTCCATACCTTTAGCATATTCTTCACCTTCTGGAATAACCATTATGTGGATATTTGGACATTTCATGTGTCTAGAATTTCCTGTATGTTGTCCTAATTTTTTGTAGTTGTTTTTCCTTTCTTGGCTTTTTCTTGACTTATCAGAGAATTGAGATCATGAGGCAAATTGTCACCCTGACATTTGAAAAAACAGAAGAATACAGAGAAACAAAGTCAAATATAAAGACTCAGAGTTGACATCAATTTCTCTGAAGCAGAAGCTCTTAGAGTTATGAACTGTTAGGAACATTTAAATATTTTTAATTATTTGCTGGAGGCTGAGTGTGAACCAGTTTAAGAGTGAGAACTCTCCTCCACCCAGTCTTAAGAAGCTTCCCCCATCTTCCTGCATTTTATCTTAAGAGTCCTCAAGTTCCTGTGATGAACAGTCAAGAAAAAGAATCTGTTTTAGGCAGGAGTAGGGAAAAGAAATGATTTTGAGAGAAACTCAGAATATTCTTCATGGAAAGTCTAATCTCCAAGAGAGAAACAACTTTATCAGATCCTCATCCCAACTTTGAGGAGGGTGATTACCTAATTCCAGCCCCTCCAGTCATACTGTCCCATCTAAAGGGATAAAAATTAAGAAAGACTTCTGAGAGTCACAGCCCAAAGATACAATCTGATCTACCAAAAGACTGAGATTTCATCATAAAATCATAGAATGCTTCTCCTTGCCACTCTTAACCACCACATCAAAAGAGCTCCAGCATAACAGCGGGTTATAGCTAAAGGAGTTTTAAAATACAGACGTTATTTAAGGATCAGTTCTCAAGGAAATGCTAGGTGTTCTCAGGGTCTTGATAGGTGGAGAAATGGAGGAGAGGATTGTGGTATGACCCCACCCCATTAAGAAGCACTTTCTTCCTCTCCATCTCTCTGGAGAGTGCACATACATTCTGGCAAAATTTAAAAAAAAAAAAAAAAAAAAAAAGGGGGGAATCCCAGGAAAGAAGTGCAGACTGTGACAAAAGAATCACATTCTAGTAGAAATTTATGAAACAACCTCACTGAAGGTTGTGGTAGGAACAGTGACAACATAACTAACTCTTGGTAATGAGGAATCTATCATCTGTCAGATCTAAAGCAAAGGAACTGCATAAAACATTTTATCCAATGGGGCTATCGGCTCTCAACCGTAGGGCTACTGCCTCTCAATTTTAATACTACTGTCCATAAATACTGGAATTAAACAGTTAAGTAAATGGATGCGGGGGAAGTGAGAGGTTTCTCATTGTTGGAGAAGAAATTTACAGATGAGCAAGGGGAGAATGCTAGAATTATCCATGTGGTCACAGATTAAAGTTAGAGACAACAAAATAGACTCAGTTTAGTTTAGCATAGTTACATACAGAAATATTTTCAGCTTCATGTACATACACAGGTTAGTAGAAGCATACATTTCTTTTCTTTGTCAACTCAGAGGACCTAAAAGAAGTGACACCCCAGTAGCAATGAACATTCCTAACATCTTGACTTTGGTTTTTAGTATTATTCTCCAATTTAGGCTCATTAGAAAAACTACTGGTTAAGGACTATGGCAGGAAATGCTGTACACAGGTAAGTCTAGAGAATCTCGAAATATCAGAAAATAGGAAGTTAAAACAAAAACATTGATGAGACATGTCAAAAGGACACAGGACCCTCATGAAAAGGCTCTCAATAGCTAAAGCTGGAACACTTTGAGCAAAAATATAATGAAGTACTATTGGATTATAATCCAAGTATAAAATAAATATCCATGAGTCTTTGCTTATATAAATACATGAATGAATAACTTAATAAATTTGAGGGAGGAAAAAATCTCCCATGCAGAAGAGTTCCATAAAAGTTCTACAGATACTTTGTCTTAAATAAGGAAGAAGCATAGCTTCACTTCTTTAATGGGAGACATCCATTGTGACTTCCTTCCAAAGAATACAATGTAGGAAGGAGGGGGGAAAAAGTGACACTACACTGGCGAAACCCAATAAACCCTACTCAGCCAGGTGATCAAGAACAACACAAACAGTCCCAAGTCATGTTAATTGTTTGTACCATTGACATGATGTGATGCAAATGGCGCTTCATCTTTGTAGCCTTCTCAAAATCTGTAAGTCCAACCTAATTATAAGAAAGACATCAGAAGAATTATAATAGCAGCTAATACTTATTAACCACTTACTGTGTTCTTCCTAGAGGCTATTAAGATCTTTTCAATAGCTATGAGGTAATATTACTATAATTCTCACTTTGCAGGGGAGAAAACTAAGCTATGGTGAGGTGAAATGATAATCTTAAGATGTCACAGCTAGCAAGGGTAAGACTGTGACTTGTGTATCATATTTCAAATCTCTGTCTAAATCTACATGGATAAAAAGTAATCTGAAAAGGACATGAAAAGGTTCAAAATTTAGCTCTTGAACCACATGAAGTAGCCAACTCCACCCCACCAGCACAGTGCTGTTTCTGAAGGAGTGGCATCATTCTTTGGATCCTGTAAAGAGGAAAAATGCACCACACCACCACTCAGCCTGTCTTTCTCCAGGGAAAACACCATTTGAATTTGTTCTCAGAGGCCATGAGAATAGGAATAATTCATGAGTGTGACCCAGTGCTGAAGCTGATGTGGGCTCATCCTCTCTACATGGTGGCCCCAGGAGAGCCCCTACTTTCAGTTCAGGACCTCCCATGCAGAGAGAAAAAGGCACAGCCCTCCAGAGACACAATCAGTAAGGACATTTTCCCTGAAGCCCAGGGAAGAGGGTTATGCAAATATTGCTCCTCACAGGTGCCTGTCCTGCTGATGAGCCAAACCTGTGAGCAGCCAAACATCTAATTCCCTTCAGGGAAGAGTGAAAACCAAGCATCACCATTTCTGAGATTCCTGCCTCTGGTTACTGTCACAGATTGCCCTCTCTTCAACCTGCTGCTTCCCAATCACCACATTGTTTAATTAAGAAGCCTCATTAAACTCTGAGATAGAGTTGAGCCTTACAGGAAGACACAGAGTATTTAAACAGCTTTTATTTAAAAAGAGTAACTCAATGTTCTATTGTGAAAATGAATAAAGGAAAAATCCTTATATTACACTCATGTGGTAAAACCACCCACTAGCAGGATTTTTTAAGTGATAAAGGGCAAAGGCATCCTATTGCTTTTTTTTTTTTTTTTTTTTTTTTTTTTTTTTTTTGTGATTTTGGACAACTCACTTGGACTATTTGTGCCTTAGTTTTTTCTTCCATATGAATAGAATAATATCAATAATATCTAGTTCAAGGGTTATTGTGAGGATTAAAGAAATTAATACAACAGTTAGTGTTGTCAGTATCATTATTATCCATGAGGAAAAGAGATTAGCAATCTATCTATCATAGGTAGGCAAACAAATGGCTAGCTGTATGTACAGAGCTCTGAACAGTTCATCTTATTCTTCTTTTTGATCTATGCCCATTGTTTTGATGATGTCCAATTTGAAGTTTGTAAGATCTATCAAACATTAGGTTTAAATATAAAGATATGTGCCAAAAATATTTACTTGGACCCCATAGACATTTTCTATTTAGTGTGTCTAGAACTTTCCTATAGATATTTTTTTCCATCTTAGTAATGTACTTTAAAAATATTTCTTTATAAACAGTGTGAGATATGGCTACATTGTAAATAGTTGTACATTTAATTCCTACCTGTGCCTTTGGGATGTGGGAAGTGTTGGGTAGCATTTTATATACTCCATCTGAAATCAGTGCCCTAAGGATGGTTACTAAATATTTGAGTTATCATTATCAAAGTCCAAAACCCTACAGTTTATAGTTAGCTTAAGAAATATTAAAACCTTAAAAATATATTTAAAAAAATTAAAGTGCTGATGAAAGACAACAGGCTAGGAATGTTCTGTAGGCTTTACTCTCCTTGCACAAACAGAATAAGCGTGCTGCAAGCCTATCACACCTCAGGTACAGAGTCCTAGTGGCTCAGCACCCCCTGCTCCACAGAGAATCCTTAACCTGAAAATTCAGCTACCCTTCATTCTGGAAAGTTCTGTAATCACTTTCCTGACAGGTGCTGGTTAGGTGCCTGGTGCAGAGTACAACACTGTTTTCATGACTTTGTGTTAATAATGTTTGGGCCTTTGGAAGAGTTTTCTCTAAGACTTGCTTTCAAGGTCACACTTGATCTTGTAACAAGGCTATGGGGAAAGGGAAATAAAGACCACATCCACCTCTGCTCTATCAGAGGCTTCCATAATCACCAAATAATCTTGCATCTTCTGAGCTGCCAAATTGGCTTTAGAACAGTTTGCATCAATTTTCTTGTTCTTACATCTTTTATTATTAGCAGTATTGCCCCTGGATGTGTGGCTCGCCAGAAAAAGAGACCACTGCCCCCAATAGGGTATGATCACACTGAAGCCCTTTTCCCCTCCATTCCTCCATCGTACCAGGATTTGGAGC
Source organism: Tupaia tana (assembly GCA_026018925.1). Classification (NCBI taxonomy): domain Eukaryota; kingdom Metazoa; phylum Chordata; class Mammalia; order Scandentia; family Tupaiidae; genus Tupaia; species Tupaia tana. The sequence goes on from JAKSZU010000006.1 coordinate 148,231,759, forward strand.
ATGTACTCACATGTGCCTGAGGTGTTTTTCAGCCACTGGGGCTCAACTCAAACTGCTGTCGGCCATATGGGATCTGACTTTCCATGCACAGCACCTCCTTAACTGCTGCACGACAGGGTTGGCCCTGGATCAATTTTCCTTCTGATGGTTGGCTCTACATTTCATCCAGATGCCTAATTCAGAAATTCAGAAATTATTCTAGGTTACATGTTTTCTCTAACCTTACCCATCCAAACTGTCTCCACATTTATAGTGCCCCCAATGCATTTCTTCACCTACATCCTGGTTAATAGTATCCTAAATCAGTCTGTCTTCCTGGAGCACTAGAAATGCTAGCTTTTCTTCTCCCTCATCTCACCTTACCTTCTAACACCCTACATACTGCAGTCACAGTAATATATTCCCAAGTCAAAACTTGTTTCTTTTTTTTTTTTTCTCCCTTTTTTTTTTTTTTTGGAGAGTTTTTTGCTATAGGGTGCATGCGTTCACCAGAAAGACAGAGAGAGACAGAGAGACAGAAAGCAAGAAATCGCCTCCCCCAGGGGGGATGGCCATGCTGCAATCCCTTCTCCACCATTCTCCTCTCGGGATCTTGGGTATTAACACACGCGCACCTGGCGTGAGTTTAAGCCACTGGGTCTGGGACTAGATTCGCGGTTGACTACATGGGAGGTCAGCGACATAGCCATTATGCTAACTGCTGGCCCCATAACTTGTTTCTTTTTCTACTGTCCATAAGCTTTCAAGGGATTGTATTATCAACATGAAGTCTAAACTCTTTGCTTACATCCATCATTTTATCTTTTGCTTTGGCAAGTATCTGTTTATGGACAGATCTTGCTTTCACTTTCTAGACTTACAGAACCTCATGGTATTTTGCTCTCATTCATTCTTTATCATCAACTCCCAGAAGGTAGCTCAGTACACATTTACTGCAGAAGGAAAATTGTAATAGTTAGTTAATTAACTGCTCAGAATAGAATCCAATATAATAGCTAACAATTTTTGAATAATTACTATGTGCCAGACACTATTAGCACTCTGCATGAATTCATTTCATTTCTCATAAGACCAAAATAATATAATATTGCAACCATTCTATTTTTACAAATGTGGAAACTGAAGCACAGAGAAGTTAAAAAACTAGCTGAATGTCACACAGTTTCTTGTTCATACAACCAGGATTCAAACTGCTGTAGTCAGGCCTCAGAAGGTGTATTTTTAACCATAGCACTCTTCAGTCATTTGCAGACTTTGGGATGGGTGTAATGGCTAACAGAGTTTTGATTGAGGGACATTGCAACTCTGAACCTCTTATACTCACCTGCAAAATGGAGGTAACTCAGGACCAGCAGTTGGCATAATGGCTGTGTTGCTGGACTCTCACGTAGTTGACTGAGGTTCGAGTCCCGGACCCAGTGGCTTAAAACTCATGCCAGGCGTGTGTGCATGCGTGCCCAAAATCCCGAGAGGAGAATGGAGGAGAAGGGGTTGTGGCAAGGCCATCATCCCTGGGGGGGTGATTTCTCGCTTTATGTCTTTCTGTTTTTCTGGCAAGCGCACGTGCCCTACAGCAAAAACCTCTCCAAAAAAAGAAAAAAAAAAAATGGAGGTATCTCCACCTGCTCTACAGATTTGTTGGGAGGACTAAATGAGGTAATTGCACAAAGTAAAAAGGTTTGCTCTATGCCTTGTTAAAATATTGTGATGTCTTACTTTCTCTGCCCTTGTTGTTTGTAGTCATTGACTTTCTTGCTTTTTAAAAACAGATCTTACATGTCCTGCACTGAAGTCCTTTAAGACATTTGCACAGACTGTTCCCTTGGAATATTATTCCAGATGCCCACATGGTCAGCTCTCTTACCATCTGCAAGTCTTTGCTCAGAAGCCACGTTCTCAGTGAGGCCAATGTGAGTATCCAAAGAGTCAACATCACCTTCATCTCCTCCATTCCCGAGACTTCCTGCCCTCCTCCACTTGTCTCGGTTTTCCATGTCACCTGTCATCTATTACAGTATGCAGTATAACTTATTTGTTTCATGTTTATTGTCTGCCTCCCCTTGCTGGGATATAAGTTCCATTAAAGCAGTAATTTTTATTTGGTTTGTTCAGAGATTTAACCCAAATAGCTAGAGCATGCCTTGCATAGAGAGGCACTTGGTAAACACATGTGAATAAGATTTCCTTCCCTGCTCATACTTCCATCTCAGTTTACAGTTTCCTTTCAAGGAAACCTTCTCAGAGAACCTTACTCTACTCCCAGTCCAAGACTATTCCCCCTTGTACTTTTCTCTCCGTAGCACTAAGTACAGTTTGTCAATGTTTATGTCTGTGAGTACATAATTGATGTTTATTTCTCCAGCAGACATTAATGTTCATTAGGGTGAAAGCGGTTTTGCTCAGTTTTATCCTCAGGCTAGGCACAGAGCTACATGACAGGCCTTGGATATAAATAGATAAAGAATGACTGAGTAAAGAAATGAATCCCCTTTTTCTCAGTACGCAGTAGATGGAGAAGGACTATGTGAACTCTTCATGTAAATATCTTTTAGTCATAAGCCACTTTAATTTACTTAGCAAGTGTGCTTACCATGATGGTTAATTTTATGTATTGGCTTAGAGTTTATTAGGCCACAGGGTGCCCAGCTATTTTGGTTAAATGTTATTCTAGGTGTTTCTGTGAGGGTGTCTTTGGATTTTATATATATATATATATACATATATATTCTGGTTTTATATATATATATATATATATATATATATATATATATATATATTCCGGAGAATGTTGACTAATATACCTATCTTATTTGGTTTAATCCTTACCACAACCTTGGAGCACATGTAAGAGAGTTTTACATGAAATCATACATTTTTAATGTGGCCAAACCAGAACTAAAATCCAAGTTTTCTGACTTTACAAAGTTTTAGTGCCTTCTTATTAACCATATTTGGGCATTTCTAACCACATTTGGGCATTTAGTAGAGTTTGGTTTAATATTTGCTTTCAGAATAATAAACCACCTGCTAGAAAGATTCTTGAATGGCCTTGTACTCTTCAGATGTGTCTTCGTGTAATGATTTTCTTGGGATTAGACTTGAAAGAGTTCCCAAATCAGCCCTACAGTCCCTGCCTCATTTTATCTCTTTGCCCCCAAACTCCAGGGATAAGGACAATGACTACTACTCAGTCATCGCTGCCTACAGTTCAGAGCTAGCAATTAAAAATATACATGTATGTCATTTGAATTGGTGATACATAAAAATACAAAACATATTTTAGGAGTCACTGAAGGCAAAAGAGACTAGAAGAAATAACATTATGTGCAACTACGTAATTCTAATTTAACATTAAAAATATAAAAAGTATAATAGATTTAATGATCAGTCTTCAATATTGAATGCTCACTTTTCTCTGAGACAAACAAAAACCTCACCTTGTATACAAAGTCCTATCATCCTGCTCCCCAGAAGAAGTCATTTCTTTTGTTTCAGTATCCTTTTCCCTGTGGATAATTGTAATTCTCCTATATCAGTTATTATCCATAATGGCAATTATTTAGATTTTCTTCTTTCCCCTAAACTGAGGGTTTTGTTTTTATTTTTGAAACTGTGACAATGCTGTATTTGTAGCCCAAGCACTAAATACTGTGCTGACCATATTTTAGTTGTTCTATAGAAACTTATGTAAGTCCCTCGAGTTTTCCTATCTCCACCAAATCAAATACCTTTCCCTTTCAAGGAATGTTCAGAGAGGAAAAAAAGCCATTAGCCAGAACATTTTCTGACATCAAACTGACACCACGTTCACCAAAAATAACTAGACATTTATCACCTTTTTCTGCTTGCCTTGATGATGCTGGGTTAAAGGGCTATAGCTCTTTAGACCTTGCCCTAGATAAATGAGAGGAGAAAATTGCTTACCAAGGCACAAACACTTAAGTTTATGCTAAAAACTTAAGCTAATGTCGTTCAGGAAGAAAAGGTTTCTGATAAATTTCTGCTGCCCAATTCATGCACAGAGAAATAAAGAACAGCAGCCAGTGTAATTAGTAAGCAGTTCTTCAGCAACAGGATTTACACCTGGACATAAACATGTTCACTGAGGTTGGGATGAACATTTGCTAAGGCAAACACTTTTTGAAAAATTGTAAAGCTAATGATCTTGCACTGACAACATAACCTTGAGCTTATTGCCAAATAGAATACCAAATGTAAACACTTAAAGGAAGAAAACAACCAACAATAATGGTCCTTCTTGTGACCCTTAGATCAGTGGCTGTGAGTGCTTTCGAGGTCAATAGAAACACTTTTCTACTCATTGGTAATTTTTAATGCAATTTTATGTATTTTATGATCTGACTTGATATGGATGAGAGGCACTTCATCTGTTAGAATGAGGTGCATTAATTGCTTTTCTTTCTCTGATTTCTTATCCCCAGAAACTGAAATAATCAGCCTTGAACTATAGTAAGGGCAAGTTGTTATCTTGAATTACTGGTGAGGGTGTAGGTAAATCATTAAGGTTGCTCTGTGGATTAGAGACATTTGTGGAATTTTTATGTATGAGGGTGGGGAACTGAAGCCCTGTGATGATAGATGAACACACTATAAAATTTCCATCATTTGGGATTCTAGTAATGAAATTTCTCTATGCACTGGCAGAATGGCCTAGTGGAAAAAACACAGGACATAGAATAATAATAATAATGATAAAAAAGTGCACTTGAGTATGAACTCTGTCAACAACAAACTTGCTAAGTAACCACTCCAAACTTCCAGTTTCATTATTTCAAAGAGGAATGGATAGTAATTTAAGGCTTATAGGAATATTACAAGAACAAAATGAGATAATCTATGTGAAACTGACTTGTATAGGGCTTGAAACAAAGTGATCAATAAATATTAGGTAAATATGAAATAATAGGAAGTATTAATCTATACTTTAAATGAAACAACATCCACATTATAATATTTTTCTTTCTTTTTGCCTCCCCAGTATCCAATTCCTTCCACTAATGAGAATTCCTTACTTATAGCATATATGTGATTAAGTGCTCATTGAGATTATTACAGAAGCCAAAATGGAGAGGTAAATCCTTTATTTACTTCAGGGAAACCAGGACTGGCTATATTATATTATTATTCTTTTCACTTAATTATCATACTTATTGTTGTTGTCTGTCTTTTCCTTAATACCATAAGCTTTATAAAGGCAAGCATGCTTATGCATTTTGTTTATTAATATGCCTTCAACATCTAGATCATTGCCTGACACAAAAAGGTGATCAATAAATATATGTTGGGACTAGCAGTTAGCATGATGGCTATGTCGCTGGACTCCCATGTAGTCGGTCGCAGTTCGAGACCCGGACCTGGCGGCTTAAACTCTCGCTGGGCGCGTGTGTGTGCGTGCCCAAGATCCCGAGAGGAGAATGGAGGAGGAGGGATTGTGGCATGGCCATCATCCCTGTGGGGTGATTTCTCACTTTCTGTCTCTCTGTCTCTCTCTGTCCTTCCTGTGAGTGCACATGCCCTATAGCAAAAACCTCTCAAAAAAATAATAAATAAAAATAAATAAATAAATATGTTAAATAAATTTGATACTTCTTTCTAAAATATTGAGTGATGAATAAATAATAAAAAAATAACTAAGGGAGATTTCCGATTTATTCTAACTGGCCAGCAATAGCAGTCAAGAAGCTCAGAGGAAGGACTCAGCAGAGAGCTCATTGGCAGAAGCATTGAGCACTACAAGAAGCATCACGCAGAAATCTTCTTGCCTTCCAGCCTCCAGAGCCCTCTTGATTTCTGCCTATTTTCCAAGACTGACTTTGCAGATTTCTTCAAAGCATTTCTTCCCCCAGAGATTTTTTTTGCTATAGGGCATGTATGCTCACCAGAGAGACAAAAAGCAAGAAATCACTCCCCAGGGGGATGGCTACACTGCAATCCCTTCTCCTCCATTCTCCGCTTGGGATCTGGGGCACGCACGCACATGCTGATGTGAGTTTTAAGCCAGGAGATCTGGAACTCGAACTATGGTTGACTACGTGGGAATCCAGCGACATAACTATTATAGCATCTGCTGGTCCCATGATTTCTTCTAATCTTATAAGCTACCCAATATTCTGCTTATAAATTTATTGATTGCTTATAATTGGTCTGGTTTTTCCTACTTAAACTATATGACTCATACTGAATTTATAGTTCTCTGGTACCTTATAGAAGAGAGAAACTGCTGAAGTCAGAGTTAGTGGAAACATTATAACAGGTGCAATCTCACCTCGGTAATGTGATATATGGCCTGGGCTAACCATTTATAGACTTAACACCAAGTAAGAAATTAAGATGACAGTTGCGTTAAATCCATGCTTCTCCAGCTCCTATAATCATACATTCAATAATCATGTAAACATCACTACAGTTACCTGTAAGGAATTTCATGAATGAGAGACGATTCTTTCCTTTAAAATCTTTCCTTTAAAATGGTGAAACTAAAGAAGGCAAATTTTTCTGTTTTTCTTTTTTTTTTTTTTTTTTACTTTTTATTTTGTAAAGCAAAAATTACAGATTTTTTTTTGCATTTTTTTGTCTATTTAATATTTCTTCCCTTTGTCATAAACAGTCTAAAAACACTAAGGAAAAATAATTTAAATCTATGTTCCTTAATATGTATATATATATATTTTTTTTTTCGGAGAGGTTTTCACTATAGGGCGCGTGCACTCACCAGACAGACAGAGAGAGACATTAGAGACAGAAAGCGAGAAATTACCCCCCAGGGGGAATGGTCATGCTGCAATCCCTTCTTCTCCATTCTCCTCTCAGGATCTTGGGCACGCACGCACACGTGCCTGGCATGAGTTTTAAGCCACCGGGTCCGGGACGCAAACCGTGGTTGACTTCGTGGGAGTCCAGTGACATAGCCATTACGCTAACTGCTGGTTCCCCTTAATATATAATTTTAAGAAAATAAAAGGGCAAGCATAAATGGGAGAAAATATTTTCAATTTCTAACAAATGACTTACATTCAGAATATATAAAGAATATCGAAATATATATATATATATATATATATATATATATATGTATAAATCCATATCAGTACAAATAATATCTAAAGGGCTCTCACAACTCTATAATCAGTCAAGTCACTTGTAGAAATGAGCAAAAGTTTTGAATAATTACTCTATAAAATAAGATAAAGGAATGCCCATAAGCACATGGAAAGATAGTCAACATCTTAGTCATGAGGAAAATGCAAAATAATCTATCACACATTGCTGGTGGGCATATAAATTATACAACCACTTTTGAAAACATGTTATCATTTTTTATAAAGATAAACAATACTTATAAATCCTACCACTTCTGCTCTCAGTTATTAACATCAAATAGAGCATATGCCTACAAAAGGTTTACACAAAAATATTCATTACAGCTATATTCAAAATAGCCCTAACTGGAAACAACGGGATGGTTACTAACAGGTGAATGGATAAACACACTAGCATATGTATGGTAGAATACTACTCAACTGTAAAAAAGAACTACCAATATACAAAGCAATGTGAAAGAATCTCAAAATATGCTATGTGAAATAACCAAACTCATAAGAGTTTGTTCTATAGGTTTTAATCTAGTACTAAAACTGTTTCTCTCTTTTTTTTTTTTTTTTTTTGCCATAGGACACATGCACTCACGAGAGAGAGAGAGAGAGAGAGAGAGAGAGAGACAGAAACAATGAGAGGAAAAGTGAGAAGTGAGAAATCACCCCCTCCCCCAGGGTGTATGGTCATTCCACAATCCCTTCTCCATTCTCCTCCTGAGATCCTGGGTATGCACACACACACTCCTGGTGTGATTTTTCAAGCCACTGGGTCCACAATTTGAACTCTGTTGGCCATGTGGGAGTCTAGCAACATAACCACTGTGCCATCTGCTGGCTCAACTTCTTTCTTTCTTTTTTTTTTTTTTTTAAAGTTGTTTTGTTTTTTAGAGAGATTATTGCTACAGGGCGCATGCGGTAGCTGGAGAGACAGGTGGAAAGTTACCCCCCAGGGGACATGGCCACACCGCAATCTCTTCTCTTTCATTCTCATCTTGGGATCTTGGCCACACACGCACACATGCCTGGCGTGAGTTTGAAGTTGCCAAGTTTGAGACCTGAGCCATGGACTACTACGTGGGAGTCCAGTGACATAACCGTTACACCATCTATTGGTCCCTCAACTTATTTCTAATAATATAAATTGAATTTGTGATTGCCTGATGCAAGAATCAGTGGGGAAAGGTGACTGACTGCAAAAATCATGGCAGAAATCTCTGCAGTGATGGGAATAGTCTCTATTTGGATTAGGTTTCTGGTTAGATAAGATATATATTTGACTCTTCAAACTATAAATTTACAATGTGTGCATCTTATATATAAATTATACTTCAATAAAGTTGATAAAAATCACATATTATTTGAACACACAAAGCATGAGGAAGACTATGGTAGAGGTTATTGAAAGAGTAATAGAAAAATATAAGAGGAAGAAAGAGATTATTTTTTCCTGGAGAAGTCAGCAAAGGCCTCACAGATGACATGTGTCTGAGCAGAGGTTTCAGGTCTGGGTTGCACGTCAGTAAGTGGTGATGGAGGAAGGGGCAAAGAAAGAATGTGCCAAAATGGCCAAGAACCAAGTATGACTGTGATGCATGTCGCATTCACTCATTCATTCAGTAGATATTTTATTGATGGCCTCTTAGAAACGGACATTCTCTTAGGAGACAAAATAAAGCCCTTTTTTATGGCTCTTATATTCTAATGTGGAGAGACATGCAAGAAACGAATTTATTATGTATCGCCCAGTACAATACAAAGCTGGGTAAAGGACAAAGTGAATACAGTGATGAGGGAAAGAAATGCTCTGCTCGATCAAGTACTTAGGAAAAGTCTGTCTGAGAGAGTGACATTTGAGCCGCTTCATTAATAAACAGAGCAAACACGGCAGATACCTGGATGAAGCACATTTCAGACAGATGGAGTAGTTAATGCACAGGCCGCAAAGAGGCAGGGTGACTGGTGTGCACAGGCAGCAGTAATGAGCAAGGCGGCAGTGGCTCCAGAGCAGGGACAAGGGGAAGCATGACAAGACATATGGAACGTAATGGGGACTGTGGGGGAGGGCAAAGCTCATTGGGTAGTGCTTCCCACTCGTGTGTAATATGAAAAGTTTGGGGATCTTAAAAATTCCCAAATCTGATTCAGTGGGTCTTGGAATAGGCCCTGAGATTTTGCATTTCTAACAAGTTCACAGGTGGAATACTTACTGGTCCACAGACACTTTTTAAATAAAAATGTGTGGGACCTTGGGGTACTTTAAGGAGTAGTCTCATCTGCCAACTGTGTTTAGGAGATTCAAGACATAGAGAAAAACAGGAGGCTGTTGAAATACCTTCAGGAGCATATAGTGATTTACACTAGGATAGTTATGGACAAGATGACATGAAATGGTTAAATTTTTTATATATTTACAAAATGAAGCTGAATGAACTTTGCTGACAAATTATGTCTTTTATGTGAGAGTAAGAAAGAGATCAAGGGATAAAGATTTTGTCCTAAAAAATAAAAATAGAAGATGAATCTATAGTTCAGGGAAAGGGTCCAAGTTTGGGACATAAATTTAGGAGCAGAGAGGTTATGAATGCTACTTCATATCATGAGATGCTATGAGCTCACCAAGTGAGTGTGGAGAAGAGAAGATATCCTGGCAGTGAGCCTAGGTGAACTCAGACATGCAGGAGATTAGGTGAGATTAGTAAATGAGAGTCAGTAAAAACAGCCAGTAGGTGTGAGAATCAAGAGTGGTGTCACAGAAGCCATCCCAGTCTTTTAGGAATTTTTCTGACTACATTATGTCTCTAAATTATCTTCAATTGATATTCCTTTTATATATTCTTAATCACTCTATCATAATATTATCCATTTTGATTTAACTATACAAAGTACAGAATTACTTGCACATAACCAATGTCTCTCTCTTTCTCAGATCTGAACGTTTTCGGTTTGATTCATTTATGAGAACTTCAAAAAGTTCATGAAAAAAAACAAAAAAGGAATGGAATGGAATGGATGTATGAGTTTTTTTTGGAACTTTTGGAAGACCTCTTATATTTGCCTATTCTTGAGTGTTTTTCTCAGACAGGCTAGCCAGGACATTATTTGAATTCTTGCATGTTTTCAAGACTCTTTCCTTCTAGCTGGTGAAAAATATCATTGCTAGGTGTGGGCTTGCAGGCTCTGATCCTTTTTTCTCATCACTATGTAGGACGTTTTCTAGTCTCTAGCTTTTTATTGCTGCTACTGAAAAGTTTGAAACACAAAAAGATGTTTTTCCTTTGGTAGAGATTTCATTCTTATTGGAAATTTGTAAGTATTCTTGTTAGTGTGGAGTTTGGAAATTTTACCCAGATATGCCTAGGTATGTATTTTTCTTTTTAAAATCATCCCTCTCTGGATCTTAGCAGCTCCTTTTAACCTGTGCATTCAGATACAAGTCATTCTTTAACTCAGGTACATTGTCTTCCCTTTTTAATTTTAATTATGCTCTTTCTTTCATATATCCTTTTTTCTTATTCTGGAATTCATGTTATTTGTATGTTTTGACTATGGACCTGCTTTCTAAGTTTTTTATGCATTCCCTGATGTTTTCATCTATTTGTACTTCTCTGTATTTTGAAATATGTTGTCCACTTACTGTTTCAAGCTTTAGTTTTGAATCTCAAGAGTGGTAATTTTTTTCTTTAATTTATTAAATGTTTTAAATTGAAAATCATTTCTTTGAGGAAGTATAATTAAGTGCCTTTAAGGACACTTAGTTTTCCTTAAAAGGGTTCTTCTGTTTTGTTGCCCACACACAGTGACATTGACCACTGGGGCTGAGTTAGATTCCGGTATTCCTGGAGCAATGGCATTCTGTGAGCTGCTGAGACTACAGCCGTTTCTGTTCCGTGGAATAATTTGGAAAGTTGTCAGTTTCCTACTGGGGCTCCATGGAAAACACTCTGCTTTGCTGTCTGTCAAGCTGTGAAGCCTACTGGTCTCTCTGATTCGGAAGCAGAGAATGCTCAGCCCATATGGAAATTTCCTGAAACGCCTCAGAAGGCAAGGATGCCAGCAGGTCCTCAAAAGAACAGTTGAGTGGAATGGTACCACTGTTTTGTTTTGTTTTTGAGAATCTATGGCTCTGTATGGGCCATGATCAATCTAGGATCCAAGAGTCTCATTTTCTCTCTCTAAAATGGTAATAAAATTTCTGAGAAAAGAAAAGTTACATATGTAAAATACAAAAATAGAGCTAAGTGCTATGAGGAAATTATCTGTAGTTGATAGTTGAATATATTTCCATATCATTCTCTTCCTCTTCTTAGATTAAAATTCAAGAAACATTTAATGATCTTCTAGTTCGAGCCAAACTTATGCACTTTTGTGTATATCAATCAATTTTATTTCTGCGAAAAAAAAATCTATTATTCTTGGGACCAGCAGTTAGCATAATGACTATATCACTGGACTCCCATGTAATCGATTGCGGTCTGAGTCCCGGACCTGGTGGCTTAAAGTCACGCTTGGCTCATGTGCGTGCGTGCCCAAGATCCCAAGAGGAGAATGGAGGAGAAGGAATTGTGGCGTGGCCATCCCCCCTGTGGGGTGATTTCTCGCTTTCTGTCTCTCTGTCTCTCTCTGTCTTTCCGGCAAGTGCACACGCCCTATAGAAAAAAAAAAAAAAAAAAAAAAAAAACTCTCAAAAAAAATCTATTATTCTTTATCGATAAGAAAAGCATTGTACAGAGAGCTCAAGAGCCTTTACAGTCCCGCAAAGTTGTAGAACCAGAATTCAAACCTAGATCTTTTGACTCCATTTCCACTGTACTTTCCAGTATTCCAGAGAATTGTCTTCTCAAATGTTATGTCTTCAGGTTTTAAATGGTGTCGATTCAAAAGCTGTCCATTCTGACAATATTTATGTATCTGTTCAAAGTCCATAACATCTCTTTTTAATGACTCTAGCTTGAATTCAATTTATAAAAATGTTTTTCTACTGACAAATTTGAATGTTTTCTTCTGCCAAAAAGTCAATGCCTCATAGTGCTCATGTATTCTCTATTTTACTGCCAAGATATTGAATTCAGCCAAATTTAAGACCAAATTATGATATTGAAATCATGTTGGGTAACTGATAACCCTGGATTCCTTTTTTTTTTTTTTTTTTTTTTTCTTTTTTGAGAGGTTTTTGCTATAGGGTGCATGCACTAGCCAGAGAGACAGAGAGATAGAAAGCGAGAAATCAACCCCCAGAGGGGATGGCCACACTGTAATCCCTTCTCCTTCATTCTCCTCTCGGGATCTTGGGCACGCACGCACGTGCGCCTGGCGTGAGTTTAAGTCACCAGGTCCGGGACTCAAATCGCCGTTGACTACATAGGAGTCCAGCGACATAGCCATTATGCTAACTGCTGGTCCCAACCCTGGATTTCTTTACTTTCTATATTTAGAAAATTGTCTTCTCTGGTAGTATATTTTCCTGAAATCATCATCAAATAATTTTGCATAAATAAATAAATTGATAATAAAAAGTGAGTTGCACTTTCTGCACTTTTTGACAGCTACTCAGGGGTCTGAATCCAGAAAGTTTGACAACCACTACATTGCATTAGCCAAATAACATATTGGGCATCTATCAAAAGTAAGACAACTTCTCTCCTTAAGCAATTGGGGAGAATTTAAAAGGATTGGAAGGAAATCCTCTGGGGAGCAGAGTACAAAGGTGAGGCGACGGAAATTGAGAAAGTGCTGTGCAAAACTCTGGGAATAAGAAAGCTCATATAGAAAAGATGACCATTGAGGATCCCCAAGATCTGAATGCAGAGCAGCCCAAGGACTGCTGCACCCTCACCAACTGATGTCCCATGACCCTCACTCAGCTCTTGTCCCTGGATTGATATCCCTTAATACCAGGGTTACATCAAGACAGCCCTAGCACAACTACCTCCCACAATTCCAGAGGGTGGAAACTCATGTATCCTTCTCTTTTAAAAACCTCTCTTAAGACAGGCTGTGTGAGCCTCCTGTCTTACCTTTAGCCTCCTCCAAAGAAAGGCAAGCTGCACATCAGCATATGCTCCAACTTTGCATGATAGCTGTCCAGCTCTCCGGAGAACTCTCTTATGATGTCCTCCTGGGCCCCAGAGAAGCCTCAGGACCCACAATTCTGCAGTTCTGGGCATTTCTAGCTGGGGGATGAAGTGTTTCTTCATTCAGGCAGTCCCAGCTTCCACTGAAAGCTCTTCTAGGGCACACTTACTGCTGGGACCATGCAGTTAACACAAGCTGAGTATGAAAGAACTGCCCCTCATGCCTAAGAGCAAGGACTCGGCTGAGGAGAACTGTTTGCAAGGTCAATAGTTTTTCGAGTTCTGATCCTCCATTGTGTCGCTGTAATGGACTGCACTCAATTTCTCTGCCATGGGCCTTATTGCCACACCCTGGTACCCCATAAAGGCACCCGCTGCCTTATTATGACTTTTACAATAAACCTGAAGTAATGCAGATCCACTAAGGCAGCGGCTGCAAATGGGAATTACTCCCATTAGACTCACCCCATCCTCCTGGAAAATGTCAGTAGAGAATGCTACATTCACTTCTCCTACTGGGGATTACGTAGATAAGCATTAGAAAGGTTTAGGTTAAAGCTGCTAAAAATGATCTCAGTAGCTGGGAGGGGCTCAGGGTCTCATCCAGGAGGTGCTGTTACCCCAAAAACCATAAGCCACCCTTACTCTCAGGACAAGGAAAGATTGCCGTTCCCCAAGCCACAGCCATTGTATAGAGCAGCACGTAGAGGGTCCCAAGTACACAGTAACCTTTAGGTCAGTCATTAAGCTGCTCACAAGACCACATTCCTTTCCCATGTAGACATTAGACTCACCCTCTTAGCTGTGGATTACCCCAGAGATAACATAGGTATTCCACTTTAGTATATACTAACCTTGTCTTTACTAAACCAGACAGGATTTATTTCTAGGCCCTTGTAACCAGCAAGTTGCTGCCACCCTAGCCTGAGGCTGAAGTTCTCAAAGCTGACCTGAGGCTCAAGTTCTCAAGCCATCCTGGGACTGAAGTTATCAAGCCGGCCTAGGACTGAGGTTATTAAGATTCCTGGGAGCCCTCTCATCCAAAGACCCTCCCCGGTAATCAGGATCTAAGAAGAGAATACACCCGAAAAATGGACTTCATCATTCTAAGAATTATGACTATACCTAAACAAAACAGACGTCATGTTTTATGATTATTGTTCCTATACTTTGAATAGGATCAGTTCTACTCCCTTTTAGTATATTAAGTATGGTTGTCTCAGCACCTCTCATGAATCTCTAGGGAAATCATTGCACATTGTACTTTTTTGGAGAGGTTTTTTTTTTTTTTTTTTTTTTTTTTTTTTTTTTTTGCTTTAGGGCGCATGCGCTCGCCAGACAGAGAGACAGCAGAAAGCGAGAAATCAACATCCAGGGGGGATGGCCTTCTCCTCCATTCTCCTCTCGGGATCTTGGGCACGCACACACATGCGCCCAGCATGAGTTTTAAGCCACAGGGTCCGGGACGCGAACCGCAGTCGACTATGTGGGAGTCCAGCGACATAGCCATTATGCTAACTGCCAGTCCCGCACATTGTACTTAAAAGTCAGCTATAGGAGTGGTTCTCTGGGAATAGACTTTGGGGTGCTAAGATTTACATACAGAAGGTGTGTTGAAGAGTGGCTCCAGATCTATACCTATAAAGAGTGAGTGAACTGGGATTGGAGAAAAGTTAAATTTGATGAAGCCGCAACAAAACCCAACTCTACAGAGAGCCCTTAAGCTGGGAGAGTGCAATCAAGTTGCACCAGATCGGGAAATGATTTATCCTGCATAATTTGGGGAGATTGAGAGGGGTCAATGAAAAGGATGGGTTATGAATTAGTTCAATAAGTAACTTTTGTGCTATTGCTACTCTTTATCCTTGAGTCTTCTTTTTCAGTGGCAATTTGCCATCTTATTCCACTCAATTTTTTTTTTACTGCACAAAATAAGAAATGCCACTCTACATGAATGCCAACTATCCTTAAACTCCAGTGCCTTCAAGGAAAAATTCTCAAAGATGGCATCAAAATCAGAGGAGACTGTTAGTTGATCACATCTTCCAAATTAGTAAGAACATCATTTAATCTAATAGTAGTCTCAACCAAAGAGTATATCCCTTTTGACCCGTCACAGGAGCTCTGAATTTATTATGTATGCTTTCTCTAGCTGGACCTATAGAGACCTAAACAAGTAATGCTATCATTAGAACTTGGAATGAAAACTAGTTCTTAAAATGCAGTATTGTGTTTTCTGGCAAGATTTGCTCATTACTTCTGAAGAAAAAGATCTATACTCTATTTTAAATGTTTGCATCGGCATAGACAATAGTATAGAAATGAACATTACTGAAACATCAGTATTATTTCCTACAACAAATCTAACACAGATTCACTTTAAAAAGCAGTTTTACTCAAATTATTTTTGGTGGTGTTACTTTAAATTGCAAAATGCACTCAAATCTTGGACTTACTGGACAAATGGACAAATCCTTTTTCCTCTGATTGTCTCTGTTTCTCCATCTTCAGAGGTTCTGAGGGAAAAGGGAGAGATGGGAAGATAAGTGTCTCAGAACAACAAGCATTTGTTTGGAGGATACAATGTATGAACAAAATGTATGAACAAATAAAAATTAAAGCACTCAAAATTCTAATGTACAATGAAATAAAAATTATTATAAATGATTTTCTCAAAGACAGCTTATGTAAATCAAGGATTTTAAAACTGATAATGCATTGAAATTACTTGTGGTACTTATTTAAATTTGAAGTACTGATCACTCTTGTAAGGATTATGACTTAGTCAGTTTGGGCAGGAGCCCACGAATGGGCATTTCGAGTATCCATACAATTGAGATGTGAGTGATGACAAGTGTAGAAATACTGGCGGCAGCATGATTACCACAAGCATGCTTTTTCTCTACTCTGCTTGTCATGGACAATGGCACTTGATGACCCTTAGCCTCAGATTCACATGTGCATCTGGAATTAAAGGTATGTACTTTAAAGGATTGTATTAAGAGTTGAAAAAGATGTTCTTTTTAAGATGCAAACCATTCTGTAAATGATTGTTTAGCAGAATTTTATGCCTCTGCTACTAAAGAAAGGGACTTCATTAGGAAAGGGTAGGGGCATGATTAAAATAAAAAAGCTCTGGAATTTTTAGAAGATAAGCAATAAGGAGACATGAGTAGCACTTTTCTTAGAACAGTGTAAGTGGGCAGTAAAACAAAGCACTAAATTCTGGTTCTTCTGTAATTTGCTTCTTCCCAGCAGTGTTCATGTTAATAACATTCCAGATCATGACTGTCCTTACTATTTCTCTACAGGAGTCATGATTTTTAGTAAATATACATTTTACTCTGATAAGCAATATAAATGACACAGAGTTTTTGTTGCCAGGTAATTTTCCACTCGTATGTTCTTAAAAGTTGCAATTGCTTTAGGCCTGCCAGAATATATTTATGAATGTGCACAAAAATGGCTTCCAGCTCAGACTAAATCAACCCCCCACTATCCCTTTCTCTGACAATCAGAACAATTAACTGCATTACAGTTTATACTACCTAGGACAGGTATTTAAAATGAAAAACACAGTCACCCTAACCTTGTGCCTTTTGGCATGTAGAAAGTGTTTAGACTTCTCCTTGTTCAATCACCACCTATCTGGCTTTGCAGGTGATTAACAGCTTTCTTCCAGTTACCTAACCAGGCTTAAGACTTATTGAGCATGTTCAAAGATTGAAAGCTCCTATGGAATTGAACTTGGCGGGAAAGGGTGGTTACAGACACACTCACAGCATGCTCAGTAAGACTTTAAAGAACTGCTTTGATAGACCTAACCTTAGGAAATTCTGCAAGACTGTCAATTTCTGCTTGTAAACTGTGGAGCTTGAAATAAGGGAAAATATGTATTTCTCTGTTAGGAGGATGCAAAGTTTGACTGAAACTCTTCTGGGCTTATCCATCTGACTGATGTTAAAAATAAGCTATTGATTTTACTCAAACAATACAATCTGTTGAGGAAAACTAGCAGAGGTACACTCTTGATGTGAAGTAGACCAAGGTTATTATGCTATAAAAATGAAATATTGAGAAAGTTTTGACACCATTACAACTAATTATAAAACACTGCTCAGGACACAAAGCAGGTTACCATTACATGAAACATTTAAAGGTTTGTTTCCCAAATCTCATTTCAGGTTACTCTGTCATTAAGTGCAAGGCTGGATTAGTATGCTAGGAATAGTGCCTCCTTCTCTGCAAATAGATGACATCTTTGAAAACATAGTCTTCCAGCAAATCACTGAGGGCACTTGGATAATCTCAGAGGCACTAAGGTATTACTTATTAGAAGAAAACAGTATCATGATGCAGAAAAAAAAAAAATGAAGTGAATAGGAAGCAACTTTTGGGTCTAAAAATGTTACATTAAAATCTGGTCATTATCTTTCTCTGCATCAAAATAAGGAAACTAAGCCTTGTGTTCATTAAGGAGCAATTAAAAATGTGAGAAGTCTCAATGCCTAGGACTGTGGATGGTACATGGTGGGAAATCAATAAATAGTTCTGTACTGAAAAAATAAATGATCTTTTGATTTGTCAAATCACAGTATTTATAGCAAGACATCTGTTGACAGCTTGCACAAACAGGTAAATGTTTAATTGGCATGGATTTAGCAGCTCATAGTATAATGAACATTACAACTTCTAGAAAACAATGATGATCAGTTGTAAAATTCCAGAAGAAAACTCACAAAACAGACTAGGTTTTTCTCATGTCTACCTCATTGGATTGGTCTGAAAGGTCCTTAAAATACTTGGAATTATGTTTCATTTGGGTTCTGTTATATAAAAATATCTTTACCAACACTTTCTTCCACAATCATTAGTCCTACAAGCAAGTGTATTTAATCCATTAAATTAATATTAATATTAATATTATATATTATAATATTAATATAATATATAATATTATATATATCCATTAATATTGCCCTAGCCTCTTTGACTTTCTTCTTTTAACTGTTAAATGGCATGTGTGCATACCAGAGAGAGAGACAGAGAAGGAAGAGGAGAAAGCACCCTCTTCCCAAAGGGAGGGTGTAATCACACCACAATCCCTTCCCCACTCTCCATCCTCTTGGGATTTGGGGCATGGAAACTCAATGAGGCCAAAGCCACTGGGCAGTATTCCAACTATGATCAGCCATGTGAGATCCAACCCCCTTAACTATTCAGCTAGGAGGATGGCCCACTCTTTGGCTTTTTTAATCATGAATGAGAGATGTTATAGTGAGGTAGATCTAAGAGCATGGGCTCTGCTTTCCGATTTCTGGGTTTGAATCCTGGCTTTCTCCATTTCCTGTGATAACCCTTGAGGATCATTTCAGCTAACTCTGCCTAAGTTTTACCATCTGTAAAGTGGGTCCAATTATAATAATTGAACAGTTAATTTAGTTAATTAATTTTGTTAATTCATGTGAAGCACCTAATGGTAGAAAAGAGTAAGCATTGTAAGAACATTAGTTGTTATGTCTCTACATGGTTCATTTTTTTTAATACAGAAAATAATTTCTCACAAGCGCAATAATAAAAGTGAAATAAATTGGACAAAGGGAAGTCTAAATACAACATGTGAACTCATGACCTATTACTTGATTTTAATCAGTTCCATGTTTTTGGTTTCCATTTACATAGCCTTGAATTATCTAAAACATATTCTGGTTAAGAAGTTACCTTGAAGCTAGTTTTATTATATTTCAGAATGATCAACCCAAAGCTATATAAGCATCTTTGTAAGATCACTTTTGTCAATGGATAACCAATTTTCTGAGTTTATAAAGTTGCCTTTAGTATCTTGGAACATAAGTTCAAAATTCCTTTCTGAGTCAATGGTAGATCTAATTGCACACTTTAATTCCTTCTTTCCATGTTCCACATTTAATTCGTAAGACTAATTCATGAGACTGATTCAGCTACTTCCTTGTGTCTCTAGAGTCACCATCCTAGTCCAAGCAGACATAATCTCTTAATCTCTTGTGTCACACTTTAAGTGTGATGTGTTGTTTCCATGCTGGAATATAACTCAACATAGTTCGCTCCAAAACAAAACCAAACAACAAAACAAAACAAAAACAAACAAACAAAAAGGCAAAGCATCTCGATGTTCAGCATATGCAAATAATGTCTTTCAGTTTCTCCCCACTATTTCAGAGTACCCTTCAGGGTCTCAAGTGAAAGGAGACGAGTCCATGTGACACAACCAACATTGATTTCTTCCCCGCTCTCTTTAGGCCTGGCCCCTGGGCAGCCTTCACAGGTCATTCTGAAGAAACAGCAAAGAGAAAGCTGCAGGTAGGTTGGAAGACTCATGTCAAAGGAGCCTCTAACCAGCATGACTTATCCTGATTTGTGGGCATGACATCATCATAAAGTGTTAAAATTACTTGCTCTTAAAGTTCATGTATTATAAAAAGCATTGTTCAAAAAAGAAAAACATTATCTCATTGAAAAATAAACTAAAAGTATGTATGATTTTACTAGTTGAAAGGAAAGAGTGAAAAAATCTAACATGGTCTTATTCAAGAAGCAGGAGTATTGCACCTAAGTCCATAATTTTTGCATAATCTACTAGGATTAGTACTTTACAAATGAGAAAATTAAAGATCTAAGATATTTAAAGACAAAGAAGTGGAATAAACAAGGCTTCTATTTTCAGGATTAGTTCCATCAGTTTTTTTAGTTGTGGTTTGATTTGGGTCAATTCTGGAACTCCAAGCTAATTTTCATTTATGCAATACTCGTTCAGGCCCTTTCTCTAATATGACTATTAAGCATTAAGTTGGTCTCTTCTGAAATTTCTATTAACATTTTCATTTTTAGAATAAAACATCAGAGTATCAACTGACCTTTCAGTTCTACTTGTGTGTAAATGTGCTATTTCTACTGTCAGTATTTTATCTTTATTCCAATCTATGCCTTTTGCTGACATTCTGATATCTCTGGGAGACCTTGGTATGGCCCAGACTCAAGTCTATTTTCACAGGGTCTGAGAAGCCTCCTGAAAAAGGATTTATCTCAACAGAAGAAGGAATCAGGCATGATACTTTATAACAAAGTCTTTGTCATTGAAAGACAATAAGAAATTTGAGTACAACATAGTGGCTGTCAAATATATCTCCTGTTTGGATGTATGTCTAGAAAGAGACAACTCTAACTAAAAATTAAGTTTTACATAAAAGCTCTAAAAATGTTAGTGTATAGGTAATGCTCCTTGGAGACCTTTTGACAAATTGTAACATGACAGGTAAGAGATGAATTCTTCCCACTTCCCCACCCTCCCACTCATTTACCTACCATAGGACTTGAGTGCATTGGCAGTGATGCCTGGTTGAGTGGTGACAGAGCCTACTAGAGGTAATGGTGCCCAATTGCATCTTTGGAAGCGAATGGAGAAATAGAAGAATCCCAAAGGGCCATCATTGTTCATGAGCACACATTAGACACCCTTTAATCTTTTCTGGAAATACTTGGTGGTGAACATTGCAGAAGCTCAAGGACTTGGATATGCACAGGGATGCAAGAGCCAGTGAAATTTACTTGTATAGGGGATTCAGCTGGTAGGCAATGAGAGTGTAATGGAGCCCTCCCACTGCAGGCAGCTGAGAGCCCAGTCCTTAGTGCAGTCAGCCCTGGACACTTCTTGTCACAGAGTTACAAATTGTATGTGAAATCACTTTTCTAATCCACTCACAGAAGACTGTTGACGTACTAATTGGGATGACTCCAATAGCCTGACTTGCAAAACGCTTCAGGTTCAGAGAATTTCATTTTGTAAAAACTTCGACAAGATGGCTACTAGAGGTGCCTGACGTACTTCCCTCTCAACATACAAGGACAAAAACAAAATAAAACAAAAACAAAAACAAGACAAACAAACAAAAAAACCCAAAGAATAAGCAGCTGATGCTCATTGCTGTGCTCAAGGGAGAGTGTTGGAGTATGGATGTGGTAGAGACACTGTAGAGCAAGGAGACGCAGGAAGGCTTTGTAGAGAGAAGTACAAAGCTCTCAGTATCTCCTGCCCCATCGCCCCAGTCAAGATCAACTAGGAACTAGAAGAGGCTTCTTGTTTTGGGGAAAGAATAGCCAATAAACCCTCAGCAGTCCCATTGATGCCTTGGACACCTGAACTTTACCACAAGGGAATTCTACAGCCCTCACGGGCCCTGATCCCAATTTTGGGAATGACCAGGGATTGTCCACACTGCTGAATTACAACAGGGGAGGAGTCTAGTCTTTGTTGCACCATCCCCCACACAAATTGTGGCTGTACAAAGCCATCCTGTGACCTTATCCACCTGCATCCAGTAGGAGCAGCTGGGCAAGCACCCTCTCCTGCAACCACTAACACCAGGGGCTATTGGAGCAGCTTTACCTACCCAATACCTGCATGTCCCATGGGAGTGGCAGAGGGAGCAACCTTGCCCATAACTCAGTTTCAAAGAGGGCCTGACCCTCTGCATCTTGAAGAAGCAGGTTGGGAGAGTGACCTTGGACATAGCTTTGCTACTTGAGAAGGCACACCCTATCACATTCCAAGAACAGCTAGCCTAGGCTCCTTTGTCACTTCTAGGAATCACTGATATTTATTACAGCTGAAGACACTAAACATAGACTACACTGCTGCCCTACCTAGAGCCAAAGCCAACATACTCTCACAACCGACATTCTAGGACACAACTACTGGAGAAAATCTTTTCACCTGGAACATCATCCTTTAAAATTGGTAGATGCAACTGTTCAACAGATGAGCAAATATCAATATAGGGATACAAGATACCTGAAAAAACAAGTTTGCATGACACTCTCAAAGAAATACAGTAATGCTCCAGCAACAGACCTCACAGAGGAGGAAATCCGTGAAATGTCTAAAAAGTAATACTACATTTTTATCATAAGGAAACTCAATGAGATACAAGAGAGTAACAATAGACAATTCAACAAATTAATGAAAGCATTACGTGATCCAAAAGAGACATTCCACAAAGGGACAAATGTCATTAGAAATGGGCAAGAAGAAATCTTGGAGCAGAAGGAGTCAAAGAAAGAAATATCATATACAATCAGGAGCTTTAATAATAGATTTTTTCAAGCAGAGGAAAGAATTTCCAGACTTGAAGACAAGTCATTTGAAATAATACAGTCAGAGAGAAAAACAGAAAAAAGAATATAAAAAGAATAAAGAACACTTAAGGGACATATGAGATAATAATAAACATATAAGTATTCATGTTTTGGGAGTTCCAGAAGGAGAAGAGACAGGGAAAAACATAGAAACAGTATTTCATGAATTAATAGCTGAAAACTTCACAAGTCTTGGGAGAGAGATGCATATCCAGATTCAGGAAGCTCAAAGGTTCTCAAAAAGATTGAGCCCAATTATACCCACTCCAAGGTGCGTTATAGTGAAACTGTCGAAATGTAAAGAGGAGAGAATTCTAAAAGCAGCAAGAGAAATTATATGTAAGGGAATCTTCATTAGACTAGCAGCAGACTTCTCAGTAGAACCCTTACAAGCTAGAAGAGAATGACAGGATAGATTCAAAGTATTGTAAGAAAATAACTTTATCCAACAAAGTTAGGGAAAAATAAAATCTTTCCCAGACAAACAAAAATTGAGGTAATTTGACTTCATGAGACCAGCTTTATAGGAAATGTTTAAGGGAGTGCTACATCTAGAAGCAAGAGGATAACCATCCTGAAGCACATGAAAGTATAAAACTCACTGGAAATATATGCAAGTGAGAAAGAAAATCCCTAACTCTAGAGAAAAATCATCAGATCAGAAAGATAAATAGCAAGAAATAAGTGAAATACAAAATTAGAAAATATGAAATGAGGGACCAGCAGGTGGTATGGTGATTAAGGATGCTGGACTCCCACATAGCTGACCACAGTTTGAGTCCCAGACTTCGTGGTTTGCTTTCTCACTCTCCCCCACCCCACTCTGTTCTGACTGGGCAAATTAAAATAAATAAATACATAAATAAATTTAAATAAAATAGTTATTTTTTAAAAAAGAAAATATGAAATGCTAGGAGGAAAGCCTCATCTATCAGTTATAATCTTGAATGTAAATAGGCTAGACATATACTGGTAGAATAGATTTGGAAAAAAAGACCAAATGTATGCTTCATAAAATAATCTTACTTCAGTAGTAATGACATATATTGACAAAGTGAAGGAATGGAAAGTGTTTTATGCAAATGGAAACCAAAAGTAAGTAGGATTTGCTTTGTCATAAAATAGACTTTTAAGTAGAAAAATTGTAAAAAGAGGACTGAACTTATGGCCTGGTAGTGGGGGAGGTCGGGTCTCACATGACTGACTGGTTTGAATCCTGGCCCTCCAGTCTGACAAACATGCTGGGCTTGTGTGCCCAAAATTGTGACAGGATGGAGAAATGGAGAAGGAATTGCAGTGTGACCATGCCCCACTGCGGGAAGTGTGCTCTCTCTGGTGAGTGCACACACTCCCTCCCATCTCTTTTAAAGAGATAAAGTTATTATATGATGATGCAGGAATCAATTTAGCAAGATGATTTAATGATGGCAATTACATATGCACCCAAATAGATAAAGGACGTATTATGAGATCTGAAGGGAAGAGATAGATGTTGACACCTCATTCCTAGCACTAGAGAGATCATCTAGACAGAAAATCATTGAAAAAGTCTGAATTGGGCTTACTCAAGGCATGGTGGTTGGGTGGCTGGATTCCACATGGTTCGAGTCTCAGACCTGGTGGCCTGAGAAACATGCTAACATGTGTGCATGTATGCCCAAAATCCCAAAAGGAGAGAAATGGAGAAAGGATTGTAGAGTGCCCATTCCCCCGTGGTGATGGTGGGGGTGATTTATTATTTTTTCCCCTGTTTCCTGCAAGTACATGTGCCCTCTGGCTAAATAAATAGATCATTAAAAATCTGAATTAAATTGTGCTATAAATTAAGTGGACTTAATTGACAGTTATAAAATAGTTCATTCAGCAGATACAGGATACACGCTCATCAGCATACTGGAGCATTCTCTAGGTTAGAGCATATGTAAGGCTACAAACCAAGCCTCAACAAAAATTTTAAAATCTGGGGGCTGGCAGGTTGCGTGGTGGTTGAGGGCACTATACTTCCACATATCTGACCAGAGTTCAAGTCCTGGAGCTGGTTCCAGGATCTGGTGACTTGCTTCCTCACTTTTCCTCTCTCTCTCTATCTCTCTCTCACTCTGTTCCTCTCTGGTCAAAATTTAAAATAAACAAATAAAGTTAAATAAAATAATACTTAAAAAAATTTTAAAAAACCTGTATCAAGTACCTTTTCTGACCACAATGAATCAAAATAGAAATTGCTAGGAAGAAGGACTTTGGAAACTGTAGAAATACATGGGATTAAACATCATACTCATGAACCACTGGGCCAATGAAAGGATTAAGTAGGAAATTTAAATATTTCCCAAAACAAATGAAAATGAGAACACAATACTTATGGGATACAGCAAACACCGGGCTAAGAAGGAAGTTTATTTGCAATAAACACCTTCATCTAAGAAGTAGAAAGATTTCAAATACCCTAACAATGCACCTCGAGGAGCTAGAAAAAGAACACACCAAACTCAGAAGAAAAGGAAGAGTAAGGATGATAGCAGAAGTAAATGAAACAAAGAAATACAAAAGGTCTATGTGTTTTTTTTTTTTTTTTGTTTTTTTCCTTTTAAAATTTTGCCAAGTAGTGTGTGCGCACATTAGGTGGGGTGGGGAAATCAAAAGCACCTCCCCTTCCCCATGGGACATGGTCACGGCACTGCAGTCTTTTCTTTATTTCTCCCTCCTTTGATCATGTTTTTCAATTAGCTGGGCCCAGGCCATGTGGGATTCAGCTGTTTTGATCAGAAGATTGGGGGCTGGCCCCAAAAGATCTATTGAAACAAGAAGTTTATTTTTTTGCTTATAAAATAACATAGAATTAGCAGAAACTGAAATACTGGACGGTATAATAGCAGGGAGGGCAACTGTAAATACTAGAAATATTACAGGGCATGGGGATATTAGGGAGTGGGTAAGAGGAAGAGGGAGGGAGAGGAACAGGGAAAAACCACTTAATTGACACAAAAATGAAAAAAATAGATTAAGAAATAGGTAACAATTTTTGTGAAACAGATTTTAGCTCCTCTTACCGCACAAATGAAACAGCAATGTGAGAATGTACCTATGCTACTCTGTATGTAGCTGTATTTAGCTCTGTATCTCATAAGATTTTGTAAACCTCAAATATACACAATAAAATTTATTTTAAAGATGTAAAATAAGAAATTTACTTGCATGATTTTGTTTTATTACTATAAATAATAAATTATAATAAATAAATTTATAAACTATAGCTTCATCTCTATCCACAACTTGGAGATGCTTTGGAAACACAGATTAAATTTTACCCTGTTTTATCATCTGTCAATAGAGTGTGTAGGATTGTGGAAGGTGGGTTGGGGATGAAGGAGTAGGCAATAACGACAAGTAGGCAACACATCCCCATGCTCCAATCTACTGAAGTTATTTAATTGCAATGTTATTGTAACTGAGTTTATTGTAGTGCGTACAGCTGCCTGTCAATGTCATTCAAGGGTTCTGTCACATCACCCAGTTCCTGTCCCCATATCTCCTACTACAGAGAAGTTAATTGTAGAAGTAAGAACAAAATGTAAATATGCCAGTGACACCATAGGTAGGAGTTTTACTCAAAACAGTCCATCTTCTGCTAATTTATGACAAAGTAAATCAGTCAACATATTTATTTTTTATTGCTGATCTAAGGGGAAACAAATTATCTTAGGGTATTTCTGGCATACATACAGGTGCTATGTGGCTGTATAAAAGATGCACATAAACACAGGCACACAAAATTATATGTCTTAGACTGCATACATATGTTTAGATATATATATATATATATATATATATATACTCATAAATACATAATTTTAATATGTACTTTTGGTTGATATGACTTGTGAATTAACTCTTTAATTGTGACTCCATGTGACTGCTCACAAATATTACCTTGGTATGTTGGTGGTGGTCTTTTCTTTTGTTTTCTTTTCTTTTCTCATTTTTAATGGATGAGCCTTTGTCCCAGGTTAATGGGGGATATACTGTCCTACTGATCATTTTTTCAAATTCATAAATCTATCTAGTTAGGAAATGTTAACACTTTCAGAAAGGTTGCAGGAAAAAATATAGAGATAATGTTCTGGTTAAAGAAAATTGCTTTAGACATTTTAAAAATTAAAAAAAAATACATGCTTGGTTCTGAGCATTCACACAAGTGTAAATGTAAAATTATAATGGACAAGATGACACCAGTTCAACATAGGTACATTAGCCTAAATCACAAGTCAAAGCTGCACCGAGATTGTGTGACCCTTTTGTCTAGTTTCATGGAAAAAGCATTAAATAAAGACCTAGGTCTTATAGGAAACATCAAAAGTATTCTTGACCTAGTGGGGGAAAATGAACATTTGCAGGCAAAATTAGAGAGTGAAAAGACCATTTAAATTACTCTGAGTTTCTCAGGTTGAATTTTAGCAGACTTTGTGTTTAAAGAGCAGAACTGGTAGGTTTTATCTAACATGGAGAGAAGCTGGTGTTCTCTACGCTGCTGAAGATAGAAAAAGAATAAGTGGAGAGGTGAAGAAAATATTTGCAAGTAGATCAGGTTCTGTCATTTCCCCATGTGCCATAATCATGAATTTTATATAAAGTTAAAATATCAGTGAGTATGTTATAATAATAGCATTTAGATTACTTGGTAATTATTAATCTTGAGTATGGTACTTCTTTTCTGAGACTTGGGTTGCCATAAGTAAAATGGAAAAAAAAAAGCTACCTCTAAATATCTTGAGAGAATTATGAAGATTAAAAGAGAAATTTCCCTTGTACGTTTTATATGAATATAAAGTAGCGTTTATGACAACCACATTTAACAAATACTTGGTCAGTGTGTCCCTATACACAGATAAACATAAAAGCCTAGGACTTTTCTTATAAAGTAGCAGTTAAGGAAGACATGGAAGGAATTGAGGATGAAAGGAAGAGGGAAGAATAAATCATCCAATTTAGCTTATAACATGTTTTCTCTGCAGAAAAAAGAAAAAAATTAGCATTTGATTTAAGCTGAATTTAGACAAAATGGTTCATGAATAGACATAATACTCTTTACCAATGAGCTCCTATTAGAAGGACTGAACCAAATAAAACTTAAGAAAACTACAATTTTCTTGTCACACGTATTGAATTTGTAAAAACAAATGGGGGCAGGTATTAGTCTTGCTTTGCTCTCTGTGAATATTTATCATGCTAAGAAAATTAATAATATATATAAGGTTATAGGTAAGAAGAAAGTTTAAACTTTTTGAGAATAAACTATTTAAGGTGCCCTTAGGCCCTTTAGCAATATCATTTACATATAAATAATTGACATCTAATTATAAATCATTTTGATCGGTTCATCAAAGCAGGTCCCAAAGGGCTGCTAGTAAGCAATGCTTTGTTTGACTAGTTCCAATTATTGTATTAATTAAAATTTAATTGAACAACCAAGCTTAATTAATTAATTAATTAACTAACATAATAGAAAACCAACAGTGAAAACGGTGCAATTTTACAATTAAGATGGCTAATATCAGATTAGCTTCCCCAGAAAATTTGAATTATTGCTGTGGTAAAGCAAATGCATTTACTTTCCACATTAGGTACTTTAATTCCCAAATCTTTCACACTTGGAACCCTTGGAAGTCTTATTTCCTAAAACTGTCAGATTATAATATTGTCATGTTTGTCTTTAGCTTTCATATTCATGCTCCAAAATGGGTTTGTTCATCCAGCTTTGTCATAAATATTTGAACATCACCAAGATGTATTGCTTTGGTTGAATGATTTACAATGGAGAGAGCAAAGAGACATTATGACTTCCTAGTTATAGTCTTGGTTTTAAGACACAAGAAAAACTAATGCATAGAGCTTGATTAATTTCCACAGCATTTTGTTAGACTATTTAATTTTCTTATTTCCCTTCATACTTAGAAAATATGCTTGGCCTAGAAGTTAATTCCTTTCTTAGCTTTATTTTAAAAGATTATTTATATATTTACTCTATAAACAAAGAAATAAGTAAACGAGAGAGAGTGAGAGAGAGCGAGAGAAAGAGGGAAAGAGAGACAGAGAGACAGCACCCCCGACAGCCCTGACTGGGAAATCCACCTCAGCCTCAGCCAGCCAGGATCATGGGCACATGTGTTCCCAGGGTACTGAGCGAGGTCTGTGACTGCAAACTGGCAACTTCTCACCTGGGTCAGCCTGTCAGAGTTGCATGTTACTGCTGTGCCACCATCTGGCTCCTACTAGTTATTTTAAGAGTGCTAGGAATTCCTGCAAAGGGCCCAAATAGTAAGTAGTTACTGAGTTTGAACATTTCAGTTCTCATTTACAAAGCTTCTGATCTCTAAAAATGGCTATAGATCAGATAGCTTCTGATCTATAAAAATGCCACCTATAAAGATGGCAGTGCTGTATCTTGTCTTATAGACAGCTGCTAGTCATCTGAGCATAACTTTTATGATATTTGCTTGATAGTTATAAAAAAAGTCAGGACCAGCAGTTGATGTAACGGCCATGTCGCTGGACTCCCATGTAGTCGACCACGGTTTGAGTCCCAGACCCGGAGGCTTACTCACACCGGGTGTGTGCGTGCATGTGATCCTCCAAGATCCCGAGAGGAGAATGAAGGAGAACGGACTGTGGCATGGCCATCCTCACTGGGGGGTGATTTCTCACTTTCTGTCTCTCTGTGTCTCTCTGTCTTTCTGGAGAGCGCATGCGCCCTATAGCAAAAAATTCCTTAAAAAAAAAAAAAAGTGAGATAGGAGGGAGGGATTTTCATCCAGGCAGTGGATGTGCAACACAAAAGAAAAATATTGCAGGGGAAGCTGGAACTCAGGGTTCCACACATGCCAGTTTCCTTATCCACCACCCTTGTCCTACCAGCACAACAGAAAAACCCTCCCAGCTAGTAACTATTTCTCATTCCCTTCTTCCCTTCACTTTGAATCCACCTCAAAAATGTTTGAGCAGTAGAACAAATAAAACACACTGATTGTGTCTGAGAAGTTTTTAGAGTAAAATAGTATATGAAGTAGTTGCAGAGACTGGGCACTCCACCACGAAGACAGGAGATGACATGCCCTTCTTTTTTTATCTTTGCTTTCAACCTGTAGCCTCCATTACCATACGGCGTACTGTAAGGGTCTAACAAATGTTTGGATAAGTAGCAATGAGTAAATAATATTAAAGTCACTGCAGAAAGAAGTCTTATCCATGGAGTTTGATTTGCCAGGCTTCATTGTTCTATTGCTCTCTTTTTGCCTTTTTAAAAGTGAATCCTCTATGAAAACCAGAAAATCCTGGAAGAAAACTTTCCAAACCTAGAGAAGAATCAAATATCCAGACCCAAAAAATACAAAGGACCCCGAACAAAATCAACCCAAGGAGATCATCTCCAAGCACATCATAGCCAGACTGACCAGAAGCACAGAGACAAGAAACTAAAACTGGCAAGAGAGAAACATCTGGTTATTTACAAAGATTATCCCATCAGGCTAACATTGGACCTCTCATTGGAAACAATGTAAGTAAGGCAAGAATGGGAAAATATATTCAAAGTGTTAAATGGAAAACAATTTAAACCAAGAATACTATACCAGGCAAGATTACCCTTCATATGGGAAGAAAAGATAAAAACATTTTTAGATAAACAAAACCTGAAAGAATTTACCAACACCAGTCCAGCTCTTCAAGAAGTTCTGAAAGGAGTTCTATGCCAGGAAAACTAAAGATAGACAGACAGAAATAAGAAAACAAAAAATGACCAAGAAAATGGCCAACTTAATGATAGGGACAAATCTGGAAATATCAATAATAATATAGAATGTTAACTTCCAGGATTTAAGAGAAAAGATTGGACCACCGAAACACTGTAAATTCAACAGAAGAGAGATTACATGAGACTGAACTGGTGAAACAGAATTTTATGACTTTTGTCTAAAACATTACTGATTTACTTCTATGTTTTTCTTCCGGATTTAAGGATTTTTGTTTTCTTTTGAGTTGTTGATAGGTTCAGCAATTTGTTAAATTAAAAAATAATAAAACATAAACTTTTTTCCTATCCTGACCCCACTGCAATTGGAAAATATTTGTGAGCATTCTTATTTTGTGGTAGAATGATTATTTGCATAAGTTCAATAATACAATAATGTCTGTTGGGTTGCATCAGAAATTGAATTCTTATGGGAATTTGTGCAAATTACAGACCAAATTGAGATTAAACATATTTATTTTTGTGCAAATAAGTTTGTTTATGCCTCTCTTTAGTAAAAGGGGGACTGGAAAGAGAAAAAAATGTTTCAGAAGAAAATTATAATGCACTTGCTACTAGATTTTAGCTTTGTTCATATATTTAGCTTAATTAAGATATTTTGTGAATCAATAAAAAGTGAAAAAAATTAGTATGGGAGGAAGGGAGGGACGGAAAACGGGAAGAAAAAGTAAAGGTACGATTAATGACAAAAATATGAGAAGCTATTTGCTGATGATAACATATGTAGTTATGTCTTTGCCTTGACTGATTTGCATTGTATTTGTGCTTAAAAAAGAAATATACACTGTAAAGATATATGTGATTAAATGTAAATTTAAAAAATATAAAAAAAAGAAAACAAGTTATATTACCATGATGTTAATGCTTACTCACATTTTTCATAACCAGGATGAAAATAGATTTATAGGAATTAGGAGTGACTTGCTTGAAAGTTGAAGTATATTCTATATCACTCAGAAATGAAGGAGGCACTTGGATGAATTCTAGAGGCACAGAATCTGATATTTCATTAACATTTCCTAGTACCTTTCAAAATGCTACGCAGTGTTCAGGCAACCATCCAGGATTCCAGCTATGGCTATTTAAATCTGCCAAAGCCAATGGTTGCTTTTTTATTTTTATTAGTATTTTTTTAAGTTAAGGAAAAAGCAGTCAGTCAATTCAACATTACAGGTTTTTTTTTTTTTTTTTAAGAATTATTTTAACTTTATTTATTTAATTTGACCAGAGAAAGACAGAGAGAGAGAAGGTGATAAAGCAAGCCACCAGGTCTGGGACTCAAACTGCGGTCAGCCATGTTGGAGTCTAGTGTCCTTAACTATGACACCATCTGCTGGCCCCAACATTACAGTTTTTAAGATTCTGGCATCCACTGATGATGAACTGGGTAATTTGGACCAGCTCTGTCAGTGAAGACAACTAGAAAAGATGGACACCAGATAATACTCATCCGTTTGAAGGCAGCAGAAAGATAACAGAACAATGAGGAAGGGATACCAGGCTCAGATTGAAGAGATGGGGGGGTTTGTTCAGCAATTGGGCTGGTCTTGCTGTTGCTGATCCTGATGAAGCAACTGAAGACAAAGCAGAATTTTCACATGATTAAAAGTCCAGGAAGCGGGAACCAGCAGTTAGAGTAATGGCTATGTCGCTGGATTCCCACGTAGTCGACCACGGTTCGCGTCTCGGACCCAGTGGCTTACAACTCACGCCGGGCGCGTGTGCGTGCGTGCCCAAGATCCCAAGAGGAGAATGGAGGAGAAGGGATTGCGGCGTGACCATCCCCCCTGGGGGGTGATTTCTCGCTTTCTATCTCTCTGTCTCTCTCTGTCTGGCGAGCGCACGCGCCCTATAGCGAAAAACCTCTCAAAAAAAAAAAAAAAAAAAAAAAGTCCAGGAAGCAGAACATCAAGTCTGGCAAACTACCTACATCTTGGGTTGGAACTCTGAAAGGCTATACACTTCAGTAATAAAAGTGACTCAGATGTAACCTAGTCTTCTCCCTATTTCCAGCCTGGCTTTGAACTATCCAGATCGCCCAGAAAATCTTACTCTGAAATTGTATTAAAATAAACCTTGAGGGGGAACCAGCAGTTAGCGTAATGGCTATGTCACTGGACTCCCATGTAGTCGACCGCGATTCGCGTCCTGGACCCGATGGCTTAAAACTCACGCCGGGCACGTGTGCCCGAGAGGAGAATGGAGGAGAAGGGATTGTGGCGTGACCATCCCCCCTGGGAGGTGATTTCTCGCTTTCTGTCTCTATGTCTCTCTCTGTCTGTCTGGCGAGCGCACGTGCCCTATAGCGATAACCTCTCAAAAAAAAAGAAAATTAAAAAATTTAAAAAAAAAAAAATAAACCTTGAGGGACCGCAGATGGCATAGCAGTTACTTCGCTGGACTCCCATGTCAATGGTGGTTCAAGTCCTGGACCCGGCGGCTTGAAACTCACACTTGGTGCATGTGCGTGCCTACTCAAAATCTTGAGAGAAGAATGGAAGAGAAGGGATTGCAGTGTGGTCACCCCCTGGGGTGGGGAGGATTTCTCACTTTCTGTCTCTCTGGTGAGCATACATGCCCTATAGCAAAAATCTCTCTCTAAATAAATAAATAAATAATAAAATTAAAGAAACCTTAATTACTAGTGCCCCAGGTACCTACAGGACAAAATAAACTTTTTCCTAGAGGAGTATAATAATGTTGTATGACTCAAATTATTTCTAGAATTTTTTTTAAACCAAAATTCTGCTCACAATGATATAAGAAAATAGAGAGAACATAAAACAACATGAAAGAGAACCAGCAGAAAATAATTGACAGTGACTACCCACAGGATCCAGATGTCATAGGGTAATTATTAAATTTTTAAGTCATTAGAATTAATTTAAACAATTTTATTTTAACAAAGAGCTATTGAATACAATTTTAGATGAATTTGGGGATATACTGGGTTGTTGGGAAAGCCCTGACATGTTTTTGCATTGAAAAGTATGTCATGACTTTTCTGATAACCTAATAAGTACAAATAGGTCATGTCTCTATTTTCAGAGAAGTTATAGAAAATATGTATGCATTTTTCTTTCCTGTAATGAGTGATTTAATGGACAGAATGCTAGGATACATTAGCAAAAAGAAAATGATGAAGACTGTTTTAAAAATTATTTAGTCTCCATTAAACATGCATGCAAGTGTGAGGGGCAGTTACCCAAGTATACCAATAATAAGTACAAAATCAGTCCATACTTCTCTGCAAAAGAGGAAAACACTAACTATAAGGGAAAATGTTAGAAATAGGGAGAATTGACCAAGGAGAAGGGAGAGACTCACCTAAGAAAGTAATAATCAAACTGTCAAGAAGTGTAGGATTTTACTGGTGTTCTAAAATATCTTCTAAAATGGCAACTTGAGCACATGAGTTCTTGATCCAAAACCTTTAGTGACTCTGCATCCATTATAAGAAAATAGTGTAAATGGCTTATTAAAAAACTGAGTAGGAAGGTACAACCAATTTTCGGCTAGATGTAGAAGAGAATTCGACCCAGTCTGAACTATAACTTTGGTTTAGCATCAAACTTGAAGCTAAAGACCTCTGCCACAAGGAAGGGTTATGGGAGCAGAGTTTGTGCTTTCATTGCTCTCTGATTTCCCTTCTTGCTCAGTTCCTTCTTACCGTAGGATCTGGGCTAGTGTAAAGGGGCTAAGGTAAAAGAAGAAGAAATGTTCATTTAATCAGATGGGCTTCATCTATTTCTCTCTTCACTCTTAGTGTCCTCCCAGAGGCAGCAGCAAAGAGCTGACCTTGTTGTGAAGCACATCTGCAGTCCTTTTGGAAAGATCTTCAGTCTGTGCAATTCAAGCAGTGGGTGATGTATTTTCTAGTGAGCCTTATTTGGATTCTTCCACAGCCCCCAGGAACACAGCCTGCTGTGTCTCATTATTGAAGCACCCTCACCCTTGGAAGCACCTTTTCCTCAGGTGACCATCAATAAGACACATCTGGCCACAATAGTGGTGAGAGAGGAAATTCCTGTTGCTACCCTCCCTGACAATCATACTACCATGTGTAGGTCTACTTCTCAGCTTTAGGATGCTCAGTCAGGAAATACACCCAGCCTCTAGGTCCATGTATGTTTCCCAGAGATTCTCTCCTTGCCTTCTATTGGGCAGCTCCATTGGTAAGGACTTAGGAGTTTCTATAGTTGAAAAGCATCAACTCAGGAATGAAGTGCTGGCCTTTTCTCTTTGTAGTCATCCTCAGTCTCCGAATGGTTTTCTATGCGTCTGTCTCTGTCTCTCCCTCCCTCTGCATTTATTTATTTATTTACTTTTATGGACTTGAAAAAAAATTTACTAGAGTACATGTGTGGTTGCTGGAGAGAGACAGAGAGAGGGAGAAAGAGAGAGAGAGAAAGAGAGAAAACACCTCTCAGAGGGGATGGCCATGCACAATTCCTCCTCCTCTACTCTCCTCTTGGGATTTGGGCATGCATGTTCACATGCCTGGTGTGTTTTTCAAATGTTAACTGCACAGGAAGCCATGTGGGATCCAGCTCTTTAACCACTTGGCCACTGGCTGGCCCATTTTCTCTGTTTTCTAGATTCCTTTATTTCTTTTGAGTGAGTGAGTGAGAGAGAGAGAACCAACAGGGTTCTTATTCTGCAACCTACCTCCAACTTCATGTATCCTGGATCATGGTCATGTTCATATATAACCAGTGTGTGTACAGAGCACTAAGTGATGTGAACTGGAGACATTCTTGTGTGGGTCCAACACCAAAGAGTAGTGTCGTCACTGCACCACTGCTGGTCCTTCTCTGTTTCTCTCATTCTAAACCCTCCTTCCCTTGGCTTAAGAAAAAAAAAGAAGAGAACCTGCAAAGTACTTTTCCCTCAAGGCTAAAATTCACTGCCCCTATTGTTTTTTTGCCTTTTTTTTTTTTTTTTTGGATATGCCATAGGGTGCCTGTGCTTACCAGAGAGACAGAGAGAGACAGAGTGGGAAAGTGAGAAATAACTTTCCGGGGCACATGAGTACACTGTAATTCCCTCTCTTCCACTCTCCTGTTGGAATTTTGGGCATGCATACACACACACCCAGTGTGATTCTCAAGCTGCCAGGTTCAAGACTTGAACCACATTTGGCCATGTGGGAGTCTAGCACCTTAACCACCATGTCACCTGCTGGCCCCTTCATTACCTCTATTAACTGTCCCTTAGACAAACTGAATTCTTATATAAGCCAGAAAAATGAGTGGAGAGGAAAGGAGACAGACTGCTTTGAACTATTCTTAACAAGATCTAGTGAGCTGTCTCTTAAGAGAAATTGTCCTCAACTTTGGGCTTTGGACAAATTTTCAGAGAACAAGAACTGGATTTAATATCTACTCTCATCTGATTCAAAAGACATTTATGATATGATTACTGGGTACTTCTCACAACTTTCCCCGTACTCCTACATTTCAGGTATTCTCAGCTGCTTGCAACATCACAACCATCACTTATGCCTGCATGCGGCCCCCAAACTATTGTCAACATTTTTTGAAATCTCTGTTGTTCCCCATATGGTCAGTCAAACACCCATCCACTTTTCCAGACAAAAGAAACACCTCTTCTGTGCAAACAATCTTCCTTTGTTATCCCATTGCTTCATCATATGTGTGTACCCCAAAAGACATTAAATTGAAAGTAAATTATTAAATTCAATCAAAATGAATTGAATGCTTTCCCAGAAAGGAAAATTACTGCTCTTGTATAGTTCTTGGTCTCATTTCTGTAAGTCTGGGAACTCCATGAGGCCAGAGGGTATATTTTATTTACATCATGTTCCCAGACACAAAGTAAGCCCCTATGGGGGATCAGAATATCACCCCAAAACATGAAGGATTGTTGACGTGAAGGTGATTGCAAAGAGGCAGAAACAGAAAAGCTCTCTGCTATTTAGATAAAGCAAAACATAGATTTGCAAAGACCAAAGGTACACTGCCTCCTTCTACCACAGAGAACAAAGGTTGAAGACTGAAGACAACTTCAGACCCTTGGTATCTAGTGATGATACCAGAGGAATCTACATGAACAGGTTTCACCATTTAAGCTTTATCTGCCCTTTATTTGCCATCCCACGAGTTGCCACCCCTAGAGATTTCAAGTCTATTTCCTTTGTCTTGCTACTTCTCTAAAAATGTACTGTTCTTTTATGAAGGTGCTATATAAGCTGGAACCCAAAGCCACCTCTTGGAGAACTATTCATTTTCTGGTGTCTCTCACAGATGTGAAATGTATGTGTTTAACTTCTGTTTATTTTTCTCTTGTTAATCTGTCGTTGGCACTGTGGTCTGTAACAACTAAGAAAGTATGGTTGAAGAAAAAAATCTATTTGCCCTGAATACCCAGAGATACTGAATGGTAAATGAACGGCTTAGTAAAGCAAATACTGTAAAAGGAAGAATACAGATATAAATCTAGCACCATGAGAACACAGAAGAAAGAGGGGCTCCACTGAAAGCACTGAGGAAAGCATTTTGGAGGTGATATTTGCTTTAGGCCATGAAGGACTTGCTTTGAGGTGAATTGGGTGCCCTTCCAAGTTCATATGTGGAAGTGCTAAGGCTAAGTACCTCTGAATGTGACCTTATTCAGAAATAGAGTTGCTGCAGATATAATTATTGGGTTGTCAGAAAAGCCATGATCCATTTTTGCATAGAAAAAAATTTTTAAAAATATGCCAGGACTTTTCTAGCAACCTAATAATTAAGACAAGGTCAAATCTGAGCAAGATGGATCTCTAATTCTTATCACTGGTGACTTTAGAAAAAAAGAAAATTTGGACATAGACACACACAGAGGGACAATGCTATGAGAAGATAAAGGCAGAGATGAAGGTGACAAGGAGAGTCGAAGAGTGCCGAAGATCTCCAGCAAGGCTCAGAATCTAGGACAGAGAGGCATGGAGCAGATTCTCCCTTGTATGCCTGGGATCAGCAGATGACATAATGGTTATGTACGTCACTGGACTCCCATGTAGTCGACTGTGGTTTGAGTCCCGAACCCAGGGGCTTAAAACTCAAGTGTATGTGTACCCAAGATCCCTAGAGGAGAATGGAGGAGAAGGGATTGCAGCATGGTCATCCCCCCTGGGGTATGATTTCTCACTTCTGTTCTCTCTCTGTCCCTCCTATAGAAAAATCTCTCTCTTTTTTTTTTTAAAAAAAAAGAAGGAGAAAGAGCCAACCCCAATGACACCTGAGTTTAGACAAGAATCTCCGGAACTGCAAGACAATAAATTGCTACTGCTTAAGCCATCTGATCTGTGGTACTTTGTTCAGGCAGCTTCAGCAAGCTAATACAGAAGAGTATTTCATCAGGTGAAAGCAGATGATCACAGCACAGCTTGAAAAAAGACCTAGGCTGGGAAAAAAGGTTAGTTTATCTTAGGAAAAGTTGATATTCCTCCAAAGGGAAATAGAAATTGCACGAGTCAAGAGAGAAATATATGACAGAAATTAAGATGATATGAGAAGTCTGGGACCTGAAATATACAAGACCTTGAATGTCATACTGGAAAGCTTGGGGCTTAGCTAGTGGAGACACTTCATACCTCATTAAATTGTGGAGAATATTATCATGATTTGATCATTTATTTAATTGAATGCTAATTGTATGACTAGTACATTGTTCTACACCTTGAGGATAAGGTAAGAAAAGAAGATAAGTATAGAAGATAAACACAGAAATGTCATATTGAGGTCATTATGGTAGAAAGAAATAGGGTAATAAGTGGGAGAAGGTGGATTAAATCAATATATGCAAATAATGGTATCAGTAAAAGAATAAACAAGGCAGGTGAGGGGTAGAGGGTTTGCTAGAGGGGAAGTCAGGGAGGGTGCATTATTTGAGGAGGTTGGTCAGAGAAGGGCCTCTGATGAGTGACCTCTGAAATCAGCAGGAAATGAGGAGCAAACCCTTCTGTATTTGGGGGATTAACCGTTCCAGCTCAGGGCAGGCAAGGGGAGATGTTGGCCTCATGGTGTTTGAAGGAACAAAATGAAACATTAGAGCTACGTGCAGTGAGTAGAGGGCAGAATTTTAGGAAATTAAAGTCAGGTTTGGGGTGAGGTGAGAGCTAACAGAAAATAATAATGAGAAGTCATTGGAGTTGCTGACACTTGGTTCATTTGTTTGGGGATTGTGCAGTGAAAGATATCGCCAGCCCAAGCTGACTACCAATTCATTCATTCTTGACCCAGGTGCGCTCCCTGTCCTGGGACGGCCAAAGGGATGTGCTGTTACCATGAATGCTGCCACCCAGGGCTGGCCCACGCAAAGAAATAGAGGGTCCGAGGACACGTCCAGCTCCTCCAGTGAATGAATGCAATTTCAGCATTGCTGGGTGCATGGATAGTGCTTCTAAATATAAGTGCTAGATTTTTTTTTTTTTTACCTTGGAAGAATGATGAATTATTGAAAAGCATTCAGCTTGATTCTTCTTTCCCTGCAACACATATTTTCTCATAACATTTAATGCAGAGGATCCAGGAAACTTCACCAAATGTTATGTATAGGAAACATTTTCAACATCTTAAGAGTCAAGTCAGCAAGCGAGGAGGTTGAATATTTACATAATTAGAAAGCATGGTCAGAATTTATATAAATCATTATAGGCACTGTCTCCATGGAAAGCTCTGAAACTCCCACCTGGCTCCAAATTAAGGCAAAGGGAAGAATGGCACCAAATTACACACCAAACTTGAGCTGCAATAATTACTCAGACCTCAGTCAATAACCTAGCCAATTTGAAATTAGACAGAATCTGTACTTTGCAGGTATCCATGCCTATCATTTGATTAACATTTACAAACAAAAATGAGTTCTTGACAGCTCTCTAGTGAGGCATGAAATATTTTATTTTTCTCTGTTTGGAGGTAGAGAAATATCCAAGAGTCACTTTAAAGGTGTTTTTAATAATTGCACACACAAAAAAAATCAGGGAGAAAGCACAAAACTGACCTCAGTCATATGATGTGGTTGAGAGAACAATCCTCATTTCCAACTTCCTGGAGGTTTGAATCCTAGCCATTGTGGGAAGACCAACAAACCTTATCTAAATTGCCATTTTTCAAAAGCTTACTGAAAATGTGGTAGGGAAAAATCACTTCCCCCTCACCCTTATATAAATAGAACACATTCTCATTAGGATTTCATTTTAGATTCATGGGAAAGGACTGGAGTTTCACTTCTGAAGTTTCTATCTTGCCAGCTAAAAAGAATACCCATGAGGTATTAAAATATTTTGCAAACAAAAAAAGAAAGAAAGAAAGAAAGAAAGAAAGAAAGAAAGAAAGAAAGAAAGAAAGACAGAAAGAAACTAAATACTGTTTTAGTCTAGGTGACATTCAAGTATCTCCCCTCTGCCTTTTTTTTTTTTTTTTTTTTTTTTTTGAGTGTATCCTCTAGAATAGGGAAAGCTAATTATTTTAAACTTATTATGACCACTACTCTCTTCCATTTAGAAGGCAGGATTCATCTGTTTGAATTAGAAAGATGGTTCAAGCAGAAAGGGGACCTAAAATTGATCTAGTTAAACCTTTGCCCTTAAAGAAACAATGCCCAAGGGGATAAATAACTTACCCTAGGTGATATAATATAAAGCATTGCCCTAAAATTAGATAGGAATTTGAGTGTCTGATTTGAAGTGTTCGGTTCAAAATGAAGTATGTGAGCTCTTAGGGAATGCACTAATTTTCAAAACTCCCAGTCCTGGCTTGCGATAGCATCATGATGTCTACGAGGTAGGATAATAATGTCTCTAAGAGATGAAGGATGAAATGTGTGTGGTTAGTAAGTGCTTAATACATGTTAGCTATTATTATTAAGAAGCAATTTTCAGCTGCAAACATGTGGCAGCTCTCCTATGCCTGTGCTTTCATGATATAAAGACCTTGCAAACCTCAGTGCCATGACAAGGACAATTGCTTAGCTAGGAAGCCACGTGGAGGTTTAGGGACACAGGGTGTGAGGTAACCATGCAACCCATCATCTTTCACTGACTTTAAAATAAAAGCATCCTCCATCTCCGACATCCTTTGCTGGCCTATTTTAAGGAAACCTTAGATTCTGCTAAGAAAATGCTGCCAGGAGCTTCCTCAGGGAACGAGGCAATCTCAAAGTGGCTGAACGCTGGGTAGGCATGCCAGATCAAACTCTTCACAAGCTTTTCCAGAGGCTTTGGTCTGCATCTGAGCAGCAGTAAAGCTACAAACTGATTTATATAAACACAGACAATACCACACCCTATTCTTCAAATTCCACCCAATCACATCAGGTGCAGGATACTCTGTTGAAGGAGAAAGAAAAAAGAAAAAAACGAAATATTTTTTCTGAGTCTGGACTTCCTCTCATGCATTAGATTCTGTGTGGTTGTCTCTATTGGCAGAGCTTATATCAGAAAGGTTATCAAGTCTTCATTTATTTAAAGTGCATTTTTTTTCTGCTCTAGGGCACATGTGCTCACCAGAGAGACAGAGAGAGGAAAATGAGAAACAACCCCCAGGAGGATGGCCACACCGAAATCCCTTCTCCTCCATTCTCTTCTCAGGATTTTTAGACATGTGAACACGTGGACCTGGTGTGTTTTTCAAGCACCCAGGTCCAAGATTTGAACTGTCGGCCATGTGGGATCCAGCACCTTAAACACTATGCCACCAGCTGGCCCCAAAAGTCTGTTTTTGTGTAAGATGGTCAGTTGAGTGAAAAGAGGGCTTACAAATGGACTGGCCTCAGATGCTCTGTTTGCAGACGGGATAGAAGTGGGTTGGAAGAGAAATGGGGACTAATACTACCTCCTGTGTCCTATGCGCTGTCACAGGCTACTTGAAGAACGAACTACTTTAAGAAGGGACAGAAGCAGAGGCCAGCTGCTTGTCTGCCTACCAGCCATGTGCTTTCCACTTCAAGGCCTTACATTTGTTTCCCGCTTACTTTTCCTACTGTTCATCTGGGAGTGCTCAAATCTGCAGTCATTTTAGTTAAGCACTAATTAACCAATTAGCAACTGTCAACTTTCTTTTTTTAAGCTCTTAAGGACTCGTGGCTTATTTTTATGTTAAATGTTTGTCTAGGAATTGGCTTATGCATGTGAAGTTCTTATCTTTGTAAATGACATATAAATGGAAATGTTTTTCTATTTCCTCCCACTCTAAAAATTATAGATTCTGACCATGTCCCAAAGCCTGGATCCTCTTCTAGGTGATAATATTTACTCCTCTCACAAATCTCCCTTACCTTACTAGGAGAAAAAATAAGTCTGAGTAAACTGTGTAAGTAAATAGATATAAATGGATGTATTCTATGGTACATTTGGTTGATGATAAGGCTTAGCTGAAAGATGGTTGAGCTAAAGTAAAAGTGGCAGCAGCTCTTTCCTGGAAGCACAGAGCACAGCATGAGCTCGGGAAAGTATCCTATTTCCTGTTCATTCTAGATAGGTTAGGGTTCAGGTA
Source organism: Tupaia tana (assembly GCA_026018925.1). Classification (NCBI taxonomy): domain Eukaryota; kingdom Metazoa; phylum Chordata; class Mammalia; order Scandentia; family Tupaiidae; genus Tupaia; species Tupaia tana. The sequence continues at coordinate 148,273,412 of JAKSZU010000006.1, forward strand.
ACTCTGCCACTTACTAACTTTATGACACTGAACATGTTACTGAATCTCATTACATCTGTTGCTCATCTGTAAAACAGGAAACAATGACGATTAAATTAGATAATGCATGTAAGATTTCTCTCTCTCTTTTTTTTTTTTTTTTTTTTTTTTTGCCAGATGGTATGTGGGCTTACCAGAGAGACTGGGGGAGAGAGAGGGAAAGAGAGAGAGAGAGAGAGTAAATATGACCATGCCCCAGCATGGTCATGTTGCAATTCTTTTTCCTCCATTCCTCCTTCTAGTTAGCATTTGGGGCACACACAGACATAAACATCTAGTGTATTTTTCACACTGCATGGGCCAGGATTTGAACTTTGGTCAGTTATGTAAGATCCAGCTCCCTAACCACTGTACCACAGGGCTAGCTCTCACGTAAATTTCTTTTCATAGTGTCTATTACAAGACATAGTTACATATTAAATAGGATAGCTGTTATTAGTATTCATTCAACAATCATTTATTAAGCATAGCTATAATATATAGCAGATATAATAGTCAATGCTGGGGATATAAGCACTACGTTTTTTTTTCTAAATTTGAAGTCCATTTAGACCTAGTAATATTTTTTAAATGGAATAATCTGTCTGCATTTTCTGTAGAAAGGAATCACACCCCACTTTGGCCAAGACAAATCGGAATACAGGCATAATTTGGAAACTGTGGTTTCCGTTCCAGATCACCCCAATAAAGCAAACATCACAATAAAGCAAGTCATAAAAATTTTTCAGTTTCCCAGCACAGATAAAATTATGTTTACACTATTCTTTAGTCTCTTAAGTGTATAATAGCATTATGTCTAAAGAATGTACATATCTAATTTAAAAATACTTTACCCCTAAAAATTGTAAATAACCATCTGAGCCTTCTGTAAGTTGTAATCTTTTGCTGGTGGAGATTTTTGCATACAGATTGGTGGGTGCTGACTGATCAGGGTGGTGTAGGTTGAAGTGGCTGTGGCAATTTTTTAAAGTAAGACAACAGTGAAGGTTGCTACATCAAATGGCTCTTCCCTTCACAATAGATTTCTCTGTCATATGTCATGCTTTACGACAGCATTTTACCCACAATAGAAATTCTTTCAAAATTGGAGCTGATCTCTTCAAATCCTGATGGCACTGCTTTATCAAATAAGTTTATGCAATAATCTAAACCCTTTGTTATCATTTCAACAATGTTCACAGCATCTTCACCAGGAATGGTTTCTGTATCAAGAAAGTACTTGCTTAAAGTTTTTTTTTTTTTTTTTTTTTTTTTTTCTGGAGAGGTTTTTGCTATAGGGCACATGCATCTGCCAGACAGACAGAGAAAGACAAAGAGACAGAAAGCGAGAAATCACCCCCCAAGGAGGATGGCCACACTACAATCCCTTCTCCGTTCTCCTCTCGGGATCTTGGGCATGCATGCACACGTGCCCAGCGTGAGTTTTAAGCCACCAGGTCCAGGACGCGAACCATGGTCAACTACATGGGAGTCCAGAGACATAGCCATTACACTAACTGCTGGTTCCCCATTGCTTAAAGTTTTATTATGAAATCATAGCAATTAAGTCTGAGCTTTTAGGCTCCATTTCCTTTATGTCATTTAAAATTTTGTGTTTTATTTACTGATACATATGTGTGTGTGTATGAAAGAGAGAGAAAGATACTCTTGACAGGGTCTAGCCATGCTGTGAGTCTCAACCTCTAGCCGGCCAGGACGACGGCATGCACGGGCATACCCAAGTGTGCTCAGGTTGACCCAGGATCTAAACCTGGCACTCCTAAATGGTTCCAGTATCTTGTAGTGGTGCCCTACTGCCTACCACCACAGCTCAGTCCAGGTTCCACTTCTAATTTTAGTTCTGCTAATTTTAGTTTTGCTATTTCCACCACATATGTAATTTCTTCCATCACTAAAATTTGAACCTCTGAAAGTGAACCATGAAAACTGGAGTCAGCTTCTTCTAAACTCCTGTTAATGTTGGCATCTTTGTTCTCCTTCCATAAATCACGAAAAATTTTTTAAGGTTTTTGCCATAGTGTGTGTATGTTGGCTAGAGAGACAAAGAGTGACTGTGAAATGGAAAGTGAGAAGTCATGTCCAGGGGGAACAATCACGCTGGGATTTTGGGCACACGTGCGCATGTGCCCAGCATGATTTTCAAGGTCTGGAACTTGAACAATGGTCAGCCATGTGGGAGACCAAAGCCTTAACTGCCATGCCACCTGCTGGCCCTTCATGAAAGTTTTAATGACATCTATTATAGATTGCTTAATCCTTTTTAACTTACTTGACAGATCCATCAGAGAAAACATTATGGCAGCTATAACCTTATGAAGTATAAGCCTTAAATAATAAGACTTGAAAGTTGAAATGACTCCCTGATTCATGGGCTGCAGAATGGATGTGCTGTTGGCAGGCATAAAAGCAGTATTAATCTCCTCCTCCATCTTCTTTAGAGTTTTTGTGTGACCAGGTAATATTTTGAAAGGAACCTTTCTTTTCTGACAGTATGTCTCAACAGTGAATTTAAAATATTTAGTAAACTATGCTGTAAACAGATATGCAATTATTAGGCCATGTCATTGAACTTATAGAGCACAGGCTGAATATATTTAGCACACCTATAAGGTGAGTACGTACTGTTGAAAAAATGCCACCAACAGTTTTTCTTGATACCAGGTTTCCACAAACCCTCAGTGTGTTAAAAATGAAATATCTGTTAAGTACAATATATAATTATAAAACAAGATATGTCTCCAGTTAATTTAGAAGTTAGGAAAATCTGATTGGATTTATCAGGGTAATATGAAATTAGGCCAGAAAAATTTTCCTTTTTTAAGTGAGATTTTTGCTATAGGGTGCATGCACTCACCAGAAAGACAGAGAGAGACAGAAAGACAGAAAGTGAGATATCACTGCAATTGCTTCTCTTTCATTATTCTCTCTAGATTTTGGGCATGCAAGCACATGTCCGGTGTGAGTTTTAAGCCACCAAGTCTGGGACTAGAACTGCGACTGACTACATGGGAGTCTAATGACATAACCATTACATCATCTGCTGGTCCAAAGTCAGAATAATTTTCTAACAAACTAGGAAGTAGCTATTTATGGTAAAATCTGTGACTAAAATTCAAACTTCTGATTAGGGAGACTCTATTCTCCGTGAGAATGCAGGACTTCTTACTAGAAAAAGGGAGGGAATCAGACAGACTCTCTTCTCATCATTCAGCAGCGGGCATGGGACTTGGGCTAGTACAAACTGATGCTTTCATTTTGAATTTGAATCTTGAGAAAATTGGGCAAAAAGATGGAGACAGTTGTTACAATGTTATCTCCCTAAAATTTGCATGTTAGAATTTCATTTCCAATGTATTAATAGTAAGTGGTGAGGGCTCTGGAAGGTATTAGTCCACGAGGGCTCTGTGGTCATGAATGAGACTACTGCCCCAAGAGGCTTGGGTTACCTGCTTGATCCATCAGCCTTACGAAGACAAGCCACAAGGCACCACCTATGAGGAAGAGAATCCTCACTAGATGCTAAATCTGGGCTTCCCAGACTGCAGAGTTGTGAGAAATAATTTGAATAGTTTATAAAATACTTAGTCTATATATTTTTGTTATAGCATCCTGAGTGGGCTGAGACTATATTCCCAGTATTAAAATTATGAGTCTACTAATGGCTGTCTATGGAGTGTCCCTTAGTGGTGGTGGCCCGGTAGACCTACTTGTGACAGGATTATGCTATGTGTTTTTGCTGTCAAGGCTTCTCAACTTCAACTTATTTTTCAAACTTGGTTCTCTTTTTCAAAGATTCTGTAAGCTGCCAAAATTCTTCCCATAATATTTTGGCTTAATACAAGTTAACATCCATTATTTGAGGGGCCAGCAGATAGCACGGCAGTGACGTTGCTGGACTCCCACATGGTTGACCACAGTTCAAGTCCAGACCTTTTGGCTTAAAACTCTCACCAGCTGTATGTGCATGTGTGCCCAAGATCTTAGGAGGAGAATGGTGGGACCAGCAGTTAGCATAATGGCTATGTCGCTGGACTCCCACGTAGTCGACCGAAGTTCGAGTCTCGGACCCCGTGGCTTAAACTCATGCCGGGTGCGTGTGCGTGTGTGCCCAAGATCCCGAGAGGAGAATGGAGGAGAAGGGATTGCGTCGTGGCCATCACCCCTGGGGCATGATTTCTCTCTTTCTGTCTCTCTGTCTGTCTGGCGAGCACACGCGCCCTATAGCAAACAAACAAACAAACAAACAAAAAAAACAAACAAAAAAAAAAAACAAACAAAACAAAAAAACAAAAAAAAGACCTCTCAAAAAAAAAATAATAATAAAATAAAAGATCCTAGAAGGAGAATGGAGACGGGATTGCGGCATTGCTATCTGATTTCTCACTTTCTCTGTCTCTGTCTCTTTCTCCAGCGAGTGCACAGGCCCTAAGGCAAAAACCTCTAAAAAAAAATCCATTTCTTGCGACCAAAAATCTTAACTGAAATACTATAGTTCTTTCCTGCGACTGGCTACACAAAACTGGCTAGTTTATGGTTCCTCCACTCTAATCTGAAAGTAAGAGCATTGACTTTTCTTCTGCCTCAGGAAAAATATAGGCTGGAGAAGAAACACTTGCCTGGCTGCAGAAAATATTTGACTAGTTGCAGAAGAAACTTCTGATTAGTACAGGAAGGGAAAAAAATAAAGAAAAAATAGACTAAGGGTGTAAAAGGTACACAAGGACATATCCTGATCTTTTTAGGGCTTGAGTTCAGAGAAGATTTTATTTATACCAGCTCTGATAACTCTGTGGCATAAACATGACACTGCTTAAAACACACACACACACGCACACACACACACCACAAAAGCAGAAAAGGCCTCCAGGAAATATTCTATTTAGTTTTTAATATAGTTAAATTACAGAATATAATGACTAAAGGACAAAATATAATTATATACGTTGACAGCCAGTGGCAGCAGGCATGGAGAGATCGGTGTTTAATTTTTTTAGCCTCAATCTTTGCTCTGCTCTACTTTGTGTAGTGGAGGAATGTCAGAGTGTGAATTTTACTTCCTCAAGACCAACATTAGCTCCTTTTAATGGTGGTAAAGTGAGGGAGGTCAGAAACTCATAAACAGCCTCAGCCAGCTGTTTTTGAGGTGTTACATCTTCAAGATTTTCTTTAACTATCTTCAAGAGATCATGTCTCAACCATATGAACTATCCTGCTTTGTTTCAAAGAGTAGCATGTTGTGGGGAGTTGGGGGACAGAGCCACGAGTGAGACCCTCATCTCCAGCAAGCCACACGATCTCTCTAAGCCTCCTTTACTGCCCTGTGGCTGTTAAATGAGTTTTTTCATTTTATCTTTAAGGTGCCCTGTACCTTCTGTTCTCTTAATGATTATTTAATATCAATATTTTGTAGGAATCAGTTGAAATGAGGAATAATGCTCCGAATAGGAGTTAGTAAATAGAATTAGGGGGAGAAAGGAGGTATTAGCAAGGCAGAAAAAAGTTGTAGTGTGCCACCCAGACCAGCCACACTCTGGAGTACAGAAAGCATAGGAAGAACAGAACAAAGGCCGGACAGAAAAGGCGGGAAGGCCATCTCCTAATTCAGTTTTCACCTGCTTTATATCTTCACTGTGAAGATCCTGGGGTGGTGTTGCTCAGGTGAAGCAGGACTGGGGCTGGAGCTAGAGCTATGCCACTTCAGTCCTTCCCTACCCTAGAAAGGTTCCAAAGAAGGCTGGCAGGTGGCATGGTGGTTAAGGTGCTGAACACCCACATGGCTGACCACGGTTCAAGTCTCAGACCTGGTGGCTTGCTCTCTCACTTGCCCTCTCTCCCTCTCCTCTCTCTCTCTTTCCTCTTCTCTCATCAAATTAAATAACAGTAACAAATAAAATTAAATAAATATTAATAATAAAAAGAAAGTTTCCAAGGAAGCTCTATGGCTTCTCTGAGCCCAGCTGATCACCTTTCATACATGAGAAAGAAAGGATAGAAAGACCGAGGTCATCTGTACCCAGGCTTTCTCCCTGAAGTGCTGGATGAATTTAACCAAGTTACTTAAATTCTCCGAAACCTAAGTTTCTTCATCTGTAGTAAGCAGATAACTACACTGCCCTATGAGTTTGTGGAGATTAACAATATTTTCCATACATTGCCTGGTAGTACAAAGGGGCAATCAATAATTGGTAACCTACATTGTTGTTGCTGTAACTAAGATTGTTGTCATATCTGTCTTGAGGGGTCACGGGATGCCTTAGGCAGCTCTCTAGAACTGATTTGCATATGTGGACCTAAGTTGTCTGGAGAAATTAAGTGGAACAAATTTCTGGCTACTCTACCTTGTTGTCTAATGGAGTGGAGATATTTCCAGAAGGGATGAATAGACTTCAAATTGTACCCAGGAACGAATCAGTGCTTCAGCTCATCTCTAAAAACAGAAACAGGTGTGTATCATTACAAGGTATTATACAGGTTCTCTTTCCTGATGCAGATTCAGAAGAAATGAATAAATTCTTTGAAAATGTTTTGCAGGAGGATTAAATGAGTTAGCACATGAGAAGCACATGATGGGAGAATTCTGAGGACATGTCTACCTGAACCATGTCCTCAGAACACCTACCCTCCTGAGCAATGATGTGTTACTCAGGTCTCCAGAGTCAAGTGGCTTCTATGAGATAAAATATCCAATAAAGCAAAGAGGAAGAAATAAAATCAGATACTGGTTATTATGCTGCGCACAAATGTAAGCTCTAAAGACAGAAGCTATCAGATTGTGTTAAAAAACAAAAGAGCTTTTAATTAAAGAAAGAGTTTTAAATTGCTTGTAAGTAACCTGCATGGTATAAAGTAATAATTAAATTCTTTAATAAATAAAGGAGACTGATGGATAAAGAAACACTAGGCAAATGCAAACAAAAAGCTTGCTAGAACAACAGTATTAAAATCAGTCAATGTGCCAGGTGATGCAGTGGTAATGCAATGGGGCCCATACAGGAAAGGTGCCAGGTTCATGTCCCGATATACCCAGTACGTACAGACCTGTAATCCAGGCTAGCTGAGACTGGGGGTGGACTGGAGTGTGAAGACCTTGTTGGAGGTACCTGTATTTCCATCTCACTGTTTCTATCTCTTTCTCATTCTCTCTGAATAAATAAAAATTATAAAAAATACACATAAAAATAAAATCAATCAAATGGAACTTAAAAGGCAAGTCAGTGGCATCGTGATTGAGGTAGCTGGATCCCACATAGCCAACTGTGTGGTTTCAGTCTCAGACCAGGCACCTTGAGAAATATACCAGGGGCATGTGTATGTGTGTGTGTGCCCAAAATACCAAAAGGAGAGATGGCTAAGAAGGGATTGCAGCATGGCCAACCTCCACAAGGGCGAGTTTTCTCATTGTTTCTCTCTCTCTCCTTCTTTCCCTGTCAAGGGCATGCACCCTCTAGCAAATTAAACACAGAAAATAGTGACCAGCAGATGGCATAGTGGTTACGTGGGTGGACTTCCACATAGTAAACCGTGGTTCAAGTCCTGGACTTTGTGGCATCACACTGGGCATGTGTGCATGTATGCCCCAAATTCCGAGTAGGACACAGGAGGAGAAGGGATTGTGGTGTGGCCGTTCCCCTCTGAGGGAGTTGGTTTCTTGCTTTCTGTCTCTCTGTCTCTCTGGTGAGCTCACACGATCTTTAGCAAAAAACCACTCTTATAAAAACAAACACATACACAAAACAAAAGGAACTTAAAGGCACTAAACATGTTAAAGAAGAGTGTTGTATAAACTAGGGAGTTTCATTAAGAAAGAAGTAAGAAAATGGAGTAAAAGCAATATTTGAATAGAGGGTAAACAAGAATCTTCCAAAATTGATGAAAGACATTGAGCCACTTATTCGAGAAAGCTATGAATCCCAATAAGAATAAATAGTAAATCATATATAAACACATCATAGCAAAACTGCTTAAAAATGACAAGAAAAAAGCATTAAGACTGTCTGAAATACAACTGTTTTAATATTGCAGAGAAATGACAGAATCCAGAGGACAATGATAGGACATCTTTCAGGAAGAACAATACACACACACACACACACACACACACACACACAAATGTGACAAGAGGGGAAATGAGAACAGTCCTAAGGTCGTTACGTTGCTAGAGAAGTGAGAAAGTAATCATTCTTATGACGTTGTAATAAGTCGCCACGCTGGACATACAGGGAAAAGGCAAGAAAGCGCCGCATTTCCGAAACATGCATTAAACATGAGGTTGAAAACAAAAGATAGGAAAAAGAGCTCTAGTGCAAACACTTGAAAGTAATGGCATCACCAGCTGACAATGTAAGATTATAAGGAAAGGTGCATTATGTGAGATAAAAAGAAAATACTAATCCACTAGGAATATATGACAATTCTAAATTTATAGATAAGAAAGCAAGAGCAGGCACTGCCTCTCTTAATGGAGAACTTGGCTGGAAACCCCAGTAACCAGGAACTACTGTAGGAGTACAGGACATGGCGGTGTTACTGGTGGCCTCTGATCCTCTTGCCACTTTAGCAGGAATTGCCTTTGACACCTGGACTCCCACGTAGTTGACCACGGTTTGAGTCCCGGACCCGGTGCTCAAAATTTTATATTTTTTCCCTGTTCATGACAGAGCACACGCATGGCCATGTGTGACAGAGGTAGAGAGAGGAGTAGCCAGAGAGCAGCACCCTCTGCAGGGTCTGATCATGCCACAGTCCCTTCCTCCAGGCTCCAGCCTGTCAGTTCTTGGGCACTTGTGCACATGCCTGGAGTGTTTCAGGATGACTGGCCCAGGGATTTGAACCATGATTGCCATGTAGGATCTGGCTTCTCTTACTGCTGCACTGTAGAGCTGGTCCTGTTTTTATAATTATATATATATATGTGTATATGTATATACATATATATGTATATATATATATATATATACATATATTATATATGTATGTGTATATGTATATATATATGTATATGTGTATGTGTATATATATATATGTATATGTGTATATGTATATATATATGTATATGTGTATATGTATATATATATGTATGTATATGTGTATATATATATTATGAGACAGAAATCTGGGGTCCAGGCCAGGAGACTTTGGGTGTGGATTTATACCCAGGTATCAATGTTTTAAACAGTAACCAGACTCTCTGGTTTCTGAAGGCTATGACCCAAGGTTATGAGACTTACACAAAAATGTCTTTTTTTGCCTTCAAGAAACTTTGACTCTTGGAAAGATCTACTTATAAAATTATCTAAAATATAAGGCAGAGTATGGCAAATTTGATAAGAATGGTAGAAACAAAGGTATACAAGGTGTACCCAGCAGGTGTGTGGTGGTTAGGGCACTGTACTCCCACATGGCCTACTGCAGTTTCAGTTTTGGATTTACTGGCTTGCTTTCTTGCTTGCTTTCTTCCTTTCTCTCTCCCTCTCTTTCCCTCTCCTTCTTTCTCTCATGAGTGCATGTGCCCAATAGCAAAATTTTAAAAGATTATTATAATAAATAAAAATAATTCTAAAACAAAAAAAAGAGAAAGTTAAAAATAGTGGCCAGCAGGTGGTGTGGTGGCGAAGACATTGGACTCCTACATGGCTGGCTGCAGTTTGAGTCCTGGACCTAGTGGCTTGAAAATCACACCAGGCATGTGTGTGTGCATGCCCAAAATCCCAAGAAGAGAATGGAGGAGAAACGATTGCTATGTGGCTATCTCCCCTGGGAGGTGATTTCTCTCTCTCTGTATCTCTCTGTCTCTCTCCTCTCTCATAAACACACGTGGCCTCTGAAAAATACCTAAAGCAAACAAACAGAAAAGAGTTCAAAATAAAGGCAAGGTTGAAATATGAGAAAACAATTTGAGGGGCCAGGTGGTGATGCAGTGGGGCCACAGCTGGACCCATGTGGGAAAGGTCTGGGTTCATGTCCTGAGACTTCCCTGAACACAGCAGGTGACTGCTACCCAGGCTAGCCAAGACTGTGGGGGTGGGGGGGAGCTTGTTATGGTACTGGGGGTACCTCTTTATCACTCTAAAGAAAAATTAAATAAACTTTTAAAAAATGAACTCAAAGTCACTAATTGAGGTGGAGGACAAGAGAAATTCAGAATTTTACTTTATCTCTAGTGCCAGAGTTGCCATGAGTCTAAACTGCAATTATATCATATTATTATGGCATCATTGCCCTCAGTCTTTCCGTGTAAGTATAGTTTATATCTATTTTTAAAATGATGTTTTAACCCAAAGATGTAAAAGAAATGTAAAGATCCCTGTGAGACCCTTGTGTGGTGCTGCTTTCCATAAAAATTGGCTTGTCAGGAAAGAGTCTGATTTCTACATTCTCGACTGAGCCTTCAATAAGCGCGTATCTCTTTATTGGGAATGCAAACACAGAGTTCTTGCTGTCTTCAAAGGACTGCCATGCTGAGTCAACCCACTAGGACAAAAAAGAACGCAGTGGAGACAAGCTGCAGCTTCCCAAAGCATCCTGCAATTCACTTCACTGAAAACTGCAGGGCAGGAATCTGAAGGAACCAGGGGCACTCAAAAAATGTCTTATAGATTAATTAGTCTATTTAATTCCCACTGTGTCTGATATAACTAGACTGAAGTGGTCGTAGACTGGACCCAACTGACAGCAGATCTTTCTTTTTCCATCTACCTGAAACTAAATGGAGCCCACGGCTCTTGGTTTAAGACAAAGTCTTACATTCCTTGTAGAAATGACTGACTAGTTGAAATTCTCTGATAGAGCACACTATGTCCAGAACAAGATTAGGAAACAAAACTAAATTCTTTTTAATGTTCTTTTATTAAGTCTGCATATTGCTTCAGTTTGCTTGCCCAGGGAAAATAGAGATTTGGAATAAGAATCAAAAGGGAATGCTGATGTCATTCATTGTGTATCTGTGTGACTATGGGGAGAAGAAAGGATTAATTAATTAGCTTAGTTACCCAAGCAAGGTATTTGTCAGACTATGGCTTCTGATGTATGTGTTTGTGTGTGTGTGTGCTTTGACAAATATTATTAATAATTAAAGGCTTTCTCAATGCCAGACACTGATGGGTACTAAGGATATAGTCGTAAACAAAGTTCCTGAAGTCAGGGACCTTAATTTCAAGTTGAAAACAGACAATAACCAGATGCATTAATAATGTGTAATGTGCTGGGTGTGATCAATACCGTTAAGAAAGAATAAGCAGGATAACAGAGATTGGGAGTGTCAGAGAGGGAAGAACTTATTTTTAAGTAGGTGGTAAGAGCAGAGATAAAATGATGCAGATAATGAGAAAACTGCAGTTATCTGGAGGAACAGCAGAGGCCCAGAAGTCCAGCAGAGGGCGCAGTATGTGAAAATGATCTGGGGCATTAACATGATGAAGGAACAGCAAGGAGGCCACTGAAACTAGGCAGAGTGGAATAATAGAGGAGGAGAATGGTAAGAGGACAAAAGATGATGTTATTAAAATGGTATAATGGGGGCCGGCAAGTTGGCATAGTGGTTAATGTGCTAGACTTCCATGTGACCCACCATGGTTTGAGTCCTAGACCTGGCAACTTGAAAATCACACTGGACATGTGAGCATGGATGCCCGAAATCCTGAGAGGAGAAGGCTTTATGGTGTGATCTTCCCCCTTTGGGGGTGATTTCTCACTTTCCCTCTCTGTCTCTCTCTGGTGAGCTCCTGTACCCTCTGGTGAAAAAACCTAAAAAAAAACAAAAACAAAAACGAACCAAAAAAAGAAACAAACAAAAAAAACAGTGGTATGAGAGGGAAGATTGCGACCATGGTAAGGACTTTGGGTCTAATTCTGAATGATTCCATTGCAGAATTTTGAGTGGTGATGTAACATGACTTACATTTTTAAATTATCATCATATTGCCCAGTGAAAGATAAACAAAATGGGACAAGGGCTAAAGATGAGAGGCCAAAAATGTAAAAGGCTATTGCATTAATCCAGGCAAATGGTTATGGTACTTAAAACCAGTGTGAGACTGTGTCGCGGCCCCTCCAGGGCAATGGGATGGTCTCCCCAAGTTGGGATGAGATTTCAAGACTGATAACGGCTCACACACATACTAAGAGGTCATGTAAAGATTTATTGTTCACAGAACAAGGCTTGGGGGAGAGCAAGGCAGGCTTCCCACACTGGTAAAAAAGGGTCAAATCTGCTCTTGAGAGAGTAGGGAAAGCAGATTCCTTGGGGTTTGAGGGTGGTTCAAGAATGGGGCTAATTGAGATTTCAATCCACAGGTGGTTTGAATGTCCCACTGGTGCCAGAAGAGGCAGCATGTGGGATTCTCTCCTCAGCTTTCCCTGAGGTAAGGCAGAAGGCTAAGAGAGAGCTGGTAGGTGGCATAGTGGTTAAGGAGCTGGACTCAAGGAGCTGAACTCCCACATGGCCAACCACAGTTTGAGTCCTGGACCCAGTGGCCTGATACACCAGGCACATGTGCGTGCATGCCCAAAATCCTGAGGAGAATGGAGAAGGGATTGTGGTGTGGCCCTCTCCCCGGGGGGGGGGAGGGGGGGGTGATTTCTTGCTTTCTGTCTCTCTGTCTCTCTTTGTCTCTCTGGAGAGTTCATGTTTCCTATAGCAAAAATATTTTTTCAAAAAAAAAAAAAAAAAAGAAGGAAAGAGAAGGGTGAGGTTTAAACATCATAGCAACTAAACTTCAGAACTTGGAGCCAACTCTATGAAATAATGGTAGAGATGGTAAGAGGAGATCAGATTCTAGAATGATTTTTAAGATAAAAGTATAATATTTCCACCTGAAATGGGATTCGGGGTGCAGGAGAAAGAGAAGTTAATGATAATTTTCCCTTTTCATTATGTCTTAGCAAATAAAAATTTAAAAGACCTAAAAATCAATAAGAATGTTGTTTTATTTGTTCATGGATTTTTTCCCCACTTCTAGACTGAAGGTTTTATTGAAATATAAATACCATGTCCTTTACTTCTATTAATCCTCTCCAACCTCCTTAATGATTTTCCTGGGAACTGGGACAATGTTCTGCAAATAGGAATGTTCCAAAAATGTTTATTGATTTAAATGGTTTACAATTAGTGTATTTTTATTATTTATTAGAGTACTAGGTTGATTTAAAATATATATACTGCCTTGCTTATCACTCAAGTCAAACACTGACTTTAAGTGCAATTTTCTTAAGAGTCCTAAATTGTAAAACTGGTATTTTACACTAGTATTTATCATAGACATATTTAAATAACTGAGATATAAGGAATATTTTATTCACAACTTTTATTTCAAATGTGACCTTTGATCATTTTATAGCTAATTAAAGAGCGAGCTGTGTTAACATAAAAATGTCCTCAATCAGGAGACTAAAATTCTGGGTTTTATTCCCATTTTGGTTATAAGCTAAGAAATTGTGTGGTCCTGGTACCTCAGTTCTCCTCTGCTCTTACAGAAACCAAAACAGTCAGAATCTATGAAGTGGTTTTCTCACAAATGCTTTCTTGTCTGATTCCTACTTCTAGGATTCTCCCATAAAAGCAGATTCAGAGTTGCAAATGTTGGTGGCATTCGAGTACACTGCTGTATAATGTCAGTGTTAATGTCATATTCTTTGTTAGTGGTGGTTTAGTTGAAGGAGCAGAAAACACTCTAGGTATTTTAAGCAGGGACTAAAATGATATAGGGAATTAGGTGCTTATAAAGTACATGTGCTTATTAAATTACCTTTAGGTTATGTCCTGATAGCCCCATTATAAATCAAAAGTAAGTATGGAACCAGCGGTTAGCATAATGGCTATGTCTCTGGACTCCCACGTAGTCAACTGAGGTTTGCGTCCTGGACCCGGTGGCTTAAAACTCACGCCGGACGCGTGTGCGTGCGTGCCCAAGATTCCGAGAGGAGAATGGCGGAGAAGGGATTGTGGCGTGGCCATCCCCCCTGGGGGGTGATTTTTCACTTTCTGTCTCTCTGTCTCTCTCTGTCTGTCTGGCGAGCACATGCGCCCTATAGCAAAACCCTCTCAAAAAAAAAAAAAAAAGCAAGTAAAATATACACCTAGAGGCCAGCTGGTGGTACAACAGTAATGCAATGCTTTGCAATGCTAGACCCACATGAGGGTCCTGGGTTCAAATCTTGAGGGAACTCTGTGCATGAAGGCTGTGTGCACATGCATGTGACCTGGGCTGGCTGGAGCTGGGGGTGTATGATGGCATGAGGCCCCTGTTGGGGTGTCTGTCTCTCTCTCTCTCAAATGGAAGAAATAAATGAGATTTGTAAAAACAAAATGAAATAAAACAAAAACTCAGTATAAACATTTTTAAAAAAATGGGGGTCAGCAGATGGCATAATGGTTATGTTTCTGGACTCCCACATAGTGGACTACAGTTTGAGTTCGAGACCTGGCAGCTAAAACCTCACACCAGGTGCATGTGCGAGCATGTCCAAGATTCTGAGAGGAGAATGGAGGAGAAGGGATTGCAGTGTCGTCATCCTCCCCCAGGGGTGATTTCTTGCTTTCTGTCTCTCTGGTGAGTGTATGTACCCTACAGCAAAAATTTCTCATTAAAAATAAAAACAATAAAGAAAACCAAAAATAAATAAATAAATAAATAAATAAATAAATAAATAAATAAGGGGGGGACAAGAAAGGAAATGCACTTAATTCATGTAACACACTGAACTTAGCCTACCTTAAATGTGGATTTATATTAGCCCACAGTTTGGAAAACTGTTCAATATCTTATGTAATTTATTGAACACTCTGCTGCAAGTGAAAAACTAAATGATGGTATGGATACCTGAAGTACACTTTCTACTGCCTGGTATCACTTTTGCACCATTATGAAGTTGAAAAATTATGTTCAACCATTCTAAGTACCATCTATAATTGGAAATTATTTAAATATATATTTCCTGCCTAGGCTTCCATGAACAGATCTAGAAAAATAAGCCATCACTGGAACTAAACCGGAAAAGAGGACACCACTGCCACTTCTACAACTGCCACTGTCTGGCACAGAGAACTGAATGAGGGACACTGAAAAAAAATTACTGGAGAAAAACTTATGATCACAAGCATGCTCAAAAGTATTGGGGTGTTGGAAAGGTCATGATGCATTTTTGCATAGAAAAACATAGAAACGTACATCATGACTTTTTGGTGACCCGATAGAACTAGCCCAAAAGGCGGCAGAAAGATGATTTCCACCTTGCTTTGCCTTCCTAATTATCTGCAAGTACATCTAATTAGTAGTACTAGAAGTAATTGCAACCAGAGCCTTAGCTGCAAGGAAGCTGAAAAGGGCAGATTAGAGACTGAGTGGGCCAGTTCATAATATCCAGAATACATTTTAGCTTCCAGTATGAATTTGTAAAAGTTCAGACTCCTGGCCCCCTCACCATACCTGACAGATCAGCTTCTAGGATGCAAGAGCTGGCGTGTTAACATCTCACCACCTTAAGTAATTCTCGTGTTTGGGATGATTAGGGTGAAATGTGAGATACGCAGTCATGCTATACATATTCAGAAAATATGTTTGAAAAGATGTAATTAAAAAAATGAACACTGAGCTACATGTGTGTCATTTGCGTTTATGGACCAGTTCTACTCTGAATCAGAAAGATGAATGCTGTTCACCTCAGATAGTTGTTCACTCCACAATACTAAAAGAAGAAAAAAATGTCTCTTCTTAGTGTTTTGCACTCTCTAGTTCCTTGTGCAATTGGGACAAATATAGGCAACCTGACAACTGCATGTTATTACAGAAGTTTGCTTGGTGCTTTCTCTAGGGATCTTTCAAATTAATGTCCCATTTAGAGCTTGAAATTTATTTTTCTATTTTGCAAGGAATAGTTTATATCATTTTTAAAAGAAGATATATTATTTAGGAACGCAACAACTTCCATTGAGCAAATGATTACATAAGGGCTTCTATTGATTTATTAATTTAAATACATTGAATTGCCTAATTAAGGGGATCAGACAATAGCACAGTAGTAAAAAGCAATGCTGATCCACATGGGAAGGTTCTGGGTTTAAGTCTGGAGACCTTCCTGAGCATGCTAGGCACACGCAACCAGTCTGGACAAAGCTGGGGCGTATTTTAGCATTGAGACTGTTTAGGGTGCTGTCTCTCTGTCTCTCTGCCTCTCGTTCACTCTCACTTATGGAATAAAAAATTAAATAAAGTTTTAAAAAATTGCTAAATTAAAAAATAAGTAAGAGTTTATACTTTCAATGACAAATAGCAAATCAACCTTATATATTAGTATTTCCTTGTTCATAGTACCTTGAAAAAATGTTGGCTGAATTAATAAAAGTTTAATTCCCTGTGATGATTCATTTTGCAAAGACAATGTATCTGTATCCATTTCCTAAAGTGACTCAGTATTCAGAAACTTGTGGTTTCCGAAATTTCTTTACATGTGAATTTTAATGACAAAAATAAGAGGTTGTTCAGTTTTTGAGTGGACAAAGATAGGTGGTGAGCCAGGCATGTACTGTGGTTTTCTGACCTTCTAGGGTCTCGGCGTTCACTATAGATAGTTTTGTGGGCTGTGCTAAGAATTAGAATAGCTTACTTCTGCCCACATTCCGTTACCTAGAATTCAATCACCTAATCATTCTTAACTACAAAGTATAGTTGTCCTTGGGCCAGCAGGTGGCGTAGTGGTTAAGGTACTAGACTCTTATATGGCTGACCACAGTTTGAAACACACTGGGTAGGTGTACATGTGTGCCTAAAATCCCAAAAGGAAAATGGAGGAAAAGGGGTTGTGGTATGGTCATCCCCCCTAGGGGGCGTGATTTCTTGCTTTCTGTCTCTGGCCAGTGCACATACCCCATAGTTAAAAATCTCTTTCTCTCTAAAAAAAAAAATAAATACATATATATGTGTGTGTGTGTGTGTGTGTGTAGTTTTATTGAGTTGCAAGAAAAGAGAATATGGGTATTAGTGAATGCTGGCATTTCTGCAAGCATCTGCTCTTTTTGGGAACCAAATTGTCCTTTTCTCTTTTTTCCCACACATAAATTACACTCATTCCCAAAGCCTTGTTCAAAGTCTAGGGCCTTAGGGTAATGTATGTCTTCGACATCGTATTTGACATAGTCCTCACAGTGCTATGACCTATAAACTTATGCCCTTTTTATGCACCATTACAAATAGGCCGATTTGGAAAGGAAGACAAAAGGAGACACAGTGGTTACTAGTCAAGAGTAAGCCAGCCGGACAAATGCTGTGAATGCTGCCAGTCCCGAGAGCAGAGGCAGAGCCTTGATTCTTCCCTGGGTCTTTATCAATAAGGAATTCTCTTGCATATTATTCCCTGTGCCACTCTGACTGTACTTTCTGGGTTTTTCCCCCCTTATCTCATACCCTCCTTGGCACATCTGAGGTGGTCTCTGATTTCCTCAGGGCTGCAGAGCTTTGCCAATGCACCGCCTGCCTAAAGATTATTCTAATGCTCTTTAGTTACAAGCTCTTTTAGACCACCCTCATGGTGTTAACTGCCATGCAATTTCCACATAAACAAAGCTTCAGATGTTTGTTTGCAATCAGTACCATGTGCCTATAATGATACCCAAAGGTGTTTTCCAGTCTCTGGTCTCAGATCAGCTTGATTTTATTGCCTAATTTCCTCACTTGCCTTTTTTCTTTATTTAAGGTGACTAAAAACACTTAAACCATGTTAAGGTCACTAAAACGTCTATTAATGTGATCTTAATGCCAGATTTAGTCATGTTAGCCCCCCAAAATGTTTAGGTTACTTGAAATCTTTCTCAAATCACATCATTTACTATTTGGGATTTAGAAGCTTTGGTCACAGACATTTCCAACTCTGATGACTCCAAGTTTTAGACTCTATTTTCTCTCATTTCTGCTTGCAACCTGGCCAACTTTTTCCTAAGTTCATCTCTTTCTTGTAACGCCCTGCCAAATGCTAATACACATTACTAACATTGTTCTCTAACCTGTATCCCTAAAGCTATAATTCAATAGCACATGGTCTACCCAACAAATTATTACTGGCAACACATTTTTTGCAAATGTGTTTTGTACAACATAACACGTTCCTGATTTTCAGCCTGCTGATTACCTTTCTTTGGGTAAGCCAGAATCTTCCATTTCTACTGGAAAGTTTAGGTATTAGTTAGGCTAAGTGTTGTAACAAGCAATATTTAAATTTCAGTGGCATAACACTATTAACTTTTATTTCTCACTCATGCAATAGTCCAATCTGATGTTCATGGGTCAGGTTTCTTTCTTTTTTCTTTTTTTGGAGAGGATTTTGCTATAGGGCGCGTGTGCTCGCCAGAAAGACATAGAGAGACAGAGAGACAGAAAGCAAGAAATCACCCCCCCAGGGGGGATGGCCATGCTGCAATCCATTCTCCATTCTCCTCTCGGGGTCTTGGGCATGCACGCACACGCGCCTGGCATGAGTTTAAACCACCGGGTCCAGGACTCGAACCGTGATCGACTACATGGGAGTTCAGCGACATAGCCATTACGCTAACTGCTGGTCCCCATGGGGCAGTTTTCTATGCAGTGATTTAGATTAGTTTTTGGGAGAGCAGTTGAAATTCAGAGTTCTAAACCTAAAGATTCTGAGAATATAAAAGAGGGGATTGAATAGAAATTTGGGTATTAGGGAAGCATTACAGTAACACAGGAAAAAGTAAACCAAATGTGAGATCCAAATGAGAAACAAGAATCTCTAGAAGTCAAGTTCCCAGGAACAGGCCTAAGATTCTTGAAGTTTCTCATAGGATTTTCCTACAGATAGATTTAATCCACAAAGCCCAACCAGCAGATAGGCATGTATTGGCTTCAGCTATGGAAAACAGAGAGCAGCAAAGACACTAGGCAGGTGTTATACTCTCCCCTCTAATCGAAATGACCAGGACCTAGGGACAGCTCCTACATTAGCAGTGGAAGCTGTCACTTTCCTTATACTGCCGTGCATGTTCAGTGTAACTTCGGAATTGATTTAAAATTCAGGAATAACTTTTTTTTTTGTTTGTTCTTGCCATGGAGTATGTACACTCGCCAGAGAGAGGGAGAGAGAGAGAGAGAAAGTGCAAAATCACCCTCCGCCCCAGAGGACAGGTATATTACAATCCCTTCTTCTCCATTCTCCGCTCAGGATTTTGAGCACAGATAAACACGCACCCAGTGTGATTTTTAAGCCACTGGGTCTGTGACTCAGACTGTGGTCATCCATGTGGGAATTCAGTGCCTTACCTGGTTACCTCCAGGATAACTTTTTAATTAATTAATTAATTTTTAACTCACAAAGCTATCTACATCAGGATTTGCTGTGTTTGATGAACCTTCTTGAGATTTGTTTATTTTCCTAGTTAAAGTCACTAGTCTTTGTGATTAAATAAAATGTAATTAAATAAATAATTTCCTTGACAACCTTATATACTAGAAATTATTAATCAAAACACAATATGTGTTAGGATAAGCATTTTTTTAGAAAATGTGACTCACCAAGATGAATTTGGTAAGTAACAGAGCAGGGATATGAACTCAGGTTCAACACATTCTTTGTTTAGGATTTTTCAAAATATATAGGGAAATTTTGGATTCACCTGATGTTCCTCTAACAATCCCCAGACAGAAGTCTTTGGTGACTTTCACTTACAAAGAGGTACCTGTGAATTCTAATGTCCATGAGTTGAGGTAAGTGCTTGGTATTCCATGTTGACCTAGTTAGATGGAGCATGGGCCACTGCAGAGGGCATGAGCAGGAGTAGCCCCAAGGAGGAAATATTTTCTTAGGGTTTGCTATAAGGATAGCTCTATTGATCCACCTTAGATAAATAGAGATAGATCCTTCATTTGTTCCAAATGGAGAAGAATTCTCATGCTATTTCTAGGTATCTCACATTTAATTCTATACCACTTAATAGTGTTGGTGAGTAGAAAATAAATTAGGTTGCTTTGAAATATTTCCCTAATTTTTCTGAACTTATACTTCATATTTCTCTGCTGGGCTTTAGTGAAAGAAGATCTTGTGAGACAGCTCTTTGATACGGCTACAGTGACTCCAGAGAGCCAGGGCAAGACTGACTTCCCGTACCCTGATAAGCTAACTTTTTTGGGTGCCTTTAGTTCTAAAAGGAAAGAGTTGTGTGTTTGAATAATGATGCATACGATGCATTAAGGAGGAGAAATGTATTTGTCATTAGGGGAAAGATTATCATTTTGGAAACCTGAATAGTGAATGATTCTTAGGAAGAAAATTCAACAAGCTAATTAGTAGCAAACTTGTGGGATTTAGTCTATGATTAGTGGCTTTTTGTAAAGGAATTGGGGGTGAGGTCCTTTTACCAGCCTCTTCAGTACTTGAGGATATAATAGGTACTAGTAATAATAGGTAACACTTATTAAATGCTTACATTATGTTAAGTACTGTGGTAGGGACTCATGAATAATCTCATTAAATCTTCACAAATCCCTATGAAGGAGGCCATGTCATTAACTCCTTTTTATAGGTAAGCACAGTTAGTTTCTCAGTTCCATAGACGGTATCTGAGTCTGCCTCCTTGGTTTCCAAAGAGGCAGCTCCTCCCTGCCTGATGGGTTATAAAAAGAAAACTCACTTCCCCTACAAAGAAGGAGAGAGACTCCTGGATGCTGGGTTTGGTTGGCTCTCTCCACTGTGCCCAGTAAGTCCTGAGAATCCATTTCTGGAGCCCCAAGTTTTGAACATATGCAGCAGTAAACCAGTTGTAGGTGATTGCAAAGGCAAAGGCCTTGTTGTGGTCGAGGATCATCAACTTTTACTGGTTTGGGGTGAACAGGCAGATCTGGGGAAATAAGGCAGGAGAGAGGCAAGGTTGGTTAGCGTGGACCACCTGACTACGTTTGGATTCAAGGTTTGGAAACATGGTTTCTATCACTTTGAAATATCTAAATTATTTTTGTAATTTGAGTCATGATTTCCTCCTCTACATTTATGTATAGGAAATAGAAAAGTAAGTTGAGACAGAGTCCTGAGTATTCAATAGGCTGTATGTATATATATGTGTGTGTGTGTGTGTGTGTGTGTGTGTATGTATATATATATATATATATATATATATATAATTATATAATTACAGGTTCTTCAAGCTTAGAGTGGAGGCTGACAAAGTATGGCCCATGGGTCCAAATGTACTTCCATCTGTTTCCATCAACAAAGTTTTATTGAAACATAGCCCTGTTTGTTCGTGTATGCATTATATATGACTGCTTTACGCATACAACAGTTCAGTAGTTACGACAGAGAATGTTTGCCTAAAATACTAACTTCCTGACCCTCAGGTGGGATTTTGGTCTCAAACCTGTGAGAGCTAGAACTTCTCTTTCCTCCTTAGTCTGAGACCTGAGTTAGAGGCATCCCCATTTCCATTGCTTCCTTATTCCAGCCCGTCACTGTGATTTTGTCAGAACAAGCAGTATTGAAAGTTCCTCTAAGGCTTGGAACAGGGCAGTTTAAGTAGTTTCCTTCCAGTGAATAATGATAATGTCGATTATCAGACAGTAAGAATAACAGGAAGCAGAGTAAATATAAAAAGTAGCGATTCAAAATGCTTAAGAGGTAACATATAGCAAAAAATTCATGTTTGGCAAAAGTCAAAGTAGAAGTAAAATTACTTCATCAGTTAAAAATATAAATAAATAAAGCAAAACCCTGGAATATTTAAAGTATAATATATATAATAATAAAGAGCATTATTTAGAAGTCATGAGCTCAATGTGCCAATGTAATAATTCTGTCTTTATTGTTAATCATTACTTGGTAAAGTATTTCCTAGTATTCTGCTCTAGGCAGGGAAGGAATTTAACCAAAGAGATATAATTCCATTTCTATTGGCTAGACTTTGCAGTTAAAGTCATCACTTTAGTAATCAAATTACTAAAATAAAGTCAAGCTATTTTAGTATAGCAAGACAAATTTATCTTCCTTTAGAATATCTTTAGAGATGATAAAATGACATACAAAGACCTGTGCTAAGAAATGCATTTACTTCTGACAAAACCCCCAAATTACTAGAAAGATTTGATTTGAAGTAGAAAACACATATTGTTGGATTCTTTATGGAATAGTAATATACCACCAAATAGAATGTGATTTTACACAGTATTGAGTATGCTCTTAGAAAGATGATTTTGTAAACACATTTGAAAGAACGTAATTTGAATGTAAATGTAGTCTTTGTTAACATTTTATAGTTTCATGAATTTCAATGATGTCAGAAGAGATGAGTTGGTGAATTGGAAGAAAAATATATATTTTTTCTTCTTGATAAAATAGAGAAGTTCAGTAAAAGAATCCAAATTCATAGTCTCTGATTCTGCTATGGTCTGAATGTGTCCCCTCAAGTTCTTAAAGTTTGGTTGTGACAGGATTAGGAGAATGAAAATGTAAGCCAAATTTGCATTATGAGATGGGCTTTTGGGAGGTGATCTAGAATTAAACTCATGATTAAATCCTAGTGGGTTTATGAGGAGAGGAAATGAGACAGACACAAGAATACAGACATACATGTGCTGTGTCACTAAAGGACAGCCTTCATCGTCTCAGGACTCTGCAGGGAGTCTCCATGCACAAAACTCTCATTGGATGTAGTGCCTTGACCTTGAACCTCCTGAACTGTGAGCTACAAAAACCTCTATTATAAATTACTCAGACTGAGGTACTTCTGTTATTAGCAACAAAAAAATGGACTAAAACAGATTTTAAATCAAGCATGTGTTTGGCTGAAGAGATTTCTGGAATGCAGTGCTTGGCTCTGCACGTGACAGGGATCTGGGCGCATGAACAACTAACAAATAGAAGGCCACAACTGAGATATTTTACAGGATGTACTAAATGAATTAGAGAAATTTAATCATGGAAGAAGGAGGTTTGGGGAGGATATTTGAAGAAGAGTTTATCCATAAGGCCTAATCAATAGAATTAGAACCAACATTATATAAATACGGTTGAAATTTAAGGAAAACAGATTTATGATCAATGTTCAGAAGAATTCAGATGAAGGATTTAAAAAATGGAATGTATGATTTCTAGAAGTGATGAGTTTCCCATGCCTGTGATGTGCATATGCAGCTATTTGAAGAGGTAGAATTCTGAATTTTGAAGAGATGTAAGAGGTTATAAAGGAAATCATTAATGAAACATATTAAAATTCTTCATCATACACAAAAACTTCAAAGTATGATAGATATATAAACAAGGACATAAATAATGTTAATGTCTACGTAAGCAGACAATTCGTACATGATGGAATAAGCAACTGAATATGTTTAGCCTCACAGACATTTAAAGAAATTCAATTTAAAGCAGAAATGTACCATTTACACCTATAAATGAAACACACTAGAGGACTAAAATGAAATTGACAATATTCAATGGTGGCAAGGTTATTTTATAATTAATTCCTTATATTGCTGATGGCAATTTATATTGATATAGCCTTTGGATAAGAAGTACAAAAATGAAATATCATCATGTATAACAGTTTCTAACTTGCTTCATTAATTCTATTCTTGATATCATCTAAAGGAATAACTTTCATGATATGAATTATAGCACAATATACAATAGTGAAAAAGTTATAAGGAAAAAACTCTATTTCCAACAAACCAATGAAATATTTACCAGTGATTAAACTTTTATGTTTCTAATAATTTTATTGTAAAAATTGTTTGCAATAACATGCCATGGAAAGGTAGAAATAAAAATGACACATACCAGGACTGTAACAATGTAAAATATGTAGGCATAATGAGAAAGAGCAAAGAGAAATAAACTAAAAACAGTAGCAAAGGTGATGAGATGTTAATGCTTATTTTTGAAAGAATTTTTCTAAAGAAAGAGTATTATGTTTACTTAAATAAATAATTAGGAAATTAGGAATGGAAACTTTTTAAATATTATACGGTATACTTCATTTTATTTTATTATTTATTTATTTATTTATTTTAGAGTCTTGCCATAGGATGTGTGCACTTGTTGGAGAGAGACAGAAACAGATAGGGGGAAGTGAGAAATAACGCCGGTGGCGGGATGACCACCTTGCAATCCCCTCTCCTCCATTCTTCCCTTGGGATTTTGGGCATGCACATGCACATGGGCCCAGTGTGTTTCTCATGTTGTTGGGTCCTGAATTTAAACAGCAGAGTTTGCCATGTGGGATCCAGCACCTTAACCTCCATGCACCTGCCAGTCTACCAGGTATACTTTCTAAAGCTGTACTTTGACAAATCTGTAATATTCATACATGCATGTGAAAACGCAACTAACTGGCTTAGTTTATAGGATATATATATATATATATATATATATATATATTTGAATAAACGTGTATATATATTAATATATTTTAAATGGAAATATAAATACATTTTTTCAACTTATAAATTATTTTTTCTGAATGTCAGAAGTTCACAGTTTTATTCAAAATATCTAGAATGTGTGGAATAATAGAAAAAATATTAGCAGCACAGTTAGGTGTCCTGTGGACCTGGCACCTTCTGCCACTCCTCAGAGACATTATCATAATTTGGTGTTTGCTATTCCCATGCATTTTTAAATACTTGCACTTGCATAAATACATCCTTGCACTATACCTTGGTTGTTTTTCACAGTTATATATTTTATATAAATGCCTTATTATGCATATATATTCTGCAACATGTATATTCTGCATTTTGTTTTTTCTACATATTATTTCTGACACTCATTCATGTTGCTATATGTACTTTTTACAATTTTCATTGCTGTATTCTAAAATAAGAGCATGTAGCATTTGCTCATCAGTCTATTGATTGATATTTGAGTGGTTTCAGAGTGTTGTTACTTAATGCTGTTATGAACATCTATGACACGTCTTCTTGGACACGTACGTGAGAATTTTTCTATATCAGTGCTGTGCAATGGACTTTCTAGGATAGAAATATTAATTGCGCTAGGTACTAGCCACTAACCTTGAGACAGGGTGATTATTAAGCCCTTGAAATGTGACTCGTACACCTGAGCAACTGAACTTTAAAATTTAATTTAATTTAAATTTACTGTCTACAAATGACCAGCGTTTCCTGTACTGCACTGTACAGTCCGAGATTACACATATTACATCTACATGAAGAGTACGTGCTAAGTCATAGGGTACCCGCCGCCAACTTGGGATATTATAAAACCGTCCTCCAAAGCAGTTCAGAGACATGGATCCCGTGACTGGTGGGCGAGAGACCCTGATGTTTCCTCTTGCCCAAAATTGATGTTATCCTACTTTTTTTTTTTTTTTTTTTTTAAGGCTTTTGCCATAGAGTATGTGCTTGTGCTGGAGAGAGACAGTGAGAGGGGAAGTGAGAAATCACCCCCTTTACCACTCCCGGCAGGTGGCCACACTACAATCCCTTTTCTATTCTTCTCCTGGAGTTTTGGGCACCCACACACATGCACCCAGCATGATTTTCAAACCGTCTGGTCCAGGTTCAGACTGCGGTTGGCCACATGGGAGTTTCAGCCACCTGTATACTTGGAGGGAGAGATGGGAGTTTCAGCCACCTGTACCCTCGGAGGGAGAGAATTACCAGCAAGAGGAATCGTGTGCCCATCATTTCCTGTCCACCCAATCTAAACTGTCATCCCTGTCCATCCCCTTACTCCATTTGTCATGAATGTGTTGGGAACATGCAAAATCCTCCCTTTTAGTTAATTTGTGATACACAGCAAGTTGCTACCATCCATATTCTCCCCACTGTGCAACTCTAGAAACTGTCCCTCCTATTTACCTGCAGTTTTATTTCTGTTAACCAGTGTCTCTCTAGCCCCCTGTCAGCCTTCCCTGCCTTCTGCAGTCATTCTTCATCCCACTCTGTGGGGCCAGTCTTTTCACCTATTTAACATAGTACAATTTAATGATCATTTTGTGATCTATACTTCTTGTATCTGTTTTAAAATATCCTGAGGCCCCAAAAATACCTTTTCATTTTTTCATAAATTTATTTTATTTTTCACATTTGGGGCTTTCACCTATGTGGAACTGATTTGTATAAACAAGGATATATTTTGATGTTTTCATTTTCTCATAGCCAATCATAATCAATTTTTTATAACACCATCTTTTTGTTGTAATTTTCATCCCAGATCAAGTACTCATATGTGCATGGATGGTGTCTCACACTTTCCTAATGCTAATATGTGTGTGTGTATGTGTGTATGTATGTTACACACACATCTAGCTTGTTTATCATGCAGCAAAGGTTCTTAACTCCTATAGCTTTATCCCATCTGATATAAGTAGAGCAAGTCTCCCCTCTCCCCAAATAAAATTCTTCAAAATATTCATGGCTATTCTTAACCACCTGTTTTTCTATAATAGTTTAGAATCACCTTAAAAGAGCTGCTTTTGGGTTAGCGTAAAGGCTATGTCGCTGGACTCCCACGTAGTCGACCGCGGTTCGCGTCCCGGACCCAGTGGCTTAAAACTCATGCCGGGCGCGTGTGCGTGCGTGCCCAAGATCCCGAGAGGAGAATGGAGGAGAAAAGATTGCGGCGTGACCATCCCCCCTGGGGGGTGATTTCTCGCTTTCTGTCTTTATGTCTCTGTCTGTCTGGCGAGCGCACGCGCCCTATAGTGAAAACCTCTCAAAAAAAAAAAAAAAAAAGAGAAGAGCTGCTTTTGGGACTGGCAGTTAGCATAATGGCTATGTCGCTGGACTCCCATATAGTCGACCGCAGTTCGCATCCGGACCCGGTGGCTTATACTCACGCCAGGTGCGTGTGCGTGCGTGCCCAAGATCCTGAGAGGAGCATAGAGGAGAAGGGATTGTGGTGTGGCCATCTCCCCAGGGGTGATTTCTTGCTTTCTGTCTCTCTGTCTCTCTCTGTCTGGCGAGCGCACGTACCCTATAGCAAAAATCTCCCCTCCTCCCCCCAAAAAAAGAGCTGCTCTTTTTTTCTTACTAGAACCACTGAAGAGAATTGACATTTTATTTTGTGATATTTAGTCTTCCTATCCATCTCTTCATATTTAGTTGGATCTTCTTTAATGTTAAATCCCTTTGCTTCTCACTTATCGCCCTCCTGTTACCCTCCTTCTCCAAACCGCTCTCATCTCGTTGGAGTCCTGTGGGATGAACGTGTATCCTGCTTTCCCATTTAACAGCCTCCCATGCCATCACCCTTCACCTCCATCTATTCTCCACATGGTAGCTAGAGCGATTCTTCAAGCTATCAGATTATGACACAGCTATGCTTAAAACACTCCCCAACATCCATCAGACTAAGAATAAAACCTCTTAACCCCTGAACATGGTATAGAAAGACATAACTTTGTTACCAGTCACTCCTCTGTATCTTCCACAAGTTTCAGCATGCTCATTTTACTCAAAACACATTCATTCGGGGACCAGCAGTTAGTATAATGGCTATGTCGCTGGACTCCCACATAGTCGACCACAGTTTGAGTTCCAGACCCGGTGGCTTAAACTCACGCCGGGCACGCGTGCGTGCGTGCCCAAGATCCCGAGAGGAGAATGGAGGAGAAGGGATTGCGGCATGGCCATCCCCCCTGGTGGGGGTGATTTCTCGCTTTCTGTCTCTCTGTCTCTCTCTCTCTGTCTGGCGAGCGCACGCGCCCTATAGCAAAAACCTCTCCAAAAAAAAAAAAAAAACCAAACAAACAAAAAACACACACATTCATGCATGCTCCCATCTCAAACCTGGACGCACAATTCCTTCTGCTGGTAATTCTCTCTCACCAGGTGCACAGGTGACTCGCTCCCTTGTTTCACTCAAGAATTTCCTCCAAAGCAACTTTATCTTAGAGAGGACTTCCTGCCCACCTATCTATCATCCCTATACATATCATCAGTCTAACCTGCTTATTTTATTTTTTTTTTTCTATAGCACTTAGCACCACCTGACAACGAATCTATTATTTGGTAATCTTTTTCACCTATTAGGATGTGTACTTCCTGGGAAGGCAGCAAGTGAAGATTTTTGCATCATTAACACTTGATTCACCGTGGCACCTGGATGCTCCCCCTCAATGGCTGTCACAGTGAAGTTGGCTTCTGGTGTAGCCTCCTTAAACAGTGATCTAACAGTGTGAATCTCAAAAAGATCTGGTGCATATGGGTTTATTTATCCTCCACAGGGTCACACCTCTCCTCCAATCAACTTGTATATTCCTATTTTTAAAGAAAAGTATGCTTTCAATTTTTCCTTATTTATAACTGATTTTGTGAGGGAGAAAGGAAGTAACTCAAAAATAAACTATCACTTCTATTTTAATGTATAGTCAAACTCTTATTTCAGACTGCCTTTTTTTATGGTTCCTAACACTGGAGATAGATAGAAGAGCATCTTTTTTTTAAAATAATTATTTATTTTATTTTTTTATTTATTCATTCACTTATTTTTTAATTTGACCAGAGAGAGATAGAGGGTGAGAGTGAGAGAGAGAGGAAGTGAGTGCAAGCCACCAGATTCAGGACTTGAACCCTGGTCTGCCATGTGGGAGTGTCTTAACCACCACGCCACCTGCTGGTCCCCAGAAGAGCATTTTTTTTTTTGAGAGGTTTTTCATAGGGCTGCGCTCGGCAGACATGAGAGACAGAGAGACAGAAAGCGAGAAATCACCCCCCAGGGGGGATGGTCACGCCGCAATCCCTTCTCCTCCATTCTCCTCTCGGGATCCTGGGCACGCACGCACACGCGCCCGGCGTTTGTAAGCCACCGGGTCCGAGACGCGAACCGCGGTCGACTGTGGGAGTCCCGACATAGCCATTACGCTAACTGCCGGTTCCCGAAGAGCATTTTTTTTTAAAAGAAGCATTTTATTTAGCTTTATTTAACTTTATTTATTTATTTATTTTAATTTGACCAGAGAGGGACAGATTGAGAGAGAGAGAGAGAAAGTGAGAAAGCAAGCCACCAGATCCAGGACTCGAACCACTGTCAGCAATGTGGTTTTCAGCATCCTTAACCACGATGCCACCTGCCAGCCTCAGAAAAGCATGTTTTTAAATGAAATATTTTTTGGTGACAGTAATAAATTGTGCCACCTCTCATTCAAAATAAAGGAAAATTTCAGTCTGTCATATAAATCTCTATGAAAAATAATGTAACCTCTGTGTGTGTGTGTGTGTGTGTGTGTGTGTATGTGTGTATATATATATATATATATATATATATATATATATTTCTATAAGCCACTAATAAGTTCATATACATATATGTGTGTGTGTGTATAAAACCCCTATATGTGTCTACAAGTCATATATGTATGTATATGAGCATATATATGTATATATATATATGAGAGAGAGAGGTCTACAAGCCACTAATATGCTCATAAACAATCTCTATAAAGAATGATTTAACCCTATATGTGTGTGTATATATGTGTATATATATATATGTATATATGTGTGTGTGTATATATATATATATATATATATATATATATGGGTCTACAAACCACTGATATGCTCATGTACATATGTGTGTGTGTGTGCGTGTGTGTGTGTGTGTGTGTGTATATACATATACATATATACATACATACATCGGGAGAGTTGTCCCACACTCCTGGCTAATAGAAGGAACACAAGAAACCATGACTCGTAATCCTAGTCTAGACTCTGCCAGTAGTTTTATTTTTTCCAATTTATGTCACCACAAATGTGAAGTCACTATAGCCCAAGGCACTTCTGTCTTTCTACCTGCAGGTCTATTAAGTAAGGGCAATTATTCTGCAAAGGAGTGACTATTTCTTTGTGGAAGATACTGCATTCTAAGACAGAAAACAGTGCATTGATAACAAAAGGTCAGCACGAACACAAGAAGCCTGCTTCACTGCAATGGCCACTGCTGAGGCAAGTGGTCCAGGTGCCACAGTGAGCAAAGTGTGGGCAGAGCCTCCGCATCCACTTACTGCCTCAAGGGAGCCTTTTGGCATAAAGCTCTCAGAGATCATTTACTACTGCACCAGGAGCACTCTCATTTGCAAAAATTTAAAACAAAAAGCCTTGCTCAGAAAACCATTAGTATCCTCACAGCTTAAGCACTGACTAAGGCTAACCAGGCTGAGAGGACTGGGAGCATGCAGATGTCTGAGAGGTGAGCTGACCTTCAGAGGAACTCCTAACTAGTCAGCAGGCGGGGCTTTGATAGATGAGGTAATGCTTAGTGAACTGAACCTCATCTTTTATTCAGTACACGTTACCTCAGCTTTGTTCAACTGAATAACTTCTGCTATTCCAACACTCTAGAGTATTGACTGCCGTTGCAGAGCTTTGATATACCGTTTGTTTAGTAAAGGCAATTACAGGGTCTCAACTCTGACTACAGATAACCAAGTTATTTGGAAGATGAAAGGGGTTCCATGATATTGCAATATAATTGAACAAACCCTCGACTCCCTTTACCAGCATATATGATAGAGCAAAAGTGCAATATGGAGGGAAGGAAATGAATATAGGGGTACTATATATTAATTACCAAAGAGTCATGTTTAAATATTTTTGTGCCCTTTTTTTGGCAGAAAAGAATAAATAAAGGAAATGTAGTAAAGACTACTGCCTTCAATGTTTTCTCATAAAGGAGCAAAGCACCATCAAATTTAATTCATGCTTCTTAGATCTCACTTTCCTGTAATGTTGACATAACTCAACGATGGCATTTCACCAATTATCACCAGAGTGAGAAACAAGGCATTAACTCCCTCTTTTTCAAGGAACAAAGTTCTTAAGAAAAAATTGATTACTGCTTGCTGGGGTCTGCAGATAAAATAATAATTCTCTGGGGTTCTACTATTTATGGAATAAACCTTGAAGGGAAAAAAAATTCCATCTGAACACATCTATTGCCTTAGTGGTTCCTGCAAGATCATAGTTTCACCCCCTTTATTCTCAATGCTATGAGTTTTATTTAATTCAATGGTATATATAAACCAGAGGTGTACAAGCCACTAATATGCTCGGAGCTATACGAAGATTTATAAAGGATCTGGAATATGATGTCCCAGCCTTGCTTCTCCTTCCAGAAAGACATAAAGTATCTAAATGATGAATATGTTTGTATATGGGCATACACACACTTTCTTACTCTCCTCATAAAAATGAGTAAAGTATATTTTTTCAGAAATATTCATAAAAAAATCTCAAATGTATAGAAGAAAAAATAATCACATGTATAAACTTCAAAATAACTGATATCCATTTAGAAAATAAATTGTTATTTACTATAATAATATAGCTGAAAAAAGTAAACCTTATGTTCTGCTGAAATTTTAAATTAATTGTAAAAAAGGCCACAAGAAAAAAAATCATTTATGACAAATTGAGGGCATATAGTTATTTGAATTTACATATTTGATATTATGCATGGCAAAGTATTAAGACATTTATGAATTGTCTTTCAGCTCAGCTTGTGTTAGGTTGTTTCCATAGCAATGGTGAGGGGATAGTTAAAAGCCACTTTACCATTAATGTAGCATGTGGTTGTCATCTCTTGTCTTTTTCCATTTTTGTTTTAAATAAAATTGTCTCTCTGTAAGTACAAATTAATTTGATAACGCACGTATTTGCTTTTCACCCTTGTGTGAAACCTAAGAACTGTACAGTGTTGGATTAGTGTTCTTTATTGGATATTAGCTTGTTTTATTTTTCCAATGAGATTCTGGTGCATCAAGAAATTTAACATGTGATATCATAATCCTTCCTAACATTGGGAGTCTTTATACTTTTCTATCAAAATGTGCAGGACCAATTCTTGAAGCTATTCCCAACCCTCACATATTCCCTTCTTTGTGTGTATCAGTCAGAGTCCTGGCAGCAAACAGATGGCACACTCAAGCTGGAGGACTGAAGTTTAACAAAGGGAACATTTATAAAAATGTGTCTGAAAACAGGAAAACCCAAAAGAAACACAGCAGGTACGTCCCAAGGGTAGACTAGCCAGAATTGTCACTATCCCCAAGCCAGAACATAAAAACAGTAAAGTTCCAGAACCTGGAGATGGTGTTAAAATGAGAGGGCCACCTGTTGGGACATGGAGCCTTCAGTAGGTGACACAGCCAATCATGGTACTGACCTGGCAGGGAGGGAGCCAACAGAATAAATGCAAACCTCACCGCCTTCTAATATGCTGCCGGGATTCCACACTGCGGTATAATAGAAACCAAACTCGAATCAAGACAACAAGAGAACCCACTAATACAGTCTATACAGGATATCCCCCCAGGATACAGAATAAAGTAAAAAAGGTGAAATGGAAGATCAGGAGAAGCAGAATAGAGGTATCCATGACACCCTCTGCGTAAGTAAATAATTTAGTGAAAATCACTTTTCAATTTTTTGAAATAGCGTAGCGGGAGTTTTTCATCCGCAGCACTAAAAAGCAATTTGAATGTTGAACCATCTGTAAAAATGAGGAACAGATTAAATAGGACACTCAGACTCACATGTGTTATAAGGTAAGAGAAATATTTATTTAATTTTGCACAAGAACGAGCTTATACTGAACAAATTCAACCAAATAATATTAAGTGCAGTAAAACAAGGAAATAAGGATGATTCCTCCTGTTAGAAAATATTAAGTAACCATGCCTGTGCATTATTTTTTTTATCATTACAATAACTTGTTTCAGATTTCTTTTCAGCGAGTGTACTGTACATTACATGTTATAGCTTCTTTGCATTTGAAAATATAATTCATTCACTGCCTTACATTTTATTTTCTGCAGTGAGAAACCTAACTGATGGGTGAAGATTCTGATCTAGAGGAAAATTTTCTGCACCAGTGAAGCTGGAGGCTTTCGCAGATCCCTTGGGCCCAGGCTTTCCACCCAGGGTCATGATGCCGTGGTGTGCATTCCACACCCATTCTGCTACATGGACACAGTTGAGGCAGCACTAGGGTCTAGCTTTGCCTCTATAACTTTCCTTTTGTGATTTTTCTCAAGCTCCACAAATTTCATAATTGAAAGTTCACTCAGCTATTAATGAAGCTGCATTTAGCTGCCCACAAATCATCCAATTGAAGTTTTAATATTTTTTGGTCTTTTTAATGAAAGAACATTCTTTAAACAGAAATCTCCCATGAGACAGTTACTTCACAGTTCCTGAAGGCACTGTGGATCCACTGAGCAACAGATGTGGCCATTCTAGAGAAAGAAATGGAAAAAAGAGCAGAATATGAATTTTTAAGCCATTAGTAAATAGTCACACATATTACTGATACTCACAGACTTAACTGTATATAAACTTTCCCCAACTTAACGATGGTTGGCTTTGGCTTAGTGATAATTTCTACTTTACTACAGTTTATTGGGAGTATTACATGCATTTTTATTTATAATATTTTTGACTTATGATAGCTTTAGCAGGATACAGTCCCATTATAAGTTGGGAGCATCTGTAGTTCATTTGGTATTTTGGCATTCCTGAAAGTTCAATGGTCTAATCACTTTCCAGGACTCTACTCTTACAGAACCAATGTTATGCCCAGCAATTTGTGGCAACTCATAGACTGGCACAAGGCATCCTCTGTATCACAATAATCTTTTAATTTATTTATTCAAAACATGTATTGAGTATATTAAGCACTAAGTAGATTGACAAATAAAGTAGACATGATCACTATTCTCACAGAGTGGGGTTTATAGTTTATTGTGGCAGAAAAACAGTAAGTACCATACAATCAAAAATGGGGAAAGGGCTAGAAAGGTGCTATGGACTGGATGTGTCTCTGCAAATACATGCATCGAAACCCTACTCCCCCACCATGATGTTATTAGGAGGTGACGTTTTGGGGAGACAATTAGGGCATACTTGTGGGGCCCTCATGAATGGAAATAATGCCCTAATTAAGAGACATGGAAAAGTTTCTCTCTCTTTCTCTCTCTCTCTCTTTTCTATGATGTGAGGATATAAATAGAAAACAGCCATCTGCAATGAGGAAAAAGGCCCAAACCAGATACTAGATCTGCCAGTGCTTTGATCTTGGACTATGAAAAATGAATTTTTCAGACTTCAAAACTGTGAGAATGAATTTATGTTGTTTAAGCCACTCAACGTATAGTATCTGTTATAGCAGCCCAAATGGATTAAGATGAAAAGAAATAAACTAGATGGTATTATGAAATTAATAAAATACTGCGTTACAGTGATTGAGTGGCCATGGGTAGATTTCTGTAGAGGTTATATTTACACCAAAACCTGAAGACAGTTGAATGAAAAGGCAGGTCAAAATCACAGGGAACAGCATGAGGAAAAAAGCTTTGAAATAAGAGAGTTTTGTGTACTGAAAAAAAATGTGGAAAGGTCTAGGCGAGAATTTTAAGTTGGTAAAGGAAACTGTAGAGATGAAATAGGAGAAATAGGGAAGGGCCAGCTATATATAAATTAATTAGTTTTTCATAATATAGTATCAAAACAATGTTGTGTATTACAAAGAAGAAAAATCCTATGGTAGTCTTGATTCCTTGCACTTTTACTTTTCTCAGCTGCTAACTAATAATAGTGATGTTAATATCGTCACTACAATCATAATGATGATAATATCCTTCCACTTCTTGAGTGTATACTCTGTGTCAGACACTTTGCTAGGCATTTTAAATACATTATGTAATTTCAACTTCACAGCATTTCCAGGGGGATCGCTATTAATAGTCACGTTTTTTAGATTCAGAAACTGAAGATCAGATGGCTTAAATACCAAGTCCAAAATCATACAGCTAATAAATGGCAGAAGTGTGACTAAAACTCAGGTTAGTCTAACTCTAAAATTCATCCTCTATTCTATATTTTCTCTCAGATAATTGACTTTGGATTATTGAAATACATTATACTTTAATATGATAGTCAAAAGTGCCTTTGTTTCTTTAAGAGAAAACATTACAAAGAAGATACTCTAGTCTTTGTTAAAGCACTTCAGCTGAGGGTCAAAACCAGTCTATACCCAAGAAGAGTATCATTAATTTAACATAATCCTTTTTCTTTCTAAATTATTAAGCAGCATTCTTATTCTGGCATTAAGAGAGAGATCCAACCATCTCTAGGACCTTGAGTGACATTTAAAACCGTTATCATCACATTCACAGGTGTTAAACTAAACTATTCTGGTTTAAAATGGCTGATGTACTCCCACATTTGGATACCTATGGATAAGCTGAAATCATACAGGTTAGGGCATTTTATTTATTTATTTTTTTGCTAGTTACTAAGTTATGGCCAGTCACGCTAGTCAAACTTCAGTCAGTCACAAAAAGCCCACTTTTTAGGCTGTTTGTGTAGCCTACCTTGCACTTATAATCAATGAACTCTCTACCTCACTCCCTCACTTACATTTTTGTATGACACTTTCCTTTTTACTGCACACGTCACTTTCCTGTTCCACCTACATATATTCTTTGTAAACCATGCAGCTAGCCCTTTTCTCTTGGAATCATCTTCTGGGAGGCCGTCTTATTTAAATCGCCTGCCCTTTGTTTAAATAAACTCTGTTAAATTTTGGTTTGTCTAAATTTGTGTTTAACATGGGCATAGGTCTTCTGACCATAACTGGTTCTGTGATTTTTCCTAAGCCATTGTTCCAATGAATTGAGGGGTGTACCAGTTCTTGAGACTGTAAGTTCCTCAAACTGTAAGGCTTTTCAGCATAAACAAAGTTAGGGAATTTCTGGAGTCTTCTATTATTGAATATAAAACTAGCATTACGGTCATATGAGGAAGAAGCCATTATGTTTCCTAAGTATGTTTTAAAAAGGGACTATTTATTTTCCAAAATCTTCTAGGGATATTTTTCTTATTCCTTATCAATATGTCCTATTAACACAGGACAAATGTTCTACAAACCATATCATTGGCAACTCCTTACTTAGGGAAGCATAGTTCATACATAAAGATAATAAAACATCCCACTGGAGTTTCAGTTTCATCCTTTCATAAGACAAGCCCTGGGAACCAGCAGTTAGTGTAATGGCTATGTCGCTGGACTCCCACATAGTCAACCGCGGTTCGCACCCTGGACCCGGTGGCTTAAAACTCACGCTGGGCGCATGTGCGTGCGTGCCCAGGATCCCAAGAGGAGAATGGAGGAGAAGGGATTGCGGCGTGACCATCCCCCCTGGGGGGTGATTTCTCGCTTTCTGTCTCTCTGTCTGTCTCTGTCTGTCTGGCGAGCGCACACGCCCTATAGCGAAAACCTCTCCAAAAAAAAAAAAAAAAAAATCAAGATTAAAAGACAGTCAACTTTTCATTTTCCTTTACAATGACATATATACATATATACACACATGTATATATGTGTATGCTTTATGTATATACATGCATACTTAATCTAACTACTTAAGAGAGTACACTTTCATATTTATTTTTCTTTTCAAGTTTATATTTTTCTTTCATAGCGAGAAAAAAAAAAAAGACGGAGAGAGAGAGAGTACTCCAAACAGGGTCTTGAGGCCGATTCACCCAGCTTCAGCCAGCCTGGGACCATGGCCACATGCGTGTTTGATGTACTCAGGGTGAGACTCTGAGACTCTCCACCTCCGTCAGCCCGGCAGAGCCTTACACTGTACCATAGTGTCAATACCTGGCACTCATATTTTTTCATTATATGTAATTATGATGATATATAATCATAACTTTATCTTTTTTAAAAGCATTATTTTTACTTTGATGGTGAATAATACCATGTAATTATTAATATATAAAAATTATAATAGGACATAATATTTGCTATTATAGATCATATGAGTATTAATATACCATATATTTGCATTATATGGCGTTACCAAAATTTTACAATTTTCTATTGTTTAACATTTTGGTTTCTTTATTAATTGTACATGGCAATCTTAAGAACATTGTCATGCATGTAGCTTGATTTATAGCTTTGATTATTTCTGTAGGTCAGATTCTTAGACTCAGGAATGAAGAAACAAAAACTATGTGGGGGGTGTGTGTGTGTGTAAATGGGTGGCATATGTTTGACTTTTGAAGTGTATTTTTCAATGATGGTAACAGTGTTATAAAAATAACAATTCCAGGGACCAGCAGTTAGTGTAATGGCTATGTTGCTGGACTTCCACGTAGTCGACCGCGGATCAAGTCCCGGACCCAGTGCTTAAACTCATGCCGGGCGCATGTGTGTGTGTGCCCAAGATCCCGAGAGGAGAAGGGATTGCGGCGTGGCCATCCCCCCTGGGGGGTGATTTCTTGCTTTCTGTCTCTCGTCTGTCTGGTGAGCGCACATGCCCTATAGCAAAAACCTCTCCAAAAAAAGAAAAAAAAAAAATTCCAGTATATCTCTGTCAGCACTGGGATCATGAGGATTTTTTTTTTTTTTCTGTATAAAGTATATAAAAATAGTGATTTGTTATGTTACTTTATACTTAAGTTTCAATTTCTTAAACATTGGTTGATTTCCTCTTTTATTTTAATAATGGTACATTTTTAGTGAATTATATATTCATCCTTGGCTGACTTATTTATGAGAAAATAAGTATTTTTTATTTGTATATTTTTTTTTCTTTTCTTTTTTTTAAGAGAGAAAGATTTTTGCTTTAGGCTGCATGCGCTCTCCAGAGAGAGAAACAGAAATCAAGAAATTACCTCACGGGGGGATGGCCACACCACAATCCCTTCTCTTCTATTCTCTTCTCTGGAGTTTGGATAAACACACACATGTTCCTGGCATGAATTTTAAGTTGCCAGGTCTAGGACTCAAACTGTGGTTGACTCTGTGTGAGTTCAATGATGTAACTATTATGCCCTCTGCTGGTCCTAATTTGGATGTTTTTATTCTAATAAAAATCAAATCTGGTGAAATTATTTTTCTGGTCTCTAGTTATGACTTTTAAAAACTTATTTGTTTTATTAATTATTACATTTTGGGAAAATTTTGCTAAACAGTGTGTGTGCTCACTGGAGAGACAGATAGAGAGGAAGTGAGAAACACTCTCCATGGAGGATGGCCACACTGCAATCCCTTCTCTTCCCTTCTCCTCCTGGGATTTTGGACATGCACACACACACACACACCCAGTGTGAGTTTCAAGCTGCTGGGTCTGGGACTCAAATTGTGGTTGACTATGTGGGAGTCCAGGATCTTCACCATCATGCTGCCTGCTGGCTCTTAGTAGTGACTTATAATTTTGCTAATTTATCTGTAGAAGCTTGGATTTTTTTCTTTTTTAAGTTTTGTCAGAGGGTGCATGCACTCATCAGAGAGCAACACAGAGTGAGAAAGGAAGAAAGAGAACACACTCCACATAGGAAACGGTCATGTCCTTCCCAATCCCTTCTCTCCATCTCTCTCTCTCTCTCTGTTTAGGATTTTGGGCATGTTTGCAAATGTGCCTGGCATGTTTTTTCCAGCCACTAGGTCTGGGACTTGAACAGTGAAGTTAACAATGTGAGGTCGAGCTCCCTAAACCATCAAGCTATGCATTGGTTCTCTATTCTTTTCTTCGAGGTATATTTTATAACTCTTAAGTTTAAAAAAGTCATTTCTCTTTTAGAATTTTGATAAATATTTAATGATATATTTCCATTCTATTTTGAATGTTTAGCACTTTTTTAATGTGTGTGTGTGTGTGTGTGTATTATTTTAAGTGATAGAAAGCATGTGTGCAAGAGAAAGAAGAGAGAACCCTCCACAGGGTCTTGCCATGCTGCATCTCCTTCCTCCAGCTCTCCAGTGCCTGAGGGTCCTAGCTAGGCACACACATGTGACCTGGCATATTTCTCAGGAAGCATCTTTTCTTAACCTAAACATAAAAATTGAAGACATCTTTATAAGAGAAAGGAAAGTCTTCCCCTGTATCACCCAGCGAATCCCTAGTCCTCTGGTCTCATCTTCCTGAGGGGTTACTTACTCTGGAGTAAGTAAACGTTCGCATACTGTACAGCCTCTCAGCACAGCCCACCATTCCTTCAGAGTACTGCAGCTGTCTGGCTGTCTTTACCTGTGCCATCACTTGAATAATGGCTATTTACTCCACTACCAATAATAACATTTATTGAATGTTTAGTATAAATGTGTTGGCCACTACAAAACACTTTTTGTGTGGATCATTTCACTTAATTCTTACAGTGATCCACGTAAGAAGGTCCTATTATAATTCCCAGGGAGGTACTATTATTATTCCCATTTTTCAGGAAAGACAATTGAGCCTCAGAAAGATTAAAGTTTATCTGCTGACATCACATATGTGGTATGGTTGACCAGGCTCTGAATCCTGACCGCCTGGTTCCAGAGGCTGCATTCTTGGCTTCTAGACCTGCTCTGTCCAGGAGAACATTCAGTGGTGGCAGAAATGTTCTCCACATGTGGTAAACACTGTGTAGCCAGTAGCCACATGGGGCTATTCAACTGAAATGGGGCCAAAGTGACTGAGGAATTGAATTTTAAATTAAATTAGTTCAAATTTAAATAGACACATGTAGCCAGTGACCAGCAAAGGGGACAGAATAGCTCTAGACAATAAGCTACAAGACAATAATTTGCAGGAATGACCTTGTCTCGGTTTGCTTGTCATTACACCCTTGGTGTCAGCACAATGCCTCACACAGTTTGTATTGAATTGCATGTTGAATAAAAATGAATACCTCAGAGGTTGGAGGAATGGGATGGGGAAGAATAAGTAAAATCAGTGCTTTCAAAATGGACTTGTGAAGAATGCACCCACCAATGCAGTATCTGGAGCCTATTTGGCATAAACCTTGCTTTTCCATTTTTGTTTTGTTTTTGGTAAAGTTTACTTATTTATTTCGTTCACGACTGAGACAGAGAGATGGAGAGCCAGCACCCCAATAGGGTCCCAACAGCCCAATCCATCCTCAGCTCCAGCTTGTGCCTGTGTACTCAGGGAGGTATCCAGACGAGCCTGAACCTTCCCGTGTGGTAGCTTCACACAGCATTGCATCTTGTGCTGCACCATTGTCGGTCCCCCAACACGAATTTTGTTTTTGAAGTAACAGTAAATAAATGTGATAAAAATGAATATTTAGAATAAACTGGGTAAAATTGAGCACGCTCTTATAACTCATATTGAATAGGAAGGCAAAAGGGGAGAGGCATTAAATAGTCACTTCTAAGATGAGCACTTATCTGACATTAATATTCAAATATGCCTTAGGTAATTAATATATTTCTATTGAGAGCCAAAAGGTTCTAGTAGTTGTTTATCATGCAGTGAATGACCAGCTCATTTATGTTCTTCTTCTTTTTTTGTTTTTTTTAGAGAGAGATTTTTGCTACAGGGTGCATATGCTTGCCAGACAGACAGAGAGATAGAAAGCAAGAAATCACCCCCAGGGGGGATGGCCACACTGTAATAATCCCCTCTCCTCCATTCTCCTCTTGGGATTTTGGGCACACACACACACACACACACGCACATGGCATGAGTTTTAAGTCACTGGGTCTGGGACTTGAACCACAGTTGACTATGTGGGAATCTAGAGTTGTAACTATTACACCATCTGCTGGTCTCTTTTCTTACTATTAGAGAGAAATTTTTGCTATAGAGTATGTGCACTCACCAGAGAGACAGAGAGAGACAGCATTTATGTTCTTTATCCCAGGAAACATGCTAATGTTTTCCAGACTATTACTAAACATGTCTGTTCTTACTGGAGAAACTTAGCTGAACTATATTTGAGGTGATTTTTATTCATCACCTGGTATATGTTTGCTGCTATTGTTCAGAACAATGATCTAACAGTTAGATTAAGAGTATAAGAAGATTTTATTTGGTAATTAAATGTCAGAAAGTATTTCCCCATTGGTTACTGGCTCTGAACTTTCAAGATATGCAGTTCAGTTATGAATATGCCTCTCAAACATATATTAAAGGTACATTACATGTATACTATTAGTAACTTTTGGTAGTAGTAACTCTCAAATTTGCTAATGCACTTTCGGAAACAGCAGCAAATGTTCACTCGAAAAGCTTTGCTTGATTGACAAATTGCAATGATTGAAAGAGCTAGAAATTTGGGTTTGAAATAGATAAAAATGGTATCTTGAAGCTTAACGCATTTTATACTTCTTTGTCCTGTTACATCAAGCACTCTAGTAAGAATCTTTACTAAGTGAATCTGAATTAAATTGCTCTATTAAAAAAATTTTACAGAATGAAAATGTTCCCTTAAAGAACCAGAGCAGTTTCAGGTATCTTTCTATGCTGGGAAAAACCCGACACCCAGTTTTGTTGTTGTTAAGCCTTTAGACTATTTATTTAGTCCTAGTGTTGATTCCAACATTATGAAAAAGAAATACAATGATCACTAAATTAAATTTTTGTAGGAACAATGATCAAAATAGACTGTTCTCAGCTTTGTCCCAATGAACTGTATTCTGTCTACATTATTGCTATTTTTCCTCTCATTGAAATAAACGACATGATGCTCTATTTTCCTATGAGAAAATCTTTACAATGACTTTCTCAAAATATAGGAATGAAATATGGTAAACAACAGATGTTATAATTTTCAACTCAATGTAACTGACCACAAAAAAAAAACACAAAGAAATATGCCCATTTTTGTCATATTGATTTCCACTTTAGAAAGTGTAATATATCTACTTCATCAATATATCTTACAGACTTCATAAAAGAACCTGATAAAAATCAATGAAATAATATTGTCTTCTATCATGAAAGAAGAAATATGAAGTTTGGTATTATAGTATTTTCAAGATGTGTACAGTTAGAAGGTTTGGGCAATTTAACTAGGCTGTTTCTATTCTGTGATATAAATGATAATTCTGGATTCACTCCATATACTCTTCTTCTTCCTGAATATACATCAGAGGACACACATGGCAATCAATCTTGGTGTGAACAGAGCTGAGTGACACTCCTCCCGCCTCTGTCTGAACAGTAAACAGGAAAAAATTGCTTCCCGTTGTCCAGGTCCAGCATATGAATCCCGTGCGCCCTGGGTGCACGGCCCAGCGCTCACTACCTGAGGTGGTGGGCTTTACCTTGCACTGGCAGAGAGTACACTCGGTGCCATGTTTGATCCAAGAGGACCCAGTAAAGCGAACCACATTCATCTCGTCCAGGCAAGTTTTGGTGATGTCATTGCGGATGGTGTCGGCCTGGCAAGGGTCAGTGACACAGCGTGGACAGCACTCATTGTCTGGGAGGACACTGAATTCACATTCCACATCGGGGCAAGGCAGGGACCAGCAGTCAACTTCCCCTTGCTACAAGGAAAACAGATGTGTAAGGGCAGAGGGCGAGGAAGGGAGGAAGGGAGGCAGCAAAGGAGGAGGGGCACAGGGCTTACTCAATACTCAGTTCATTGCATTGACGTTTGTACTTACACATTTGAAGCCCGTGAATCTTGCAGGAAAAGTACAAAAGCCCTACCAGAGTGATGAGACCTGTTCTGCTGCTGAATTTTAAAACAATCTTCAAAGATTAAACAAGAACAACAATAAAACAAAAGCAAAAAAAAAAAATACTCCTCTTAAAAGAATAAAATAGGCATGCCCCTATTTTTTATCTTTTCCATGTCAAAGGACAGCGATTTAATGGAGAAAAGGCTTTTACTTAACTTTTTGCTCATGAAATGCCTTTTTCATTTTTAAAAACTGCTCCTTTAGTCCATTTACAAAAATAATCGGAAATATGAAGGGGATTTGACAATTTTTTCTTTGTTCATTTATACATTTTTCTGCGTAAAACTTTGGAAATAAAACCCAGCCAGAAACTGATTTCCATCTTTTTTAATTCCACATGGAAAAACCGTATGCAGTGGATCTTTTAAAAATGTAGTTCACACCTGTTTTCCTATTTCTTCCTAATTCTGAATCTCTTGGTTTTGGAGATGAAAGCAGCCTTCAGGCATAGAAACTGACCTTGCTCTTTCAATTGATTTTTGGGTTGAAAGTATAAAAAGGAAGCAACAAAACAATGCCTTAAAAATATCTTCACACAAATAGAAAGGAAACTGGCCATAACTTTAAAGTAGCATCTTCTGTGAAACTTTCCACTATAAAGATACATAGACCAATTTTCTTTTTCATTTACACCACTAGAAAGAAACAAGAATTTTGGTCAACTGAAAAAAGACTGTTTTATCAAGTTTTTTTTTTTCTTTTTCTTCTTTTTTTTTGCCTATTGTTTCCAGTAAAAGTTTCAGAAATATGTACAGAAATTCAATTTTAATGCATATTTGCTGCATAAACATATTAAGTAAAAAATAAAGTATCCACTAGAATAGCAGAGATAGTAATTATCTTTAGAAGGGAAAAAATACAGTTTTTTAATTTGCTTGTTTTGCTTTTTAAAATCTGGGTATGACCAATAAAAAATGGGTTAATAAAAGTTCTACTTAGAAAAAGAATACTTTTCATGAATGCCACTGTTCTATCTGCAATTGTTTTAATTAAGCTGAAATTGGGTGGGATTAGGAAAGATAGGAAAGTCTTTTCTTCTTGTAGCTATGGAGATACTTCTGAAAAAGGCCTCACTATTAGAGAAAGAACACAGGACACGGCACGCCATCTCCACCTGAGTATTCTTTCTGGGCTCTTAGTTACACGACGCTCGTTTCGTCCTGACCAGGCTCACCTTGGATAACTGTGCACA
This sequence comes from Tupaia tana, assembly GCA_026018925.1. Classification (NCBI taxonomy): domain Eukaryota; kingdom Metazoa; phylum Chordata; class Mammalia; order Scandentia; family Tupaiidae; genus Tupaia; species Tupaia tana. Next base: position 148,317,093 of record JAKSZU010000006.1, read on the forward strand.
CTGCCACCAGGTACTGGGTATGGGGAGGACTAGCTTGCTTTCCTTTCAGATGTTGGGCCTATCCTTTCCTTCTACTTTAAGTAGCTAAACTTACCAAGCAGCGGCATTGTTGACAGTTCTGGACCCAGGTGTCACCACTGTTGTATAAGGTTTCCCCATTTTGATGCAGGCACTGACTGCTAAGCCTTGGGTCACATTCAGGGCAGCAAAAAAGATCAACTGTGGGATTCTCACAGTCGCAGACCATCCGTCGGCACATAACAAATCCATTCTGTATGAGAAGGGAAAAAAAGATCAAATCACCCGTTTTTCAATATATTGTTTTATGTATATATAGCAGATGCTGATCTGGGAGTTGAGATAATTCACACTGTTCACCCAATATGATACATTTTCTTTAAAATTCTATTTTATAGCTAACACATAAAAATTAGGAGGACTTTGTTTCCTTTAGACATATTTTTCAAATGACTTGGCCAGAGAAAAAATTTTCTAGACATGACAAGTATAAAATGACAACCACTGCGTGATCCTTATGTATATGTAAACATGTGCATGGGTGTATAAATACACATGTATTTGTATATTAGTACAATCATTTGAACACTAATGGAAAGGAATGGTTACTGATATATGTAACAATATGAATGAAACTTAAAGACCATAGTACAATACTGAGACAAAGAAGCCAGATACAAAAGAGTGTGGACTATACCATACCATTTATATGAGACTTTAGAAAATACAGATTTAAAATTTTAACCTATAGGTACTGGAAGCAGTGCTTTCCATGGGCAGCAGTGTTTCCCTGGCTCTGGGAATGCAGGATTAACTTGGGAAGGACACAAGCAACATGTGGACTAATGAAAACTTCTGTTACGTCGTGATGGTGATTAAATAGATGTATACATTTGCCAAAACACAACAAGCTGTACGCTTAAAATATGTACAGATCACACCTCAATAAAATTGATTAAAACGTATTATTTATGCCAACCTGACAGGAGCACACAGAGCACCGGTCATTTTCCAGCACCCAGATCTGACCGTTGTGCTTGATTTTTCCATCATGGATGCAGTCTCCTGTACAGTTCTTCCCATGAGGACACCGACAATCATATCCACCATCCAAGTTGAAGCAAATGGTATCATTGGCACAACTGTGCCTCCCGGTCCCACACTCATCGATATCTATAGCCAAGAAAAAAGCAGCATGTAAGGTACTTAGAATATGCTCAGTTTCAGACAACTGCAGCCATGCAAGTTGTCTCCTGACATAAAGCATTCAAATGTAAATTAATTTTCATCTTATTGTCACGCACTTCCTATTCAATGCAGACTGAGACAATCTTAATGATCTGGGAATTTCACAGGAAAATTTTATCATGTTTGATTTAAAAAACCAGATAACCTTGGCTAGAATTTCAACATTTTTATCTCCGTTAATACTACTAGACTTTATAAAATTTATATTTTTATATATTTATATTTTTTTGAAAGTAAGACTATGACTCAATTTATCAAACAAAAACAGTTTGGCAGTGGAAATTCTAAAAGTGCCTATAATGCTTTATTGGGGAGATCATCCCCAGTGTTAATCTGGTGCTTACAGAAAATCCCTTCTTTGTGAAAGAGAAATGTTATGAGACCCCCGAGGCATTTTATCCCATTTCAAACCCTATTTTCACAGCTACTCCACTCCACATGTAAGCTCTTTCAGTGTTCTGTCTAGGTGCTCATCCATTACAGCTCAGATATTTCGACACTGTTCTTAGACCTTGACCCTCACCTACAGAAGTGCAAGTAACCATCAGCAATTACCATCTCTCCCACAAAGAATCCACTCTGTCTTAACTTTTCCATTTCAGATGATCATTTTGTCCTCTGTCTGACTCAACTGGCCACTGCCCATTCCTCACTCGATCTCACCTGTTCCAAGGCAATCACGGCCCAAAGCATTTTCATACAGATGAAAAGCAAACATATCTTGACCCACGGATCAGGTCCATAAGAGGAGATGAGAATCGTTTTATTTATTCCCATAATTTAAAGGTCAGAAGGCAAAATACATTTCAGAGATATTGTATGTGTGGCAGTAAGCAGTTATTTCCCATTTCATTTGTTTCCTCTGGGTAAAGGTCAAGAAAGAAAGAATTAAATCACAGCAAGAAAAGAGGGTTAGAGAGAAGAGAGAATGTATGGCCTTTAACTAAAGGAATTGCGCACTAATTTTCCTTGAAGATTTTAAAGATTAAGTTTAGTAAATATCTTCTTAAATGGTTTGCTTTCAGCATTAACTGAAGACTGGAACTAGTTAAGATTATATCTCAGCCAATTTAAATTATTAAGCATTTAAGTTCTGTCACATACACATTCTCAAAAATATGGCACATGACATATTTTCGCTCTTTTACCTTGATTTTTATTAGTTAACATCTCAACAGACCAATGAATTGAAACAATGACTGAAGGTGTTGTTATAACTTCAGTGAGCTTTATTATAGCTTGATTTGTCAAGGATAATGCTGGTTATGATTACATATTGTGATAGAAAAAGAAAATGATACTTAGCATGAGGATACATTTTTAAAAATTAAGTTCAATGGTTAATATTTTTTAGATCAGAGAAAATTTTCTCTTTATAAAGAAAATGAAATTTTATAAATTAGCTCCAAATCTGGTCTGTTGAGAATAATATATTTGATGAGGTGATCTTTATCATCTATTAAATATTCTTAGACTTACAAATTACAGTCAGCTGGAAAAAACATTAACCATAGTTATCTGGTCTCTTTGACCACAAACTATATAGATATCTTACTTACACAGCACTTTCAATGCCCACCATAAGGATATTATTCCACTAATGGCAGTGGCTGGATTTTTGCATTTACTTAATTTTGCTTGACATTTAAAAATTAAAGCTTCAGGGGGGCAGATGGTGGTGCTGTGGTAAAATGTAACTCTCTTTAAGGGGCTTGCTGGCTAGTGTCAAGACTCTATTGGGAATGCTCTCTCCATCTTTTTCACTCTTGAGACAAATAAACTTAAAAGAAATACTAGGACCAGCAGATGGCATACGGGTTACATTGCTGGGCTCCCACATAGTTTACCATGGTTCGAGTCTGGACCCAGCAGCTTAAAACTCATGCCAGGTGGTGCATGTGTGTGCATGTCCAAAATCCTGAGGGGAGAATGGAGGAGAAGGGATTGCAGTGTGGCCATCCCCCCCCCCCCCCCCCCTGGGGCGGGGGTGATTTCTTTCTTTCTGTCTCTCTGTCTCTCTCTGGCAAGCACATATGCCCTATAGCAAAAATCTCTCTTAAAAAAATAAAAATTAAAAAATAAAGCTTTGTTACCAGGCAGTATTTTTGTTTGTTTGTTTGGTTTTGGTTTGTTTTTTTGTGCTTTCTTTCCACAGAAAAAGAATACTTGGATTTTCTATATAAGATAAAGACATAAACAGGTATAAAATGTGCTTAAATAAAAGATAATTAAATAAGAAAGCAAAAATGAGCTCTTAAAATGGTTGACATATACTTGCCATACCTGAAGAAATGTATGAAGAAGGATTAAAAAAGATCCGGTAGGACTTCTTGTTACCAATAGGATTTGAATTCACTTGAACTCATCTTGACTTTTCTATACTTGTTATCTACATTGGGTTTCAGAATGTAGAAACTTTACCTAATTTATAAGTGACATTTTAGAATTCATTTTTATGCATAGTTTTATTATAACTTGAGATTCCCAAATTAAATATACATAAAGGGTACATATTCTGCTTTGAAAAACCTACCGTAGTATGTAAAAATTCATACTTTAAAAGTACTGATAACTACTTTAAGTACTCAGTGATTACTGAGAACTTATTTTGCTAAATCCATTAGTTGTCTCACTTCTTATATAACTTGATCTAGCAGCAGCATACTCCCTTTCCTTGATAAATATTTCTTATTTTTCTTCCATTCTTGGTAGATTTCTGGACCTTTTTCCAGCCTATATATCCTCCAGCTATAGCAATTATACTATGAATGAGGTATTAGTTAGGCAAAAAAGAAGTAAAGACTGTTCAATAGGGTGTTTTGAGGCAAGAATGTGTCTGAAAGCCCAAAGTTGAAAGTTATCAAGATGTATTGGAGGAATAGAAATCTCAGTAGGACCGGAATGTTCAATGAGGGAGTAGAGTGGGCAGACACATAACTCAAAAAGCACTCAAGTCCAGGTAAAAGTTATGTTAGGAAATGTAAATTTTGGGGCCGGCAGATGGCATAATGGTTATGTCACTGGACTCTCACATAGTTGACTGTGGTTCAAGTCCTGGACCAGGTGGCTTAAAACTCACTCCAATGTTCATGTGCATGTGTGCCTAAAATCCCGAGAGGAAAATGGAGGAGAAGGGATTGTGGCATGGTCATCTCACAGTGGGGTGATTTCTTGCTTTCTGTCTCTCTGGTGAGCACACATGCCTTATAACAAGAATCTCTCTAAAAACCAAAAAGAACAATAGAAAAATAAAGAAATATAAATTTTAAAATAATGGCAATAAAGTGTCATTTTAGGACAATGCCAAAAAAATAGCAATTAGATTTCATTTTAGAAAGACTCATTAGCTTCATTTTGAAAAAGGGATTTGAGTGGATGAGAATTTGAACCAGGTGATCGGTTAACAGTCTATCTCAGTGGCCAGGCAAGTGATGCTCATACAATTAAAGCAGACTCATATTGTGGTTGGTATCTACCTGATTCTCTGAGTACTTTTTTTGTTTTTGGAGAGGTTTTTGCTATAGGGCGCGTGTGCTCGCCAGACAGACAGAGATAGACAGAGAGACAGAAAGCGAGAAATCACCCCCCAGGGGGGATGGTCACGCTGCAATACCTTCTCCTCCATTCTCCTCTCGGGATCTTGGGCATGCACGCAACGCGCCCGGCGTGAGTTGTAAGCCACCGGGTCCGAGACGCGAACCGCGGTCGACTACGTGGGAGTCCAGCGACATAGCCATTACGCTAACTGCTGGTTCCCATCTGAGTACTTTTCATATAACGACTCACTGATGATACAAGTAATGTTCCCACTTCAAAGATCAGTCAATTGACACACAGAAAAGTCGCATAAAAGTCCCACACAGCCAGTAAGGTATAGAGCCTGGATGGAACCCAAGAAATCAAGCTCCAAGTTTGTGCTCTTTAAGTGCAGTGCTCTACTGGGTGGTAGCAGTGGAGATGCATAGAAAGAGACATGCTGGGCATGCCTGCGAGTGCCCAAGCTCCAGTGAGCTGGAGGACAGGAGGAGGAAGACTGTGGCATGTCCACTGCCTATGGAGGGTACTTCTCTCTCTCTCTCTCTCTCTCTCTCTGTCACTCTCACATGCATGCTCACATATTCTATAATGAACAAGGAAAATAAGACATTGTTTTAAAAGAGAAAAAATAAAGACAGAATTGACACAAATGAGTGACTTGTTAGCTTCAAAGATTAGGAAGGAGAGGGATCAGAATGATATTTTGATTTCTGGCTTGGAGATCTGTTTGATACTATTTATGGAAAGAGCAAAATTTTGCTGGGGAGTGGAAGAGGGGAGAGATGAAAGCAGACGTGTTCACTTTAGGACGTGCTGAATTACACTTTCCTCTAGGCTTGCAAGTGGAGCTGTCTAGTGAGTAGTTGGATATATGAGTCTGGGACTTAGAAAATGGGACTGGGCTGAAATATGGATTGGTGCAGATATACTTTTATCATTTTCCTTCTCAAAAACAGACCTTCAGATTCAAGTTCACATTTCCTAGTAAGGCACTTAAAGCTACATTCTCAGTTTGAATTCTCTTTTTGTAGCTTACCTTGCCCACAATCTTATGAGACTTAACAAAGTCCTAAAACAAATGATAGATATTCTGAGAAGCCTTCCCTGATGCTCCAGGAGAAGATAATTACTCTTTGTTTCCTCATAGCATGATAGCTAACACTTTTTTTTCTTAGATGCAAATGATTTTCTCAATCATTCCCCACCTTCTTTGGGGGCTTTCTCATCTATGAAGAAATCCCTGCATCCTATCTTGCCCGGCAGTTATTTTTGTCCATATTTTATCTCTTCTACAAGCTGAGAGCAGTGACCATCCCTCCTGAGGCTCGTCTGCAGTGGATGCCTGGACAAGAACCTCCCACTCTTGGGCACATAGTAACCATTTGTGGGGCTGAATTGAATTAAGTTTCTTTGTGTCATTTTTCTTGATTTAGGTAATAAACTCACAGGATTTGGCTTAAACAGGGTATGTAAAAGACATGAACCTGTTAACTGCTTTTGTCTTTTTTTTAGTATTGTAACTTCCAAAGACTTGCCAAGATAATAGACCATGCAGAAAATAAAGCAATATAGAAACATGTAAACACAAAAGTAAAATATACTTACATGGAAAAAAATATTGGGCTATGTCCCACAGAGGGACAAAACCTCAGGCGCAGAAAAACGATGGTATAGACAAGGAAAACAGCACTCTGGCATGTTAGCTGAGGGTTACGGCTAAAACTCTGAGATGAATGAATGAGCGAAATGTATGGTTTGTATGAATGCAGCTTATAAACATACATGTTTGAGATCACACAACTGTAGCCTGAAAAGCAGTGAAATGGTGCAGTTATTAATTCATGTTACAAGTATGAACCTTATACTTCAGAGAAATTGTAAATCTACTGCCATGGCTTTGTTCACTTTGAAATGCTCCCCCACCCCAACAAGCAACAGAAAATGGCACTTTCTCAGATATAATCATACTCTTAAAACCAAATCCTTCTAAATACTAATATTACAATTCTACAAATCACTGAAATTACAGTAAATGGATAGTTCTTTAGAAATATTTGAGTCTTATTTCACAATATAGGTGTTCTCTTTGGAAAGAATCCTTCAAAGCACATTGTTGGTTTTCTACAGAGTAGTAGATTTTTTTCCCTGATAATCTTTACAATTTTACTGGTAAGTAGTAGTAGGATCATCTTACCAGAAGGGTCATTTTTAAAAAACATAAGGGTTTCCACTGTTTCTGTTTGAATAATATCTTTGAAAAGTCTTTTCTGTGTAGGTGTCTCATAGAATCATTCACATTTGCTATCTTCATATTTCTCATGTTTTTAAATGTTTAGTCGAATAGTCCTTGTTTCTTTCTGGACTGAAAACTTGTGAAGGAACTACTAATGTTTTATTCTGTTCACTGCAATATATTAAGTCATCAGGAAAATCATGAATATTTTCTCATGATTTTCTATGCAAAAATGTGTCATGACTTTCTAGACAATCCAATAGCTTCTTCTAAAATGGTATCCATGTATCTCCCATATGTCATAACAATATTAGTTCTAACATAGGTTATGTGCTAAATGTACAAGTGATTAAAGATTATCTATCATATATCTCACTCTTTTTAATTACAAAAATAAATTCATCATCTGCTATGTTCCAGGCAGTGCTCTAGGCTCTGGAGATATGGTAATTTATTTGCAACCAAAAATTTATGACCCTTGATGCTTATATTCTGAAGCAATAATAAACAGCTATGCATAAATAGACACTATAATTTTAAGATAATTTATAAATTCTATAAAGAAAATTGAAGCAGGGTAAGTAAATGGAGTGTTAGAGGTCCAGGAGAAGCCATTTAAGAGGAAATCTGAGACAAGACATTCTACACAAAGAGAACAGCAGCTACAAAGGAGTAAGTATCGTGTATTCAAGAAATGGCAAGAAAGCCAAGGATATATTCCCTGTTGGACCTTGTAAACCATGGTCAGAATTTAGATTTTACTCTTATAGGGAAAGAAAGGCTCGGGGAGTGTGGACAGAGGCGTACCATGTCTGACTTCAGTTTTAAAAGGATCATTCTGGAGGCTATAGAAACAAGACTAGAGAGATCTAGAATGGAAATAGGGAGACCAGTCTGGAGGCTGCTATTGTGGTCCAGACAAAAGATAACGGTTGTTTAGACCAAGACAGTTACAGTAGAAGCTGTGAAAGTTGTTCAAATGAGGAATATATTTTGAAGTTGAAATTGTGAGATTTGTTTGTTGATGTGTTGGGTGCAAGGTGTGAGGAAAAAAAAAAAAACAAAAAACCTCAATGATTCCAAAGATGGTGGTCTGGGCAACTATGTTTAGGGGTCTACAGGATTTAGAGAGTATGAGTTCTGTTTCAGTCATATGAGGTCTGAGTTGCTAATGAGAAATCTAAGTTGAGATGCCTAGTTGACACAATATGAGTCTGCAGCAGGGAAGAAGTTTGAATTAGCAATACTTAAAGGGAGTTTTCCAAAAATGTTATGGATAATGTATATTTTTGAAAAACACTATGCATGGATTCCAAACCATTTTGCACCAAAATAAACTCTTACTTTAATTCTATTTTACACAAACTTTAGTTTTTCAACTCTTTAAGAGATTTATACCTTAGGTACATGCACTTACCAGAGAGAAAGAGAGAGACAGAGACAATGAGAGGGAAAGTGAGAAATAACCCTCCATGAGGGATGGCCACACCTCAGTCCTTTCTTCTCCATTTTCCTCCTGGGACCTTGGGCACCCACACACCCATGCCCGGCTTGAGTTTCAAGCCATGGGGTCTGGGACTCAAACCGTGGTCAGTCATGTAGGAGTCCAGCAATGTAACTGCTACTCCATCTGTTGGTCCCTTCCACAGACTTTTGAAAGCCCCTCAGAGATGACATTTTATAGCACGGAATCATTGTCTTACAGATTAAGAATGGATAAGATGATCAACAAAGCCTGAGCTCTGGGCCACCTGAACATGTAGTCATCTGGAGAATGAAGGAAGTAACCTGCAGGGTCAAAAAATGCCAGGAGAATTGGTGTCCCACAGCCCAATTGAAGAAAGTTATGTATCCCTAAAAAGGAATAATCGATTGGGTCGAAAGCCTGAGTGGTCAAGCAAAGAGACAGTAACTGACCAGCGGATTTGACAAGACAGAAATTGTTAGCAATCTCGAAAGGCAAGCATTGGCCAGAGTAATAGCACACTGGAAGAGCAGAACTAACAAGCACAGAAAATTCTTTCAAAGAGAAGTTTTTTTCCTTTGTTCTGAAAGGAAGCAGAAAAATGGGAGAATGTTTGGAGAGCCAGACTAAGTCAACGAGTATATGTATTTTTAAATTTTATACCTTCTTGCCAGTGCGCACATGTTTTTCAGAAAGATACATTGGGTCCTCAGGAAAGTCATGACGTATTTTTGCAAAGAAAAAAAGAAAAATACATCATAACTTTCCTGACAACTTAATATATAGATAGATATAGATATAAAGAGATGTGTGTATATATATATATACACACTTACATATAGATATATACACATATCATTATTAATATGTGTATATAAGTGTGTAAATATTTATGTGTATATATACATATACATGCACATATTTACATATGTAATTATTTATATATTTATATATGTGTGTGTATGTTTGTGTGTGTGTGTGTGTGTGTGTGTGTATATAAGAGAGAGAGAGAGAGAGAGGAGAGAGAAAGAGAGAGACAGAGAGAGAGAGAGAGAGAAAGCACAAATTATAGGGTATAGTCACCATAGGTTGTAATCCCTCTTCTCACATTTCTCCAACCCATCAGGATTTGGGACACACATGTGCATGTGCCAAGCTGCTGAGGCCAGGACTTAAGCTACAGGTGGACATGTGGGATCCAGCTTTCTGTGTATAGTGCTTAACTGCTGCATTTCAGGACTGGCACAATAAGCATAATTTTTGTTGCGTTTTTTAAGAGATGGCTTCTACTCCAGATTGCTTATATACTAATAAGAATGATGCAGCAGGAAAAGAACATTTAATGACATAAGAAAGTGGACAGTACAGGGCAAAGTCCTCAAGTAGGTAAGGAGGGTTCGATTGTTTTTATGAGTTGGGTTACTTCATCTAGTGAAATGAGAGAGAGGAAAAGCAGTGGATATAGACATAATATTCATGTAAGCTAGTACAGCTCATGGTGGTAACAGGAAGTATTACACTTTTCTTGTGATCACTTCTATTTTCTCAGATAAATAAACCATTGACGAGAGAAAGGAAGTCTATTCAAAGTATAACAAGATTGGAGAAGGTATGGAATAGCTATATCAGAACTATAGAGGAAAGAAACTAAAAATATGAAGTGGGAACTCTAAACAGTGCTGATGACCCCGGTAGATGGCCCCCAATGATCCTCATGACTTAGTATTCATGCCCTGTGTGATCTCTGCCCCTTGAATGTGGGCTGGACTTCCTGACTTTAGTTCTTTTTGTTTTGTTTTCTTGTCAATTTACCAGAGGGTACATTTTCTTACTAGAGAGAAACACAGAGAGAAAAAGCAAAAAAGCACACTCCATGAAGCATGGTCATGCCACAATCCCTTCTCTTCCATGTTTCCCTCGCATCAGGATTATGGGTTTATACATACATGCTCAGAATGTTTTTCAAGCTGTCAGGTCTGGGATTTTTAACCACATGGTTAGCCATGTGAGATACAGCAGCCTTAGCCACCACAAGGCCATCAGCTGGCTCCTTATTGACTTGTTTCTAACAAAGAGAATATGGGAAAGGTGATGGGATGTCATATTTGAGATTAAGTTATAAACAGGGCATGGCTTCTATCTTGGACATGTGCTCTCAGATCGCTTACTCTAGGGGAAATCAGCTCCCAGTCTGAAGCGGCCCTGTGCAGTGGCCCATGTGCTAAGGAGCTGAGGCCTGCCAATAGTCACTTGAGTGACCTAGGAAATAAATTCCCGTGGCCCAACTCCCTTCCCAGAAGAGTTCTGAAGGTAAGACTACAGATCTGGCCAATAGGTTGACTGCAATCTTATAAAAAAAACTTGAACCAGAGGCACCCACCTAAGCTGTGTACAAATTCCTGACCCACAGAAACTGTGAAATAATGTTTATTGTTTTCAGTTAAGTTTTGAAGGTAATCTGTTATGCATCAATTGATAACAAGTACACTCCACTTGAGATTCGTGGTCATAAATTTAAAATACAGTGAGCACAGTTATAAATTTAAATTACAGTAGTCAGCATAAGTATGTAGTTTTTTTCTCTTCCTACTCAGATACACAAAAAAGAGTGTGCAAGGTTACCAATCAAAATTAAACACAGTTCTCTGATGGAGAAAAGAAAGGATGGAGCAGAGAGTGAGATAAAATGAAGATGCATTTTCAATTCTACATAGATTAGAGAGTCATGTGTCACTTAGAGACGAGGATATAATCTGAAAAGTACATGGTCAGGTAATTTTGTCATTGTGCAAACATCATAGGCTATACTTACACAAATCTTCCTGGTGTAGCCCACTATAATTTTATGGGACCACCATTTTATATATGATCTGTCAATATCTGCACAGCATGACTGTAATTCCATAATGACTTGTGTTGTTTATAATCAGCTCATATTCATTATGTGTGTACATGACTTTAAAAACAAAAGACAATTTAAACAAAAAAGGCACTCAGAAGACTTTTTCCCTTGTAAAACGTTACAGAATACAAGCAATGTAGGTTATCAGAAAAGAGCAAAATCATAGCTTGTCCTATCTTCAAACTGTAAACTGTGGTTTCTAGAGGGTTGGAAATATTCTAAAATGTTACAAGTATAAGGTAAAGCTCATAGACTATTGTTCAGTGGTTATTTTCAAATACCAGGTTTTAGCCTCTGGTAAGCAACAATATTACCATTTCTCTGTGGAAATCAGAGGAGCTCTCTGCTCAAGGTCCAGAGCTATGCAGCTGTTGGCACATCACTCTGGGAACTTTGGCTTCTATTGCCCAAGTTTGCTTAATTTTTCTGTGTGAAAACCCTTTGAGGCCCAAGGATAAAAGACATTTTACCCTTATCATTTAAGTGTCAAGTATCCTTAAGTTATATTCCCAAAGGTTTTCATTGACTATGTCATCTTAACCCCATCATTCCCTCAGGCTGTTGTCCTATGAAGGTGTAAATACAAATGGAGAAAATAATGACTTTTTGAGTATGTTTCGTTTTCCAGTCCTATACAAAGACTTCTGATGACAAGCCCTTTCAGTGTGAGTACTTTTCCTAACAATCATTTACTGGACTATGCTTGCTGTGCCTAATTTCTAAAAATCATGCCGCTTAATTGCTGGAATAGAGTAACAGAGTAGTTTGTCAAATCACTGAAAAGAACTAAAAATGAATGGTAAATAGTTAAATATAAACTGACTGAAATTTCTATTCATATGAGGTCGAAATTTTCTTAGAAACAAGGACCATATCTTATGTATGCAGCACTCAGCATTCACTAAACATCTTTTGCTAGGCAAGCAGTATGTTAGGAATAGCCTAGAATAGCAAGCATTGTGTATATTATCCTTTGCCACGTTTATCATTGTATTTTTTCTATACCCATTTTCCCTCTGTTCTGCTTTATTTATTTTTTCTACCTATTTTGGGAATCAGATTTTCATGTTTCTATTTTTAAAAAAATATGTAACACTAAGCTTTTTTCATTAAAAAAATACTCAACAGTTGTAAATACCTATAGGAAACTGGTTTAAAGCCACAAATATCAATGACCTAAAAATAAATTAACTACCGAAGTTAACAAGCAAAAAATTAGATATCGACATTTTTCTAACCACTAGTATACAAACATGTGTGAAAAAAACACCAAAAATTTAAACATTAGCTGAATGCTAGTCAGATCTTACCATGCACTCCCCAAGTTCAAGAGGAGTTCCTAAAACCATGGTCTTGTACTGACCTTCACACGATTCTCCGCTTGGTGAAAACATCCCATTGTCATGGTAGCCATCTCTGCACTCACAGTGGTACCATCCAGGTAGGTTAATGCAGTTAGCACGGCTGTCACACTGAACAAAGCCATCAGAGCATTCATCAATGTCTGTTTGGTGAAGAAAACAAAAGCAGGATTTTATACAATTATTTCTTTCCTTTTACAGAAAATGTAATGTTCTGCTACTGAACTACTCAATTTTTTAATACCAGCCTACCCTTGAAGCTGAGAAAATACAAAATCAGTAAAGTCTGCCTGGTTGGTAAAAGCAATGCAGAAAGTGTTTTTGTTAACAGGAGAAACATTTAGAAGGCTTCTGAATAGCAAAAGTCATTCCACTGTAGAAAATGGAAATAAACCGGCTGCGATGTTGTTAGTGCTGTTTACTACATATTCCCAGGTCTTCTGACACAAGTTAGAACTGCAGTTCTATAGTCCCTTCAAGTTAGGTATGGCCAGGTGACTTCCTTAAGCCAAGTAGAAAGTACTATTTGTCACTTCTAGGCAAGCCTTTATAAAGCAGTGTGTGAGTCACATGTACCCTTCTCCATGATGACAAAAAAATCTCCAGAGAATCTAAGAACAACCTGAGTTTCCGAGTGAAGATTACATGGAGTGTATTTTTTCACTCACATGGGACAGACATACAGCAAGAAATCAACCTCTGTTGCTTTAAGCCATTGATTTAAAAAAGTTTTTAATTATTATTAGCATAACCTATTCCAACCTCACAAATACACCCCTCATATCCAATATAGAAGGAGTTTTTGAAAGTTAATGGGGAATATGTATTATGCAAAACCTATCATAGATTTCAAAATGTTTTTGCACCAAAATAAATGCATACTTGAATTCTGTTTTTCCATCTATTTTTTTTTTTTTTTTTTTTTTTTTTGCTATAGGGCATGTGTGCTTGCCAGACAGAGAGAGACAGAGAGACAGAAAGTGAGAAACCACCACCCCCCGGGGGGATGGCCATGCCGCAATCCCTTCTCCTCCATTCTCCTCTCGGGATCTTGGGCACGCATGCACACGCGCCCAGCGTGAGTTTTAAGTCACCGGGTCCAGGACGCGGACCGCGGTTGACTACATGGGAGTCCAGCGACATAGCCATTACGCTAACTGCTGATCCCTCCATCAGTTTTTGAAGTATCTTTGTATATGGCAATATCATTAATCCATTCAAATGTTTTATGCTTCCAGGAATACATACTATCTATACCACTTTTTACTGTGTTTCACATATTTATTCAATCCCCCCCAAAATCTTGATGTGTAACGATTACCATAAATATATTAAAAATGAGGCTAAAAGAGTTATAGGATGTAATCAATCTAAAAGTTCACAGTTGCATAACCTCAGGTATGTGCTCCTTCATACAAGTAGACTAGAATGAAAATGGCAACATGTCCGTGCAAAATAAGCAAAGGATCTTAAGTCGCATAATCTTCCTCCAGAGGCTTATCACTGTTCCCAAATATCATGCGCCCTTAATCCCTCTTGTGCAGCCTCCAGAATAGTGGAAACATCCACACTATTCAACTCCCTTCCTTTGTTCACAGGGTGAGAAGTAATCCACAGAGCTGCCTTACAAGGTGTCCCCTACTTCTCTTGTATCTCCCATTTATTGAGGTGCTTTGGGTTGTCTCAGACTCTGCTACATGATCCAATGGCACTGCCTCATTGTGGCTGTCAAAAATACCCACGTGTCCCATTCCATCTTGCCAGCTCTATTTCATAGCTACAGTTCCACATGCCACAGAGAGTGGTCCTTCTTACATGCGTCCCACACCGGTGTATCTTCTCTGCTGTAGTTGTCAGATAAGATTATGTGCCTCATGTTGCAGATAATGCCAGACTTTTTTTTTTTTTTTTTATATAGGTTTTTGCTTAGTGCACAAGTGTTTGCCAGAAAAAGGCAGAGAAAGGGAAAGTGAGAAATCTCCTCCTGACCTCGGGCAGGGGGATAACTATGTCATAATCCCTTCTCCTTGGAACATGCAGATGTGCTTGGAATTACTTTTAAGCCATCAGGTTCAGGATCTGAATCACACTCTATCATGTGGGAATCAGTGCTTTAACTACCATCCACCTGCTGGCCTCAAAGCCAGATGCTTTTTAGAGTCCTTTTCCCCTGTCCACTCCACTCTAATCAGCAGAAGCTACTTTTTTTCTGTATTATCTAACTCCAAATTTCTTGAAAAATATATTCCTTTTTTTTCTTTTTTATTATCCTCTTTTCTAATGTTTAATTTTGAGTAAAAAAATTTATGAATAAATGAATATCTTTTTAAAAATCAGAAAAAATAGGCCATTATTCATTTACTTCTTTAAAGGTTTATTTATTGAGAGAGAGAGAGAGAGAAAAAAAAAAAGAGATAGCCTTGACAGAGTATTTCTGTGCCATGATTCTCATCCCTACCTTTCAGCCAGGCAGGATCAGAGGTGTACCAGTATTCAGGATGACCTACGATCCGAACCCAAAGCCTCCCATACAGCTCCAGTATCAAGGGTGTTCTACCACTTGTGCCACTGTGACTAGGTCACCTTTCCTTCTCAATAGGCTTAGAATTCCTTCCGTAAAGCAGTATGCAAATTGTTCTCTTAAATGATTAAGCAATATGCCAAAGTATAAATATTTAAAATCACTAATATTTTGACATAATTTCTAAACTATGCATAATTTTGCCTCTGTTTGTTTCATCTTTTTTTAGAGATATTTTTGCTATAGGGTACATGTGCTTGCCAGAGAGATAGAGACAGAGAGACAGAAAGCGAGAAATCACCCCCCCACCACCACCAGGAGGGATGGCCACGCCACAATTACTTCTCTTCCATTCTCCTCTTGGGATCTTGAGCATGCATGTACAAGTGTCCAGCATGAGTTTTAAGCCACTGAGTCCAGGACTTGAACCACTGTCTACTATGTGGGAGTCCAGTGACATAACCATTACACCATCTGTTGGTCTCTCATCTTCTTAAGAGCCAGCAATGCTGTCAGTAATTCCCACTGTTCGATTATTGTTGGTGGCCAAATGAAGTAACCATTGATTTCCTGACACATAGCTGATGAGGACAGCTTCTATTTACTAAGGCCTGGTAGTTTTGTGAAAGTCTATTTATACTTCAGTGGTGTCTCTAACTGATGAACCTCCAGTTATAAATGTGTACAGAATGCCATGCTCATTTCAGTTTTATGCAATCTTTTCCTCTAACCCAAATGATGCAGAAAATTGATTATGTCACTTAAGTGCATGGACAAAACAGTATATGATTTAAGCTTCAGACATGAGTTTTATTGGAAGAAGGCCATAAGTGTAATGTTTACAGTCTCTCATTTTAGGAGAAGTTATTTTATATTTATAAATTATTTATTTATTATTATTATTAAGTTTGCTATAGGGCATGTGTGTTCACGGGGGTGGGGGGAAGAAGGTGAGAAAGCAAGCCTCCAGGTCCAGGACTTGAACTACAGTTGGCCATGTGGAAATCTTGCACCTTAACCACCAAGGTACCTACTGGCCCTGGAATTATTATTAATGGACCAGAGTTTTCTGCACTGAAGCACTCTCCCCATCTACATTTAGCCTTCAGTTCAGTCCTTCCTTCCTGACTTAACACACTCAGAGGGTACTCTCAGTTCCCATGGTACAGACATAGGTTTTATTTGTTACACCTCATTTTTCTCGTTTGTCACTCTTTTTCCAATCACCAGGCCCACTCCTATACTGCCTCACACCCACCTCTCTTAATTTACATTGCAGCAACCTTCCTTGATCTATAAATACTCTCCTTAAATTTAATAGAAATGCTATGCATTATACTACTTAGTGTTATAAAGACTGAGGATACAAATAAATGCCTGCCAAAATGTATTTTCACATACACTTTTAGCTTATTTTATTATTTAATTATTGCTACTAGGTAGTATTTTAGAGGATGAATAGGCAAATATATTTTATTCATTAATTTGCCATTTGATATTTATTGAATATCTGTTAGGTGCCAAGAACTGTGGTGGGGAAACAAGACAAGCAATTACTAGTTTCACTAACTGTATCATCTATTGTTCTCTATGTTGTTTTTGTTAATAAATTTTTGGAAGTTTTAATTTACTATCACATAGACTAGTGTTTCCCAACCAATATTTTATATGCAAGGGTCCTCTAAAAATTCATGGAAGGTGCATATTGTGAAAAAACTACGCATGACTTTCAAAATTTTTTGTGACAGAGTAAACTTGCACATTAATTCCATTTTTCCACAACCTTTTTAAAGTCTCCTTGCATCTGCCACCAGGTATAGTATGCAGGCGATAGTGAACAGATAATGCATTTGATGGCTGCATACCTCCTTTTCTAAATTATTTCCAATTATAGCAAGGGATATTTATAGTACAGTAATGAAATTATACATAAATTTAAAATGTGAGAGAAATGACAAAAGTAATATTAATTAAATACTGGGATAAATAGAAATATGACAAAAAAACTATGATGTTTTGAAAACACCAATATAGAGCATGGGGCAGTTATTTCCATTTCTAAGAGATTTGCTTAATAATTCCTTATGTAGTGAAACTATTTAATTCATATGAAATAGGACTTGATTTATAAAAGATACATATATCATGGCTCAAAATTATATGTTTGTTAATATTTAAGATAGAGAAGAAAAACTAGTCAGAGACTATATGTAAATATTTACCTTTATTTGACATTTTTATGTTGCTGTTAATTTTGACTTATTTATGCAAGCACTCTTTCTTAACATTTTATTATTTTAAAAAATTATTTTATTACTGTTATTTTAACTTGCTAAGAGCATGAAAGAGAAGGAAGGTGAGACAGCAAGCCACTAGGTCCAGGATTCGAACCGTGCTGGCCATATGGGAGTCCACTGCCTTAACCACCATGCCACCTGCTGGTCTGCAAACTTTTCTACTTTGACAAGTCACTTGAAAATTAGAGTGTGCTTGAACTGCCTGAGTACATAGTTCTCAGCAGAAGGTGTATTTGTCTGGCTTATGACTCTAATTAAAAAGATCTAATAAGACAAATAGCCTCATCTGTAAGCTATTTGACAGTATGCACATCCTTAGTTACTCAGTAAATATTTACCAAATAAACAGTTGAAATTTGATCCACAATAGATGAATTAAGCATATTTTGTCTATATACAAATGATGACATTAGCATGAGTTATGGCATATAAATGCACACCTACTGCTTACATTTTCAAATACACACATATTGTGCCTCAAATGGTGTATAATAACAAAAGATAAAAAAAAAATGTTCAAAAAACTTATCTCCTGTCTGTCTTTAGGTTAGCTAAAATCTAACTTCACACCATCTAGTTGAGTTAGATACACAAAGACAGCAGACCTATGGGAGAAAAATAATTTTATTCCACATAAGAACTACCATATTTGGACAAATGTGATACTTTTAAAACTGAATGAAAGTACTAAAAAAGTTTAATTTAGGATATATAAGCTCAAATGACTTAGTTTTAATCATAAGGACCTTAATTTTGTACTTTGAAGGTGTATATTACAGAAAATTCAAAATAAATTTTATGAAACACTATGATTCCATTATGTATTTTGTCCTGGGAAACTAGTTCATTAACTCCTCAGGGATAATTAGCACTTTTTCATTAGCCACATTTAGAACAGACATCTAGGGATGGTATTAAGATGCAAAACACAAAGAATCTAAAATCCAAAAGATGTTTAGCCTTTCTACAACAGTCATGAATAGCACTCATACTCTGGGGATCAAAATTGACTTGGATGATTAAAATGGAAGGTACCACTAAGGATAGATTTTCTAGAAAGCACACATGTTTTGAGGCAATCATTAAAAACAAACCAACAAGCAAAAAAAAAGAAAGCCAGAAAAGAAAATGTGTAATGAAAAAATCCTCAGATAGGTCAGTATCTTGTTTTCTTTGTCTCCCTCAGGTATGGCAGAATAAGACTGGGTGCCCTCTACAGCGTCACAGGCTACTCTACTGGCTTCAGAGATAATGAGCTAAAATGGCTTTTGCCATTAGCATTTAAAGGGTTATTTTAAAAAATGTTAAATTAACCAGAAGTTATAGAACAAGACACTTGCAGAGTAAATTATTTTTACTATAACAACTAAGAACAGTGAAAAGTATACAAATGTTTAGAACAATCCATACTTAAAAACTGACCGTAGTCATTACTTTGTTTTGTTTTAAAAATCCTTAATTTTGTTTATTATAATTACTATTTAAATTTTGCTATGGGTAATGTGCTAGAGAGAGAGAAAGAGAAAGCAAGAAAGCAAGACACCAGGTCCTGAACTCAAATTGTGGTTGGTCATGTGGGAGTCTAGAGCCTTAAGCACCATGCCACCTGTTGGCCCCCATACTGCTTTAAGCTAAGAGAAAACAAAATTTGCTGCTACTCATGTTGTATACAGAAGAAAGGGAAATCAAACTATTTTTAAAAACTGAACACACTACTGTTAATGACAAAGTCAAATAGTAAGAATACTGTCATTATCTCTTTCATGCTATTTAGCATTACTAAAAATATGACATAATTGTTCATGAAACAGTCATAATTATTCTATTTATATCACCATCCCATGCACTGGCAGTTAAATTATATTGATAAACAGCAGGCAATTAAATAGCCTCAAAACAATTAATCAACTCTTGATTATCAACATGTGGGTTATTTGATTTCTTGGATATCTGCAGCAATATTTTTAAACCACAAGGTCATTTCCCTCTGTCTTCTGTTGAGCTTCTGGGGAGTGTGCTTTCAACATGTAGGTGTGAATGCTCAAGCAATGTACACTCATTTGAGAATCACATTATTTTTCATAACTATACCAGATTTGTATATACAATATTGAATAAAATTTTATATAAGACTGATTTCCAGGCTATTGGAATGGAGGAAGTCTCTTTAAGAAAACAGTTTAAACAATTTGTTAAAATTTCCTTTCTTATTTCATTTTTGTAACAGTTGATATTTGGCTGTCCTCTTTATAATGCAGGGTGAGAACTTTCCCTATCATGTTTGATAAATGTTTTCCAGGTTTCATTGCCAAGGATGTCCCAAAACCCATTTAATTTTTAAAGATGGAAAGCCACCTTTTGCTTGGTTTTAAGTATGTATGGAATGTTATGATATGATACAGTAGCAGTGATGGTCAGGAATAGAAATGGTGGGAAGACAAAAATATACATGTGAAATAAACTCAGCATTTTAATTTTAAAAAGACCGACTTTCATACAATTTTCTTGAAAATACAGTATGAAAACACATGTAAATGCACTTAGAAGATCATAAAATCATCTGCACAAGCTGGGTGATAATAGTGCTGATTTAGTAAAAATTGTTCTCATTACTTTTTAGTTCATAATTTAAAAAGATAATAACTGATATTAAAAAATGAATAGATGTAATTTCTTTATAATATCACTTAGTTCTCACAGCAACCATGGGAAATACTCTTATACGTATAGTATAGAAAAGGAAGCACTGATAAGAAATATATAAGGGGACCTCAGAAAGTTAGTGAAAAAGTGGAATTAAGGTATGAGTTTATTTTGGTGTAAACAAATTTGAAATCTATGTATTTTTTTCATAACACACATTTCCATGAACATTTTGAAGCCACTGCTCACATTGCCCGAGATAACACAGATAAGGCCAGAACCCTTTCAACACCAAGTCTAGTTCTCTCCCTGACAGTAGTAGGCTGCATCTTAAGACCATTACTGGTCAAGAAGAAACAGCCTATGCTTTGGGATATCTCAGTGTTTATCTTAATATGAGTGAATTCCAGCTTTTTGCCTTGTTAGTTATGTAACTTCGAATATATTATTAAACCTCTCTAAGTTTGTTTTTAAAGTAGGAATAATATTCTTTTTCTCTTAGTAATTTGCTATTAACATTCATTGTTGCATAGAAGCAGTACTTAGTACATAATAGATATTTATACTATGTAAATAGTACATATATATGTTTATATAGTTACTGTAATATATAGTACTTATATATTACATATATGTATGTGTATATAGATATTTTTTAAACAAAAGGGTTCATTCATATTTCTGATTAAAATGGAAGATTGAAAACATTAAAAAAAATGTTCTTTCCTCCCAACTCTATAAAAAAATTTTTTTTTAAGGTTTTTGCTATAGAGCCCATGCACTTGCCAGAGAGACACAATAAGAGAGAAAGGGAGAAATCATTCCCCATGAATGATGGCCATGTCACAACTCCTTCTTCTCCATTCTCCTCCTGGGGTTTTGGACATGCACATACATGTGCCTGGTGTGAATTTTAAGCCACTGATTTCAGGACTGAAACCACAGTTGGCCATGCAGGAGTCAAGCACCTTAACCACTACACCACCTATAGGTCCCTATAAACATTATCTCAAAGAAACAAAATATAAAAAGACAATAAGGACAAAAGGAAAAACAATAGTGGCAGAGAATAGAGGGTAAAACTTCTTAATCTTTCAATAGAAAACAGAATGCAGGTGAAATGGTAGAAGCAGAGTGAAAGCAGCCCCTGAGTTTAACAATAGGGTACTGCTATATTTCTTGGGTGATGTATCTGCCCTGAAGAGTTCTGAAGAGGCCTGAAATACCTTGTAGAGTTGGGATGAGACATTAAGCTGAGAATTAGTTGGGTTAATTAAAAATCTACTGGTGAGTAATCAACCCTTCCATATCCTCTACCTTGAAAACATTGTTGAAAGACAGCAATTGCCCTGGGAGCCAGAAGGGATATTTTTTCTATAAAGAAAAAAAATATATAAGGGAAATTAAGGCAGCTACCATAGTAATTGTCACTCTTTGGAACAAAGTGCCCTGCATTTTAATGTTTAGAGATCTCAAAGTATAAAAACTGACTCCCTTTCACCTTACTAGTATAAGTCTGCCATTTAACAAATCTTACCCTCATATTAAAACTCAAAATCAGTTTCTTTATGTACTCTTAAAAATTAGTATTAAGTGCAACAGACACTTGAGAAAAGTCTATAATGTTTAAGAGGAGAACCATGATATACTGTAGAAAAATTGACCCTGAAGGAAACAGAGATAATTCACAGACCAGAAGAGAACTTAGAACTTCTTAATTAATATTTTCAAGGAGACTAGACAGAATACTTTGTCCATAGGGCAAATACACAGTGTTATAAAAAAATGAATATTGAGACAGTAAAAAAAGTTCTTGAAAAGTAAATATATGGGGACCAGCAGTTAGCGTAATGGCTATGTCGCTGGACCCCCACATAGTCGACTGCGGTTCAAGTCCCGGACCCAGTGGCTTAAACTCATGCCGGGCGCATGTGCGTGCATGTCCAAAATCCCGAGAGGAGAATGGAGGAGAAGGGATTGCGGCATGGCCATCCCTCCTGGGGGGTGATTTCTCGCTTTCTGTCTCTCTCTGTCTGGAGAGCACAAGCACCCTATAGCAAAAACCTCTCCAAAATAAAAAAAAAAAGATTAAAAAAAAAAAGTAAATATATGACAGCTGTATTCTAAAAAATGCAGTATATGCAGTGGGAGATCAAAAATCATCCTTCCAGGGACCAGCAGTTAGCGTAATGGCTATGTCGCTGGACTCCCACGTAGTCGACCGTGGTTCACACCCCGAACCCGGCGGCTTAAAACTCACGCCGGGTGCATGTGCGTGCGTGCCCAAGATCCCGAGAGGAGAACGGAGGAGAAGGGATTGCGGCGTGGCCATCCCCTCTGGGGGGTGATTTCTCACTTTCTGTCTCTCTGTCTCTCTCTGTCTCTCTCTGTCTGTCTGGCGAGCGCATGCACCCTATAGCAAAAACCTCTCAAAAAAAAAAAATCATCCTTCCAGAAGTAGAACATACAGAAAATTAATAAAACATATGATAAAAAGGAGTAAAATAGTACCAACTGAGAGGGTCCATCTTCTTGTTAAAGAATATATATTTTTTTCCCTAGAGAGAGATTTTTCGTATAGGGTACATGAACTTGCTGGAGAGACAGATAGAAACAGAGAGAGACAAAGTGAGAAATCACCCCTCAGGAGGGATGGCCATGCCTTAATCCCTTCTCCTACATTCTTCTTTCAGGATTTTGGGCATACATGCACACATGCCTGATCTGAGTTTCAAGCTGCTGAGTCTAAGACTTGAACCATGGTGCTTTAATCATGGTGTCCCATGTGCCTTAACCACCATGTCATTAAAGAAAAATTTTATACCAAGAGAAGAAAAAAAAAATCAATAGGAGGAAAATATTTTATAAAATAACAAGAACCGAAGAATTTTTCACAGAAGTGTAATCTTCAGATTAAAAGGCTCCACTGAGGTCTCTAAATACTGAAATCAATATACTGTAGCAGTCAACACTTACTGTGGCTTACTATGTGACAGTCACTCTCCTATACAATTTACCTGTATTTACGAACTTTGTGCTGACTGCAGTCCCATGATGTGGGAGATAGGATTACTCTCTCCATTTTAAAGGGGAAAGAATTTTGATACTTAGTGTTCAAGTAATTTTTCCTCGGGTTATTTAGAGACAAAGTTGAGATTTGAACCTAGTCACTGTAGATAGAGGTCAAATCCTTACCCCAGACATACTGCGATTTCACAAATGAATAAAACAAAGACTCACATTAAAATACACAATTATAAAATCTCAAAACAAGGTTAAAATATAAATCTTGATACCTTTCAGAAGAAAAATAGATTACATGTAAAAGGATAAGCATCAGTTTAGTATCACATTTCTCTCTTATGGTGCTGTATGCCATAGGACAATGAAGCAATGATTTTGAACCTAGAATTTTATACTCAGCATAACTGTCAAACCTATGAGTGAAGAATAAAGGTATTTCAAGATATGTAACTACTTAAAAGGTTTATGTCCCATGTGATATTTAAAAATATTTTATTGATAACATAGTCCATTAAAATAAAGAACAAAATCAAGATAAAGACCTATTAGTAGCTCATCACGCTTTTCCTTTGGAAATACTTTCTTCACTTTGCAAGGATACATTATTGTCTCTTAGTCTTCCTCTTACTTCATCGGTCTCTATGTCTCGGTCTTTGTTTCAGATCTTATCTCCTTAATCTCTAAAAGTTTGAGTTTCCCCAGGATCTATCCTCAGACCTTTTCTTTCTTTGCTACTAAATTTTTATTCATTTCATTCAATACCCAGGCTTAAATATCCAAATGTCATCAATACAAAAAGTTTGAGAACATGAAGCTGGCAGGGATGGTGACACACTGAGATATTGCACCCCTGTGGGAGAGTCTCCGATTTGCCTCTGGAGATCTTCTTGTACGTGCTGGGCATATACGCATATTCAGATTGCACTGACTGGCTGAGGATGAGGTGGACTGTTGTGTGTAGATCCTACCCTGTTGGAATGCCTGCTTCTCTCTCTGTCCCTCTCTCTGTTTCTCTTTCTCTCTCATGAAAGACAAAAAAAAAAAAAAAAAAAAAAGTTTTAAGAAAGAAAACTTGAAACATGGAGCCCATACCAGTTTTCATTAATACAGTGGAATGTTTGTATTGTATTATCTGCTTATAGACAAGTATATGACAAAAATAAAGAAACAAACAAGCAAACTAGTATAGACTTATTTCTGAAAGAGTGGTATATCCTTATGAAGAGCCTCAGGCAGCTCTTTCAGAAGGAATTTTAGAAAGCATTGTTATCCTGGTCTCTCTTTCTCTCTCTTTTTCTCTCTGTGTTGCTGTCCCTGAAGATCTTCCAGTGGAACAGGATGTAGAGGTGGAGGACAATGATATGGATGATACTGAGTAGGCCTGGGCTAACATGTATGTTTGTGCCTTAAGTTTTTTTTTTTGGAGAGGTTTTAGTTATAGGGCATGTGCACTCACCAGAAAGACAGAGACAGAGAGACAGAAAGCAAGTAATCACCCCCGGGGGGATGGCCACGCCACAATCCCTTCTCCTTCATTCTCCTCTCAGGATCTTGGGCACGCACGCACACACACCTGGCGTGAATTTAAGCCAGCGGGTCCGGAACTAGAACCACAGTTGACTACATGGGAGTCCAGCGACATAGCCATTACGCCAACTGCTGGTCCCGATGTCATAATTTTTTTTAATTGATCAGTTTTAGACATTATCATTATACTGCTGACTAGGATAGATGAAGATCTACCTCCCTTTTAACCACCACCCTTTATACTTCCCTCATTCTAATATAATTTACATAGCCATTATGCCAACTATTGGTCCCACACATCTTACTCATTTGTAACAACAAATGTGTGTGCTTAAACCACAACAAATGTTTGTGCTTAAACCACAAACCCATTTTAAAATGTACAAAAATATTTTATGT
Source organism: Tupaia tana (assembly GCA_026018925.1). Classification (NCBI taxonomy): domain Eukaryota; kingdom Metazoa; phylum Chordata; class Mammalia; order Scandentia; family Tupaiidae; genus Tupaia; species Tupaia tana. The sequence continues at coordinate 148,342,268 of JAKSZU010000006.1, forward strand.
ACTATTCTATAAGCTTTTCTGTTTTTAGATTTTAAAATGCTTATTTTTTAAACTTTTTTTATTAAAATTTAAGGCATAGGGACCAGCAATTGGCATAATGGCTATGTCGCTGGACTCCCATGTAGTCGACCACAGTTCAAGTTCTGGACCTGGTGGCTTAAACTCAAATCAGGCACGTGTGTGTGCATGCCCAAGATCCCTAGAGAGAATGGAGGAGAAGGGATTGTGGCATGGCCATCCCCCCCTCAAAAAAAAAAAAAAAGTTAAGGCACAAACACACATGTTAGCCCAGGCCTACTCAGTATCATCCATATCATTGTCCTCCACCTCTACATCCTGTTCCACTGGAAGATCTTCAGGGACAGCAACACAGAGAGAAAAAGAGAGAGACTAGGATAACAATGAGCCCTATAGCAAAAACCTCTCAAAAACAAAACAATACAAAACTATGACATAAACGTGTTAAAGAGATTAAAAGAGGTGCCTCCTAGAAGCATGTATCATTTCAATTTTCACAAGAGAATAAAGCCCAAATGCCCTAAGGCATCCTGTGTAACAAAATATTTTCCCTCCTGTATATCTCGTAAGGTACTAGTCATATGCTGCTCTTGGGAGATATGAGAAAATAGTCCCTCAGCTCACTTTCCAGTTATATAGTCCAGATGAGGGACTCCTTTTAACATAGACTGCTAGAAACCCAGCTATCACTGGTGCAAGCAGTGGAGCAGAATATTGGAGCCACATAGGAGGACTTGGTCTAGATCCTAGGTTAACTCAAACATGTAGGGCACCCAAATATGCCCTTACTTCTAGCAGGGGAAATGCTACGTATGGAACCCTTCTGAGAATTTCTCTCTGTCTCTCTCAATAAGTAAAATCAACAACAACAAAAAAAAAAGTGAAAGAAAAAAGGCTGCTAAAAACTGAGCAAGCAGAAAGTAAGTCAAAGGACTTAAAGCTTTCCATTCCAAATTCTTCCATGTTGTTTGATATTGATATCTGTTAACTATATATCTCTTTCATTTGATACACACAAAATAATCTTTTAATGATAGCAAGAGTGTGCACATGACAGAAGAGTGGGGAGTGAAGGAGAGGAGGAGAGAGAGAGAGAGAGAGAGAGAGAGAGAGAGAGAGAGAGAGATACTCAATAAAGTCTCCTCACACCACAGTCGCCCTTCTCCAGTCTTCCTGTTCTCAGGATCCTAGGCAACCTTCCCTGTGCTCAGCATGGGGCTGACCTCAAGATCTAAATCCATAGTTTGCCATATGGTCTCCAGCATTGTAGGGGCCTTGCATTATTGCTATGTCACAGTGACTGGGAACATAAAAGTGTTTTTTTAAAGATACATTCAAAAACTTCATTTTAGAAATGTTGAGTTCAATAGCATAATGATCCAGCTAATAGTGATACATAGGTGTATGAGAAAATGAGATAGATGCCCTGAAAAAGATATCAGGCTGAAGACATGAAGTAAACCTAATCAGAATTGATATTGCAAGATACTACTAAAATTGAACTGAGTGGATAAAACCACTAAAGTTGACATTACAGACAGATGAAAAAGAGCCTAGGACAGTCTTCAGGGAAAATTGAAGAGGGTGGAAAAGAAAGAGGAACAATAAGAAGGATGTTAGCAGGAAGGTGGGAAGAACACAAGTCTAACCACAGGAACCAAAGTAGAAAATAGTGTTGAAGAAGAGAGGGTTGTCAACAATGCTAAGGGACTTTTCCAACTGCTTCTTTTTTTCTATTTCTTTTTCTTTTTTTGAGAAAGATTTTTGCTATAGGTGTGTGTGTGCTCACTGGAGAGACAAGGACAGAGAGACAGAAAGTGAGAAATCACTCCCAGAGGGGATGGCCATGCCAAAGTTCCTTCTCCTCCATTCTCCTCTTGGGATTTTGGGCACGCATGCACATGTGCCCAGTGTGAGTTTTAAGCTGCCACGTCTGGGACTCGAACCACAGTCGAGAGTCCAGTGATGTAATCGTTATGTCATCGGCTGGTCCTTCCAACAGCCTCTTAATATATAGTTAAGCATAAGTACTTTTGGTTTAACACAGAATTGAAATTTCTGCTGATAATGAACTCTAAGTTGTAGAAAGCAAAGCAAGTTCTAGAAACACATGAAAACTTCTCAAACAACCTCATAGCTTCTAGTCCGTTTTTAACATAGGCAATGTAGAGGATATAAAACTTAGAACAGTTTTACTCATTCATTCAGCAAGTTTTTGCCAAATATTTATCATAGAAAACATATGCTAAACACTACAGGAATAAATTTAAGAGCTCATAGCGTTATAAAAAGGGGGGGGTGATATAACATGAACATAAATAACTCAAACACAAGGTAGATATTCTGATGCTTACAGATGAAGAAATATGTAAATGTAAGAAAGAGCCATTACCTTAGTCTGAAACTCTGATAAGTAAAATTTCAGTGAAAACTAGGCCACTGGAGTAAAACAGTGCTGAGCAGAAACTTCAGCTTTATTCTTACAAATGCTAGCAAATTACTTAAAACATTTATTCATTTATTACATTGTGATCAAGTATCTACTTTTAAAGTGGACTTTTGGAAAAAATATTAGATTATGTGATGATTAGCCCCCCAAGAGAACATGAATGTAAAATATCTGCTAGTTCTGTGATAATAAGTAGACTGCTCTTAATCAGGGTAAAAGAGAAAAGTCTTCATTCCTATGCTTCTCAGAATCACTTTCTAATAGCAAGGATTAGATCATCTACTTGATCTACATCAAGAATATTTCCAGAAGGAGAAGAAAGAAGTTCATTTTTTTTTTCAAACTATCCAGTAGGAATAAGAAGGCTAGAGTGTCTTTGTGTAATAATTTACTGCAGGCTTTCTAATTATTAATGTAGTGCTGCAAAAGGCTTTATGCATTTTGATGAGCTCACTTACTGGTGATTCAGGAAAATGAGCTTTGAATGGCATGCCAGGGATGATAAGATGACAGTCAAAATAACTGTTCTGTATTTATTTGCAAACTAACTGACAAACCCGTAACACAAGAAATACTGCTTTGAGTGAAATGGGCTCACGGATGCCAATAAACAAAGAAATGCAATACTATAGTTTCCATATATCTGAATAAGACGTTGTCAGATAGAGCTTTGAGTGGGTCCTAACCATGAAATGCACTGATGTATGGCTTCTATTGGTTTTGAGCAAGTGTCACATGCCTGACAGACTGTCTACTTTCAGACCATTTTATTATAACAGCCACTTCCATCTCTGCTGAAACACCCCTTAGCCTGATACAGGTTTTTCAGCCAGTGACAAAACACTATATTTATTCAACAGAAAATTGAATGGGGAAATAAAATACCAAAAAGAAAGCAATTCAGTAAACCAATAATTCCTTCCAATTACAATTAAGTGAAACAGCCTATAGGTTTCTTAAAGACAAATTTCCTTTTTAATGGTGCTCTAAAACCTCTTAACCATACAAACTGATGGCAACGGTTTGGCTTTGTCAATATGAAGACACTTAATCAAACTTTTTCCAGATTAATTATATTTTGTATTCATTTAACAACCTATTACGTCATGAATAATCGTATCAGTTGTATAATCCAATTTTACCACTAAGGCAACTTCAAATGTTCAAAGGGTTTCCAATGTTGAGTGTTTGATTTTACAAATTCAGTTTAATGCTGTACTTGGGTCATATATCTTACAAAGAAAAAATTATTTAGTTTGCAATTTCATGATTATCTGATATAATGAAAGGAATAGGAAAAGAAAGGTTACAGACAGTTTTTTGACCACTAACTGAAAGATATCTTGTCTATCCTTTACATCTGATTTCCAGACATCGCCATTTGCACACACACATGCACATGTACACAGAGGCATATATTCCTGTGTGTTTTTGTTTTTGTCTTTAGATTTATATAGTGATAAGTGAAATGGTAATAGAGAAACCCAGGAAAAACACTCTCTATATGAATAAAACTTTCACAAGTTACTTGTAGTGTTCTGTGGTGGAAAGTTTCCCAGGAATTCATCCTGTTACTGCTCAGAGGCAAGTTCCAATGTTGTAGAGGCTTGGTAAGAAGTTTGTCATTCTAGTAGCTTCACTGTATTATTTGTCAACAATGTGAAGCATCTGGATGTCTAGTTTTGTCTATACTGTCTCAGTATAAAACTGCTTAGGGCACAGGAAATTATCTAAATGTTCAGTGATAAGAAAGTAATTATATAAATTTTGGAATTTGCATAAGATGGAATACTGTACAGCTTCTTAAAATGATGCTTTTGAAAATCCTTAATGAAAAAGCATATATGATAAATATTATGTACATAAAGTAGGACCACGCCCTGTTATGGGAGCACACACTTGTCTCATCAGAATCATATTTTCAAGGCTCTTCACAGTTCTCACTTACCTAGGAGGCCATTCCAAATTCTCAGTCTTTGTTTCTCATAGTACGTACTACTGAACTTATCATAGTTGACTGTGTGCTTATCAGTCTTACCAAAGCAAAATGTGAGCCCTTAGAGGATCTGAATCTCACATTATTCATCTTTTAGTCTCTCTACTTTGAGGAAACAGCCTGGTGCATAGTAGGCATCAGTAAATATTGGTTGAACTGATGAATTCATCTTCAACAAACACAACTGAGTCATGAGTGGGATGCATTTGGATTCACATATAAAGTTTTCAGTGCAATAGAAATAACATTAATGAAATAAACTTATTAAGCAATTGTATTTCCTCAAAGGGAACAGTTATATAGTGGATTTAAGAACATAATGCAGTAGTGTTGGTCTTTTAAACTTTGGTCCACAGTGACTGGCATAAAACAAAAAGGATCTTTGGACTTTATAATCATAGAAAAGACCAGGGAGGCAGGTCCAAAAAACTAAGCTCCTTATTTGATACACGACATCTATCATTTTATTTTAACTAAACTAACAGTTGTTTTCAGAATTACACTAACAAGAACTACTTTGAAAGTTAAATTTGGAGCTTTAAAGATAAATTGTAAATATTACATTCATCTTACCTTTTCATTGGAACTATTTCAAATATAATACATAAAAATAGCTTCATGCAGGACAAGCAAATGGCATAATGGTTACATTGCTGGGACTCCTATGTAGCCGATCATGGTTCAAGTCCTGGACCCAGTGGCTTAAAACTCATGCTGGGCAAGTGTGCATGAGTACCTGAAATCCCGAGAAGAGAATGGAGGAGAAGGGATTGCAGTGTGGTCATCCCTCCGGGGATGGGAGGGGTGGGGGGTGATTTCTAACTTTCTATCTCTCTGTCTCATTTTGTCTCTCTGGTGAGCACATGTGCCCTATGGTAAAAACTCTCTCTCTAAAAAAAAAAGAATAGCTGTTATGTGCAACTATAAAATCAAGCACTCTATACTTCTAACTTCCTATAGAAAATGATTTTAAAGTATAAAAAAATTTTATTAAATCACACTTATTTCTGTCCCAGTGGCAGGTTCTCCCTAACCTATGGAAATAATCTTCATAATTCTTTCCACTCTAATATCTCTTATGCCTAAAGAACAAAAGAAATTCACTTAACTTAAAAAGTAAAATGTATTAGACAGGCAGGAATAATTAATAATGAATTCTAACTCATTAACTGCACATTTCTATATACATATTTAATTTCTTGTAATACTGAAGAAAATAGAGACATAGTACTTGTTAATAAGATAAGTTCATGGAAAGTAAAAATAATTATAGGATACTAATTATGAAGGGATTGGTAATGGTTCACAAAAATCTTTTTTCTTCATTGGCAAACAACTATACTATGTGAGTCTCAATCAGTGGAATATGAGTGGCTAAGGCTTTTAGAAAGTAGATTTGCCACCTCCACATTCTTTTCTCCCATTCTGCTGGCTAGATACAGTGAATAATGTCACAGGGAACAGGTAAAAGACATAAACAGCTTAGGCATAAATTTATCCAAGTAAGTAAAATATTGATACGCAAAAGTTAGAAGAAACTTGAGTCCTAAACTTTCTGCCAATTAGAAACATTTCCTTTCCACAGTTACATGAGAAATAAACATCTACTGCATTTAAGTTATAATAAATTTGAGTTTTTCTGCTTTGCTAATACTCCCGTATACAAGAACTAATGAAGAAATTCTCTAAAGTTTCAGAATAAAAAAATCTTAGTACATAAATCAGTTGTATTTATATATACTGACAATGAATTAGCTGTGAAAGAAATTAAGAAAACAATGCCACTTACAATAGTATCAAAACAAAACAAAATACTTAGGCATAAATATAACTGAGTAAGTGAAAGATTTTTACAATGCAAACTATAAAACATTGATGAAATAAATTCAGCATAAATAAATAAAAAGATACCTCATGTTCATAAACTGAAAATAAAATGATGTTGTTAAAATGTTTATACCACCCAATGTGATCTATAGATTCAGTGCGATTCCTATTAAAGTTCCAATGGCATTTTTTACAGAAATGGGGAGGGGTTCTAAAATTTGTATGAAGCTACAAAAGATCTAGAATAGCCAAAGAAATTTTAAGCAAGAAAAACAAAGCTTGAGGCATCACACTTCTTGATTTCAAATTATATTATGAAGCAATACTAGTCAAAACAGTATAGCACTGTTATAAAACAAACACAAGAATAGAGAGCCCAAAATTAAGCTAACATATACATCTTTAAAAGTTCGTATTATGAAAACACTATGTATGAATTTCTAAAACATTTTAAACCAAAATAATCTTGTACTTTCATACCATTTTTTCATAAAATTTTTGAAGTTTTGTCATATATGGCACCCAAGGGTAGCAAAAATATATAGTGAGGAAAGTAATGTCTCTTCAATAATGGTGTGGAGAGAACTGGATATCCACTTGCAAAATAATTAAATAGGACCCTTATATTACACAAAAATATTAATTCAAAATACACTAAAACCTTAAACTTAAGCCCTTAACACCATAAAACTCCTAGAAATAAACACAGGAAAAAAAGCTCCTTGACATTGGTGTTGGCAACTTTTTTTGGTTATAACACCAAAAGCACAGAAAACAAAGCAAAAATAAACAAGTGGGATTACATTAAACTTCTGTAAAGCAAAGAAAACAATCAGCAAAATGAAACCTATGGAATAGGAGAATATAATTTGCAAGCTATACATCTAATTACAGGTTGATTTCCATAGTATACAAGAAACTTAAACAATTCAATTATGAAAATAAAACAAAACAAGAACAAATAAATCAATTAAAACATTGGCAAAGGATGTGAATAGACTTCCAAAAAACACATGCATGGCCCAAAGATATTATGAAAAGATAGACAGCATAACTAATCACGAGAAAAAAGTGCAGATTAAAACCAACATGAGATAACCTAACAACTGTGAGGATGCCTACTATGTTTTTTTTTAAAAAGAGAAACAGAAACAAAAAAATAACAAGTATTGTCAAAGATATAGAGGAAAGTAAACACATATACACCATAGTTGGAAATATAAATTGGTACAGATATTATGGAAAATAGTATGTAAATTCCTCAAAAAATTAAAGCTAGAGGGGCCAGATGGTGGCACAGTGGCAATATTCTACAAAACAATTCCACATGGGAAGGTCCCTACTTTGTGTATGGAGACCTCTCTGAGTGCACCAGACATACACATGCCCTTGATCCAAGGCTGACTGAAGAATACTCAGTCAGAAAAGCACTTGCACATCTGTATTTATTGTGGCATTATTCACGATTGCTAAGACATGGAACCAACCCAAATGTCCATTAACAGATAAGTGGATTGAAAAAGTGTGGCACATATACTCCATGGAATATTATTCAGTTATAAAAACAAGACTCTGGCATTTTATAGAAAGTGGACGAACATGGAAGATTAATTGCTGAGTGAAGCAAGTCAGGCTATGAAACAGAGACATTGTATGTCTCCAACTTAACATATACCGACTTTCCACCCTCTATAGTAGAGATTGAAAGACTGGAGGACATAAAAGTATTGAAAATTGTTATGGACACTGGGGACAAAGTGGAAGGAGAATGGAAGAGGGGAAGAGTGTAGGAAAGGAAATTTTGGAGAAAAAATAGGTAAGAATTTGTGAGACACAGATATGTTTTCTTACCTGTTCATGAAGATGTGCATAGTGTTCTCAGTTGGATTGGTCTGAGGTGTATGTCATACTGGGTAAAGTCTCTTTACAATCTAAATGATGTATAGCAATTGAATGTATAAATAATAATAATAAATTTAAAAAAGAAAATTATCTGTTGATAATAACGGATATGGTGATATCTTTGATTGGACAAATATGTAGTGCATTCATGCTGGGAAAATTCATTACCTTTAGATCACTTAATTAGAATATGTAGGTAGTTTGCTCACCCTTATAATTTGAGACATTTTCAATTACAGAAAAGAAAGTTTTTCAGAAGATAAATGTTACAAAGCTTTGGATTTCTTTCCCATATGTCTCTTCACTCTTCAGTATCATGAAGAAAATGAATAATATCTTTTATAGCCTATTACTTTTATTTTTATTTGCTAGAGTGTATGTGTGCTCACTAGAGAGAGACAGAGAGATAGAGAGAGAGAAGAAAGTAAAAACCTCCCCCATGGGAAATGATTATGCCACAATCCTTTCTCTATTTAACATTTTGAGATTTGAGGCATGCATCTACATGTGCCTAGTGTGTTTTTTAAGCTGCCAGCTTTGGGAGAACCATGCAGTGGTTTATTTAAAAAATAATTCTAATATTAAAGTTCAAAAGTTCTATCTCAGAAGACTTCCTGAGCCTTAAAAATGATGAAAGCCTCTACATAATTTCTTCAAAATAATAATTGCTTTCTGACTGATAACTTTGTCTTCATTCAGAAAGACTATATCTTGATTTACATGGAAAATTTTAATTACAGGATCCATTGGGATAAAGATAATTATTCTTAAATTACACATGGAATTGTCACCTTTTCTTAGTTTATGGGGAAAACAGGACATACCAATTGTTACCACTACCAGTCCTCTTTATATTATATAAAATTTTCCACAAAGAAGACATTTATCAAATAATTTCTGTACATGATTTTAAGACTATATGAAATCATGAATAAAAAGACAGAAAGGAGCCAGTTACTTGTGTTTACATTTTGAGAAAACCATCCCCAAATCTCCACATTAATAACAGCACTGTCTTTCTCAATGTTTTAAAGTTATTGCTGTGACTTTCAAATTTTATTTTGCCATAGGCCAAGGATCCCAGCTGTGCCATAAAATATGACCTATAATTTGGGATTCTCATCTCTGAGATTTTATTTGGTCAGGTTCTATTATCTACTCTATTTATCTCTCCATTTCAATTGGGCCATAGAGGGTTGGTTAAAGGTGAACATTTCCTATAAATGAGTCTCTTCACCTCTATCTCCCAGGTTGATTCATGACCTAATATAACCTTTGACCCTAAGAAAGCAGATTGCTAAGAGAATAACTCTCCTCATTTTAGACTGCTTGGCTTCATATCCACAGATAGGCAACTCTATTAAATACACCCAAGATTTTCTACTTCAGCAAATGCATGAAATGCTCTTCCTTATTCTCAAAATTTTTAAAAAAGAAGCACTAAAACAATTATTTCTGTAACAAGATATAGTGCAATGGGTTGAAAAGAAAGAAAGATATATAGTGAATATTTAAAATTAGTAGCCTATTTTAAAACGTGAATGATAAAATAAGACTAAGGAAGTAAATGAATTAGACAACATGAGAATAGAAGATTTAAGAGTTCCAAAATAAAGAGCTGATTCCTATACACACACTACTCTACACACACACAGACACAGACACATACACACACACACACACACACACACACACACACACAGAGAGAGAGAGAACTGTTTTCTCCTGGAATCTCATACCTGAGCATCTTAGCTAATTTATGCATGCTAGTTCTGCTCAATTATAATGTAGTAATGTACAAAATATTTTATGCTAAACTAGGCATTAATACCAGATGTACTAACAAAACTGGACAAATTTCAGATTGCAGGTATCATATGCTAGGTATCATATGCTAAGGAAACTACCTTATGCTGGTGGTTGTGAAATGTATATTATTATTTTATCAAAGATAATATTTAAGATGGTCTCCAAATTTGAAATTCTGATTATAGAAATTTAAGAAGAATGATATATTTGAAAATTTGGATGAGTACCACTTGTTCATGGTGGTAGACTCTCAAATGGAGCCATAGTATATTATCAGTCTGCAGACGGCCCTTGGAACCAGCCTGAATGCAGATCTCTGTCAACTAATAATAGAGATCATCTTGGGAACAAATCAAATACAGAACAGAAAACAATGCAGTACTTCCTATATGATTTCACTTATGTAAAATTCTAGGAAATACAAAGTAACACATAGTGACAAAAGCAAATCAGTAGCAGACTGAGGGATGGAGAGGGGGAGTAGGAATGGTTTGTAAAAGGGCATTAGGAAAATTTGAAGGGTGATGGACATGTTCACTATTTTGATGGAGACAATGACTTTGCAGGTGTATAACATATATCAAAACTTACCAGATTTTATGCTTTATGTGCAGTTTATTGTATGTCAACTTTAACACAAGAAAGCTATTTAAATTTATACAATAAGTAATACATGTTCTCAGTTTAATGCATATATTCAATACAGTGTTCAGAACTTGGTCTCTAATCATTTGCTCATGTAGAACTGCCAACAATTACAAAATTTCTGCGTGTTCAAGTAAACTAATAGTCCTTCTGTTATAGAAATGGGGGGGGGATTGAGGAGGGAGAGTGTTTTTTTTTTTTTTTTTTTTTTTTTTTTTTGGAGAGGTTTTTGCTATAGGGCATGTGTGCTTGCCTGACAGACAGAGAGAGACAGAGAGATAGAAAGCGAGAAATCACCTCCCCCCCAGGGGTGATGGCCATGCTGCAATCCCTTCTCCTCCATTCTCCTCTTGGGATCTTGGGCATGCACGCACACGCGCCCCGCGTGAGTTTAAGCCACTGGGTCCGGGACTCGAACTGCAGTCGACTACGTGGGAGTCCAGCGACATAGCCATTATGCTAACTGCTGGTCCCAGGAGGGAGAGTTGTTGTGAAGCAACACTCTGAATGAAACTCAAGTATTAGATTGTGATGCGACTTAACAGGAACCCAGTATTTTAGCTACGTAGGAAGAAAGGGGAATTTTTGTGAAGACACAGGTCTGAACCACAACACAGGATGGGGAGCCACGTCCTCAATACGGCAAAACCACATGATGAAGGAAGGACTGCTGCAACTCTGGATAATAACTGTCCTCAACAAGTAAGTCTTAGGGCAATTCTCTGATGGTGTTGAAAGCAAAGCAAACTGCATGATGGGGTCTATGGTAGCCACTTTATAACTGGTTGGGGTTTGGGCAGAAGGGTTGCTGGGCAGCAGTCTGCTCAACCTGCTTAGAAGCCAATAAACCTATTTCTGGCTAATGGAGCCTTGAAAGGGCTGGAAGGCCAGACCTGATTTGAAGTGGAATATGCTTTCCCTCTGAACACTTACAGCACTGATCGTTCGTCCTATGTCCCAACATTTTGGTCTGTGTCTTACCACTTCCAATTCTCTCTCTTAGTCCATGTTTCTAGAGTTGGGAATATTTCCTACAAATCTCTGATTCTCTGTATTACTGATAACAAAAATTGGGTGAAGGAATAAAGTAAGTGTTAGCCAGCTTTCCAAAGCTCCTTAGACCTGTTCTCCAGCTGACACCATCATTACTTCAAAGAATCTCTGCTGCAAAGACTCAGCTACCTAGTCCACCTAAAGGAAGAGTGGACATTAGAATTCTAGAATTGAATCACAATAACCTTCTAACCCATGGTAAATCTCAGACTGGCTTTATTAAAAGTTGCAGAGGCCAGTGTGACAGGAGGCTAAGAAATATGAATTCAATCCCTCAATGCAGAAAGCTCATGGGCCTTGCCTGCTGTGTGATTCGACATGACTAAGTTTCTGAGCAGGCCATCTAAGCAGGAGAGAAACCCAGCAGCAAATCTGCCTGTGGATGGATAACATAATGTTTATATTTCATTGCCTGCTTTCCTTATTTTATCAGTGGGGGACTTATTAAAGAGAGGATATCTAGGCACCAGCACTGGAGATCTCGGAGGTTAAGCTGTTAAGGCTCACAGGTTTTAGGTACACACATAACAAAGGTCCACACTGCCTTCAGGTCCACTCTGATGAACACAGGAGGTCCAAAGCACCAGTCCGTATTGATGTTACCAAAATAAGCTCATACACTTCTTTTGTCTGTAACACACAAGAGGGGGAGTGGCACGATCTCTCTAATTAGATGATAATCCAGTTTAGCCATCCAGATCCTAGGGGGAATAGAGTCTTTACAGTTTACTTCAGGAGTTTTCTATCCAGTTCAGACACATATTAATGGAGTCTAATATGTTTGAAACATCATATTGAGCACTGCGGATTCATCAACAAATGAGCAATTTCCCATTGCAAAAAAAGCAGGTGCTTACCCAGAGGGGCTGGTCTGAAATCCTAACTGTGAGGGTGGGAGAGTGTGTGAGATCAAGATCTAGAAGCAGCATGTAGGGATAAAACAGACACAAAACTCTGCACCCGACAGGCAGTCTTGGCAAGTTAGCAGTCCAAGAGGAATAGGGGGGAATGCCAGATATAAGGTAATTGAAACCAAGGAGACGGAGGACTTCCTCTCCCGAAAGAAACAGACACAAGCACTTTAATAGCAAGTGAAGCCTCCCTGATGGACACGAGGGGCTTTGTTACAGGCACTAATCACATTGAGATCCAGTTTTTCAGAAGTAGTAGTTCAGGGGGTACAAACACATCACTATAAGTGAATTTTCTAAGTCTTAATAGTGCATGCACTCCTTCAGAAAGGTTGTGGAAGGCAAGTGACTTCCAACATGGTTAGCCAGTCTGGTAAAGAAATATAAAACAGAAGGAATGACAGTGGTTGGAGAAAAGAAAGAGATTTGCACATGTACATTTATGTAAAGGTAGAATAGGTAAGTTGGGGTCAGATTGTGAAGGAACATATTTGCTGGACCTGAAATGTTAGAGATTATCCTGAAGCAATGTGGAGACAAACATGCTTTAAGTATAGGGTGTTCACTCATGAGTTGTCTCTTGAAGCTCTGTCAGTATGTTGATGGCTGCAGGAGGAAAACAATGACTTCCCATGTTTCTTTGCTCATCCTGCCAGGAAATGTCCTGGTCCTTGCTTTGAATAGGGGCTCCCAACCTCTAGTTTGGGGAGTTTATCCCATAATTCTGCCATTTTACCTCACCTGTTTTAGATTACAGATTATTTATCAAACTCTGATCTAATACCTCATCAAAGTACTCCCACTAACTGCCAAAGCAGCATGGCAAGACAGAAACCACAATTATCAGTAATCTTTGCCTTGTCCTAGTGTCTGAAATGCTATTCATCAATCAGGCTAGAGGCAGAGTAAACCATGGTTTGGAAGTGGATTAGAAGGGAAGAGATAGACAGCTGAATTAGAGGAAGGAAAACCATTGATGTAATAAATACAGATACTGATGATCATGGAGAGGACTGATGCATAGCTGCTGGAGAGGAGGACTCTACAAAACTCGGTGACTAGCTGCATTCTGAGGGTAAAATCATGGAAGATCACATTGGACCACGTTGGTTTCTCAATGCTTATGAGACATCTAGGTGAAGAAGTTTTATTGGCTATTAAAAAACAGGTTTGTGGTTTAAGAAAGGCTGGAAACAAAGCACAAATCTGGTATATTTTCTATATACTGTTGTAAATGAAGCCATGAAAATTAATGAAAGCATTTAATTGCTAAAAGAGTGTTCAAAATAGGAAATAAGACTGGGAAAAGAGGAATCAATGAAAGAGGAAAACTAAGAAAGGACATTCTGAGGCATAAAAGGAGGAATGATTTCAACAAAGAGACAATTGTTGGTAGTGTCAAATTCTTTGAGTCAATGAAAATAGACAAGGACACTGGATACAGCAATTCAGATGGGAGTAAGAAGAGTACAAACTGAAAGAAGTTGGGAAGTAAATAGAAGTTCAGTAAAACAGAAACAATGAATGTAGAATTCATTTCAAAAAAGTTCAACCGTGGTGTAAGGGTAAGGACCATGTTGATATTTTGAGAGAGAAGCAAAGACAAGAATTTGATGAATTTTTAAAGATAATAAAACTTGAGCATATTACAGGACACATTTCTGAATAATTACAAAATAAGAAAACCCACTAGCTGTTAAAACTGTGTTGAACATAACTCAATATTTCTTTACTGGTTTGGAGGAATATTTCAGTACCCTTAGGCCATCATTATAATACTAATTTTCATTGAAAATATAGAACTGTCAGTTGATTGATACTGTCTAGGAGAAATGGCTTTTTCTATTTTTAGACTTGCTAAATAAATTGACTGATAGGTTGAAAGAAATAAAGGTTAATGTCATAGATATTACAAAATGTAGAGAATCAGTAGTTTGTTTTGCTCCTTGAAACCATATGATTATTTCCAGCTGGAAAATTCTGGCAATGATTATCAGTACTCTTATTTTAATAAACGTACTATGAGTCTAGAATATAGCACATATTGCTGTCTATTTCTAGGAAAACTATTTTGGAAAATTACATAAGATGATAACCCATTTCCATGGTTTAATGAACTACTTTGTGATAACATAAGCTGGGACATTTCTCTTTGTATATTCATCAAGCTGTATCATTTCAATAATGGAAAGATATGATAGTTGACTTACCAACTTACACTAAAAACTGTCCCTAAAATTGTCAGTGAGTTAAAAACTAATTCAAGTCAGTAGGGAAATGCATATTCACGTGAGATGCATCTGCAGAAGAAAGTACTAGAAAGCAAAATGGGGCAGCAAAATAAGCTATATTCAGGATATTCTTTATTGAGAAAAAAAAAACACACAGAACAGAAATAGTGAATATGACTTGTAATTTCCATTATCAAAGAAAAGGCTAAGTGATATAAATATTTTAACAGTCTTCAGGGCTAATTTATTCAGTTCTTAGTAGTTAAGAGTTCATCCTTCGGAAGTTAGCATTTTATTTTGAAATGTTATAAGATCATGTGTGAAATCACATGATTGGGTGTCTATAGTACGCCAGACACTGGGCTAGGCTCTAATGGTATAAAAGCACAGTCTGTGTCCTATTCTGTACATCCAGGTGTATTTCTCCCATGTGTTTCCATATTTAAAATGACCTGGGAGGACTGACTGAAGGACATATTGCTTGTTAATAATCTTTTCATCTATTATGCCAGATACAAGTGGTATATTTAAGCTGTGTTATTTTGGTCTCCCCAAAACCAAACTGAAACATGTTTTTAGATTATACTCTTGCTTTTCTTCCTTCAGATGCAACAAGATAGCCTATAAATATCACTCCTGTGCATTTACCATGGAGTGAGAACATTATCGGTATTATTCCCTGTACAGATTCATGTCCACTATGAAGCTCTATTTGAGAGCTAAATACTAAAAACAGCTTTGCATCCCTTAAAGCAGTGGTTCTCAAAATGTGGGCCATCAGAATAAAAATCCTTCGAGGACACCTGATAAAAATGAAGATTTTAAAATCTCTGCCTTTAACTTATGAAATCAGAATCCCAGATAAGAGAGCCTGATAATCTACATTTTCCCATACTCTCCCAGGTGACCTGTGTGTGGCTTAAAGTGAGAAAACCACTGTCCTAAGGAGCTAGGAGTGTTCTTTCCTCAGATGTGCTCTTCTCAGAAAGGCCTTCCTCAGATCTATGAAACATATTTTCTCCCTTTTTGTTCTGGCCTTCAAGAGATTTTGTTTCAAGAGCGATGCTCTTGAAAGTAAATAATAACTATCATATTTTATCTAATCTTGATAACCTGTTAATTGTAAGTTGTACATAATAATAGTTTTATGTATCATCCAGAAGAAAAAAAAAACATTGCCAATTAAACAATGACACTACATTAATTGTAAGATAGATCTAGGGACCAGCAGTTAGTGTAAGGGCTATGTCGCTGGACTCCCACGTAGTCGACTGCGGTTCGCGTCCCGGACCCGGTGGCTTAAAACTCACGTCGGGTGCGTGTGCGTGCGTGCCCAAGATACCGAGAGGAGAATGGAGGAGAAGGGATTGCGGCGAGGCCATCCCCCCTGGGGGGGGGGGTGATTTCTCGCTTTCTGTCTCTCTGTTTCTCTCTGTCTGGCGAGCGCACGTGACCTATGGCAAAAACCTCTCCAAAAAAAAAAAAAAAGATAGATCTATATTTCAGGTCATTAAAATATGAAATATGTGCATCTTAGAATTGATAAAAGATGGTCTATAAGTTCTTATCACTGAATTTTTTTTTTTTTTTTTGAGGTTTTTGCTATAGGGTATGTGCGCTTGCAAGAAACACAGAGAGAGACGGAGAGATAGAAAGTGAGAAATCACCCCCGGGGGGGATGGCCATGCCACAATCCCTTCTCCTCCATTCTCCTCTTGGGATCCTTGGCATGCACTCACATGCGCCCGGCATTATCACTGAATTTTAACTCTTGGGTAAGAGTGTTGTCAAAGTACAAATGTTTTTTGAGACGGACACATGTTGGCTGGGAAGCTTGTAGAGGAGGAGGATATTTTTGGACAGGAAAGAGTAAGCGCAAAGACAGAGACACTAATCTCACAAGCTGAATCTAGAGGGAGTTCTAAAATCAGGCTTTTTGAGTTCCAATATCAGCCCCAACACTTACCAACTAAAGGACATTGGGGCAACCTAATTTTAAATGTCTTCAGACTTCTACTTTCTTATTTGTAAAACAGAATTTTACACCTGCTTCACAGGGTTGTAAGGATTATATAAAAGAATGCAAATAAAGTGTTGACCACATTGTCAAATATCTGGAACAAATCAATTACAGATGATGATGATGATAATGGTTGCTAAAGAGAAGAGTCCAGTGGGAAGGAAGTGGGAAGCAGAAGACAGAACTGGAGTAATAAGTGGTGATAGAATGTTGAAGACTGCACATCCCTAAGATGCTTAGAACTTATTTCCTAGATGATAGGGAGTCATTAGATGCAGGAGAGTGACTGGTCTAATTTGCATTTTAGAACAATTACTCTGGTGTCAGTTTGGACAGTGGACTCAAAGGGAAGGACCGTAGAGGCAGGATGCGAACTGAGGAGGCTCTGGCAGCAGTTTAGGTGAGTGATGATAAGAGGGACAGCAGTTAGGATGGAGTCTGGGAAAGACTCTGGATAGATTCAAAGGCTATTTAGAAGGTAAAATTTTATGACTTGATGGTTAATTTGATGTAGCAAATGAATGATTAGGAGAAATTTTTTTTTTAATTGAACAGAATTATTTTTAGGGAGTTTTGGAGATTTAAGCAGCCCTTGTCCTTGAGAAAATTAAGGATTCAGATGGAAAACCTTATAAGTCAACATGTAATTAGTATTCACAGATACCTCTAAATAAAGAAAAGGTAATGTCAGCGAGAAGAAATGACATGGATACTTGGTTAATATTATCAAGAATGGATGAAATTAATTAGGAAAATAAAATATGTTAATCACAAAGTTCACATGTTTCTTTTTGGTATCTAACATAACAGCTATTTCACACAGATACACACACATGCACACACATGCACGTGCACACACACACACACATACACACACAGTTTTATGACTAGAAAAACTGGCACTGTGAAAATTTGATATATATCTACAGCCAGGGATTATTCTATAGCTGGAATCAGAAAATCTGAGTTTAGATCTTGGCATTGGCCTTTTAATAAGGCTGAACACATGTTACCTAAAGCAAATTAGCTAAGCTTGCTGATCCACACCATATTTGTAAAAACAGGGACAGTTATATTGATTTTACTTTTTTTTTGTAAAAGTAGTTTGCAAATTGTGAAGTACTTTATTTTCTATACTATATGCATTTTAAAATGCTTTATTTGTTTCTTCCAAGAGAGACAGGTACCCCCACAGGATCTTTACACTGGACCCCATCGCAGTCTTAGCCAGCTCAGGGTGCTCAGGGAGGTCCCAGGATGCAAACCAGGACCTTTCCCATGTGAGTACAGTTGTGTTTCTATTGCACCACCACCCGGCCCCTACCATATGTATTTTCATATGATATGGAGCGTCACACCTTCTGTGAGACATATAAACTCTATATATTTTCATGAGTCAGAAAAGTTTTAGTTTTACAACTTAACCCTCATTTACCAATTCCATTTCATTATTTTAGAAAGTCTAATGTCATTCCATTTGGTTTATGGATACCTCAGCCAATGAGAGGAAATGTAAAGAAAAAGAAAAAAAATAAAGAGCAAACAGAAAAGAGATATAAATAACCTATTTTAGGGCCAGATTCTGTTTTTCTAAATCAGGACCTAAAAAGCTTGCTCCTGAAGCAGGAATCAGAGCTGAATGATTTCAGTACATCAACCAATTCAGAATTTTTCTGAGTTATCCTAGAATAATGAGAAAGTGAAAAGAAAGGAAACAGTATTTTAAAAAATATCAAAGTAAGAGTTGGTCTAACCTTGAGTTCAGCACAGGTTCTGCATCTGGAAGCCACATGCAGACCAGTTTGGCATCCTGAATCAACCTGAAAATACTCTGGATGGAGCACCCGAGATCCTGATGGTTGGAGAGCTAGGTAGTGGGGATAACTGCATTATAAGACCCTGTTGATAGTGCTTTTCTCCCTCCTCTCTCTTTCTCTTTCTCCCTATTGTGCACGCACACATGTGCACCCATGTGCTCTTTATAGGGAATAAAATAAACTTTATAAAAAGGAACAAAATAAGGAAATGATAACTTAAGCCGTATTAGTACATGGTCCAAAAATACAAAAAATCAAAAATCAAAAACAAAACATGGATGCAGTCGTTTGCAATATTATACAACACTATTCACATTGTACTTACCTTTAGATTTCCCTTTATTTGAGAGAGAGAGATTTTTGCTATAGAGTGTGTGTACTCACTGAAGAGACAGAGAGAGGCAGAGAGACAGGAAGCGAGAAATCACTCCCCAGGGGGAATGGCCACATGACAATCTCTTCTTCTCTGTTACCCTCTTGGGATTTTTTTTTTTTTTTTTTTTGAGAGGTTTTTGCTATAGGGCTTGTGCGCTCGCCAGACAGACAGAGACAGACAGAGAGACAGAAAGCGAGAAATCACCCTCCCTGGGGGTATGGCCACGCCGCATTCTCCATTCTCCTCTCGGGATCTTGGGCATGCACACAAATGCGCCCAGAGTGAATTTAAGCCACTGAGTCCAGGACTCGAACCGCGGTTGACTACATGGGAGTCCAGCGACATAGTCATTATGCTAACTGCTGGTCACCTCTCTTGGGATGTTGGGCATACACACACACACAACAGGCATGAGATTTAAACCACCGGGCCTGGGATTCAAACCATAATTGACTACGTAGGAGTCTGGCAATGTAGCCACTACATCATCTTCTGGGCCCAGGTTTCCTTTTTCTTAATTCCCTACCCTAAACCAGATTAGAAAATCTGGCCTTCACTCCATATCATTTCCTTAAGTACAGAAATATCTAGGTCTGGGTTGGCCTAGTTAAGCTACATATATTTTCCTTCATCCTAGACAATGATCTTACAATAATTTTGTAAGACAGATATTACTTCCCTTTATAGATGAGGGCTTTTTCACAGTCTACAGACATTTGGTAAGGAAAATGAGAATGCTTGCAAAATGTATTTTTTACAAAAATTTGCCCGAGGGCATGTGTGCTCACTGGAGAGAGAGACAGAGGAGTGAGAGAGGGAAAATGAAAAAGCATCCTTCATGGGGAATGATCACATTACAGTTCTTTGTTCTCCATTTCTCTGTCCTTTTGGGATTTTGGAAATGCACATGATGCTCAGTATGTTCTCCAGCCACTGGGTCTGGGATTCAAACCATGCAGCTGGCCTCATGGCGTCCAACTGCTCAAACCACCATGGCATGGGCTGGCCAACAAAATGCATTTATACTTGAGAATGATTTAAAATTGAAAGGGGCAGGACCAGTAGGTGGTGTGGTGGTTAAGGTACTGGACACTCCAACATAGCCGACCATGGTTCAAGTCCCAGACTTGGTGGCTTGCTTTCTCATTTTATCTCTCTCTCTCTGTATCTCTCTCTGGTAAAATTAAATGAATGAATGAATGAATAAATAAATAATTGAATAAATAATTCTTTAAAATAATTGAAAGGGGCATCCAGATAAACACAAATTATATAGGTACATACAACCTGTTAAAATATACACTAATAGAAAAATAATTAAAGATTTGAATACTAAATAATTACAGAAATGTACATGTACAAATGTTCTGTTTGGAGTGGAGTCATTAGGGCTTTATGGATGAAAATAAGGTTGAGAGTAAGGAAACTTGATTTGATATAAGATTGCAAAATAAATGACAATGAAGGTGATTTGGTGGCAGGAAATGTAGCTCAGTATACATACAGCGAACACTCAAACTTCGCAGATTATTACAATTTCATGAAAACATGAGGAGAATCAAACAGCAGAGATTCAACCTTAGATAATTTGTTTCCAAATTATGGCTTACTTCATAACAAACACTGTGCTTTGGCTATTATATAATCATGCTATTCCCATATTTCAGAAGCATTAGTTATATTCACATTGAATTTTGATTTGAGATTTTACATCATGAAAATGAAACACAATAGCGAGGGCATAGAAGCATAAAATTCTTTGGATTTGATTAATATAGAATGAGATATAATATTCTATCTTCCTTCAGTTTATCATATTGTCACTATAATATTTAAAAGATAATAACTTGGGAAGAGAAGTAATATGACCTGACTATAAAAGGCTAGAATTTGAGGGATGTGTGCATAATAATAACATTACCAGAAATTAATAAAATTGTTTCTGACATGTGAATCCTAATAGAAGTCACCTTCACAATGTTAGATAGCCACATGCTCATTTGTGATTCTGAGATATATATATATAGCATATACATATACAGATACATGTGTAGTCTGCTGTAATAAAGCGGGCCTGTTAATTAGAAAGCAATACTTGTCTAGCAAGAACTATTGTTATTTTCTTTAGCTAAACTAATCACTGACCAATAAACAAAAACAACATTCTTAATTTGAGTCTAAAAATAGCTTTCTTTTAGACTTTTCTAAGACTATATTTAGTACCCTATTATATAAAGCATGAACAATATGTCCAAGGATATTTAGGCCTTGGTACCCAAAAATAACTTGATGCAACTGAAATGGTTGTTAAGATATTAAAAATATTGCCAATGTTAACCACATTTTGATTATGAGAAATCTTTGAGAAGATACGTATTCTACTCATAGAATACTTGTGATTATCACTCTGTTAGACAACACTATCCAACTCAAAAACATTTTTTTCTCCTTAAAAAGAACAAGGACTGGGAAATTAGTCACAATTTCCAGCTAGGGATTTAAAGGCTGATTTCAAGACACTTCAACAGGTTGAGTTAACACAGCAGATAAGTTCTTCTCTATAAATTTCCTACTGACATATCTCATGATAGAACAAGCCTCATCTGAAAAACAGGTAACTTTTTTTTTTAATCTGAGCAAAAAAGCATGATTGCATTTTTAAAAGTACCTTGTCTATGGAAAACCAATTTAGTTCCATTAATGAAAAGGAAGCACAATGTGATTGAGAATGTAATACGGAATTATAGTTCATTAATTCTTCAAGTACGTAATTTTCCAGGCTCCTGATCCCCCATTGATTTCTGCACACCCCCACAGGTCCCACTGAATGTGAGCGAAAGGAAATTTAATCGTGTTGCTATATCATGTGTGGCAATGGTGGAGCTCCACAATTAGGTAGAAACGTGAAAGGGATTTTTCTAGTGACTGCTTCACCATGTAGCCCTCTTAACATTTCTTTGTTGTCAAAAATTGATCAATCACAGACCCAACAACAACTGGGACTGTGACAGTCTCCTATTATGTGGCCAATACCGTCAAAGGAGATGACACTTGTAACAATTGAAGCTGATAATTTGGTACACTTAATTAGGCATGATGAATTGGATGTATGCTTCACTCTTTTTTTTTTTTTTTAACTTACATGCAATGTGTTTTCCTATTGGTATCATTCTCATGGAATATGTCAATGCCCTTTAAAATTTAAACTAAAAATACATGTATACTAATTGATAGAACACAGTTAAAATTTGGGGTGCAGGATTAAAGAATTATACCCTGATTTCCTGACTTTTTAAAAGGATTATCTCTTTAAGAACATAATGCTCTATTTGCCAATTTGTCCTTAAAACTTAAATTTCTTTGTTTTTCACATCTCAAATGTGGGCAAAATTATTTCCATGAGTATGGTGTCAATTAGTAAATGCCTGTATGTGTGGTCTGAAAATCTGAACAGAAATGCATTACACCCAACCAAATTTAGCAAAATGTTGTGTGGTACTGCTTTCTCACCTTGTAAAGACAGCTAATATTTCAAGGCAGCCACAGAAGTTGCACAGACAACCCTATGGGGTTCTTCCACAAGGAATCAAGGTCAGAACAATCCTATTGTATTTTATTAATAGGCTCGAAGCACAGCACATACTTTATATATTAAGAGAAAAAAACCAGGTAGAATCTTATAAAGAAGTGTTCTGAAAACAGCTGTGTGAACGAAAGCCATTTTAGCAGCAAGAGGAAAATCTACCAAGGAGGTCAGCCTTTAAATAGCCCTTATAACCATCCCTTCTCTTAAGAGGGTGAGTAGTCAATGGGGCAACCTTTAAAAGGTTTCAGCTGTTCATTCTTTTGTCTTTATATATTTTTATGCACAGTAGTGCCTTCGTGATGTAGGCAAGCGTGAATGGGCCTGTCACACAGAGCACACGACTGAGGCCCAAGCTAGCAATACCCTGCACTAATACAGTTTCAGCTCTCAGATCAACAGATGAATGAGTGGAAATGATGAATGAAGTTAGCTTATTAAGAACCCAATCAAGTGATGACCCATTTTATCACATTTGTTGACATCTCCTTCATTCTAAGGTAAAGTTCTTTAAGAGAAACTATTTTATCTTGTTTATCAGAGCATCTCCAGTTTTTAGAATAGTTTCTGCTGCATTTATGTAATTAATATTGATCAGATGAATTAATTCATATTATGCACAATGTCTTTCATATTTGATAAATATTATTACTGGGACCAGCAGCTAACGTAATGGCTATGTCACTGAACTCCCATGTAATTGACCGTGGTTCGAGTCCCGGACCCGGTGGCTTAAACTCATGCTGGGTGCATGTGCGTGTGTGCCCAAGATCCCAAGGAGAATGGAAGAGAAGGGATTGCAGCATGGCCATCTTCCCAGGGGGTGATTTCTCTCTTTTTGTCTGTCTCTCTCTGTCTTTCTGGTGAGTGCACACTCCCTTGTAGCAAAAAAACTTCTCCAAAAAAAATATTATTATTGAAATAATAAAATGAGCTTTAAAGCATTTCAGCATCATCTATGTAACATAAGTTCTTACCCTTAGCTTTCGATAGGTCTTGGGGTTATTGTAATTATAAGCTGCACAGAGGGTTGATTATAGAAAGCCATTTCTCTTGACTCCCATCGAAAACAGCTTCAAAGTTTTTAACTTTCTTTTAGTAGGAACATGTGGCTCAGTATAACTACACAGATTTTATATGCAAGATCTATAGTTTATAGCCACCAACATGCATAATAAAGAAAAAGAAAGAAAAAAGAAAATGAGAACAAAGAAACCATCACAAAGATCATATGACTGTATTACAACAAAAAACTCAAAAAGAAATAACTCTGAAGGCATAACAAGGTCAATTCTGTTTTTTTAATTTAAGAAGGTGTCTAATTTATTTTAAAAGGCTTTTCCCTAGTGCATGCTCAAGAGAGAGATACAGAGGAAGAAGGAGAGGAAGTGAGAAATTACCCATCCAAGGCAGATGGCCATGCTGCAATGCCTTCTCTTCCATTCTCCTCTCAGGATTTTGGGCATGCATGCACATGCACCAGATGTGAATTTCAAGCACCAGATCTGGAACTTTAACCTTGGTCAGCCATGTGGGAGTCCAGTGCCTCAAACACTATGCCACCTGCTGACCGCTAAAGGTCAATTCTTATTTTTTCCTATTTTTAAAGAATTTTTTTATTCCACAGCCCATCATTTTGTTTAACCAAATATTTTTAAGGCCAAATGATTCAAACATTTGTTATTTTATTAGTTTTTTTAGAAAGATTTTTGCTATAGGGCACATGCGCTTGCCAGAGAGACAGAAAAAGAGAGATGATCTCCCAGGGGGGATGGCTATGCCACAATTCCTTCTCCTCCATTCTCCTCTTGGGATTTTGGGCATGCACACACACACACATCCAGAATGCATTTTAAGCTGCCAGGTTCGGGACTTGAACTGTGGTAAGCTATGTGGGAGTCCAGCAATGTAACCATTACACCATCTGCTGGTCCCAAACATTTATTATTTTTGATGATAATAATTTTGAATTTCTTAAGAAATATGATAAACACAAAGTTTGGCCAATTGGAACACATACTAGAATTTTTTTAGCAAATATAACAAGCTTTAATATCATTAATTTTAAAATATTTTCTAAACAAAAGAAATTTAATGTTTGGTTTTAGTCTATTTGTATTCATTTAAATAATAAGGCTAAAGTATAAAGGGCAATAAGGGGGTTACAGTTTAGATGCTAGAATAAACAATAGCACAGATCCTAGCCAAAAAAAAAAAAAAAAAATCACCACTAGCAACTAACTGAGCACAATGCAATGGCTTACAGAAAGTAGCCTAAGTTTCTGTAAACATTGCAGGCATGCGACATGACCAAATTCCTCTTTCCACCTATTTCCAAAAAGGCATGCTGAGAATAGACCAGATAATAAGATTTCTCAACAATATTCCTAGATCTACCTAGAGAAAACTAACTGCATATTTTCTTGTGATAAAGGAGTGGTGGAAACAGCAACAGGAGAATAACAGGTGACACCTCTCCTTCAGCCCATGTGTTCCTCCAATCAGACAAAGTGTCCAACCTTCAAATCACAACTGTGGAGGGTACAAGAAAGTTCTCAGATGGGGCAGAAATAAGTCAACATAAGTCAAAAGATCATCTGGATCACGTTACCTAAGTGTAAGTGAAATATAAGGTAAGAGAATGGAATCAACACGCAATATCTATGTAAAACACTGAAAAAGAGCACAGAAGACAGAAAATACCCAGCCTGAAACAAAATGTCACTCCAATATCCTGAAAATAGCTTAGAACGAATATATTAATGAAGTAATGGAAGATACAGAGATAAGATAGTGAAAAATTAAATAAATAGAATAAGGAATTGCTGGCCTAATGTAAATAAAAATAAAGACTGAAAATCTTTACTGAAGCAGAGTAAAAACAGCAAAGAGCAGAATGTGTTCTTAAAGTTTCCAACTTAAAAGGAAGATGTGATGTAACCGCATATATAGTTGGAAGGAAAATGATTTAAGCCATTAGGATGAAATTAATAGATATGAAGGACTGGCAAACATAATTCAGCTAAGGGTAATTGGGGTCTCTGAAGTAGAGACCTTAATAAATGCAAGAGGAAATGTGTTTTAAAATATTTAATATTAGAATTCCTCACAATACAGAAAGATTTTAATTGTGCATAGGACAATCACGCTGAAGCAGGCCAGCTTGAAGTTTAGCAGGACTACAGCCATTTTGAAATTAAGAAAGACCTGCATATAATCTACTAAAATTGAATCAGGAGGACATAGAAAACTTGACTAGATCCATAACAAGCTATAAGATTGAATCAGTAATAAATAACTGCCTGACAAAGAAAACCCCCGGTCCAGATGGCTTCACTTCTGAATTCTACAAAACTTTCAAGAAAGAGTTAACCCTTATTCTACTTAAATTATTTCTAAAGATTCAAAAGGAAGGGAACCAACAGATAGGGTAATGGCTGCGTCGCTGAACTCCCATTGAGTCAGCCGTGGTTCGAGTCCCAGACACGGTGGCTTAAATTTATGCTGGGTGCATGTGCTTGTGTGCCCAAGATCCCAAGAGGAGAATGGAGGAGAAGGGATTGTGGTGTGGCCACCCCCCCCCGGGGATGATATCTCACTTTCTGTCTCTCTCTGTCTTTCTGGCAAGGGCACGCGCCCTATAGCACAAACCTCTCAAAACAAACAAACAAACAAAAAGATTCAAAAGGAAGGAAACCTTCCAAATACATTTTATGAAGGCTCCATCATCCTCATTCCTAAAACAGATAAGCACATGACAAAAAGGAAGACTACAAACCAATATCGTTGATGAATATAGATGCAAAAATTCTCAACAAGATACTCTCAAATCATATCCAACAACATATAACAAAAATTATTCATCATGATCAGGTAGGCTTTATTCCAGGGATGCAAGGGTGGTTCAACTTATGCAAGACCATAAATATAATACACCACATTATATTTAGATATATACTATATCTAAATATATCTTCTATAGATATCTAAAATCGCAAACTCCAAACACACCTATACCTGACACTCCTCCTTTCTTTACTTTTCTCCTCAAGGCAAAGCTACATGTTACAGGATCCATACTATATTCCACTGTGAATTTAATATAAATTATGGGACACATCCTGTCTGCTATAGATGTCTCTTCTAATATGCTACATATTTTAAATATTTATTTTGTTCATTGTTCATTCAGTCTTTTAACTAGGTTTTTGCAGCCAGAGGAAACATGTGCTTAAAAGAGAGAGTAAACAGACCTCAAGAAGGTGTGTTCATGCTGCAACCCTTTTTCTCCATCCCATCAGGATTTGGGGCACATATCCACACACACCTGGCATGTGTTTCAAGGTGCCAGGGCCAGGACTCAAACTACAGTCTGCCATGTGGGATCTGGCTCTCTACACACAGCACTTAATTGCTGGCTTCATTCGTTCTTGTCTGCCTTGCCTCCCTACAATATAAGATGCATAAGGGCAGGACTTTTTAACTGTTTTCTTCACAATTGTAACTTCAGTGTCTAGTACAGTGCTTTGTACATAGTAGACAAATGAAAAGCAAACATTTGATTAACAAATGACTAATAAAAATTAGCATAACGAAGCATCATCTTATTAGCTACTATCCTTAATATCTTTTAATTTACTTAAAACTTGGGATTTTTAAAATAGAGATAACATTATAATTGAAGTTTGAAGATTCATTTGCAGTAAGGTATTTGTAAACAGATAATGCTATAAATTCCCAGCAGCTTTGGTTCTTAGAGGCTTGGTCACATCTGCACTTCTTGACTGCTGCATTTTTGCTACAAAGCACTGACATCCGTCTATACCTGGTATCGGAGAGATATGAAGTAGCAGAGTAATTTATAAGAAAGTATCACAAGATGATATCACAGTCTATGGTCTTAACTTTAGGGCATCCAGTTGGCTCTAATACCTTGGCTAACATTCTACTAGAATTGCACTTTATTTGTTCATTGCAGTGGAACTGAGGGGATTTGGAAATGCAAACTTACTTTGACAGAGCACCACGATTTTCTAAGCATGTCCTCAATAAAGCACATAAAGCACTCAGCCCCGTGTCTGTGGTACAGCTAGAGCACCATACATTCAGTTTTCTCCATCATCATCATGTTCCCACTCTCTCTCTTTGAGTAGACTTCCCAACCTTTTTTTCCTGCTTCCCTTTATTCTCTCTCAATGTCTTCTTCACACCTACACCAAAATGTTTTTTGAGTAATTAAAATTCTACTATACTTAAAACATTAAATTCCTTCTCTGGTTGGAGAATACAGACCAAATGTTAACAACTCACAAGCCCTCACAGCTTGGCCCCTACCTGCCTCTAAAGCCTCATCGCACAGCAGGCTTCCCTGGCTTCTGTGCCCCAGGTACAGTGGCCTTGCCATTCCTCAGACGTGCCATGTTGTCCCCATTGCAGGCTCCTTGCACATGTCCTGTCTGAATGAATCACATTCCCTCTCCCTCCACTTAATAAATACTTACTCTTCCTTTAGATCTCAGTTTAAATCGATCCCTCAGTGAAATGTTTTTTATATCCCTGAGTAGGTCATGTACCTCCTACCCACCCTCCAAGGACTACATGGATAGCAGTTTTTACATTATAGCTGTGCAATGCAGAGCAATGACACCTCTTGTAGGACTTAACAGAGACACCCTTGCAAATTATTAGTGAAACTGTTTCCTTAGGTCTCCTTTCTTACTAAACCATCAATTCCTTAAGGGTTAGTGGTGGCTTTTTTCTGTTAAATCACAGTGCCTTCCCAGAGCTAATCCTAATAGCAGACTTGTGTTGAAATAACTGAATGTATCATCATTGTCACTATCCCTGTCATCATCATTATCACGGGTGTCTGGTAGACACCCTTGTGGTTTTAGAGCCCGACTTCTCTGGCATGACTTTGATCATGGCATTACATAATAATAATCCCAATTCCCTGGATCATTAACATAGTACCTGAACAAATCTAACATGCAGTTTTGCATTCTACCTAGAGTTCACCAACTGGAGGTAATTTCTATTCTTTGCATCTTTTGATCTCCCATGTTCTACAATAATTCATGTATTTTCAATCCTCTCTACTAGAATTTAAATTCTTTAGAAGAGCTGAGCTATACTTCTTTGAATACTTTGCAGTACTGTTATCCCTTAAATATAGATGATCATTAAATATCTAAAATAACTAAATTGTTATTTTAACCTATAATTTCTCTCTGATTCTGTTCTGACCATTCTTAGTTCCTCTCCTCTAAACCTCTACAATATTTTTTTCTTCACTAACATTCTTTTTTTCTCTTTAAATTTATTTATTTTTTACATTAATTCACTATACATCATTACAGCATACAAATGAATTTTCCATCCAAAATACACTGTGTCTTGGCTCAATCAAGCACATCAACATACATGTTTTCAGCAAATAATTTTCCAATTCTTATGTCTTGTATACTTTGTTTTTTGTTTTGCCATCCTTGATTCCTTATCCCTCACCCTCTGCCATGTCCCACCCTCCTCCCACATTGTCTCTGGTATCCATGGTTGCTTTCTATGCCTCCCCCCCTTCATTGATTTGCTAATGAACTTAATTAGTCTAAATATATCCAATATATAGCACAGCTGATATATAACTATACATGAACCCAAGTCTGACTTTAGGCATAAACCCCAGTGAGTAGAATGAACATATTATAAAGTAGTACCCAGCTGGGGCCATATAGCTTACTGCAGCCATCAAATACGCATTTTTTTTCTCCTGCAACTTTTTTTTTAATTACTTAACATTCATTCCCTGAGCATCATCACAACGTACTAAATGTGGTTTCCCATCTAGAATAAACTGCATAGTGGCTTAATCATGCATGTTATCATCAATAATATTCCATTTCTACTTTCATACATATGTATACGTATATATATATTTTTTACCCCATGTTTGACACTCTGCCCTTTCCCACTCTCTTATTACACTATTCTACTATATACAGTTGTCTTCCATTCCGTTTTCCCCAACATTTTGTTGATCACACAATGTCATAAGTAATCTAACTACTTTCAATAGCAAGTTCAGCAGGTAATTTGAAGAAGAGCAGTTTTGAACTGGTAATGATATTTCCTTGAAACTTAAAGCCTAGAAACAGGTTAGTATTCTGTTCAAATAGTAGGTACATGCACCTATCAACAGCTCAAGACAGGACAAAAATCCTTTAAAACCAGAAAACAAAGCTTAGGAGAAAAGCAGCAATAATTTAGTCAGGTCACAGTATGTTGTTTCATCGGTTCAGTCTCATGTACTTAATCTTTCTTCTGTTAAGGTTCGATCTTCCAGATTGAATTCTGGGATACAATATTCATATCCAAACATTGTCCCTACAATTAAGTTGCCCATTTTCTTAGTTTTTGAACTCTTATTACTGTGTGTCTGCATTTAATTTTACTGACATAGCACTCCCTTAAGAACTTCTTGGAGATCTGGTCTGGTGCTAGTAAATTCTTTCAGGTTTTGTTTATCTGGGAAAGTTCGTGTCTTTTCTTCCCAAATGAACGATAACCTTGCTGGGTACAGAATTCTCGGTTGAAATTGCTTTTCCCTTAATACTTTGAATATATTTTCCCATTCTCTCCTCGCTCGCATTGTTTCCGATGAGAGGTCTGCCGTTAGTCTGATGGGATACCCTTTGTAGGTTACTTGCCTTTTTTCTCTTGCCAGTCTTAGTATCTTGTCTTTGTCTGTGGTTTTGGTCAATCTGGCTATAATGTGTCTTGGAGAAGATCTTCTTGGGTTAATCCTATTTGGGGTCCTCTGTATTTCTTGGGACTGAATCTTTGAGTGCCTCTCCAGGTTTGGAAAGTTTTCTTGCAGGATTTCATGGAATAGATTATCAATGCCCTTATGAGTCCCTTCACCCTCTGGGATGCCTATTATCCAGATGTTTGGACTTTTAATTGTATCTAGTACTTCTCGCATATTATTCTCAAATTTTTGGGCCATTTTCTCAGTCTTCATGGTGGATTTTTCTAGGCCAGCCATTTTCTCTTCTACATTTGAGATTCTATTTTCTGTATGATCTAGTCTGCTTTTAATACTTTCAAGGGAGATTTTGACTTCTTGTTTATAGCCTTCATCTCTAACAGTTCCATCTGATTCTTTTGTAAAGTGTGCAATTCCTCTTTTAGATCTTGCATGAATTTCCTCACCTCCTGGAACTCTTCAACTCCTTTCTCCTTCCTCTTCAGCAGTTCCTTGTCTCTCTTCTCTTCCATCTCTGTTAGCTTTGCCATTATGAATGTTCTGAATTTTTTATCAGACATTTCCATGATTTCCATTGAACTGTGTGTGGATGAAGAGGAGCTATCCGTTTCCCTTGTGGGAGAGGTATTTTCCTGCTTCCCCATATTTCTTGTGGTCCTGCAGCGATTTCTAGTCATCTGGTGGATGGTCGGTTTCTTCCCAAACTTGGAAGTTCAATCACGCGGGTTTTGTATGCTGGAGGCCCAGTTATCAGTCAGTGGGACATCTTCCTTTCTCCCAAAATGGCTAGATCACAGGAGCCATGGAGCTGTCTCTTCACTAACATTCTTTAAGGAGCTATACCATTCCTTTCATAAAATTTCAAACAGTAAGATCTTTAAGATATAGCATTGCTTTTTCTTTCTTTCTTTTTCTTTTCTTTTTTTTTTTTTTTTTTTGAGAGATTTTTGCTATAGGCCATGTGGGCTTGCAAGACAGACAGAAATGAGAAATCATCCCCCAGGGGTGATGATGGCTATGTTACAATCCCTTCTTTCCCATTCTTCTCTTGGAATTTTGGGCACACGCACACATGTGCCTGGCATGAATTTGAAGCTTCCGGGTCCAGGACTTGGACTGTGGTCAACTACATGGGAGTCCAGTGACATAACCATTATGCCATCTGCTGGTTCCAAGATATAGCATTTCTAATCTTAAATATATGGAAACAAACAAACTAAAAAACACTTATCACATCGCAGATTATTTAAAATGTAAACAAAAGACAATAAAACAAAATTTAAATTATGAAATAAAGTTTAAAGAAATTAGTTAGGATAGAAAAAGATCTGAAATAAGAACTCTTAAAAATTGAGTTAAGAAGGATAAGAAAATGCTGTAAAAGCAAGTAGAGTGCCACAGCGGTCATAAGAAAGGTATCCTATTTTCTTCTAGACCTTGGTTTAATTTGATTCAAATTCTAGAGATGTGCATCCATCCAATTAAGGCCTACACCTTACACATTCTCCAAGGAATCTAATTAATTTTTTTAAAGGCAAAAAATACCTCTAGGAGAGAGTAATGGCTACCAGGGGCTGAGCCAGAGTGTCTCCCGGCAACAAAGTCAAAAAGGAAAACATGAAGATTTTTTAACATCCTACAAAATGGTGCAAAATATTTTCCTAAAAAAAACTTTTCTCTGGTTTGAATTCTCAGAGTCATTTATAAGAGAAATGTATCAAGGTGATAGTCAACATTTTTATTTATTTATTTATTTTCACAAAGAAGTAGACAGTGTTCAAAAGCCTACTTTCTCTGTCTCTCCTGGGTTTGATCATAACTTAGATTTTCCTTAGAGGCATTTCTCAGAAGCATTCCTTTGTTTGTTTGTTGTTACTTTCCATATAGTATTGGAGCCAAGAGAACCCAGAGGAATGGATTTTGATGTGTCCTTTTGTTTTTCACTCTCTAAAAACATCAGAGATTTTAAGCCAGCTTTTGGCCAAGTGAGAGACTCAAGTTGCTTTCAATTTTAATTTTCTGATTAGTCCCTGAACTAATATTATTTTGTTTTGCTGTTTAGGAGAGAACTTATCACTGTAGATTCAACCCCTTAGGCAGCCAAGTTTAGAAGTTTCAGTAAAAAAATTAGAAGCTTGAATTAACTCACAGAGCTCACTTAACAAAAGGCCTACTCACAGGGCGATCATATCTGTTTTGTTTGTTTTCCAGAAATTGAGTTCGATTCTATTCAAGTGCATGGACAAGTATTTACTTTAGAGTCCAGCTTGCTGGTCCACAAGGCATAAAGATAATCATTTTGTTCTGAAACAAATATATTACAGACCACCCTGGCCTTATATTTATCCAAGAACCTCCAAAACAGCTGAGTAGACTGAATTTAAGTAGAATCACATCCCAAAAGTTCCCATAAGATGCTGACTCCAAAATGTATATCGTCAGCTTATCATGTGCCTCACTACATAATATAGAATTATTTATTGATAGCACTGCTCCTTTAAAGTTGAAGAATGCCTTCTAAATGAGTTTAGTTTTAATGCTGTTTAGTGTAACACAGTTAAACTGTTCTTTCTCGCTATATTAAATTGACAGGGTCAGTTATTTTTCAAAACCTATTTGGAATCAGAAAACAAGACTTTAACTCCTGGTTCTGCCACTTTCTGGTTGTGTGAGGCCATAAAAAAAAAAATAAATTGTTAACACCTTTAAGTCTCAGCTACCTTATCTAAATGAAGAATATCTGTCATATGTATTTCAAGGGCTTTTTGAGAGGGTTAAATGACATAATGTTTCCTATAGCTCTATGAAACTGTTAAGTCATAGTGAAATATTTATAACAACATTACTTTTATAGGGTTATTTAACTTATTCAGAAGGTGTTTTATTGATCAAAAAATATGTTTTTGAGAAGGTTCTTAGGATGATAAAACTGGTTTTAAAAATGTGCTACAAGGGTATGTGTTTAGAGGGGAAGTCTCTCTAAAAGTCAATTTGAGTGGGTTTTGTACCCACTTCATACTGTTGTAAGATTAGATTTTAACTAGAGATGCCTACTCTGGCATGACCTTATTAACTGTATAATGCCATTCTCTTATTATGGGTTCATTGGGATAGAGAACAGTTAGGTGGAAGATAAACATTGATTTAAGGGGGAAAATTAGAGATTAAGTGGAGAGTAAGAAGCAGCTATGCTGTCTGAAAAGCACTAAGATGCATGAAGTATTCTGGGGGCACCAAGGTAGGACAGATGGCACTCCATGGCCTCAGATATTCTCCACATCCTCACATAACACGGACCTGTCCCTCAGAGTAAAATGGCCTTTCATGTATATTCTGAAATTCCAGAGAAACTGGTTCATCTCAACAATGCAAGATAGATCCAATCTCATAGATTGTCTGCCAAAAGGCACAAAACATTGCACATTCAATTTTTAGTATTGGTGGTAATGAAATGACTACTGGGGCCAGCAGGTCGTGCAGAAGTTAAGACAACTGTATTCCATATGACCGATAATACGGTTCAAATCACTGACTTGGTGATTTGAACACATTAGGTGCCCACTTGCCAAAAAATTTCAAATGTGGAGTAGAAAGGATTGGGGCATAGCCATGCCCCAGGGGGTGATTTTTTTCACTTTTGCTCTCTTTCCATCTCTTTCTCTCTCTGTCTGTAAATGCATTCACTCTATAACAAAACTAAACTCTGTGTGTGTGTGTGTGTGTGTGTGTGTGTGTATGTGTGTGTGTGTACTATATATACTTAAATTCATAAACAATTTTTTAAAAATCTAGTGTTACATAACTGATACCCCAGTAATTGCAATGCATAAGTTAATTCCACAGATACATATATTATTTTTGAAAATAACATGAAAAACAATTGACTTTTAACCATAGAAATTTACTTCCAAAAACAAATTTTCTATTTTCTAAATCACTAACCACTTATAAAATATAAATGATTTTCTAGATACAGTCATACACTCATAAGGGAAACAAAAATGAGAAGGCTTAGATTTGCTGACTGAAAAATGGCTTTAAGTTCCAAAAATTACTATAAGGAAGACTCAGGATGTCTTAATGTTTGTGAGCTGTATATCCCCGTCCATTTCATATAACAAATGTCTTTCTCTACAGTTATTAGAAATAGAAAGAATTTGAGTTTGATTTTTAAACTGTTGCAGTAATTTTAAGTCTGTATAGAATATTATTCTGTATTAGATTGTAAAATGGCCAATAGTAAAACATTTATATGTTAACTAATTTTAAGATATTAAAAAAAATATATTTGCATAGGATAATTTGCATTTCAGTTTCCTAACATTGTATAAATAATTCTGTGACTTCCTATAAATTGTATAGTAATTTTATGACTATTTTAGGTGATTTCTCTGCATATAAATTAGGTGACTTAGGTGATATAGGTGATTTCATGTGCATATATAAAGTTTTATTAATAAATAAAACTTCTAGTAGTTAATAAATAAAACTTTCTAGTAGTTCTAGACTAAAGTCATCAATGCACCACTAATGGAAAGCTACTCTTGTGAATTTAAGTTCTACTGGGTCATCGAAAAAGTTTAATTACAGGAAAAGTAGTTAAAAATCCTCACCTGACAAAAATTTAATTTAAAAGCAAAAAGGCAATTCCATTTTATAATCTACATTGCCCATTTGATAAAAGAAAGACAAAATAAACAAATAAAGGGTTATAATGAGTCATAACTGCTAAGTTATTTATTCTTTAAGGATATTATTATAAAATACACTTTTAAATATCTGAAACACTCTTCTTAGTTGCTTAACACTAACTTTCAAAATTTTTCTTTCTTCTTGTTTTATTTACATTTCATCACTAACTTTCAATCCACAGATTGAAGTACTATCTCAGAGGAATGAGTCTCAGCTATAAGATAACTTTAAAACACTAAAAAATATATGTACAACCATTAAGTAACTTATTTTAACTACCTGTCTTTGTGTAGACCGATTGAAAGAATGAAATATACATTGATGAAAAAATTTAAAGACCTTTTTAAAGTGGAAATTAGAGTTTCTAAGTGCCTTGAAGTAATTTTCTCCTTGAGAAATTACAATTAATAAATAAAAGTAATTTGAAAAATACAATAGAATATATGATCTCAATTTGAAAAAGTTCTTAAAAATACACTGGATGTTTTGAATGTCGGTAAAGGAAGATGCAAGCTCTAATTAGAGCCTAAACCATGTAAATACTGAAAAAATTACTTGATTATAACTTGAATTTTTCAAATTCAATTCAACAAAAACAATTTAAGCTTATACTGAATAGACATTATGGTATAGTGGGTATTTTTGAGCAGGGGTGTGGAAAAAGCATCCAAAAACAGTTGGATCTATTTTTTTCCCAAATCTTTTCAAGGCTATCTCCCCCTTTCCATTTAAATACCAAAGAAATTAGAGACAAAGTCATCAATAACAGGGGACTGGTAAAGGTTGGAAGGAGGTGGTTTGACAGAGCTGTTAAAGACTTGATGAGACTGAAATGGGCATGGATTAGTAATTCTGGAGAATAGAAAAAGAAAATTCTGAGGAATGGTAGCGCTACATTCCCCTTGAAATTCATGTTCATGAATCTGAAGAGGGGCCATCAGTGCAGTGTTGTTTTCTGCAGCCATAGTCAGCTGTTCAGCAGAATGAGAGAGGAGGCCAAGGACAACATTTGACAAGACAAGGGTTTTGCTGGCCAGTACAATGTAGGAACAAAGAGCAAGAGTAAAGGAGTACTTAGACTGATAAATCAATCAAGGTGGTATTAAGGAACCATAGAATCAAGTTGGGTATTAGAGAAGTATTTAGATAAAAAGATTAATATTTTTGATAAAATCAAATGGAGTATGGAGTATTGATACTACAGTGTGTGAGATGGAAGGACAGGAAGAGATGGCCAAACAAAAGAAGGATTGAAAGTTACATCTGAGGATTAATACAGTTGTAGGTAAGGATAAGGTTGAGGTTATCATCATGGGAGTGGCTGGTTAAGATAGAAAAAGATAGAAGTTAAAGAACTGAAAAGCCAGGTTATCCACATACATACTGACAAACCAAAAAGGATATGCTGTAAAAACATAACTAGATGGGGGCTGGGAGGTGGCATGGTGGTTAAGAGCACTGGACTCTGGCATGGCCAACCATGGCTCGAGTCCCAGACCTGGCAGCTTGCTTTCTCCTGCTCTCTCTCTCTCTCTCTCTCTCTCTCTCTGTCTCTCTTTTGATCTGTCCTTCTCTAGTCAAATTAAAATAAATAAATAAGTAAATAAAGTTAGAGAAAATAATTCTTTAAAAAATAAACAAACAAACCAAAAAACTAGATGTAGAAATCTGCAGTGACTGAAAGGAAGTGAACCTGAAAGATTGGAGGATGTAGTCTAATGGCAAAAATTCAAAGCTTAAACTCCATTTCCTTAAAAAAGACTTGCCTAAACACTAATGCTCACTCCCACATACACAGGAATGTAAACTCCATGAGAGCAGGGACCTTGTCATCTGAGTCACTACTATCTCTTGGGGGGAAGGGGCTTAGAATAGTAATAGGCACATCTCGGGCATTTATGAAAGAGTAAACAAATGAATAAACAAACGAAACTGCTTATTAGGCATTTACTACATGTCATAAACTGCATTAATTATTAATGAAAATAATTTATAATATCATTACCTTTCTTTATAAAGTTTTAAATCTTTAGAGAAGCTTAATTCTAAGAAAGGGGAACATTAGGAAATATTTGAAATGTGCCCTAAGTGTGATACAAATGACTGTAAGTGATCAAAGGCACAAATGATGTAGTGCCCCCATTTTAGCTCACATGTTTTTGATTTAAGGATGTCTTTCCCAACATTCCATAAACTAGGTCAGGTGTCCTGTTTTATGTTTTTTCCTGTTTTTGGATTTTTTTTTTGTCATTAGGCACATGTGCTTGCTGGAGAGACAGAGAGAGAAAGAAAGAAATTATATCCGTGATATAATTTCTTGGTGATTTTTATTGGTGATTATGCATCAATCTCCTCTCCTCCATTCTCCTCTTCAGATTTTGGGTGGGCATGCACACGTTTAGCTTGAGTTTCAAGCCACTGGGTCTGGGACTCAAACCTCAGTTAACTATGCCAGAGTCCAGTACCCAACCATCATGCCACCTGCTAGCCCCTTTTATCTTTTCATACACCTTCAACTCTTATTAAAAACGGTAATTAAATAAACATATAATTAATGTACTTAACTGTATGTGTGCATATTTGTGTATGTGTGTATGTGTGTTTAAGACTGTGTCTGACTGCTTCACAATCTTTCCATTTCTCCCTTCCAAGTAGCTAGGACCACAGAAGTGCACCATCATGTCCAGCTACTTCAGACAAGTCTCGTTATGTTACCCACACTGGCCATAAACTCACAATCCTCCTGCCTCAGTCCCCCAAGTAGCTTGGAATACAGTGATGCACCACTGTGCTTAGCTTTTTTTAGGGTAGGCTAAGAATTGAACTTGGGCCTTTCATGAGCCCTTAGCCCACCAAACAGCAGCATATATCATGTGCTATTATGGTTGGGCCTATAATTGATTTTTAAATGTTGTTTCCCTTTCTAAAATATAAAGGGGGGGGGGGGAGCATCTACCTTTCCCAACACTAAACCTGGACCTATTCACAGATGACTAATCAGACTGGCCTTCCTGCAGGACAAATAGCTCAATGACAGAACAACGTGCAAGAAGTGTCATATAAATGACATATTTCTTCATGATTTGTTGACAAAATGATGATGGAATTTGAGATCTCTCATTATGTGACCCTCTTTCTGCCAACAAATCTATCATGGTTTATAACCACCTCTTTCATTTTCATGTAAAAGTAATGGGTTAAACAGCATTCTTGCATAATTTTCCTGGGCCTTAATTATATAGGCGCTCTGTTTGGGAAAGGTTAGGAGAAAGAGATTATTTAATTCGTATCTATTGATTCCATTCTAGCCCAAAAATGCCACATTCTTAAAATTAACTTACTTATGGTTCTTTTTCTAATGATCACAGTGGACAGCTTGTTTCCAGACATGTATTTTCCTCTGCCTTGCTGAAAATACAAGTTGCTATAAATCCTGTAGACAATGGCTGTTCCTTGAGTTTCCAGGCAGTCAAGAGGAGGCAGATGACACAGTGGATCACATTAACAAGGCAGCCAGAATCCATTAGCTCTCTGGTAAACTTCCCGAACAATGTCGACAATGGATATACTTATTATGGGGTTAGTCCTCTAGATATTATTGCTTGTGGAACAGAATGATTTCTATCATCACAGATTACTTTCTAATGACCTTTATCTTCTTTGATACAGCGTGATAAGCTTTTGTGATTTTATCTGTCCAAACATTTTCAAAATCATACACAATTTTATTTGCCTGTGTTAAATTCCTTTTTACTACAATTCACTTACAAAGTTGAAAATATTCCTGTTATTCTCACAGATAGTGGGAATATAACTTGGGCACACCTTTTCTGGAGAGCTTAGCAATATCTGATATTCATTTAATTTGACTTTGCAATTTTACTTCTAGAACATAGTCACAAAAATGCTTTCATCTTTTCTTAAAAGTGTACATATAAGGATGCTCATTGCAACCATTTGAAAATAGTAAAAGATTACAAATAAGGTACATGTCCAATAATAAGAGGAGAATCAAGTAAATTATGATACCTTTATACTCACACTTAGAGAACAGTATGAAGTTCTCAAGAATGAGATGGAACTACGTGTATTAAAGGAGAGACCCCCAACTTGCAGTAAGCAGAAATAGGAAGTCATAGGACAATATGTAAACTATTATCTCACTTACACAGCATATGAGTATTGAAGTGGCACAGCTGCATAAACACATGGAAAAGGAACTATAAGTTTATATACCCAACAGTTAATAGTGACCTCTAATGCAGGGTTTTATTTAACCTAGAGCATAATTCTTTGTTGTAGGTCTATGCATAGTAAAAATTTTAGCAGCAACATTGGCCTCTAGCCACTGCATAACAGTAGCACCCCCCTCCTCCATTATGTCTACCAAAAATGTCTCCAGACACTGTCATTTGCTCCACTGAGGGGCAAAATCATTCCCAATTGAAAACCACTGCTCTAGTGAGTGAGCACAGAAGTAATAAAGAGTGACCATGTGGATAGACTTGGGACTGTCCTATATATCATATGTATCCCACATATTTCATACATACATAGGTTGCTAACCTTAAAATCAGCATTTCTTTTATTGCTATTAATTATTTATTTTTCCAAAGAGTTATTTAATTTTTTACTTATTACTATTATTATTATTTTAATTTGACCAGAAAGAGAGAGAAAGTGACAAAGCAAGCCACCAGGTCCAGTGCTTGACCTGCAGTTGACCATGTGGGGGTCCAACGCCCTAACCACCATGATACCTGCCAGTTCCACTGTTAATTATTTTTAAAGTGAGCTATTATTCTCATGGGCTCTGTTCAAAAGAGTAGTAGTATCTGTCTAGTTATCTAATTCTGAAATATCACCCCAGACTTATGCTCAGATATTTAAGATGATTCACAGAATTTAACAAACAACTACTATAATGGGGAATTATACACTATTAACTTGACCCAATAGTGAGAGAGATTTTTGATATAGGGTGCATGGACTCACTGGAGAGACAGAGAGAGAAAGCAAAACATCACCCCCTGGAGGGATGGTCATGCCACAATCCCTTTTCCTCCATTCTCCTCTTGGGATCTGGGCACACATACATGCATGCACACACACCCTTTGTGTGTTTTAAGCTGCCAGATCTGAGACTTGAACCAGGCTGGACTACATGGGAGTCCAGTGACCTAACCCCTACACCATGTGCTGGTTCCAACCTGATAGTGTCTTAAGGTGATTTTAGTTTTCATAAAATTGGAATAAATTTTTTTCACAGGGTTACTATGCCAAGTATAATGAAAGAACGCATTGTAGTAGCTAATTTTCTCCTCTTTGATTCTATAATATATTAGCATTAAAATTATAAAGACATGAGCATTATTTTTTGAGGGAGACTGAAATAGGCTCTTCTATGAGGGCAAGGATATGTCATCATATTTCAAGTGGCTGGAACAGTGCCCCACACAAAGTTAGTACTCAATATATCTGAGTGAAATGACTAAAAGCCTAACAACCTCATTTGCAATACAAATTAACAACGATCTCTCATCTAATATCAGTTATTAAGTAGGATATTGACTTAAGTATTTTAAGTATAAAGTTACATGTATTTTAAGTATAAAGTTACATGTATAGTTAACACTATTCAGAATGAAATTAAAATAGAATTTATTACCATGATTGGTATTAATGAACTTAAAAATAACACCTTAAAATATTTACAAAGTTTAATAGTCATTTAAATCCACTGAATGCATATAGCATTACCAAACTATCAGTACACATATTATTTTAGATGTATTATCACAACTTGGTGAAGGGAATGAGCTGAGATATGATGTCTTTTCATTTTCTGTCTAATAATGCTGAATGGGTATGATTCACAGAATCACAGAATCAAAAAGAACATCTGGAGTTATATAGTCCAACTCTCGGTCCCAAGTACCAATAGATAGCAGATTTTATTCTTAAATAATACAATGTACGAAAGAGCTATGGCTACTTAATCTTTTAGATTTTCTAAAGTCTATCAATTAGTTGGAAGAAATCTCAAGGAACAAAGTCCTGCCTGGGTCTAGTATTCCTTGGCTTTTATGTGTCACATACTGATCTTTTTTGATGGCCATCTGTCTGCTGCTAAATTAGTATAACCTTCAGATTAAAATAATAAGCACTTTTTATGAGCCCATGCAAGTTGGTTTAAATTTTTAATCTGTGTGTGTGTGATTGTTTGACATAAATGGAATGGAGAGTGACACATCTGGGCACATCTATTGGTGACACAAAAACACCATAGCTGAGTCAGCCTCAGAATGTCAACGTTTGTGCTTTTTTGGGGGGGCATCCTCAGTGATCAGGAACATGATCCCAAGCCATGCTTCTCTGCCAAGGTTGTATCTTTTGAAAGAAATGTCTTTTTCTTTATCCTGTATCCAAAAAGGCTCCTGGGCTGCCAAAATGACTTCCATACCCTGAGGGGACATCATAGAGGGAACTCTGCCTCAGGGATTTTCCCTTTTATGCCACAAAACACCCAAAGTAGCAATGAAAGTAGTTGGTGTGTTAGATTTGTTAGATCTTTATACTTAATATACGTGTGTGTTTCTTGGCATTAGGCAAAACTAGCTCAGATACTGTAAACTTGAGTGACAACAATCTATGTTCTTCCCATCCCCTTCCCTCCTTCCTTTCTTCCTTTCTTCCTCCCTCCCTTCCCTCTTTCCTTTCTTCTGTTAGGGTAGATCAACAGACTTGAGTTGGAAGAAGAGGATCTATACAGCAGCTAGTATTGTCCATAGGAAATGTTGTAAGGCATTTAAATTCAAACAGGAAAATGAAAAAGTGTGCTGCGGGCAATTTTTTCAAGCACAAAGCACCACCACCTCCAAGCAATGCTTGCTGAAAATGAATCCAGTAAGGCTCTTTAGTAGTCTCGATTTGGTTTGTACAACAAAGGAAAACCAAATTTCTTCACCAGTGTGGCTGTTTAAGTTCTTAGGAAATGTTTGCACAGACCTATTCTTATGCTGAAAATCACCTACTCATTCCAACCTGCTAAATACGGTGTCTTTTACCTCCGTTACTTGAAAGACTGATGTCCAGTTGCAGTCTCACTTTGTTCCTGTGTCTGTTCCACCTGAGAAAATATCCCTGCTGTCCCTGCTTCACATTCTTTTCATTGAGTCACATTAATGCCCACACTACTCCTAACACAATATGCTCACTCCAGTCCAATCTGTAAGTACTAATTTATTCTTTTTTTGCACATATGCTAGAAGGCAAATTTCTCAGAATCAGGTGAGAGCAATTACTGTAAGTCATTAATTAGGCTTATCGCTACCTCCTCTGTCAACTGCTGTCTTCCAATAGCAGCTTCCTGGTTGTTAGAGACAACGTCACCCATTAAGAAAGATTGGCATACTGCCTTTTCTCTTTTATAAATGTTTTAAAAATTCTTTTCAAGGGAGTGCTTGTCCTCATTAGAAACCAGGAGAGATAAAGAGAGAGAGAAATAGAAAGAAAAAGTGAGAAAGTAGCCCCCACCCCCCCCACCCCCCACGGAAAATGGCCATGCTGTAGTCAGTCCCTTCTCTTCCACTTTTCCCTCCTTTTGGAATTTTGGGCAAACACATGCACATGTCTGGCATGTTTCTCACGCTGCCAGGTCCAGGACACAAACTATGCAGCCGACCATGTGGGATCTGGCTGTCTTAACTACTATACCACCAGCTGGCCCACACGTTGCATTTTCAAGTCTCTGTCAATGTCATAGACATATATGTTTCGTAATACAGTCTAGGCTCATCACTTAAGAGATCTAGACCATATAGGCTATATTCTTCTTAAGGTGACAAGAGCTTACCCTTTCAACAGAACTTTTAAAGTATCATATTTATAAATTTCACAGTAATTTTCTCTATCTAGGTATTACCTAAATTATGTCTTAGCCATTAAAAGAAATCCCATAAAATACTGGATTGACTCCCATGAAACAGTGTATGAAGCTCCACAAGAGTTTAAGATAGTGTTCTTAGGGGGAACCAGCAGTTAGCGTAATGGCTATGTCGCTGGACTCCCACGCAGTCGACCACGGTTCGCGTCCCGGACCCGGTGGCTTAAAACTCACGCCGGGCGCATGTGCGTGTGTGCCCAAGATCCCGAGAGGAGAATGGAGGAGAAGGGATTGCGCGTGACCATCCCCTCTGGGGGGTGATTTCTCGCTTCCTGTCTCTCTATCTCTCTCTGTCTGTCTGGCGAGCGCACACGCCCTATAGCGAAAACTTCTCAAAAAAAAAAATTGATAGTGTTCTTAGGTTTTAAGACTAATGACAACACAAGGTTATTAAAGGAAGATGAATATAATTGAATCAAACATGGGAGTTGAGACAAAGGCAAGAATATTTTTGATTAGACAAATCAAGGAGAGTTTCTCAGAAGAGTGGTGTCTGGATGGCAAAATGGAGAAGAGTAAGCAGCACACTCCTGATCTAGGTTTAACCAGAAACCTGCTGTGTGACCTTAGGCATGTTATTTTATTTCACTAAGCGATGATCTTAAAAA
This sequence comes from Tupaia tana, assembly GCA_026018925.1. Lineage (NCBI taxonomy): Eukaryota > Metazoa > Chordata > Mammalia > Scandentia > Tupaiidae > Tupaia > Tupaia tana. The sequence continues at coordinate 148,385,915 of JAKSZU010000006.1, forward strand.
TGATCATAGGAAAAATTATATTTCCTCAGAAAGTTATTATTCTTAAAATGAGTTCATAAATGTAATTAGCACAACATGATTAGCACAATGATTGGTATATAGTAAGTTTTCTTTTTCTTTCTTTTTTTTTGAGAGAGATTTTTGCTATAGGGCGTGTATATTCACCAGAGAGACAGAAAGTGAGAAATCACCCTGCAGTGGGGATGGTCACACCTCAATACCTTCTCCTCCGTTTTCCTCTTGGGATTTTGAGCACATACACACATGCACCTTGTATGAGTTTTAAGCTGTCAGATCCAGAATTCGAATTGTGGACGACTATGCGGGAGTCCAGAGACATAACCATTACCCCATCTGCTGGTCCCAGTAATTTTTCAATAATCAGCAGATGGGTCAGGAAATTTTAACAGGTAGTTGAAAATAATATTGCACAATATGAGACTGTCACTTGTCAAAACAGAGGAAAAAGTCTTGACTTAGGAAAATATCTTGATGGTTTCTTTGCATATAAAAGGTGATGCTTCCTCTTCTCCCAGAGCACAGTGTGGAGGAAAAAGGTGATTAGAAAATAGATAGATGATTGGCAGATGCATATAGGTAGATAGATAGATTGATAGATAGGTGGATAGACAGACAGAGAGAGTAACTGAAAGACAATTTAAAGATTTGCAAATGAGAGCCACAAAGAGAGGATAAGTTTCTCAAGAAAAAGAGGAAGCATCTAGAGGAATGGAGGACTTTAAGTAGGGGACTCCATCTTGTAAGAATTAACTTTGGGGAACCAGCAGTTAGCGTAATGGCTATGTCGCTGGACTCCCATGTAGTCGACCGTGGTTCACGTCCCGGACCCGGTGGCTTAAAACTCACGCCGGGCGCGTGTGCGTGCGTGCCCAAGATCCCGAGAGGAGAATGGAGGAGAAGGGATTGCGGCGTGACCATCCCCCTTGGGGGGGGTGATTTCTCGCTTTCTGTCTCTATGTCTCTCTCTCTCTGTCTGGCGAGTGCACGCGCCCTATAGCGAAAAACCTCTCAAAAAAAAAAAAAAAAAAAAAAAGAATTAACTTTGTGTAGGGATGACTCTGGAGCAAGAAACCCACTTATTTTGAGGGCTCCTCCAAAAACAAACAAGCAAAAAGATATTACTAAAATATATTCTTGTTAACAATTTCATAAAAATATATAAACAGATGAGCATATTGCTAGGACGCCTCTCAGAAGCCAGAAACTCCCAGAAGCTGGAAAGAAGCTGGTCGGATGAGAAGAACAGACACTTTACGTTTCTTTATCTTAGTGGAAAATCTGCTTCAGACTGTGTGGCAATAAATAGCCAAACCATTTCTAGAAAAATGGGGTCACTGTTTCACTTTTGCGTTTTTCCTTTTTTTTGTTGTTTAGTCCTCCTCCATTATCCTCTACACTGGTTAAAATTCTGGTACTGGTGTTACTTTGAGGGGAATGATTTACATGAAGGCAGATGTGTATTCTATCAGGTTTAGATGATTCCAGTATGAAGAAAAGAAAACATTCAAGATCCAGGTAACCCAAGGGCCACAGTGTAGTGCAAAATGCAAATAGAATCAGACAGTAGCCCCTTGGGCTATAAGAATTAAGATTTGGATAGAGTGAAGTACTTGGATAGAGTGAATCCTGTTGAAGACTTGAGGGTAGTTAAGCTTTACAAAGGAGAGAGCATTGGGACCAGCAGTTAGTGTAATGGCTATGTCACTGGACTCCCATGTAGTTGACTGCAGTTCAAGTTCCGGACCCGGTGGCTTAAAACTCACGCCGGGTGCGTGTGCGTGCATGCCCAAGATCCTGAGAGGAGAATGGAGGAGAAGGGATTGTGGTGTGGCCATCCCCCCAGGGGGGTGATTTCTCGCTTTCTGTCTCTCTGTCTCTCTCTGTCTCTCTGGCGAGCACATGTGTCCTATAGCAAAATACTTCTCAAAAACAAAACAAAACAAACAAAAAAAAACAAAACAAAGAAGAGAGCATTAAGAAATGAGATGATTAAATGTATAGTATTGTGAAATTTCCACATTCAGGAGATGAAGAAGAAGTATTAGTAGTAGGAGAAGCAGGGGGAAAACTAAAGGCAATCAGGAGAGTCATAACAGTAACAGTTCCGGTTACAGAAGCTGTCATTCAAGGATACGGTGCAGTATAGTACACATGACCTTCGGATTTTTGTTTTTCTTTTTAACTTACCAAAGGGTGTATATGCTCCCCAGAAAGACAGAATGGAAAAGTGCAAAAGCATTTCCCATGGTCATGGTCATGCCATAATCTCCCTTTCCTTCATCTCTTCTTTTGGAATGTGTGCAAACATGCACACACTCCTTGTGTATTTTACATGCCACTGTGTCTGGACTCAAAGTATGTAAAGGTTCATGTGGAATCCAGCTGTCTCAGTCTGCACACCAGAGGCTGGCCCAGGCTTTGGTTTTTGTAATCCTGGATTTAACTTCAACTTCTTCAGTTTGTAGCTATGTCACCCTAGGCAAAGTATTTATTTATTTATTTATTTATTTTTAATTTATTTTACATTCATTCACTGAGCATCATCATAGCATACAAAATTTGATTCCCCATCCAGAATACACTGTATAGTGGCTTAATCATACATGTTATTGTTGTCAAATAATTTTCCATTTCTTGTTTCATATATATTTTCCCCCCTATTTCTCACCCTCTTTATTTTTCTCCAAAAATGTGAATGAAAACAGTTACATGAGTAAAAATGCCTGTAACATAGGTTGTCACAATACTACAGTTCAGAGAGGACTTTGTGTCAAGGAAATCTAACAAAAAGGGGGTTACTAGAAATAATTTGGTTAATAACATCAAATGCTGCAGAAAGGTGGAGAAATATAAACTCTTTGAAACAATGATTAAGAGATTTATTTGATTTCCAAAAGAGAATCCTAGTGGGGTGGTAGGGTCTAAAGAAAATGCCTCCAGTTTGACTTTCAATAATGTAAAGTCCTTGAAGAGAAAGATTTTATCTCAGATAATACAGTATGAATATTTTATTTTATTTTATTTCATTTTTTTGCATTGGGTGTGTGTGTTTACTGGAAAGAGACAAAAAGAAAGTGAGAAATCATCCTCCTACACTTACATCCTTTCTACTTCATTCTCCTTCTGGGATTTTTGGCACACATGCACACGAGCCCAGTGTGATTTTCAAGCCACCAGGTCTGGGATTTGAACCATGGTCAGCCATGCAGGAGTCCAGCACCTTAACCACCATACCTCCTGTTGGCCCATATGAATATTTATTAATGATAAAAAAATTTATTCCCACTCCATTCCTATATAAACTAAAATTAGTTAATTTAGTCTAATCTAATTGATTTTGGACACTAGATACCATTTCTCACTCAGTGTAGGGTACAGATATTTGTGTAACAGATTCAATACTCTGATTTGTAATTAAGTTATATGATTTATTGATTGAGTACCCTTCCCACCATTCATTGAATATAAGTTTTGGCATCCTGTCATATGTAACTTGTTCTTGATTCTTACCTCCTCAGAACTGTTTATAGACATCTCTGTTTTAATTTTTGTGTTATCAGTAGTCGAAAGCTGAATGATTACAATAAATAATAAGTTGTCACATTTACAGACTCCATTAGATTGATTTTCAAGTAAAAAGAAACACAAGCAGCTGCAGTCAATTGATTTGAAGTGATAACTGATATAACCCATTTTAGTGGCCTTGTGGTAAACATTTTTAAAAGAAAAAAACAACAAGTAGTAAAAATATACTTAATGTTATATAAAAAGAACAAAGGCAAGATTAATTTTAAGTACAGAGTTGGGTCTTTTAAAATCTGAGGGAAAAAAGCATCCTTGAGTGAGAGAGTAATTTATATTTTAAAGGTTGCTTGAGGCAAATGAAAACACACCTCATTAAAGAAGAACAAGAGTTTACATCTTAAAAGTCTAAGAATACCAGAGAGTTCCTGTAACTTTTTCTGTTAAGGCTTTTGATTAAACTAGAGATTCAAGTTCATTCTTACTCAGCCTTATAATTATCTCCAGACATGAATATTGAGAAGATTGGCAAGGAAAACTCTGTCTCACACTTGAGAGTGTACTTTTTCACACATTTAATCAGCTATTTGTTTGCCTCCGAGGACCCACTAGTGGGAGTTTATCATGAAAGCCTTCCCCTGTAAATTATAACTGCTGGGATTTCAGTTCCAGAATGCATTCTTCTTGAGAGCACTTTCTTGTGGGGTTGTCATACTAGACGAGATTTGTAGTTCACAGTCACTTAAAAGGTATTAGTAGTATTTTTGTATCCACCTGTTTTTTCCCTGTCATTTAGATAAAATGCTCCCTTGTGAATTTAGACAGTCGGAGGTATAAAATCCTGAGAGAAAAGAAATGCACTTTACTTTCTGCGTCTTCTACATGTCATGTGCTCCTGTGCATGCACAAGAGCATAGTAAATGTTCAACGTGGATCATCATGTGGCACCGACGTTCCACAAGTTTGTTGCAATGTCAAAGGTATTCCATTATCTAATGGTGCGGCAGGAGGCCAAATGTCAGAGGAAAAAATGAGCAGATTATTTTAATCCAATAGCCTTGAGCTTGATTCCTCATATCCTCAATTTTCTAGCTTTACAGACCACAGCAAATTTCTTAATCTTTTAAACTTCAGTTTCCCCATCTGGTAATAATAACTACTTTAGAGGGTTATTGTAGGGATTAGGAATAAGGTCATAACTCTGTACATGTATTAACTAATATAATCTTCTCAACGATATAATAACATAGGACAAGAAAAAAACACAATTTATTTTACAAGCTGTACTGATGTACAGTGATTGAATGTATAAAATAAAATTTAAAAACTCTGCATTGCAGGAAAAAAAGCAACCACACCCCCCTACATTCCTAATAAATTCTGTGAAGTTCATATCATTACTGTTTCTTACTATGTTATTCCTTATTTTCATTCTGACACCATGAGTTTCACCACACACTTTGCAGATTTATGAATGGCCAGAGTTCATCACCCTCAGGAATTATTAAGCATCAACACAATCAATATATATATATATATATATATATATATATATATATATACACACACACACACACACACACACATATATATATATATATATATATATATATATATATATACACATATTTAAAGTTTATTTCAGGGACCAGCCTAAAGCAGATGATTTTCTTTACAATTCCAGCAATACAGAGAACTGTATATCTCAAAAATCTTTCTACAAATACATGGCTTAAAGTATATAATATTATAACTAAGCTCACTAAAATGTGAAAATTCCTCTAGAGCTTAAGAGGGAGGTGAAGATCAGAATTTAACTTTGTGGATCATATGGCTGACTGCATCATAGAGGACTTGGTCCTCTAGAATGTCTAAGACTTCACACAAAGCAGCCTCTTTGATGCACTGCCTCTCAGTTTAAATATAGGATAGAGACATAGACAATACACCCCCTCCCCCCCCCACAACACACACACACAAATGGAACATCCCCAGCACAGGCGATTAGGAGAAGATACTATTTTGTGTGAACTTGAATAGAGAAAAAAAAAAAATTTGTTCTTACAGAATTTTGAGATTAAAATTGGTACAACCTGTATGGTATACCACTTGGCAAGGAAATTGAAGCAAATTACAGATTGGAATGCTCCTGGATTACCTATAGGAGCAAATGTAAAAATTTCTCTGGAGAGAAAAGACAGCAATCTTCATGTAAAACTTCAGTGATGACAATCCACAGGTCTGAGAAAAATGTTAGGGTCATGTGTGGGTGGCTAGTATACTGGTGGGAGAATAGGAGGAAAAAGGATAGTGTCATGGTCAGGTCCCATTAGCAGATGCTTTCTCACTCTCTCTTTCTTTCTTTCTTTCTTGTGCACATGTACACACTCTCTGGTATTAATGATAATAATAATAATGTCATACATCAAAAATACATAACACAAGAGGCAGCAACACTCCATCAGGGCAAGAGTCAGAAAACGTGTTGTCTGCTTAAGGTGTGGTGGTTACAGTGTCTGGATCTCCAGTGGTTCGAGTCCCAGACCCAATAGCTTGAAAAGCGTAAATGGCACATGTGTGTAAAACCCCAAAAGGAGGGAGAAATTAAGAAATGATTATGGCATGGACATGCCCATGGCCCATGGGAGTGCTTTCTCTCAATCTCTCTCTCTCTCTGTCTCTTTCTGTCTCTTGCTGGCATGTACATGCACCCTCTGGCCAAAAAAAAAAAAAAGTCAACATGTATAATAAAAAGTAGATTTAGACCCTCTTATTCTTTAAACAATAGAACAACTTCATAAAGAGTAAAATGTGAGATAAACGTATGTAGAATTGTTAAAGCCATAAAGAAGAAATCGAAACCACACAAAAAGAATATGAACCAAAAAAAGGAACCAAAATATTTGAAAGTGAATTACCATAAGTAAAAAAAATAGTTATTAAAATAAAAAATAAATCAATGGATAAGCTAAACAAAGGATTAGACAAAGCTAAGGAGATAACTGATAGATTGGAAGATAAATATAAAGAAATTACCAACAACACCACCCTGAGATTTAAAGAGATGGAATACATAAAAAGTAAAGTGAAGAAATAGAAATTATGAGGGTCAACATATATTCAGTAAAAAGTTCAAAAGGAAAAAAGAAAGAGAATGAGAAAGAAGAAACTCTCAAGGAGACAAAGGTTGTTTTCCAAAACTGAAAAAAAGAGATAATTTTTCAGGTTTAATATCTAGAGGAATCTCAAGAAAGTAAAAATGAATTCATACCCAGACACAATGATTTCAAACCACATACTCTAATGAAAAGAGACTCTTGGGGCCAGCAGATGGCACAGTCATTACATCTCTAGCCTCCCACATGGCCAACTATGGTTCGAATCCCAGACCTGGTGGCTTAAAACTCATGTCAAGCACATGTGTGTGTGCATGCCTAAGATTTTGGAAGCAGAATGGAGAAGGACTATTACAGTATTACAGCATGGCCACACCCCACCCCCAGAGGGTGATTTCTCACTTTCCCTCTCAAGAGTCTCTGTCTCTCTCCAGTGAGCACATGCTCCATAAAACAAAAATCTCTAAAAAAAAAAAAAAAAAAGGAGATCTGAAAAAAGCAATTAGTGTGGGGTCAGCAGGTGGTGTAGTGGTTAAGGCATTGGGACTCCAACATGGCCTACTGTGGTTTAAATCCTAGACCTGGTGGCTTAAAAATCATAACAGGTATGTGTATGTGTGTGCCTAAAATCCCAGGAGCAGAATGGAGGAGAGGGGATCATGGAGTGGCCATACCTCTGGGTGGTAATTTTTCATTTTCCCTATCTCTGTCTCTTTCAACTCTGGAAAGTGCATGTACCCTAACAATAGCAATTAGTGTGGAAAAGACAATATTTTTAAGTGGATCAGACTGAATTGAAAGCAGACTTAGCAGAAACCTCAGAGGTTTCAAAACAAAGGAATACTTCTCTCATAGCTTACAAAAAAGTAGAATTCTACACCTAATTAACCTAAGAGTAAGAAAGTCTTAATTTCCTCTTCAGACTAACACTGAGAGTTTACCACTAACAGGCCACTTTAAGAGAGTATACTGAAGTATGTTCTTCTGTAAGAAAAGATGAAGCAGAAGAATTAAAACAAAAGAAACAAAAATAACTTAAGTACTGTAAAATAAAATGTTACATTCTGAAGATATTTTGACTTATAGATGACTAAGACTCAGATGGTTATTCTTGCCCATCCCTTTCTAATGTCTCTCCAGGATACTGTTTGTGTTTACTCCTATCATATTTCTGATAAAGAGAAGTTTTACAGCTTAATTATGTAAAAAAAAAAAAAAAGAAAAGAAAAGAAAAGAAACTATTTTGAATATGTGAATGAGAAAATTGCCGATCATTCCTAGTCAAAGTATGAAGGTATCCAAAGGGAGAGAAAGATCCTGTCCCTCAGATCCCTGTATTCCCACTGGCAACCACAGACTTTCACAAATTAAAGTTTACTATTTAAGTAGCATGCTTAAATAGTGTGCTCTTTATCCTTTTAAGTTTTAAACCATGTGCATATACTGCTTATTCAAAAACAATATTTAGTCAGTATATTTTAAAAGAGGGAACCAGCAGTTAGCGTAATGGCTATGTCGCTGGACTCCCACGTAGTCGACCGCGGTTCGTGTCCCGGACCCGGTGGCTTAAAACTCACGCCGGGCGCGTGTGCGTGCGTGCCCAAGATCCCCAGAGGAGAATGGAGAAGGGATTGTGGCATGACCATCCCCCCTGGGGGGTGATTTCTTGCTTTCTATCTCTCTGTCTCTCTCTGTCTGGCGAGCGCACGCACCCTATAGCGAAAATCTCTCGGAAAAAAAAAAAAAGAATATTTGAAAAAATCTAAAAAGTGACTTTATTTGGTATTCTTTTCTTTTTTTTTTTTTTTTCAAAGAGAGATTTTTGCTATAGGACACGTGTGCATGTGCCAGAAAGACAGAGAGACAGAAAGCAAGTAATCACCCTCCAAGGGGTGATGGCCACACCACAATCCCTCTCCTCCATTCTCCCTAGATTTTGGGCACATTTGCCCAGCATGAGTTTTAAGCCACCAGGTCTGGGACTCAAACCACAGTCCACTACATGGGAATCTAGTGACATAACCATTATACCATTTGCTGGTCCTGGTCCTCTTCTTATTTTTCTTTTTTTTTTAAAAAAGGAAAGATGTATTTATTTATTTAATTCACTCATTTATTTTAATTTGGACATAGAGAGAGAAAGTGAGAAAGCAAGCCATCAGGTCTGGGACTCAAACCATGGTTGACCATGTGGGAATGTCCAGCACCTTAACCACCATGCCACCTGCTGGTCCCCTAGTCCTGGTTTTCTTCTAATTTAAAAACAAAAAAAAAAAAAAAAAAGAGGAAAGATAAATTCTGGGAATTCAAAGGCATTACACAAATTATTAAACAAAGACGATCATTTGAAAAAATTATCAGTATCTTTAAAGCAAAACTGAAGATATTTGCCAAATTCCCAAATAATTTCACTTGGATTTTTTTCTTGGGGACCTTGCTCTCTAACAGCTTGAAAACTATTCTTCTCTTTTACATTAACTCCAGGAAGTACCCTAATTTTCACTGCTAATTAGGTAGATCTTACAATAAAAGAGTCTGAAAAATGTCCCCCTTATAGTTGTTATCTCTTACACATAACTGATACACTGAAAGAGTGAGTAAAATTTTTTTCCAATTAACCGAAAGGACTTGGAAGAATGACTCTGAGATTTAACATTAAGAGTTTTTTTTAAAAAATATTTTATTTAACTTTATTTATTTATTTATTTAATTTGACCAGAGAGGGACAGAATGAGAGAGAGAGGAAAAATGAGAAAGCAAGCCGCCAGGTCTGGGACTTGAACCGTGGTCGGCCACATGGGAGTCCAGCACCCTTAACCACCACGCCACCTGCTGGCCCCAACACTAAAAATTTATAACTACTTTTTGAACAGTTCATAGACAGGTTTCCATAAAACATCAGTTGTTAAAGATTTGTGCTAGAACTAAAATAAGCAATTTTTAAGCAAATGTAAAGAACACAAATTGCTAATTAAAAATTTTCTACCACTTTAGTGTGGTACAATTATACATAAAGCTGATTTATGAATTAATCAAGAAACTAGTATTGGGAACCAGCAGTTAGCGTAATGGCTATGTCGCTGGACTCCCACGTAGTCGACTGTGGTTCGCGTCTCGAACCCGGTGGCTTAAAACTCACGCTGGGCGCATGTGCGTGCGTGTCCAAGATCTTGAGAGGAGAATGGAGGAGAAGGGAGTGCAGCGTGACCATCCCCCCTGGGGGGTGATTTCTCGCTTTCTGTCTCTATGTCTCTCTCTGGAGAACGCACGCGCCCTATAGCGAAAAAAACCTCTCCAAAAAAAATAAATAAATAAATAAGAAACTAGTATTATTTATTTTACTCAACTATTATTTTACAAGCTCCCTATCCTAGCTAACTCAAGGATGTCCAAAAGTCTCAAAGTGTTCTGTATATACACTTTTACTTGGATTTAATTTTAAAGTTTATAATATAATCAAACCTGGTATCACTTATAAGGTAATTACCAACTCCAGACAGATTGTTAAATGACTTATTTACTTCACTAAATCTCCAAAACAAACTCCTGAGGGAGATATTACTATCATTTTGATTTTACACATAAGCAAATTAAAGCAAAGAAAAATGAGGTAATTGGAGAATAGGTCATACAATTGGTCAGCAGTAACTCTCGAACTCGGGCCATCTCTCTCTGACTTCAATTTTTGTGTTCTTCACCACTGTGTTAAACGCTTAGGAGGACTAGGATTTGGTAAAACAGTAAACAGTTAAAATCTTATTTAAAAGAGGTTAGATCATGAGCATAAAGGAAAGATATGTCTTAACTACCCAGGTTAACTTGTATGCACAGTATGATAAAAAAGCCTGTGGTGAGAGTGTTGTTTTGCTTTATATTTTATTTTTTTTAATTTTATAACAGAAAATTATCATTGCGATTTGAAGTTATACAAAGTTACATAAAATTTATTAATCCTGGAGTTATACAAAGATTATTAATCCACATTCATTCACCAAATGTTACTTAATCACTTGTGCCTTTAGAAACTGAATTTCAAGGTCAGATGTATCTCAGCAAGTATCAGCTTCTCATCTCTTTCCTTGAGAAATTCAGGTCCAGAAAAGTGACTGCAATGGACAGTGACCACCATTGGAGGAGCAGAACTTCCTTCATCCTAAGTTTTCTTTATTACAATAAAGTTTTCAAATGGATTTTATATATGAACTTTGAACTTGTTCAGTTAAAGCAGAATAAATTCAAAATAACACTTAAAAATGATTCTAGTTGTCAAAACAAAGGTATCTGAAGTTCTTCTCTTTTATAACTATAAGTTATCTCACATTTTTCTACTCATGTTCTCTTCTACTACTGGTGAAGGATTTCTACTGTGAGTCAGTTTGATAAGAAAATGTAATATTATGTCAGAAATATTTTGAGAATTTTCTCTTGCTTCTAATTTTTTTCAGACTTTCAGTGTAAAATTACATAGATTGATGCAAGTTTCTGAAAAATACTGCTTATTAAAACTAAGCGATCAAAACATGAAATCAATATGTACATTTTATACTAAAAAAAGTGTTAATTCAACCATATCAGGAAGCTTTAGAATTTGACATTAATAATAAATGCTAGGTATACATACAACTAGCACAATAAACTTTTTCTCCAAATTATTTTATTTAAATTTTTATTTATTTATTTATTTATTTATTTATTTATTTTTAATTTGACCAGAGAGGGACAGAGAGAATGAGAGCAAGAGCGAGAGCGAGAGCGAGAGAGAGAGAGAGAGGGAAAGTGAGAAAGCAAGCCTCCAGATTCAGGACTAGAACCTTCGTCGGCCATGTGGGAGTCCAGAGCCCTTAAACATCACACTACCTGCCAGCTCAGTACAATAACTTTTTAGAAAAAAAAATTCTACTATGTATACTATAATAATCACATACTTTTTAAATCAACTAACTTCAATCCATTTAAGCACTCACATATGCCTCATGCTTCATTTTTGTCATTTTGAAACTACATATTTTAAAAGCTACAAAAACACTTATGAATGCAACCCAAATTTATATTAATTTAATTACTCAAAAAAATTGAAAATCCATCTCATGTTTTGAACTGTGGCTAAGAAACCCATTATTTTTTACACAGGAATAAATAAAAGAAGCCATTTCACCAAAATGTCTGATCTCTGCTTTGATATTATAGCATTTTTTTTTCAGCTTTGCCATCTGATATCAACTTTTTATTCAGTTGTAAGCATATTAATTTGATTTAAGTCAGCAGTTGCTTATAGGGGACTGTCAAATCTTTTGGAGTTATGCTTTAAATCACTACTGAAAGATTTACTTTTAGTATAATAAGACAGCTTTGCATATTAATTAGATCATCAGACACATGTTTGCTGAGGTTTAGCAATTGTATAAAAATACATTATGGCAGTGATGGATCTGCTAAACCTCAGCACATAGATTTCTAATACATTTTATTGATTTATTCAAGAAGTAATCACCCTGCGAAGTCCAAGTTAAACACCTGATGGAATATTAGGATGTTTAATTAAAAATAAAGGTATGCTGTACATGCGGGTGTTTTTATACAGTGGCTAAAAAGGAAGTCCATGAAAAATTAATTTCACTCAGTAAAATGCATACACATAGCCCTTCTATGAAGCTGGTAAATGAATTCAATCATTCCTACTAAGATACATGCAATGCACAAATACAAGGAAGAAAGGTTTGGAGGAGACCTCAACTAAAGTAACAGGGTTGGTAACTGTCATGCACGTTAAGATTGTCTTTCAGAAAACAAGTAAATCCTGTTCCTTCATCCTCAGTGATTCCATTGTCAGGGCTCAACAGATGGCCACTGCGACCATGAATCAATCCCCTGCTAAGCTACCAGGCAGCATCCAACTCTAGCAGGCCAGATCCAGGCCATTCCCACACTGGGAAATCATTTTTTTTTTTTTTTTCCACACTTGGAAATCTTGACAATCGTGATGCTTTCCTTCCTTTGAGAGAGAAAAACTGCTACAGTCATCACTATTTAAAACAGGATTAACTGGCAGTTGAAAGTGCGGGTGTAACAAAATGCGCAGACCTAGTGAAAAAATGACAGTACAATGAATTCCTAGGCAGATAGTATAGCATAGGGAAAAAGAGAAAACAGAAAAGAAGTCAGGAGGATGGGAAGATGGGGAAAAAGGAAGGAATGAAGGGAGAATGAGAGGGAAAGAGAAACACTAGACTAGGAATAAGTAAACTTGTGTTCTAGATTGCCAATCTAGATCTATAATAAAATGCTTTGTGTAAATTACTTCACTGTTCTGTAACTTGATGAACCTTACCTTCTCTATAAGGGTACAGGGCTAGGTAACCCTAAAGGATTCTTTATACTAACATTCATAAAAGACCAGCGAATGAGGAAGCAACCACATAATCTTTTTTCTCATCATTTAATTAACCACTTATTTATGCCCTTCTTTATGCACCAAGGATTTATGGAGTACCTACTAAAGCGTAGGCATTATACTGTGTCTCAGGAACCAATGTAAACAAGATACATCCTGTACCTTCATGAAGCTCAAAGGCTGGAGGTGGAAATGACATCAAGAGGCAGAGGGACAAGAAGGTAAAGCTGAGAGGACAAGCAGAGGCCAAAGCTTAAGGGTCTCATAAATCTTATTTTAAAAAAGGGTCTCATAGGGACCAGCAGTTAGTGTAATGGCTATGTCATTGTACTCCCATGTAGTCGACCGCGGTTCGAGTCCTGGACCCGGTGGCTTAAACTCACACCGGGCGTGTGTGCATGCGTGCCCAAGATCCTGAGAGGAGAATGGAGGAGAAGGGATTGCGGCGTGGCCATCCCCCCTGGGGGGTGATTTCTAGCTTTCTGTCTCTCTGTCTCTCTCTGTCTGTCTAGCGAGCGTACGCGCCCTATAGCAAAAACCTCTCAAAAAAAAAAAAAGGGTCTCATAAAACTTATTTAAAAAAAAATGGCCTTTATCCTGAGGGTACTGGAGGACACTGAAGATTTTTTTCAGTATATGGTGATATCATCAGATTTGTATTCTGATATTCTTTTTTTTTTTTTTTCACTATAGGGCGTGTGCACTCGCCAGACAGAGAAAGATATAGAGACAGAAAGCGAGAAATCACCCCCCAGGGGGGATGGTCACACACTGCAATCCCTTCTCCTCCATTCTCCTCTCGGGATCTTGGGCACGCACGCACACGTGCCCGGCGTGAGTTTTAAGCCACCGGGTCCAGGACGCGAACCGCGGTCGACTACGTGGGAGTCCAGTGACATAGCCATTATGCTAAATCTTATTTTTAAAAAATGGCCTTTATCCTGAGGGTACTGGAGGACACTGAAGATTTTTTTTCAGTATATGTACTCTGATATTCTGTGGAGATTGAACTATTGAGACAAACCCTAGAGCCCTGAACTACGCAGCACCAGCTGGAATGAGAAGAAATGGATCCTAGTGAAGACATGGGATCAAAAGACATTATGAGATGCAGAAAGGAGCTAAAGAGACATGACTTCCCAATTACCGGCCTAGAAAACTGGGTGAAAATTCCCTAAAATAAAGAAGAGAAGGAAGGAATGAGGTTTTGGGGGAGGAAGGGAGGAGGAAAGGAAGGATGAGTTTAGGAGGTGATGAGTTCAGTTTGGGGGCTTTGGAAACACATGGGGAGGGATTAGGTTTGGGAATAGTATGACCTTTGTATTCAATTACTAACTCTAAGACTTTAGGGGGAAAAAAACCTTTGCAATCATTCTGAACCAATATTTCTATATATAAATAGAGATAATAGTTACCTTGGAAGAGAGTGATTGGGAAGAGTAAGAGGATATATAGAGGTTGCAAGCCCTAAGAAATTAAGTAACTTGTCCAGCGCCACATAACAGTAGACAATAGAACTGAATATGGAGCCCATCTGTTCTTCTGTCTGTACTTTGTCTGGTACAGACAGCTACTTAGAATCAGTCTAAGATTGTCTTCTTACAGACTTAAAGTTCAAGATTAATCGAATAGAGACAACTAAATATTCTGTTGGATTATTTTTAACCCCAGTCTTAAATATTACATTGCTAACATTCATTTTATGCCATTGTAGAGTTTCATTATCTCATTTTTTTTTTTTTAGTAGAAGAATGATATGCAGTATTGGGCATGGCCGCTATTCATCACAAATTTTCTGGTGTGGAAAATTCCACACCATTTTCCTCATGTTATTGAACTGTCCAGAAAAAGTCAATATGTAGGACCCAGACTCTACACTAGAAATAATACAAAATACTATATTCAGAAAACCTGGTCACTACAGATACTGATGTCCAAGGGATCCAGAGTGCACCTTGGTATGTGTGACTGTACTGGTGGACACGATGGGATAGAAATACTGAAGTGTCATTGCATTAGAGGTGCCTGATTTTGATCTATAATAATTAACCACCAAAAATCTGCATTTTTAACAAGTGAACAACTCTATAAGTGATCCACAGACACTATAAATTTGGGGAAATACCGATATGGGAAATGATCTCCTTAAAAATGTCCTACGTATGAAAGATAGTCACTATGCATTTTCTAATAAAGATCTTTGAAATCAATTCATCCTTGAAGTT
Source organism: Tupaia tana (assembly GCA_026018925.1). Lineage (NCBI taxonomy): Eukaryota > Metazoa > Chordata > Mammalia > Scandentia > Tupaiidae > Tupaia > Tupaia tana. Next base: position 148,401,190 of record JAKSZU010000006.1, read on the forward strand.
TTAAAAATACCATTTAGAGATACTTGTAGAAAGAGATGACCTAATGACGCAAGCCCTTGTATAAGTACCCTTCTCTGCACATTGGCAGTGTCTATTCCATAAGTTTTACTTCCTAAACGAAGCAGAACATTCTCTTTCTCACATTCTGATCAGCCAGTGTTTTTATTAAACCAGATGGCTCTGCAAATGGAATGAAGGCAGAGCATGCACTGTATCTATGGAACTGAGATTTCTGGAAAGTAGTAGGAGATGACAAATGTCGATCACCAGTGGTAGCAGCTCTCTCTCAGGGAGAATAAACAGAATCTCTGAGGTTGTCTGCTGTTGGAAACTTCTAACCAAAAGCAACTAAACTACGACTGATATCATTTTAATCAGAAGCTAATACTCAAAATACTTTATTAATCCACAATGAGTGTGTTTCATCTGACAAAGCCTTGTATTTTGAGGTTATAAGCTGTACACAGACTATACATAGCTTTAAAATTAATTTTTAAAGTTTTTAGTATTAATATCATCAGAAAGAATACATTTATAATGTACCTAGGTGAAGAATAATTAAAGAGTACAAAATGTTAAATACTTTTTTAATAAAGGACTTTTTAAACAACAATGAATACTAAATGGATTGGATAAAAATGTATTAAAAATTCTTAGATGTGGATGCAGGAGACAGTGTGTCCTAGAAAATGAGTTGATCATAAGACTGAACTCAATGCTTTAATACAGTCATTTAAATTCCAGTACAAATGAGCGCCAAATGAGTAAAATGAATTATGAAGTCACAAAATCCTGGGCAATCTCACACATTCTTCTGAAGACTTTCGATACATGTCTAGTTATAATATCTGCAAAACCACTCTAGAGTGACTTTGGGGAATCGCCCAGTGACTTGCATCACTGAAACTTCCCACCTCCTTGCTCCTAGCACTTCCTTATTAATAGCTCATGCTCTGAGAGCCTACTTGAAACTTGAAACATTATTTTCCTCATGGATTACTTTATGTATTGGCGTAAAAATTCATTTTCTACAAGATGAAATGATATTCTTACCTGTTTCACAGCTGGGTCCAGTGAAGCCTTGTGGGCAAGCACACACATTAGCAGCAATACAGGCTCCTCCATTTCTACAGCCATCTTTGCAAAATGCTGAAATAATTCAGATATATGATTTTAGCACTTTAGAAGCAGGCAGTTCAATAGAGTCCAATTTCAGCTTTTCTTTATTCCCTTGGAGATATAGATATCAAATTTAAGATCTATTAAGATTTCATATTAATATAATATTTTTCATACATGTAAGAAATCTCAACACAATTTAGAAAATATTATTCTTTCCAATAATAGATATTTCACCTGTAATATAAAACAGTGAAATTTCTTTTAACAAAATACAATAACCTTATACAATAGGAAATGCATTAAAATTCACATTACAACTAATTGTAATAAAAATACAAAAATAAGCTAAAATATAGCAACCACCCCAAATAGTTGGAGCAAAACACTATCTGGAGAACAAAACTAATAAATAGGAAAGGACTGAATCCCATAAGGTGCTGACCATTATTCACACTGGCAAAGTGGCAAAATGTTAGGGAAATGCCCCATCCTCCAATCCCCATCATTATAAGCCAGTCCTTGTGATGAATTACCTAATAAAAGAAGAACTTGCAATAGTTGTCCTCAAGGAGAACCTTGCATTTCCCTGCTAGGGATAGGTCAGGATCCAAGATTTAAGAGCAAGGACAGTACATTTTATTAGAGTGAGTCTGGGAGATAGGGGAAAAGTTTTTGTATGGCCCAGAAAAGGAGCCAAAGTCTAAACCATTGCAAAGGTGATCTTTTGGGATTTGCTGCCTTCAGAGAAGTACATAAAAGGAAAAAAAAAAAAAAAAAAAAAAAGACAAGTGAGAAAAATAGGACAAAAAGGTGAGAAAAACAAGATGAGTGAGACTGAGCTCCCTTACAAACCTATTTCTATTTCAGCTTAGTCTCTGGCTATGTAAGGCTGAGGTATTGCTTGCTCAGCCTGACAAGGTTTGTCATGAATAAACAAACTAAAACCAGCTTGCTCCAAGCATTAGGGCAAATGCGTTTTCTTTAGTTTTTAGTCTCTAGTTAGCTAGGATATAATTTCTCAGAGTGGTAGAAAGTGTAAATGTGCAATTCCAGTGCTTAGTTAAAGGAATGGACTCAGAGAGACCATCTGGCTTCTTTGGTTGTATGTTCTAAGTCCGTCTTCATCTTAGACAAAAAAAAATACCTTGCTCAGTGAGGATTTGCCAAGGGATTTAGGATTCAAACCTTATAAGTAATAAATCCCCATCTGCATATTTTTGTGACATAATTTGCAAAATTGTAGTCTGTTGATACAGTATAGAATCTAAAGTTTTCAGTTTTATATCTAAACTACTTATCTCTCAGCTCCCCACTCCCCAATTCCCAACATAGACACACATAAGAACTAGAATCTTGATTTAAGCAACCTGTAGTCCTAACTTCCAGAGGAACTTATAGATCCTTGAATTTCTCCTTCCTTCACAAATAAGAATGATCTATTTGCATCTTCTTACAATTTCGTGAATTATTTGTGCTGTAAACTTCATTCTTCTTATCGAACAGGAATCAAGAGTCAAAGAGAAATTGAAAAGAGAAACTTCAGGGCTCCCACATGGAATCTTAAGCCCAAATAAACTCTCTGAATAACCAGACACTTTGGGAAAAGTCCTAAGAATTGAGTTATAATACCCCATGGCCTCTAAAAGTCTGTCTTTCCTCAGGATTGTCTAGTATTTCTCAGAAAATCTTTATGAGATTTGGACCCCACAATGAGCAGGCCTTCTTCACAATGATCTACACTAAAGATTTCTATAGAGTTTTTTTTTTATTATTATTATCATCATATTCTTCTTTATATTACATTGAATTACATATAACTTTACAGTGTATTACATTGCTTTTTCAAAAGGGAATGCCATGCATGTCAGTCAGTACAGAGACATTAATCTCCCCACTTTAACATTCAATATCTTTTCTATGTTTTCCCCAATCATTATTATTATTATTCTAATTATTTTTTAAAACAGTCAATTGCTATTTCTCATTTTGCTTGTACAAATACTTTGCCCATCATGAAATACTTCTCAGACAAATCCAGTTGAGAATACTATACATGTCAACATCAACAGTTAATAAGCCATATCTGTTTCTCACTAATGTCCTGCCTCTCTATTGTTCACTTGTTATCTTTCTCTATTCTCTTCTCTTCACTTAAGATTTCTATAGAGTTTTAAAAACTGGAAAAATACTCTGACCCACCTCTATTGTAGGCCATCCCTTAAGACCTATGTTCCTGAGTCATTGCATTAACAGCCATTCCTTCTTATTTCCGACCTCCCACACACATAGTATCTTAGTAAATTGATTTTAGTGAATTCCAAGATAAAGGTCAGAGTATATTTGAGGAATGAAACTACCTTGAATCTTGAAATGCCTAAGTTGAAAAAATCATATAATATAATAAATACAAACTCTGGGCCACCAGGTGGTATAGGGGTTAAGGCACGGGACTCCACATGGGTGGCTGTGGTTCAAGTCCCAGACCTGGTGGCTTGAAACTCACACCAGGTGTGTGTGTGTATGTGTGTGTGTGTGTGTGTGTATGTGTCCAAAATCCCAAGAGCAGAATGGAGCAGAAGGGGCTGTGGCGTGGCCATCCCCTATGAGGGGTGATTTCTTGCTCTCTCCCTCTCTTTGTCTCTCCAGGGAGTGCACACACCCTATAATAAAAGTCTCTCCAAAAAAAAGAAATATGAACTTTATTGTACAGGCATTGGTAGAACTTTGATTTCCCTTGTGAAGTTAGAGAAAAGTTCATCTGATGCAAGAAAAGAGGAAAGTGGTTAAAAAAGTGAGCTAATGGATAAGGGTGATCTACAGTTGGAATATCCGTTGATGGAAATAGAAACCCAAGCTCTATAGGACATTTAAAAGAATTATCAAAGGCATTGACAAGCCAGCTAAGATAAGAAGCTACAACATATAGGAACCCAGTTTGCATAGTAAATTAAACTTCTATAGTAGTACCAAACAACTTACAAGAGAGAACAGGAAGGTAAAACTGTCAGACTGGCCCTAGATTAAAGTATTTCACGGTGGATAATCATAATAAAGCAAATGGGTTGATGGTGCTGTCAGCAAAATAGCTGTCATGATCAAGCCCTGTTTGAGCTCAGAAAGAAAGAGCTGAAAGTGGGAAACTGGTAAACTGGATGAAAAACAAGACTCAAAGTAACTGAAGATCAAGGGCTGAAGAAGGAACAGTTAGCAAACTAGAAAGAGAGGAACTTGGGGTTAGACAATAAAATGTTGAAGTGTAGTCTTTCAAAGATGAACAGTTCTGGATGGACAAAAATGCCTAGATTGCAGTTGTGGGTGTGGTTTGCTAGAGGGGAAGAGAGATAAAAACTACTGTAGCTGAGACCAAAAAACATTAAGTCAAAGAAGCTGAACTGTTGGGCCTCTTTCTTAAACACATCCCAGGAGGATGGCAAGGCCTGAGAGGAAGATTACAAGTCACATGCTAATGCTCTCAATCACTGTGGGAAGCGGCCAGCAGGTACATGGTAATGATCAGGAATAGAGAGCAGTAGAAACAGATTGCATTATATATAATGGAAGAGGTGTTGGCATTTAAACCTTTTACCTTTGCACGTGGTCCCATTTCCCGTATAGCCTGGCTTGCAAACACAGTTGTGTCCTCCAACGGTGTTGAAGCATAAAGCATTTTCATCACAGTTGTGCTGATTTGTGATGCACTCATCATGTTCTGAAATGAGGAATGCAATTTCATTACTCAAAGATATATTTTCAAAGACACTGTATTTTCAGCTGCACCTTGCATCTTGATTGCTACAAGGTAATTTTTTCAACCATAGACATACACAAATTTTAAATTAAAAAATACCTTAAATTTTGAAATATTATATACACCTCTTGAAGTACATATATATTCTTTACACATCCACAAACAATGAACGCGGAAGGATTTAGATAAAAGGCCCACTGATGCCAGGAAGAATCAAAGGAGAGAGGAGGCCAACATAAGGATTAATTCTCAGAAGTAGTCCCAAGTCAGCTGTATTCAGTCTCTGTGGCTAATATTTAAGGAGTTAGTCTTGTGAAATAAATCTGCCACCTAACTTTTCCCTGTAGCACCCTGAAGGGTGACAGGGAAGGATGTAAAATTGTATTACTCTGTGAGTTATGACCCACAGAATAATGGAGTTGAATTCCTGGGAGTTAGGTGCCTGCAGTTAGCACCTGCATCCACACTCACAGGTGTAAAGATCCCTATGCAAACTGTTGGAGGCATATGTGACCTTCTTGGTAAGTTCTCTCCGTCTGTAAGAAAGTACCACATATCAATCAAATAAGACAACTTTGTTTTTATAATGTGTGCAACTATAAACTTTAAAATAAACAACCAATAGGATACCTTCTTTAACTGCTTGTAACTTGATACTTTTGAAAGCACTAAATTATTAGATACTCCCAGCAGCCTTGTGAGAGAGGCAGACCCAATACCATCATTTCTAGTTTAGAGATAAGCCAGTGGTGGCTCAGATAGTTTAAGTAGCTTGTCTAAGTTCACAGAATATTAGACAACTTCATAATTCTAGCTCAGTATTCAGCAAAATGCAAATGTAAGAAATAAATACAGTGGATATGAGAAAGAAAACAGATCTAACATCAGAATCAAGATGAGAAGGAAATAAAGTTGTGAGGAAATGCACACAAATTAGTTTAGTTATCTAAAATCTCTACAAGTGGTACTTTCTACTCAGGCTCTTATATAAGGACTATTTATGCCAAAAATGCAATATACATTTTTTTAAAAACATGTCGATCATCTCATTAGGTTCATATATGTAAATCATGAAAGTAAAAGGAAATCTTTGCTTTTCATTTTAGAACTCTGTTCTGGACATTATAATAGTAATCTAACTTCGAAAAAATTGTCTTTGCATATACGGCTGAAATTAGAACAATATAAAATCACTCACTTCAACTAATGAAGTAAAATGTCCTCTGTTTTCTCATTTTAAAAGTCAAATGAACATTGTGCTATGACATTTCATGTGTCATGCTATATAAGGACAAACTTACAATAGTTTTAACTATCGCCCTATAATAAACTTCCTAGAGATTATTCCTAATGCTCTGTCAGTAGAAAGAGAAATTTCAATTGCTATGGTTTTAGAATTGCATGAATAAAGATCTTATTTTTCAAATTCCTGGCTGAATTATCCAAAATGGACAGAATTCCACCCTCATCACCTCGTTACAAAATATTGTGTGTTTCTACAAACAGATGCTTACAATGGGAGTTTCAAAAATAGCTGCATTACACGAGTCTCCTAGCTTAAGAATATCCTTGGACCACCACAAAATTTCAGAGACCAGAATGAACAGCCCACCTAGTGTTGAGTTCTGTTGCCTGAGGCAAAATAAATGTATGCGCTAAAGTGTGCACCTGCTGCCAATTTTCTTCCCAGTGCAATTCAAAGTGCTGCAGTTAATCTATAAATCTCTATATGGACAGCCGTAGGCCCTTTAAAGACAGCTGCTGATTGATTTGATGCTGTTTTCATCCCTGCCTTGGTTGTTCTTAATTAGACCATACTCACTGGGTAAAGGAAGGGCTTAATGAGATTCAGTTTAGCACCCATATGATAATGTTCAACAAACATTAAGTAATTACACAAACTGGGACCTCTTTTCCTCTGTTGTCATTTATTCTTATGGTGTATAAAGTGAGTAAGTGTGGTCTTAAGCTATTTAAGGGTAAATACAGTTTCAAGGCTTAAAATGCAGCCATGTCTTTACATGTATTGTTCCCTTTGTCTGCCATGTCCTTCTCCATGGAAAAGGCTTACCATTTTTCAAGATTGCACTAAAATATCATGTCATGTGAAAATACCAGTCTTCCCTTCCTTCAGTTTAAGGGGCTACTATCCGTTTTCCCTCATACCATATACAAGGCTCTGTAATTGTATTTTGTCATAATGGTCTAATTCTCCGTGGTCCTAAATTTGTAAGCCCCACCCTGTAAATGCAGATTTTTAGACAAGAACTTTGTATTTTTCTTTGTATTTCATTTCAGTAGTTAAAGGATATTTTTTTAGACAAATCATTAAATAAATGAAGCGAGAGAGAAACTACGTCCTCTGCCTCCATAGAGGGAAATCTCAATTTGTTCCATTGTAGATTTGATGCCAAATGGAGACCTATTGAAAATCTGGGAGTCAGCATATGGTATAGCAGTTCAAGTCCTGGACTTGTGACTTGAAAATCACTGCATTTGCGTGTGTGCCCAAGATCCAGAGAAGAGAATGGAGGAGATGGGATTGCTGCATGGACATACCCCTGGGGGTGATTTCTCACTTTCCCCCCCAGTTAAATGCATGTACCCTAAGGCAAAACTTTCTTTAAAAAAAGAAAAAAGAAAATCTGAACTATCTTTTTAACACTAATTTTATTGGTGGTGTTTAATTTGGAGTATTTCAATCATTAAGGTAGCAGGGTATATTTTTAAGACATAAAATATTAATTTCTTTATACTGTCACTTTAAATTTTTTCTCACCACTTAAAATAAGGTCAGTTACAGCTATAATCAGCTGAAGTAAACTGTGACCTTAGGAAATATCTTCAAAATGTCTGTTATCTCACAGAAGAATTAACTTTAATTTGATAGTTTTCCACAAAAGCAAATGTAAATGAAGCAGTGAGATTATTTTCTGTAGTATTTTCTCAAAAATAGATAATTATTGCTGCTAAAGAGTAGTTTGAGTCAAATGTCAACTTCTTACCCTGACCCTGACACACATTTCTGAGAACTCTGCTATCTATCCACAGGTCTACCTAACCACTTTTAATAATTCTTCCAACATTTTCAAGATAATATAAGTAAAATTTAATAAAATAAGGAGGGAAATTGGAGGATACAATTTAGTGTAATCTTTCAGTGTTTGAGGTGAGCATGTCAGGAAGTAGTGGTGAATCAATTCCAAAATTCATTTCACTTTGTCGGAAAGCAGACATTTAGATCCGATGTTCCTAAGACTCAATGCAATTATCATATCCTCAGTACAGATCCCATTGTCCATGTGATATGGTAATCTGAGTAATAGCTGGGGTTGAAACCAAATGCTCCTCTTTCTAACTTTTCTACGCTAAAAAATATAAGCACATGGAGATTTTTATCAAAATGAAATCCTTCTTTATATCTATAAATTTGAAGTTTAAATGAAATGGAAAAATGAAATAAACATATAGAAAGACATCACCATGACTCAGCAATACTCAATGAAGTAATTTGGGTGTCATTCATTACAGTACATTATATATAGAATCCATAATCTTGTAGTGATTGCTGGCAAAGCTTTGTCCTCTCTGCCACTTCTTTGCTCTGCATCTTTACATACAAAGTAAAACTGATTTTACATCAGTGAGAAGGCTCAATATAATAACATGCCTTTACAGACAAAAACAATAATATACACAACTGTATTCATCTAAATGCAGATGTTATATTAACAGTAATACTTCACTTTCACTGATGAACTCCTAGCTTGGGTAGATTAATGTATCTAAAATCATTTTAAGACTCCATATCCAATAGTGTCATCAGTCATAATAACATATATTGTACTTAAATTGAGCTTTAAATTTAGTATTCACATTAAACTCCTTCCAGAATGAATGGGCTATCTAGAGACAAAATAGACATTTTAAAATTCACAAGCTTTCTTTACTATGATTGCAACACAGATAAATAATACAACATAACACATGTTCTATTAAAATTCCAGCATGATTCAAAAAAAAAAGGGACCAGCAGTTAGTGTAATGGCTATGTCGCGGGCACTGTGTGTGTGTGCCCAAGATCCCTAGAGGAAAATGGAGGAGAAGGGATTGCAGCGTGGCTATCCCCCCGGGGGGTGATTTCTTGTTTTCTGTATCTCTGTCTGTCTCTGCCTTTCTGGCAAGTGCACGCACCCTATAGCAAAAAACCTCTCCAAAACAAAACAAACAAACAAACAGAAAAACAAAACTCCAGCATGATGCAAAATACAAATATCACAGAAAATATGACAGAAAAGTCATCATGTAAATATATCTACATTTAAATTCAGTTTAATACATGTTTCTTCAATGCCTGCTATTTATTAGGATCTTCTTGGGATAAAAGGGTCAGGGCCAGCCCTGCAATCTTGTATAAGGGAGTCAAATACCACGTGTCCAACCACAGTTAAAGTACTGGCCCCAGAACTTTCTGGCTTGGAAAACATGCTGAGCACATATGCATGTGCTTCCCAAATCGTAGTAGAATGGAATAATGGAGGAGAAGGAGTTGCCCAATGACCATACTCCACTGGGGGGGGGGGGGGGTTGCTTTCTCACTCTCTTTCCCTCTGTCTCTCTGTGTCTCTGGTGAGCATGCATGTTCTCTGGCAACTAAAAAATAAAAGTTTTTTTTAAAAGAAAAGAACAAAATATTATTATAAATTATAGCTACCTTCAAAAAGGTTATAGTTTGGTTGGAAAAATGAGACAAAAAACACAAATGTCTTTAGTACATGGCTTCATTATGAAAATACTAAATTAAAAGTAACTTCTATTTGCAGAGGGTTGCAAGAGATGAAGAGAGAAAGAAGTCATTTCTGGTGGGGTCAAGTGGGACTCCACGAATGCCTTCATGGAGAATGGAGCATTCTACATGAATATTTTTTACATGCATTGAGGGATAGGCATGAAGTGCATATTTCACATCAAAACACTCATGTACTTTGCCTCTTTTGTTTTTAGAATCTTGAGCTCTTAAAATTTAAATCAATCTGAATGATTTGTAATAATCATAGGTACAATCTAGGGCTTACATATCACATACTTTGTAGCATATATTTTCTCATTAAATTCTCATTTTAATTTTAAAACATTACCATTATTTTAAAGGAAATTTAATTTGGCTTGGAAAGAGTAAGTAGCTTGCCTAAAATCACACAACTAGTACGTGGCAGAGTTGTGAATATACTATCTGACTTGGAAAACTGGATTATTGATTGCTACTCCATAGTTACTGGATATGCTTTTATTACCAGAGATGCATACACTTCTGAAAGAGAAAAGCACTAGCCAGTGGGGTGTGCTTCTCAATTTTTTTTCTTCATTTCTCCATCATGTCAGAATTTGAGGCACACATGCACATGTGCCTGGCATGATTTTTTTTTTGAAGAGTTTTTTGCTACAGGGCATGTGCGCTCGCCAGAAAGATAGAGACAGACAGCGAGACAGAAAGCGAGAAATCACCCCCCAGGGGGGATGGCCACACTGCAATCCCTTCTCCTCCATTCTCCTCTCGGGATCTTGGGCAGGCATGCACACGTGCCTGGCATGAATTTAAGTCACCGGGTTCAGGACTTGAACCGCGGTTGGCTACATGGAAGGCCAGCGACATAGCCATTATGCCAACTGCTGGTCCCTGCCCAGCATGATTTTCAAGCTGCTAGAGCTGGGACTCACATCACGGTTGGCTATGTAGGATCCAGCTCCCTATGTACAACACTTGTGTTTTCCTTAATCTATTTTTTTATCCCAGTATTTTTTCAAATTATTCAGAAGTGTTTAATGTTTACACAGGGTAAGTTCTTTTTGTTAAATATGGAGTCTTCCATTACTTAATCAAAAATTATCATCTCTTTATTGTATTTTCTATTTTTTAAAACTGTGTCCAGTAGAAGCCTTATTAGAATTATAAAACTTCTTAAGGTAAAAGACTATATTGCTTTCTCTTGATACTGCAACTTACATTTTTATAGGTTGGGAGAAGTTTTTGAAAGAAAAGAAAGATACTAATATGGTCCAGTTAAAATCCCTGAAAAATAAAGTAACGAGCACACAGAATTTACACTCTGTCATGAATGCACCTAATTTGAAAATATCTTGAAGGAGGGCCAGCAGAGACATAATGGTTGTGTCACTGGACTCCCACATGGCCGACCGCAGTTACTTGCACAGCCGGCCTTCTACCCTCAGAGAAACTTTCTTCTCTCTGCTGGATTTCTCCTGTCATAGGAAAAGTGTTGTCTTTGTTGCATTTTCTCCTCTTTTACTCAAATCTAGAAATGTTGGGGGATAGCAGCTACAGTAACACACAGGTGTTAAGTTTCACACATACGAAAAAAAGATGGTTTCACTTAACCGGACCGAAGTGTTTTCTGGAATATAAATTTTATGAGTAAATTCTTCTTGGACTATGGCAGGATATGACCCTAAACACAGCGACAGCCTACCTCTGGCCTTAACTATTATCTGGTTATCAGAAACCTGATAAAAAAAAAAAATCTCTCTTAACCTTACGGTTGAGTAAGTCTTGGAATAAGGAAGCCCGCACAAGAAATGCAAAGTCTTCCACAAAAATCTTATAATAACAGTATCAAACTATATGGCTTGTCTAAAATTATATATGACTTATTCGTTATGTTCTTCTTGTATTTCTATAGACCAGACTGTTTGTCTGAATACATCGATAGATTTTGCAGGTTATTAATAAGCATCTGTAGGTCATTCATAAACATGTGACAGAACAACACAGCCCATGAATCTGTCATACTGAGAACTCTTGTTTTTCACTAAAAAGAATGGTGACAAATATGAATACTCAGATTAAGCACACCATCTCTATTCTATCAAACTAAATAGCTTTCCGAACTTGTCCACAGCTTCTCAGTACCTTCTCAAGATACTATACCACAGCTCTCAAATTGAGTACATCTGAGACATATCAATGTTCTATATTACAACTCAACAATTTCTGCATGGTTTGAGGGTCTATTAAAAAATAGATACTTGGGGGAACCAGCAGTTAGTGTAATGGCTATGTCGCTGGACTCCCACGTAGTCGACAGCGGTTCGCGTCTCGGACCCGGTGACTTAAAACTCACACCGGGCGCGTATGCGTGTGTGCCCAAGATCCCAAGAGGAGAAAGGAGGAGAAGGGATTGCGGCGTGACCATCCCCCCTAGGGGGTGATTTCTCGCTTTCTGTCTCTATGTCTCTGTCTGTCTGGCAAGCGCACACGCCCTATAGCGAAAACCTCTCCAAAAAAAAAAAAAAAATAGATACTTGGGACCAGCAGTTAGTGTAATGGCTTGTCGCTGGACTCCCATGTAGTCGATCGTGGTTCGAGTCCCGGACCCAGTAGCTTAAACTCACACTGGGCGCATGTGCGTGCATGCCCAAGATCCCGAGAGGAGAATGGAAAAGGGATTACAGGGTGGCCATCCCTTCGGGGGGTGGGGAGATTCTCGTTTTCTGTCTCTCTGTCTCTCTCTGTCTTTCTGGCGAGCACACGCACCCTATAGCAAAAACCTCACAAAAAAAAAAAGAAAAAAAATAGATACTTCTTCCCTCTGTATCCTTCCTTCCTTCCTCTCCAAAGACATTTAGTGCTCTAGAATATGAAGACATTGTGTTGACTGCCACCAGCAATATAAATCTCTGCCATCAATACATGTATGTCCTAATGTTTAGTGAAATAGTCCAGGCATAGGAAGAGAAGTACTGCATGCTCTCACTCATATGTGAAACTAAATAAAATGATCTCACAGAGTAGAATAGTAATCACTAGTGGGTGGAAAGGGGAACACGTGTGAATATAAAATTGCAATTAGATAAGAGGAGAAGGTTCAAATGTTATATAGTACAGTTGGATAACATAGTTAACAGTATTTTATTGGCATAATAATTGTACATAGTTATGGTGTACAATGTGATTTTTTTCAGTACAATAATACAAGACATAATGACTGAATCAGGATAATTATCATACCCATCAACTCCAACACTTGATACTACTTTCTGTTGGCGATATTAGAAATCTTATTTTTTAGCTACTCAGAGAAATACAGTAACTTGTTGACTGTAGTCATCCCACTGTAGTTTATAACAGTAGGAATTGTTCCTCTTATCCATTTGTAAATGTTTCCATTAACCAACATCTCTCTATCCACCTCCGCCCTGCTGCCCCTCTCTGCCTCTAGTCGTCATTCTTCTACTCTCTAGTTCTACGAGGTCAACTTTTCCACATATGAGGGAGAGTATGTGGTATTTCTCTTTCTTTGCTCGGTTTATTTCACTTAACATAATGTCTCCCAGGCTCACCCATGAGTTAATAATAACTTATTGTATGTTTTATATTAATTAAAGAGAGGATATTTAATGTTCTTAACACAAAATAATGACAAATGTTTCAGATAATGCATATGCTAATTACCCTCAAAAATACACTAGATTCCACAGATAGGTGCAATTATTATTCATTTATAAAATAGGGGCCATATGATCATGCAGGAATAACAAAATTGACCCCACATGGGAAGGCCCCAGTTCCCAGCCCTGTAGATGCCAGGTATGCTTGTTATGTGCCCACCATTCAGGCTAGCTGGAGCTTGGGTGGACCATGGCATGGAGACACTATTGGGGGTGCCCTTTTCTGTCTTCATCTCTCTCTCTGTCTCTCAGGAGAAATAGGTAAAGTTAAAAAACATAACCTAATGAGTACTGATTCTAAAGGAACATGGTTGTAATTCATTAGATGATTTAAAATGTCCTTGATCAACTGTGTCATGTTAGGATCATAACTAAATATGAATTATAAAGGAGAAAAAAGAACATTATATACTTTAATAAGCAAGAGCAGGGAGGCTGTGTGCTACAGTGCACATTCTGTTTTCCTAGTAGGCTTGATTTTATTCTATTTTTATTTATCTATTATTTTTAAAGAACAGTGAGAATTTTTTTAACTTTATATTTATTTATTTACTTATTTTTAATTTGACCAGAGAGGGACATAGAGAGAGAGGAGAGAGAGAGAGAGAGAGAGAGAGAGAGAGAGAGAGAAAGCAAGCTGCCAGGTCCAGTTGGCCATGTGGGAGTCCAGTGCCTTTAACCACCACGCCACCTGCCAGCCCTGGTAGGCTTAATTTTAGATGCCATTTTATCCTCTTTCTGTGGCCCTGAGAAAACTGACCTTTTTTTTTTTTAAGTTTTGATGAAAGAATTTAGACGTATAGTAGAGAGTTATTATGAAGAATAATTTTATATGATGAAAGTAAAGACCCTGGTAAGCAACAGACATTCAGTAAATGCTAAGTACCTACATACTGCATCAGTGGGAACACTTTCTTTGTCTTCATCAGCTAGATGATGTCCTTTCTTTTCCATTCCATTCTATCCTAATTCTGTGGAGAGAACCTAAGTGTCTCATAGAGTTTGTCCTCTTCATATGCTTTCCTGAACTCAAATACATTTTGGACATTTTTCTGGTTTCCAAAAATGTCACTACTTTCAAGCTGATTTTGCAGCACGATGGTTAAGTGCTGTACATAGAAAACTGAATCCCACATGGCCTCTCATGGTTCAAATCCTAACCCCAACAGCTGGAAAAACACATTGAGTATTTTGGTATGTGTGCCCCAAATCCTGACAAGATGGAAAAATAGAGTAAAAAGAAGTGAGGCATGGCCATTCCCCATTGAGGAATACTTTCTTTCTATCTCTGGTGAGCACATATGCCATCTAGGAATAAAAATAAAACAATTAAAAAAATAAAATAAAATACCACTACTTTCAATGGCTACATCAAGGAAAAATGACTGCTATCACACTGACCAAAAGCTATTCATTTGTTTCTTATCACTACCTTGTTTAACCACTTCATATTATAGGCAAAAATGTATTTACCACAATGTCATTTTGAGAGAAATCTATCTTTCATGCTACTAAAGTAACTGAAAGAATTCATACTTTAAACTTGTTCAAACCACATCAACGGCAAAGCCTCTGAATCTCATTTTTAACACTCAAGCATTTTTTGTTCACTATTTAAGTTTCCTGTTCACTGACCACACCAATTCAACACTGACTTCTTGTTATTCTTCAGTTTGCTTGGCAACTAGGCATTTGTTCAGATTTCTTTTCTCTCACATGCTTGGTTTATTTTCTTTTAGTCTTTTCATGCTTATGCTCAGCCTGCTTCCTAATCCTTATTTGATAAGAATCTTAACAACCAAAGCACACTTAAATTTCCTCCCTACTCTTACAGTAATTTCACAAAGTAATCCAAATTCTGATTTACTGGCAAAAACTTGTTTTGTTTGATTTTGTGTTTCATAAAATAAGCTTTGTTTGAATACATTGTAGGAAAATAAGAGTCTTGTAACTATCAGCCAGATAATTTTCGTTTTTTTTTTCATTCAACATGATTCTGAAGTTTTGTGGCTTTAGTCTTCCAAAGAATGCAAACATTCATGATTTGAGATTCATGACCTCAAGGAACATTTGAACTACTAGAAAATTGGTGATGGGAATAGATAACTATGATATATTGTGGAAGTGTTTTATTGCTTTGAGAGAGAAAGTAACAGTAACAGTAATGACAGTAGTTAATTCATAAGTACTAACTACATGCTGTAAAACACTGAGCTGTGTATTATATGCATTAGTCACTTTAGTTTCCACCAAAGCCTTTTAGATAGGTACTGTTTTTCCAGTACTACAAATAGAAATAAAGAGATTTATTAGAAGAATTATGTACCTTGACTAATGTCATATAAGTCGGTAGTGACAAGGCCAGGAATCTTTTTCATTGCTTTAAAAAACTACGATCTATAAGCAAAGGTCTCAAGAGACTTAAAGAGCTCAAAGACTGAAGGGTCTGGGAAAGTGTTACTTAAGAAAAGGACCAAACAGGTGGGCCTTAAATTTGGGAGGATTTTAACAGAAAAAGATAAAGGTGGGGAAGAACAGTGCAAATGGAAATAACAGAGGGAAAGATAAAAGCAGGAGGTATGATAAGGCCATCAAGTACTTGAGCTGACAGATGGCGATGACTTAAAGGTAACGGTAAGGAATTAGTGTTAGGATCCAGAATACAGTGTGATTTTATCGAGGAGGCAATAAATAGTCATTTCCAGCTATAGAAGAAAAGCAGCATGACAAAATTAGAGTTGACTTTTAGGAAAATTAGCAGCAATGTGTAGATGAGAAGAGATTAACTTCCCTTAACAAAAATTAGTTTCTCATATTAGAAATCTAGTATTATTTCCCTCTCTCTCTTTTTTATATTTATTTCTAAACTTTTCCTAAAATTTGTCAGAAGGCATATGTGTTTACCAGAGACAGAGAGGGAGAAAACACCCACCATAGGGGATGTCATGCCTCAATCCCGTCACCTCCCTTCCTCCCTCCTTTCGGGATTTTGGACATGCTTGTGCATGCATCTGCTGTTCCTCAAGTCCAGGATATAAACTAAACAGTTAGCCATGTGGGATCTAGCTACCTTAACCACCAGGCCTCTCTCTCTCTTTTATTAATGCTTCTCTTTTTCTTTTATTTTCTCAATTTGAGTCAGAGTATTACCAAGAGTTGAGACAGTAGTCTGTGCAACACTGAAGAGAGGAGGAGGAAGAGGATAGGGAAGAGCAGGAGGAAGAGAAAAGGAAGAAGGAGGAGGAAGATGAGGAGAAGCAATGGCAGCGACAAAGATGACAAACAGAAACTGAGAGCTTATTAGCTGCGGGGCCTGTGCTGATGAATGCGTATATCAGTATAATGAAGTACTGCAGGACTTAGGAGGAACGCTGGCAAGTTAGCACCAAATCATGAGATATGTCCTTCACAGCAGAAATCATTCTTGTTCATTTTATACAACAGCTCTTACACTCTTCTGGAATTAGAATGTGTGGAATCGAAGGTCTGAAGTAGAGTAGACAACGTATTGGAGAAAAGGGGGTAGATTTAGATAAAGAACTTTTGAGTCCCAAAGCAAATGAATATTTGGGCCCAGAGGAATACAGGCTTAGATAATTCAGGTTCTGTATCTGGGAGATTTGGAAGACGACAAAAAATAGAAACCAGAGGATTTCTTACTTTTAGGGATTTTGTTGTTCTTGGTTTGGTTTGGCTTGGTTTTTAGGTCAAGAAAAGAAAATAGAACTAAGAAATCAAAAAAAAAAAAAAAAAAAAAAAAAAAAAAAGCAAGGACCATACTGGGAAACAGAATTTCTGTTACTGATAGTGATAATTAAGTAAACATTTTCCACCAAAAACCTGCCTGTGAGACAAAATCCCTGGGACAAATTCATCAATTGCCCCCAAAATACAATACAAAGACTGACACAAAATTTGTCTCCAAATAATATTTGTTAGAGTGCCTCTGTAACTATAAAGTATGTCTCAACCTGACATGCAGAACACCCAGAGACCTGACGATGCAGAATATTCAGTGTGTTCTGGAGTGGCACTCCTGAACATCTCTTGCACTCTCTTCAATGTTTGCCCCACCCCCATCCCCTCGCCTTTAGCACACAACCCCCACCTACAACTTCACAGAAAGACAACCAGGTCATCAGGAGAGGACAGCCTCAGATCCCGACCCACAGACACGTCTGCACCCAAATCTGTCTTTAAGTCTTCCTTCCTCCCAACCCAGGAATCTGGGAGTAACCACAGACTTTTCCCTCCCTTCCTCTTATCACCACAGCCTGAGACCAAATCACCTGGATTCTACTTCTTTGGCAGTTCTCACTTCCATCACCCCATTTCCATTACCACTGCTCTGCAGCTGCCACAATTTAAACAGTAATATATTATTTGAATTATTACAATAGCTTCTTGATGACAACACTGGCTCTAGTTTTGTCCATCTCCAGACCATTATCAAAATAACTTCATAAAACCTGATTTCTCTTCCTGCCTGCTGTCCACCCTCCCCCTATTCTCTCTTTCTCTCTCTTAATTTTGTTTTTAGTGACATTCCATGCTTATTATTGGCCATCAAAGCACTGCCTACTTAATAAGACTCATCACGTCCCTTCGCTCTCACCAAACTGCACCACTGATGCACCTGCTGCACCATTTTACTAATATTGTTTACTGAGATTCTACTAGGGGCCGAGGACCACACCAGACAAGTCTGTGTATTTCACGCATGTTCCCCTGTTTTCATGTGTTCTGTTCTCTGTTCATAAAGCCCTTCTACACTCTCTTACTCATCTCCTTCTCAAACTGAATGTCTCCCTTTTCAGAAAGCAATGCTTGAAACTCTCTGTGTTAATCTGGATGAGACATAGACATACAGAAATCGTAAGACTTCCGTTTGATTTTCTCATGACATTTGAAAGTTAGAATGTTCAATGGTTAAGAGAAAGGACTTCTGGGGATCAGCTGGTGGTGTAGTGGTTAAGGTGCTGGACTCCATATGGTAAACCATGGTTCAAATTCTAGACCTGGAGGCTTTAAATTTATGCCAGGCACATGTGTGTGCATGCCCAAAATCCCAAGAGGAGACTGGAGGAGAAGGGATCATGGTATGGCCATTCCTCCTAGAGGGGTTACTTCTTGCTTTCTGTTTCTCTGGTGAGAGCACATGCCCTATACCAAAATCTCTCTCTCTCAAAAAAAAAGAGAGAGATAGAGAGAGAGAAAAGATTTTCAAACCCAGATTTCCTCAGTTCAAATCCTAGTCTGCCTGCCTTTTACTAGCTACAAGGTCTTGGGCAAATTACTTAATCTCTCAAAGTCATTATTTCTTCCTCTGAACAATGGGCCTAATAATATAGATTTGTCACCTCTACTCCAAAAATCTAAAATTCAAAATACTCTGAAATCAAAAAGCTTTGTTTTTTTTAAAATTTTTTTTTAGAGATTTTTGCTAAGGGTGTGTGCACTCACCAGAGAGACAGAGAGAGTCAAAGAGATAGAAAGTGAGAAATCATCCCCTAGTGGGGATGGCCATACCACAATTCCTTTTCCTCCATTCTCTTCTCGGGATTTTGGGCACACATGCACACATGCCCAACATACACCATAATCCTTTCTCCTCCATTCTCTCTCGGGATTTTGGATATGTACCACACACTCCTGGCATGAGTTTCAAGCCACAAGGTCCGGGACTCAAAGCATGGTTTGCCACATGGAAGTCCAGCTCCTTAACCACTATGCCAGCTGCTGGTCCCTCAAAACTTTTTTAATACCATCATGACACCTGACCTCTTATGACAGCTCTCAATCAAAACATCACAGTACAAAATTATTGTATAAAATTACCTTTGGACTAAGTGTGTAAGATGTATATAAAACACTAATAAATTTTGTGTTTACAGTTGGGCATCCTCTCCAAGATGTCTCATTAGATATATACAAATATTCCAAGATCAAAACAATAACAACAAAAACCCACTTCTGGTCTCAAACATTTTAGATAAGAGATATTCAACCTGATGTGCATATAGAAGTAAAATTCCAATCAAGATCTAGAGAAATACTCAATAATCAACCAAATATTTCTGCAGTATAATTATATATATCCAGGGCCAGCCCTGTATCATAATGGTGAAGTGCTGTGTGGAAGGAGCTGGATCCCACATAACGTTTGCATCCCAGCTTCAATGACCTGAAAATAAATCTAGGCACATACATATGAGTGCCCAATGTTTTTACTGGAAGGACAAATGGGAGAAAAAGATAGTGGTGTGACCAGGCCCTACAGTGGGTGGTAGGGGTGGCTCTCTCTGTCTCTCTCACACACATGCATGCATATATATATACCAAGTGAAATAAATAAAAATGAAAAACAGACTTATTTCAGATCAAATTTTGTTCCCTAGTGAATTTTAAAAATAAATATTGGAACTGCCTCCACCCTTCACTTAGATTTACTCATTATTGCACTTTAATTTTTTTTCTTTTTACCATAGTTATATAGTATCATTTTTTAACAGAAATTAACCAGACAAAAGAAAAAATAAAATAAACATTGGTTGGGAACTGTGTTCTGTATTCTCTCCATGGAGCTGTAAGGATGAAATGAGGTCATGTATGGAAAGCACTAATGGTCATTTTGTGCAGGTAGTCTTCAGGAGTTGGTACTAGACTATTCCTCATCACCCTGTTCCCCCAAATCACTGCACTTCTTGAGACAATAAGTTTTTACTATATATTTTTAAATCTTCAATTCTTCCTATAACACCTGACAAATTTCATTGATTGGTATCTAATAAATGTGAATGAAGAAATGATAGCCACGCTCAAGAGTATTTCACATCTGAAATTCATTGCACTCACTTAAAACCCATGTAAAACAACTGAGATATAACACTTAAAACAGTATCTATGCATTGCTTAAGGATCATGATGTATAATTCACCAAAGCAAAAAGTTCAACCTTGTTGCTGCTATGTTTTCATGCCAGTGCTACCTCAAAATTTGGCAAGAGTCATTTTTTTAAATCATGTATTGACATTTATTTGAAAGAAATAAAAGTTTCTCACTTAGCTGGTGAAAATCTTTACTGGAGAGAAAAACTACTTTTACCTAATTGCATATGATCTAGTCTTTTAGTTAAAACCCTATATCCTACCCTGATTTAATGTCTATGAATTAATATGATTAGAGAGTCTATCTGACAAACGACTCTAGAAAAATGCATCTCAAAGCAAAATGCAATATAAAAGGGAATTTCTAAAATATAAAATTATCTAAGAAAAATCACCATGGCATTCTAACCTAGAACGTCTTTCCAATGCCTTTTAATATCTTAGATAGCCACACTTTGGTCAGACATCATATTCTGAACTTTAATCTTCCAGTTTATAGAAGCCAGAATGAATTCTCATATTTTACAGTGATGGGTATATGGGGCAAATGAGATTCATCAATATTTTCACTCAGGGACTTAACTTTTATTTTGTTAAATTTGCTGTAGGGCATGTGTGCTCAGTAAGAAGAGAGATACAGAAAAAGAGAAAGAAAAAGTGAATAAGCACGCCCTGGGGGGACAGCCTACAATACATTCTCTTCTCCATTCTATTCTTGGAATTTTAGGCATGCACGCACAGACACCTGATGTGTTTCTCAAGCCCCCATGGTAGGACTTGAAATGTGAAGTCAGCCATGTAGGATTCAGCCTCCTTAAATTACCATGCCACTTGCTGCCTAGGGACTTAATTTAAAAATGAACTTTATTACAAAATTCTTATCTTTAGAACATGTTATCTAGACTCTTCCACAGCAAAATCCCAGGTATAAAACCATATTTTATTCCAAAGGATTACATATATTTTCTTAAAAAAATATAAAGATACATATAAAAGTATCTTTTGTGGACTTTTGGTTCATGCTTTTATGTATACTGTGTTTCTCAGCATTTAATGAGCTTTTAGAGCTAATATATTTTAATATCTTCTAATGTTTTTATTTGCAGTGATGTGTTTATTGATGTTACAAATATGTGCCAAAGTCTCCCATGCTTAGGAAAGAATTCTGGTTGTTACAAGATGAATACGCAGACTCTGTCTTCAAGATATTTATGGGTGTTGTAACCTCATACAATAATACACACAAATATATCTATTTATGTGTGAGCATATATAGGTGTATGTGTATAAATATATCATATATGTGTATGTGCATATGTGTGTATATAATTTATATACACTAGACATATATAAATGGAGATGTTAAGCAGCAAGTCTGTGGTTAATTGAAACCTGTTTTGCTCTGTTCTCCAGTGGCAGAAATCAATTTAGGAATACAGTGAAATACTTATTCTGTTATTTCAAAAGTCACTTTTATTAAAGTCAAAAAAAGATTTTTTCTTTTAATAAGATAGAGTACTTCTTCTTTTTGTGTTATATATTTTCAAGAATTTGAAATGGTTTTGATTCTAATCCTCACTCTGAATTACTCACTTCTACTTGATAAGGTTCCTTCCAGTGCAGTAAATCTTTTCTCACTGTTCCTCACGGAGGGGAGTTCCTATTCCCAGGAATCACTGGATGTTCTTGGAGGAGTATAAGATACTTTAATCTGCCAACTCATCCTTCACTTTCCCTGAAGAGTGAGTACCCTGCCTCTATAAGATAGCTCTTACCTTTTGCTCATCATTTTTCCTTAAGCACTTGACCTCTGATATCCCAAATATATCATTGCTTGCACATGAATAGAACTTGACCTTAAGACCCAAGATTTGTCACTTAGGAGCAGTGAAATAACAACAGGGATGGATTCTGAGTCTAACAATTACTTTTTCTTGTCCTTTCACTACTTGCCTGCTCACATCTCTGCTTCTAGCCCTCACTTCCCAAATGCAAGCTTCACCTATGCTCCTCTCCAATTTACTCATTCTGTTTTATTTGATTCTTCCACAACATCAATTAAAAAAAAGGCAATTTATAATCTTCTACCTGACCACAAGTATATATTTTAATTATAATCAGCAATGTCCACTGTGGGGAAAATACTTGCTCTTTGTATTCCCTGCTAACTCTTACTCCTCTCTCCTCTAATTACACCCATCTCTGCCTTTGCCTTCCCTCTCCATTCTCTGGGGGCCGACATCTAGTACACTAGCAAGCAAGTGTATTTAAAGGAGCCCTCTCTGAGCGTTATTTAAACAAGCTTCACTGTCTTCCCACAAATGATAAAAATCTATTCATTCACTCAGAATGTCCCTTTAAGGTAAAGTGGAACAAAAGGAGAAAGACAGGAAGGTACAATGAAGATGATGTGCAGTTACCAAAAGCTAGGTGGCCTGAGCGGCCTCCTGTGCTTCTGTGGCAGGTGGACCAAGTTGACTGTAATTCATTAACGTTCCTGCTTCTCCGTCTTCTAACTTAGCCTCTGTATTTTCCATATGCCATCCCCAACCCATTGTACTCCAAGACAAAATGATAAACTAAATCAAAACGACTATTTTGAAAGTAAACATGATCATTATTAAAAGTCCCAGAGCTGAGAAAAATGGAATGATCAGATCATGATTTGAAACTTTTGAGATAGAGCTCTAAAGGAGAAGATGAAAATCATTCTGCTGTCAGATTTCTGAATAACTGACTGTGAAGAAAACTACACAATCATAGATTGATTTGAGACTAGGAAGGTCCTCTTTCTTTGAAATTCCAATTTTCTTTACTACGACCTCATCACTTTCATGACTCAGCATCTTTGCCAACACTGTTTCCTTAGGCAGCTGTGCTTTCTCTATCAACCAGCCCAGTCACCCTGGACTGTAATTGTGCATTTACCCACCAATCCTTGCTTCTAGGTTATGAGCTCCTTAAATATAAGATTGATGGGTTCTGTTTTTATACATCACACAAGAGTGATGAAGGGGACTTAATGCCTCATAATGGGCATCAACCCATTCTGCAGTCACCATCCCGCCATGTCTACATAAACAATGTACATCTGAGGTATAAATGCAGCTTCAGGAGGGGACCCTTTGCTCCCTTCCTCAAGCACATCACTGCCATGCCTCCCACAGTTGCCTCTGCTGTATCCTGACTGTTTGGCAGAGTGTCCTAATGGAATTCAATGTTCATCTATGTTTGTTGATTGAATCTTTTCAAACATGAAAAAATTAACCAGTTTAGCAGGAAACAATGACAGTAGGGGTTCAAAATCCATCTAGGATATAAAAACCTTCTTAGCCTGAATGCTGAATTCTTGTAACAGAAGGTTTTTCTTCAGATCGAATTGAATTTATACCCCTGAAACTAAATCCACTCAGCTATTCCAGAGGAAAAACAAAACCAAAAACCAAAAAACAAAACTAGAGAAGACTTTATTATTATGTGGTTAATCAAATCTAATAACACATTATCAAATCTCAAAATCTTTCCTGAACTGAGTTGAAAAACTCAAGCTTGCCAGTGCAAATGAAGTTAGCATTTTACTTCCTTTGTGATTATTCCTGACAATTTTACATTATCTAAGGTAAAATGAAATTCGAAAGATAATTGGAAAAAAATTAAAAGCTCTCAGAAAAACCTCAATTATCATCGTTAGTCTGCTCTAACATCTCCACAAAAGTTTTTTCCCCTTACGTTTTGAATTACATGTTTTTTTCCAATGTGATCCTACATATAGCAATGTATGAGAATGCGCCCTGTTAATATGCAAACACACCCATGTATAGCCTCCTTATGTCATTCAGAGGGCAGAATGCTCATCTCAAAACATAAAAGAGATCATATTGCTCTACATCCAACTCTTCCTTGAATTCTCTTCACATTTTAAATAAAATTCAATGTCTCGCCATGGTCACCATGCCCCAGTAGTATTATCATCTACCTCCTCCTCCCACCTCACACATCCCTCTGTGTTTTCTGAATAGAAGAAAAATTTTGCTGTCCCTTCTTCTTGAAATGCTATCAATCCACTTTTTTTTTTTTGAGAGGTTTTTGCTATAGGACGCATGCGCTAGCCAGAAAGACAGAGAGAGACAGAGAGACAGAAAGCGAGAAATCACCTCCCAGGGCTGATGGCCATGCCGCAATCCCTTCTTCTCCATTCTCCTCTCCGGATCTTGGGGACACACGTACATGCGCCTGGTGTGAGTTTTAAGCCACTGGGTAGAGGACTTGAACCATGGTCGACTACATGGGAGTCCAGTGACATAGCCATTACGCTAACTGCTGGTCCCAATTCACATGTTTTTATGGCTCACTTTTTCACTGATTTTAAGACTGTACCTTCTCAGGAAAGCTTTGTCTCACTCCCTTCCTTTTTTTTTTTTTTCAGAGAGGTCTTTGCTATAGGGCGCGTGCGCTCACCAGACAAACAGAGACAGAGAGACAGAAAGCAGGAAATCACCCCCCAGTGGGGATGGCTACACTGCAGCAACCCCATCTCCTCCGTTCTCCTCTTGGGATCTGGCATGCACACACACGCACCCAGCGTGAGTTTTAAGCCACTGGGTCCGGGATGCGAACCGCAGTCGATTACAAGGGAGTCCAGCGACATAGCCATTAAGCTAACTGCTGGTTCACTCGCACCCTTCCTTTACATGGATTTTTTTTTCCACAGCACTTGCTCCTATCTATATATTTTATTAAATTATTTACTTATATATTTATAGTCTGTCTTTCTTATTAGAATAAAAGATCAGTGAGGACAGAGACCCTGTTTTGTTCACAGCATCTAAGAGAGTTTATTAATAGTAGAAACAGAGAACTTTGAAAGGGAAATTGGACTTCAGTGGTTATATCCTCGACCAAAATTTTTATTGATCACATGAAGAAACTGAAGCTTAAGCAGATTAAATGACTTATCCAAGGTCACGGTTAATAACTGGTTCTTGGTTGTCTTTATTTCCACCCCAAAGCTTATGACTACAAAGAAACAAACATGAAACGAAGGGATACCAACTCTGAATTTCAACTTCATGGACAGTTACACTTTTTTGTTTTCTAGAAAAATCTCTCTAAAAAGCTGTAATCATTTTAAATCTTGGTTTATTCTTGTTTTCCTCGCATTCACCAAGCGCAAGCCCTCCTGTGATTTTTCAAATCCCTGAACGTGCAAGCTAACAGGGTGTGACAGCTGGTATGTCCCATGCTCGTCACATTCAGTGGTCTGTAACAGGGTAAATGACACAATTACCTGCTGTAATTACTGCTGCTGACAATACAGTCTCCCTGGTGAATGCTTATGAAATTCAGAACTGCGTTTCTTGTCAATCCAATCAAAATCCCTGCCTACATATTTTGGGCAGGTTTTTTACTTATTTATTTTTCCTAAATAAATGTTTAAAAATTAAAGTTCCAATATAAATGGACATTTATTACTTAGTGTAATTCAAGCATTATGTATGCTTCTGTTCTAATCTAGTTTTTTGAACTGAAATGGAAATCTTTCAAACAAATTTTTGCTTTAAATCAAGAATTTTTTCTCACTGGTTATGATCATGCACGGAATACTTCATAGAAAAAGCAGATACACACCCCCTCAAAAAATCAGGGAAACTGAATAAATAAAGTGTCACCAAAATCCCGGGCCTAGAGTGATCCGTTGTACACCAAACTTGTTACTAATTTCATTTCAACTACAAAGACACTTGAGAATACACAGAGACACAAACAATTGTAATAGTCCACTGCTTTGAGTTTGGCTGCCAGCCAAAATCCTTGGTCAGTTATAGATGTGCTATCAGAATAAAAAATACAATGCACAAGGACAGATATAACTGTAGATATAATTTGTTTCCCTTTCCCATATACAAAGGTATAATTACCAAATTTCTATCGTAAGACTTACTGATAGATCAGTGGATTAAATATATTGAACATTATATTAGAATAAGGCAACTTACGAGAAAATAGTACAAGGTTTTTTGCAACTATGTTCATGGAACACATTTTTTCCTTCTCATGTGGCTAACACCAATATATTAACAGAAGTATATTAGTAACCAGATGATTTTAATTTTGCAAGTACGTGGTTCCTGTTGTAATGATACAATATATTCCTGGAAACCATACCAGAAGGCCAATTATCATTAAATGGAACTAATCATGTCCTTATTGGGTTCACATGTTCTATCATAATTTGGCATCTTCAGCAAAAGCCAATGAATAAATGGGTTAGGAGGTCAAAAGTAAACGACAAGTGCTTCATAATCAGTGCTGAATATGCACAGCAGTGAAATGCAAAGATGAAGAAAGAAAGCTTAGAGACAATTCAATTATACCATGAGTGGACACAGAGAACCTCATTCTATAGTGACACAGAAGAATTGGATCCCTCTTAACTTTTCTTTTGAAGTTTTTAAATTTATTTATCCTATGAGAGAGACAGAGACAGAGATAATCGAGAGAGACTGACATCTCCAACATGGTCTTCAAGCTTCAATCCACCTCTCGCTTTAGCCAGCCAGAATCACTGGCATGTGCATGGCTGGCATGTACAGGGAGACCTCAGGACAGGAACATGGGACCTTCTGTGGTTTCGACATCACAGAGATATTGTGCTACTGTTGCAACACCATGGCTTGCCCATCTTAACTTTAAAATTTAATTTAATATTTAACAAAATTAGGGCAAATGTGCTATTCAAATATGAAGATGGATGTGCTATATGAATATCAAGGAGAGTAAGATAAAGATTCAAATCTTCCCATACACCTAGCTGAATCTTAATGTACTTGAAGAGGAAATTTTTATTTTAAAATATAACAACATGCAATATCAGTTAGTAATACAATAGATATTGTAGTGTCACTTTTAAATTCGAAAGCAATTGATAAATCAGTAAATCCTTCCTGAATATCTTAGACTTTGCATTTATTTAGCAGTTGCTAAAGAACTGCAACCTGCCTACCCACATGTAGGTCCAGCCACTGCAGCATGGTGGTGACTCAAACAATCTATAATGTTGGAAGTTACATGACTAACCACAGATTCATGTCTCAGGTCTGATCAAATACATGCCAGGTGTTCACAGGGATGTCCAGAATCCAGCAGAGCTGGAAGGCAAAGGGGATCGCTGGCATGATGAGACCCTGTAGAGGGTAGTTCTCTCTCTTTCTCTCTGTACCTCTCTTTCTCTCTCATGCACGTGCTATCAAAAAAGAAAAATTTGTTCACTTAATTTCCAAACCTACTGAGTTCTAAAACTGTCCCAGTCATGAGACAGTTGTCCTTTGTTATTGGTCAGCATTGTGTTTTGTGGTCTTTGGACCTGCTCATGTCAGCTAGTCATTTCACCACCCTGCAATGTTCTTCCCTGGGCTCTTCATTCCTCAGGACCCCAGTAAGACATGATGTGAACGCTTAACCTAAGTATTACCCACTGCTTGTCTCTATAGCTGTCCTTCATGGCACCTATTCAGCATCTGATAATATTCATCTCTGTGCCTGTTATTTAATGAAACAAGTTCTCCTTCCTCAGACGGGAAAGTCAATGAAAGCATAAATTACATGATGAGAACTGTGCCCAACCCAGAGCAGGCCCTCAATAAATATGAATTAGATAAATTTATCCTTCAGACTAAAGGGGTTTTTCCCCATCTATGCCCTTTCCACACATTATAACTTTAAATGTGAAATTCCGTAGGTCTGGAGACTAGTGAATATACAGTTGAGGGATAAGACTAATAGTTTCTCTGTTCAGTGTAGAATAACTGTATCATATCAGGTTTTTTAATGCAATTACATTTCAAGAGAGATGATATTATATAAAGTGTATCTAAATGTGGGTAGCAGGGAGTCCAATAACATAATTTCATCCTACTGTATTAATTTTAACTATGAGTGAGAACTATTTCAATACAAATGGCTTAAATAGTCACTTTCAAACTGAAACATAAAAGGGTATAATTTCAGTTCCAGCATTTTAACAGAGTCCACTATAAAGGCAAAACATCAGGGTAGCAGAGTTTAATTTTATCTTCAAAAAATCATTTGGAAATCACCTCAGGAGAATTAAAAACATTAAAGTGCATTGAATTTTTTTTTCTTACTGATAGGATTATCTAGTCAATAGAATTATCTAAAATCAGATTGATTTTTAGAGGATTAAAATATGAAGACCCAGTTAAAGAAATACTGCGTTTAGGAGCGGGATGCAGAGTTGTCTTGCCCTGCAGTAATGAACTAGTAGCATGAGCATCAAAGAGAGGTCAGGGGCAAGCTTGTTTGGAAATGTACAGGATGCCATGTTCACAGTCAGTGTACAGCACAAGGTCGTCATGGCTGAACCTCACATTTCAGAGGTAGATTGGGTACATACAATGAAACAATGCATTGATAACTCTCTCTCCTATTTCCGGGTTAAAAGGTTATTTTCCTCATTCATCTTTGTGACTATTATGGTAATTGGGTCAAAATGCAGAATAAAAATACTTCACCCTGACATCACCACCACCCACGGAAGTCGGCTCGCATCATGATATAAATCTGCTGACACTGTCATAAATTTTCAATTACAATTGTTTTCTGACCTAGAACTAAAAGTACATGAAGGGTTTTGGAATCATTTTGCTCTAGAAATTTCTTTTCTCATCTATCTTTGTCTTTCTGAAGAGATTCCCATAAATAGCACTGACTCAACTAAAACAGGGCACCCTAAAAAAATAGATCTGCTGGTTATGTATTATATTAAATAGTAAAGAACTATTACTTTGTTCTGCAATACTAATTGCCCATTAATCATGTTGAGGTGCTTCATTATCCTTACAGAAGCAATACCTATATGCAAATTTCGCATATTTAACATTCTGCCACTTTGGGGATATTAAATTTGTGCTTATATAGTCAAGTAAAGTTGATATGAACAGGAAATGCCTCATTTATGGCATTTATATTCAAACTTATGTTTACCCACTACTTTTTGAGCACTAACTGTGTACCAAGTATTACATGATTTACTTTGTTCTTGATTTAATTTTCACAATACCCCTATGAAATAAGTGCTATTATCTGCATTTTATAGAAAAAGCAAATGATGCATGAAGAAGTTAAAAAGTCCTTTTGTAGAATTTTAAGTGGAGGAGCTAGCATTAGTCTAATTCATATCTGCTGAATTTAAAGTCGAAATCTTAAATGCTAAGATAAGCTAGCATTTCATTGAACTAATCAATTTTCTTCATCTGAAATCTTATATATTATGAAAAGTAAGTGTGTTACCCCTTAACCGTTCTAAAGATTAACTCCAGCCACATGGCCACACCGTGAATTTGGTTACAAGGCACTACTCTATAGTCAAGACCTCAGATTTGGCACTTCTAATGGATTTCACTCTGGGTATCATCCTCTATGAATTTAAGGGTCATGTCCTATCACCCCCCCCTTTTAAGGAGGATAAGAATTAACACGCATAAAAAAAAAAAAAAAAAAAAAAAAACAAACCATAAGGATGAAGAAACTCATGTGTAATAACAACTGTGGGACTCTTGAAACCTGAAAAAGATACTCCCAGAGCTTGATTAGTTTTCTGAACATTATTTTGAGTGATGTTATGTGGGACAGAGGATAGACTTATAGTCCTGTATTCTAGGGACAGAATAAGGATTGTCTAATCACTGACCAGAGTAAAGTATTTATTCCACATCAACATCATTTGTGTTGGCCTTGCCTAAAATCCTTTTCTTTCATCCAATTCACTCAAATTCTATCCTTTCTGAATATTGAATTCACATCCCATTACTTTAAAAAAGATGTTCCTGATTGAGACAAAACCCATTGAATATCCCACCCTCAGAACTCCTAGGAATTATTATGTTGGCTTCTTTTATTGGTCTTACTTACACATTCCAGTAGATAAAATTCTTTGAGAATAGAGCCCATTATCTTTTACTTCTTCTGTATCATAGGAAGGCAATACATGGAACAATATTATGCTACTCCCCCCTTCCTTATTTTAAGATGAAACCAATAATATTCAAAACTTAATAAAAATAATCTATAAAATATTTAGATAACTAAACTAATAATGTAGCAAAAGTTCCATAAATTTTGGAGAAACATATCCAAATAACATATAGTTTAAGGAGGAACCACAATGGAAGTTATAAAATTTTTACAACCAAACAATATAGAGAATACTAGATATTATATTTGCAGGATGTAACTTAAAGAATATGTAGATGGGCCATCCCTATAACCTAGAGATTAGGGACACCAGATTACAAATGACTGATCCCACAGTTCAAATCCCAGACCTGGAGGCTTGAAAAACACACTGAATGCATGTGCATGCACATTCCAAATCCTGACAGGATTGAGAAATAGAGTCGGAATTCTGCCATGACCATACCCCATTGCGGGGTGTTTTATCGCTCTCTCCCTCTCTGTTTTTCCACCTCTCTCTCTGGAAAGTACACAAGCTTTCTGACAATTAAAAAAATAAGATTAAGTAGAAATGCATAGATTGAAATGTATTTACGGATAAAATACAGTTTTCAAAGGAGCAGACCTGGGCATGGTACTGATAGTAATAGTAGTATGATTTAAAGCAAGTTACTGATAATTCCAATATTTCATTCTCCTCACTTATGCAATAAGCATAATAATACCAAATTTGTGCTATTTTAAAGATTAAATTAAATAACAGAAGTAAAGCATCCAGAACCATGTCTGACACACGTGAGGAATTCTTTTTCAATATTATCACCACCCACCTTTCAGAAGCCAAAAGAACAAAGTGATGAAAAAATGTTTACCAACATTTAAATAATGTATTAGCATAGTTAAAGGAAGAATAAAAAACCTGTCTGCATGAAGCCTGGAAAAGTAAAACTTAAGAAAACAGAATTCAATATATTCTTCCCTCATCTAGGGAAGGGCTTCACTGACCAAATACACCAGTAGCTTGATCTTCTTAGTATAATTCCATTAATTCCTTTTGCTCTAATTACATTTCAGTTATCCTTACAGTTTTTGTACCAAAAGAGATTACCACATAAGGAGGCCTCAAAGAGCATTAGAATCTTCTTGACTACACAAGTGGATGGGACTACTAGTAAAAATTGGGTACAGAAAGAAAAAAAAAGGAAAAATAGGAATAGAAAATATGGACCAAATGTGGGTCCATAAGAAAGTCAGAGAAAATAGACACATGCGCGCACACACACACAAACACACACACACACACACACACACACACACTCACGACATGCAGCAAACAGAAAAATAAGCATTATCACGTTGACACATGACAACAGAAAGAGAGATCATTTTTAAGTGACTTAACTGAATCAAGTTTTCCTATATATTCAACATTTTTTTTTGTTAAACACTTTTTGGAAAATATAGGTTCGTGTTGGGTTGGTTAAGTCATGGTTGGTTAAAAGAGCTTCTGCTTTATAAGGACATTTGTGAACTTTCTACATTCATAACCATATCTGTAACACTCTTTACCCTGAGGGAGAATATATTCAGAAATAACACAAGGTTGCCAGCTAAAAAGCTCTGTCTTAAAATAAACTTTTAATTGACCACATTTCTTATACATATCTGACACTGATCCAATTCCTTCTTTCATTATATTATTTGCAGAACTACTTAAAATAAGAAAATGTGAAATATTCTGAATACCATAAATCACTTTACAAAAGCAAAGACATTATTATTAGAGGAAAGAAATAGGTACAACACCTGCCATTCATTCTTTAACCCTGTTTATCCAACAACGTATTACTGACAACCTACTGTGTACCAGGTACTATGCTAGACAGTGGTTATAGTGTGAAGAAAACACAGTCATGCTGTATGCACCTGTGGGACTGGAAAGTAACCAGAGAAATAGGAATTAAATAAGGGGATATACAAGTCACAATGAGTATTAAGACCAAAAAACTTTTGAACTTTTTGTGAGAGAAAAACAAGGAAACCAATATTAAGTTGGGAGGTCCCAGATAACCTTATGATCTAAAGCCTGAGTTGCAATTAGTCCAGCAAAAACAGAACAAAAGGACTGCTGCAGGCAAAGGAAATAGGTTGTGCAAGGACCTAAATGCAAGAAAGAGCCTCACAAAAATCTGAGAATTAGAGAAAAACTGTGTCTTGAGAGAAGCAAGGGAACGGAACCAAATGTGTAAGTCTTGGTTTGGACAAATCTAGATGACAGGCAAACCTTAAAATTTCAGAAAGAGACAAATGTGAAGTTGAAATACATCTTCATGAGAAAAACAATTTGTATAGAAATGAAATACAGCCAGAGCCAGAACGTGGTGTGGTGGTTAAGGCACTGGACACACACTCTCATATGGCCGACCATGGTTCAAGTTCCAGACCTGGTGGCTTGCTTTCTCACTTTTCCTCTCGCTCTCTGTGTCTCTCTGATCAAATTAAAATAAAATGAATGAATAAATAAAATAAAATAAATAATTCTTTAAAAAAAACCTAATGAAATACAGCCTCATGAACTAATCTCCTCTCTCTTTAACACTAGTCTTGTCTGGCTGATTTTCAAAATTACGACGACAGTGCTTCTTTGTGCCATTGTGCCAATCTCTCTCCTTGTAACCTTTAGGCTACAGTATAGACCAAGAATTTCAGAGTCTTACTTACCTCAAAGGCCCATTGCCAGCTTCTCACATCCTCTGTACTCACTAAATTCTTTTGATTTTTCCCAGTGACTCTTTCACTCTCACTCCAGAGAATTTTCTTGCCTTACATATTTATGAAAACCCTTTCCCATGAACACTCTTAATTTACCAACTCTATCATTTAATAACTCATGAAGCACCTCTTCTTTCATGCAGTCTTTCTTAACCAATAAAACAGAGGTGATTTTTTTAGATTTATTCTGTTCTGACCAAATATACAATTCCTTTGCTTTTTTTTTAAATGTTTAATAATCACTCACTTAAATCTCCTTATGGAAGAGGAGATTTATCATTATGGTATCTACTAACAAGCATTATTATATTATAGGTACCCCGAAAGGATAAATGACCTTTTGTGAATTTTAAGTTGTATACAGGTTATATAAAGGTCATCAGTCTATTAGTATTTCCTGGGATAAATACTCTTGGGGTGTTACCAAGCTGAGGGCAGTAAAATGCACAATGTACAATTTCAAGTGGGGAGAACTGATTAGGAAAAATGCATAGGCAAAGCATACGATAAAACCTTAAGGAGAGAGGGCTTTATCTCATAGGATAAGCAAAGAAACAAAATAAGAAGAGAAATAGAGCGACAGATTATTTCACAGATAACCCATATTTTGAGTTGTAAAGAATTAACAGCTTTCCTGTGGGTGAAGCTATCAACACTTCACCCATGGGCCATGGTTATATGTTTGACAATGACTTCTCTACACTAACTAATTTGTTCTACTTATCAGGATCTCTGCCTTAAGAAACTGGACTGGCAAGATGGACACACATTCTCTAGGTAGCCTAGTAACTTGGCACGAGTTGGGAGTGGCCTAGGTCAGCACTGTTCAATAGAAACATAATGTGAGCCACATGTGTAATTTAATTTTTCTCATAGTTCCATTAAAATTGTAATAAAATTAATTTTAACAATATACTTTATTTAACCCAATGTATCTAAAATATTATTTCTTCAATATACAATTAACATAATGTTTTTGAAACTTTTTAGTACTTTTCTTCATACTGTCTTAAAATGTGGTGTACATTTTATAGTTAACCCACATCTTCCTCATTCGAGCCACATTTTAGGTGCTGAATAGTCACAAGTGGCCCTGAGCTAACATATTCGACAGCTCAGGTCTAGACAGCTTGTTCTTGCTATTTATCTCCCTGTCCTTATCACCCATGAAGGACTAGACCTGCATAGAGGAGAAAGAGTCTACAAATAGCTAATATGCTTGTACATAATGATATCATTGAATAAACCACACATGTCCACATATATTTGATATTCATGAGCCTATGCAACATAAACGCTTTCCAGCTTTATCTCATCTACATTACCCCAACACTCACCTGTGCAGCTGAATTAGGCCACTTATTAATTTCTAATAAGAACCTGAGTCCTTCACTGTCATATCTATTTCCTTGTTAATCTTCACATTTTACTCATTCTTTACTATCATTATCAATTCAGCAGTTCAATCTGGAAACATTTCATGCTTGACTCCTCCTTTTCCCTTACTCTGTGCAACCCATAAGTTGAACGTCCAGTTCTTTCCATTTCCAGGGCTATTCTCCTGGTGTGGGCCACCACAGTCTATGGTTTGGAAGTGTCACCTAACTGGCCCTTTTAATTCTACTCTATCTCTAACCAAATTATTCTCCACACAGCTCTTACCTAACTGTCTTTAAACAAGTAATATCATGTTTCTCCTTTACTTTTAACACACTCTAATGGCTTAGTATGATATCCAGACCAAAATCCATACTCCTTCCATTAAGACTACATGATTCAGCCCCATCCCATCCCTTCATTCTCACCTTGTGCCACCTTCACCCTTGTTCATTATGCTACAAACTAACACCCTCTTTTCAACTCCTCAAACACACCAATCTCTTATCCCAACTCAGGGCCTTAATGCATGCTTTGCAATTGTTACTATTTCTGAAGTGTACATGAGGGGACTTCAAAAAGTTCAAGAGAAAAATTGAATCAAAATATCGGTTAATTTTGGTGCAAAAAATTTTTAAATCCAGGGATAGCGAGTGGCATAGTGATGAAGGTGACTGGATCCCACATGGCCTATTATGCAGTTGGAATTCTGGACTAAACAGTTTGAAAAACATGCTGAGTACATAAGCGTGGGTGCCCAAAATCACAAAAGGATAAATGGAGAAGAAGGAATTGTGGTATGACCATGATCCATTGGGGGTATTTTATCACTTTTCCTATTTTTGTCTTTCTCCGGTGAGTGTATTTAGCAAATTAAGAAAAAAAATTGAAAACCATGTGATTTCTTTTTTCCTAATACACATTTTCTGTGAAATTTTTGACACTATTTATATCTACCAAAGGAAATTGGAAACCTTTTTCAGAGAAAGACTTATATTTATTATTCAAGGCCAATGCTTAATAAACTTGTTGACAGCTTCATAAATATGAAGTGGTTAAAAAATACTTATAAGACCTTTCTAACCACCATCATCATCAGTACCCACACAATTTAAATTTATTACATGACCATTATGCACCAGAAACTGTGGGAAACACTTTTCAGTGAGCCTCTTATTTAGTCTTCACAACAATCCTAAAAAGTAAATGCTACTATCCTAGCTGTGACCATGGTAATAATGGCAAGGTTGGAGGGGTAAATATTTTGCCCTTTGTCACATGGCAATCAAATAATAGAGCTTAGACTTGAACCTTGATCTATCCATCTCTACAGATAATTAACTATTCTGCCACCCTGGACTTCCAAAAGCTTTAAATTAAGCACTTAATTTTTCTCTGTCTTTGATAACCATATTAACAACTCAAAAATTGCAGAACTGGTACCCGAGTGATCAGTTTGCACATTCCACATTGTTTAGATATCTTATGCTGACACTGCACTGCTTCAGTGGCTATTTTGGGAATATGGTTGCATAGCAACAAGCATTATTAGACTGAATGATCTCCCAGATTGTATTTTGTTTTTTATAATAGAGTTAACATAGTATCCATATAGAAATAGCTTAGGAACAAGGTGGGCTGATTTGGTACAACCCATTATAAAGCAACAACTTCAAAATCATACATAAACAAGAAGACAAGCCCTTCTCTGTTCAGGAACATTTTAGTTTTCAAATATTTCTTTCAGTTATCAAATGTATTTGGACTTCAGCATGGTTAAGGGTAACAACATGGAACTGAGGATGTAAAATGTTAGAAGTAAACCAGTGGAGAGCAGTAGGATTGGAGAGAACTATGTTTACTTTATAAGGGAAGAAATAACTGCTCTGCAGATACCAGATCTTATCTAAAATTCACACAGTTACATTTTCACGGAACCAGATGTAATTGAGAAGGAGCATATGGCTGGATCCACACAAAGCCATTACTAACAGTTAAAAAAAATTTTTTTAATTAAAAAAATAATGCCTTTAACACTATCATCTTATATATAATTTAAAAAGTGAAATCTGTTAAGGGGAAATATGTAAGTACATAATACATATTCAGAGCATGAATAGGAACAATGCAATGGGGATCTCAGTTCATACTTCTTTTCCCTCAGCTTATTTGTTAAAACATGTTTTTAGGAGTAAGGAATACAATTAACTGTAAGATCCAATAAAATTAAATTCATCATAAAAATGGATTTACAAAAATGATGGGTAATGATTCACTTTTTGGAAGGCATTTGTAATGCTGGGCGTCTGACATAAAGCCAATCTCACCTGACAACTTGAGAGGTATGATTAAAATGTCCCTGTTAGTGCTGATATGTTGTTTAAAAATAGCAAAGAAAAATAAATTACAAAGAAGGGAAAAGAAAATTACGAGTAAAGGGATATAGCAGAAAGATACCAGGATTTGACATCTGAAAATTTAGACATGGTCCTGGTATTTAATTGTGACACCATGTATAGTTTCTTAATTTTTAGATTTGCAATTTTCTCTTTTGTGAAATTGGGATAATATTGCCTTCTCTGATTAAATTATATGTTTTTGTGAAGTTAGAAAAGATTGGACAATGGGGTTACTATTGTACTTTCCCATAACTTAATTTTATGAGTCCCTGGGATGTAAGCAGGTGGGTGAA
This sequence comes from Tupaia tana, assembly GCA_026018925.1. Lineage (NCBI taxonomy): Eukaryota > Metazoa > Chordata > Mammalia > Scandentia > Tupaiidae > Tupaia > Tupaia tana. The sequence continues at coordinate 148,438,226 of JAKSZU010000006.1, forward strand.
TGAGCTGCTAGCAAAGATTCCTAGGTGATTCTTAACTTGACAATTACTCTATCCAATACTTTGACATCACATACAATTCATTAGAAATCGGTAAGAGAAACATCGATTGCTAAAATAGATTAAGGGGCCAAAGGACATGAATAAGCAATTCATAAAATAAAAAAGGCTAATACACATTTGACAAAATGATGTTGACAGATTCCACTTACATGAAGTATGCAGTAACAGAATACAACAATGGCAGCCAGGGACTAGGAGGAGGGAAAGTGGGAATTTCAAAAGTTTGTGAAAATGAAATTAGAGTATGAGTTTATTTTGTTGTCAAAAATTAAAATCCATGTATAGTTTTTTCATAATACATATTTTCCATGAAGTTTTGAAGTTTTCTCATAAGTTCTGGATAGCTACTAAATACCATCATGTCTATATTAACAGAATTGCACTGTACACTTAAAATTTTGTTAAAAAAGTAGATGTCATGTTAAGTGCTCTTACCACAATAAAGAAAAAACATTGAAAACAATGTGCCTGCAGATAGATAGATGCAGTCTACATGAGATAGAGATTATGTGTGTGCTGTGCATATTCCCCTCACATAGAAACAAAGAGAGGCAAATCTACATATCTATAGGTGACAGATAGAAAGGTATTTGAGAGGACTTCAAAAAGTTCCTGGAAAAAGGAAATAAGTATGAGTTTATTTTGGTGCAAAAATTTTCAAAATCCATATGTAGCTCTTTCATAATACGCATCTTCCATGAACATTTTGAAGTCTCCTGGTAGTACATATATAGTATATATACTTAAGCCTATAGATAGAAAAAGGAAGATGATTTCAATGCAAACAAAAATTCAGAGGCCTAACCGTTTCATACACTTGTGACATGAGAGTACATTGGTACAAACTTTCAAAAGATAATTTAATAATATGTATTTGAAGTATTAAAATATGCAGACTGTATAATAAGAAAATTATCAGAGAGGATTACAAAAATTCTTGCTCTCATTTAAACTACATATGACTGGTTAAGCAAATTACAGTGTAGTTTATTAATGTTATAAAACCTTTATAAATTATACTGTGAAATACTATTTCAATAAAAATTCATACAAAACTAGTTATTTTAATACTACTCATAAACTGTATGATTGTATGATTTCAATTTAATTTAAACAAGTACACGGTCACTGCACACACAGATAAAGAAATAAAAGGTTACGTTAGGGGCCAGCAGGTGGCGTGGTGGTTAAGGGTGCTGGACTCCCACATGGCCAACCAGGGTTCAAGTTCTGAACCTGGTGGCTTGCTTTCTTGCTTTCTCTCTCTCTCTGTCTCTGATCAAACTGGAAAATAATAATAATCAAATAAATAAAGTTAAATAAAATAAAAAAGTTATTTGAAATGTTTTAAAAAGAATTATTAATTTAATTATTTAATTTAATTTATTTATTATTGTTATTCAATTTGACCAGGGAGAGACATAGAAAAAGAAAGGGAGTTAGAAAGCAAGCCACCAGATCCGGGACTTGAACCACATTCGGCCATGGGAGAGTCCAGTGCCTTAACCACCAACCCACGTGCTGGCTCCAATTTTTAAAATTTTAGCAGTGGTCTCTCTAGGAGATGAGATACTGCAAGATTTTAATTTCTTTCTTTGGGATTTTCTGTATTTATTTCATCGTGTCCACTACATCTGTACCAAGAAAATTATACATATATAAAAGAAAACATGTAGTAATACTAATGAAATAAATTTACTATTTCATGTAAACATGGTATATTTAAATTAACCAATGTCAAGCTTTTAAAATTATGTCTGGCTTTTTTTCCCCCTGAATTACAGTGGACTTTCTATTGATCAATAATATCCAAATCAATTTTCCAGGAATAGTTGTATTATGCCGATATTGACACACGTATTTTTGTAAAATTAAAAATAAAAACAAACAAAAAAAAACTTTTCCACACCTTTAAAAAACACTTTAAAAGGGATTAGAAACATGGGTAGCAAGCAGTGTGCTTGAAAAATATCAATTAATTCACCAGGGAAATCAATTTGAATCAGAGAGATAGCTGATTGATAAGACATACTAGAAAGGAACAATTCTAGGACATTTGGGTGGAAAGAACCTAAAACTTAGATTTACTACTGCCACAACAGAAGATTCACCTACTGATAGTCCATGAATTCAGAGGCTTCTATGAGATTAAACACCTTGTTCTCTTCCTCTGCAGGGACAATCCTGGTCTTTGTCACATTTAGATCATTATGTTGCAGTGAAAGAAAAGATACAGATAAAATTGGCTTGGTAGGGGACCAGCATTTGACATAATGGCTATGTTGCTGGAATCTCATGTAGTCAACCATGGTCCAAGTCCCAGACCTGGTAGCTTAAACTCACACGGGTGCATGCCCAAGATCCCGAGAGGAGAACGGAGGAGAAGGGATTGCTGCGTAGCCATCCTCCCTGGAAGGTGATTTCTTGCTTTCTGTCTCTCTGTCTCTCTCTGTCTTTCTGGAGAGTGCACGTGCCCAATACCAAAAAAACTCTCAAAAAAAAAAAAAAAATTGGCTTGGCAAAGAACAGCAAACATGAGGAAGGAGCTAGGACAGTTGACAGAAAGATGTGTTCATTGCATGGCATGTAATTGAGTTTAATTTTATAAAATTTATCTGAGATAAATTCCAGGCATTACAACTAAGAAATGGAAAAGGGTCGTGGCAGTTCTAGTATTTAAAAGGTACACCTTCAAGTTCTTCTTAGGAAGAATATGGCATGTACTACAACTGGATATGATAAAGGATGAAAAGTCTTCGTTTAATGCAGGCTCAACTTTTTGGTGAAGAACCATTTGACTGTCAGTTTTCCCAAGGAATTAATAAACCCTGCAGACATTCCATATGAGACAAAGTGAAATATAGACATACACAACACTGCGCACTCCCGAATCCATGCTTCATTCTTTAAAACTGTAAAGTAATGAGCTCTGATGTTCTTGATAGCTAATATTTGCGGAATGAATTAGTAGACCCAAATGTCTGCTGCTACTTATTCATCGAACACCACCAGAAACCATACTGGGTATTCAGGGATGAATAAAGTAAAAACTATAGACATCATCCTTGCCTTTGTGGAGCTTACAATAGTTGGGAAAGACAGGCAATGTAAAAAAGTCAATAAATAAAAATAAATAAATAAAACAAAACAAAACAAAAAACACACACACATGGAAACGTTTGTATGTATTAGTTTCTGAAGGAAACAGTGAAATAACAGCACCCTAGCGGAAGAGAAGAAGTTACTGAGATAAAGTGGGCAAGGAAGGAAATATTTAAGTTAAAACCTAAAGGATGAGAAAGAGCCAAGTGTGCAAAAGGAGAGAAAGAGTGTTCTGTGTAACAGGAAATTCCTGAAGAAGGAAGAGGTTTAGGATTTCTTTCAAGTAACAAGGCCAATGAAATTAAATATCAAGAGAAGAACTTGAGTGGAATTAGACAAGGCAGGTTGAGAGGAGACACATCAAGATTTGTAATGGGGAGCTGCTAAATGGGAGTAAACAAGGACATAACATGGGCCGATTTCTGCTTTTAATTATTGCTCTGGCTGCTCTATATAGACCAAATTGAAAATGGCAAGAACGAGTATAAAAAACCCATATAGTTGGGACAACAATATGGTGACTTAGACTTGCATAATGGGAGGGAGACAAAGACATGGTCTGGATTTGAGCTCTTTATTTTGAAAATTAAAATAAAAGACACAAAGATTAACTGAGTGTGAGGGGTACCCTAGGAACCAGGGGTGGCCTCAATGCCCAGGGCTTTAGTAAACGAGTGGGAGATAAGGCCAAAATGGGTAAGATTGGGAGACAATGTGTTTTTTATTCTGACTCCTACTTGCTCCTTTGATATAATAATCCTTTTGACAATTGAACCATAGAATTTCATATTATCTGGTTAATGTATTTTATAGCCATTGTTATAGGTACTTCAAACACCTAATATTTTTAATTCTTACCATACCTTTAAAAGATTGTTATAATTTATCCGTTTGCCAATAGTCAGTCTCAGGCAGGTTTAGTACCTGGATGAGTTTCAAAGCAAGTGATAGGTTGATCTATTCAGTCCTCACTCCTAACACCCAGAAAATGTTTATCCGGTATATCACGCCTTTTTCTTACCCTCAATTCTCATCCATCCTTATAATCTTGTGCATGAAAATGACTATAGTACTTCACTTATAAATTTGTTTAGCAATTAATTCATTTTGGCTTTTACTAATTTTAGTTAAATGACAAAATTAATACATTTCTCTCTCTCCTCATGGCTTATAAAGTCCCAAGAACATATGTCTCATTTATATTTGTATCAACTACAGCATCAAGCACATGTCTTCCAAACAGCAATTAATAAATCATTTCTTTTTTCTTTTTTTTTTCTTTTTTTTTTTGGAGAGGTTTTTGTTATAGGGCGCGTGCGCTCGCCAGACAGACAGAGAGAGACAGAGAGATAGAAAGCAGGAAATCACCCCCCAGGGGGGATGGCCACGCCGCAATCCCTTCTTCTCCGTTCTCCTCTCGGGATCTTGGGCACGCACGCACACGCGCCCAGCGTGAGTTTAAGCCCCCGGGTCCAGGACTCGAACCGCGGTCGACTACGTGGGAGTCCAGCGACATAGCCATTACGCTAACTGCTGGTCCCAATAAATCATTTCTTCAAAACACCACTTAAGTCGGCCACTGCTTTAAACTTCTTACATATATATTAAACCACTTAATCCTTACCTCAAATGTGAGGTAGGTATCGTTTTCACTCCCGTTTTATAAAAGAGAAAATGCAGGAGTTGAGCAAATTGCCAAAGGTCACACAGTTACTAGTTGAACAGCCCGAATTCATACCCAGGGGGTCAGACTCCAGTGATGTCTGTGAATAGTACTATAATGTCTAGTGGATATGAAGTGAAATGTTCAATTTAAGGAAAAAGATGAGAGAAAAAACTTGAACAAAGGGAGCTTAAAAATCATCCTATGCAGCTATCTAAATTGCTATTTCAAAATAAGGAGCTGCTAAATGGTAGTAAACAAGGACATAACATGGGCCGATTTCTGCTTTTAATTATTGCTCTGGCTGCTCTATATAGACCAAATTGAAAATGGCAAGAAGGAGTATGAAAAACTGGGATACCTAATTTTCACCTCCCTGAGTGGCCTTACCACTTAAAAGCCTACAAATTTGTAATGTTTCTTAAACTTACTTAGCTTCAGTTCTTTCATATGTAAAATAAAGATAATAGTACTGATCTCCAAGATAGTTAATAAGATTAAATTAAAAAAAAATCCTTCGAAAGTGTTTACCATTGTGTCCAGGTCTTGTTATTAGCACAGAGCCATATGTATAAGTGTGTAATAAATAGCTGTTTAATGAACACCTGGTTTTATAAATTCTGTTAGAGAGTACATACTAAGATACAATAGCATATTTCCATTTTAACCACCTAGAAGAAGTCTGAGACAAAGAGAAGCCAAGAGCGTAAAGGGAAATGCCACAGAGTGAGTAGCAGGGCCCTCTCACAGTTCCACCTGGGACTGGCACTGATCCGTAACCTAATGGACGTGAGCTTGAGGTGATTGAGACTCAGTCAGTCAAAGGTCATGACTTTTATTCTAAGGATAGTTCACATTTATTCTAGGGATAGTTTTGCTTCCCCTAAAGTAATGGAAGAAAAGAGTAGCCAAATGTTCTATCCTCTCCTTACTTGAATAAAGACTCCTTCTTTCTTAAAACCTAAGAACTTGAGTTGCTCAGCCTGAAACTCAGCTTTCTCATCTATGCAACAGAAACATTTGCTGTATGAAGATGAAACAGACATCAAGCCTGCCATCAAATAACATAATTTATTTGGGGAAGACAGGTGTAAACAACTAATACAAGCCAGACAGATTTAATTAAGAGCCATAGAAATGCAGCTGAAGAAATCTTTTGAAAATGCCATCCTGTGGGACCAGCAGTTAGTGTAATGGCTATGTCGCTGGACACCCACGTAGTCGACCACGGTTCGAGTTCCGGACCCAGTGGCTTAAACTCATGCCAGGCATGTGTGCGTGCGTGCCCAAGATCCTGAGAGGGGAATGAAGGAGAAGGGATTGTGGTGAGGCCATAAGGGGGTGATTTCTCACTTTCTGTCTCTCTATCTGGTGAGCACACGCACCCTATAGCAAAAACCTTCCCCCCCCAAAAAAATAATAATACCATCCTGTGACTAGGAAAGTGAATACTAAACCCACTGTTTATGCCATTGGCTACTAAAAGACTTGCACTTTCTAATGAGAAGACTTAAGGAAGCACCATACAGGTAGGACCACATTTACTAAGCATAGAAGGTGAGTAGCATAAGTAGCATACTTATTATTTCTTTAATAAGTAAAGAAAGAGGTAAGGCTGTGACTGCCAGTGAAAATTACATCAGCAAAGGCATTCTCAGAAAAATAATATAATCAAACATGCTATGATGGGATCAATGGAGGTATAAAAATCCAATAGAGTAAAATAATGATAGTCACATTATACTGTTAATAACAAACTATTTTTCAGTTGGTTGTCCAGTTGCAGTGTCTCATTGTATAGTTGGTAGGCAAGGGGACAGGAGTTATCTGATCCTGATTTTAGGTCATCCAGCTGCTCAGTTTTCTTGGCTGAGACTAGAAGGAAGCAGGGGTGACTGTTGTTTGACTGTGACCCCACTGCATGAAAGAGATGAGCCTGAGCAGATGGGAGGTTACAGGACTGGACTCCAGGCTGACATATGCTGGGAGTATTGGTGCCTTCCTCCCTTAGAAGGCTTCAGCTTGTGCATATTGCTGAATCCTTACAAAGTTGGACACACTTTTAATTTAATTGCTAGAGTCTCAAATGGACACTCTTTTAATTTAATTGCTAGAGTCTCAAATGATCATAAGCCTTCCACTTCCTAGTCCCCCCCAACCCTAAAAGACACCTTTAACTTGCCCCAGTTTAAGAAAGGGTCTAGAGCCAGTACATCAACATATGAATAATAGGATAGAGTAGCTTATGAAGTTATACTATAATAGTTCTGCAAAGCAGAAGCCTACAGTGTGTATGATATAGAAGCTACATAAAGACATGAAGCTGAAGGGCAATGGCTTTGCTAAGGTGTGTGAGAAATCTCTGTGAGAATGAGAAGTCACTGATGTTTCTAGAGAGTGAAATGACTACACTGTTATTATGAAGATAAAGTTGATGACAATGTTGAGGTCATAATGAAGATACAACAATATTATAGACAGCGAGGTAGTTGAATATCTAAAAGGTCCAGATAAAATAAAATGAGCAGTGGGGCCAGCAGCTGGCATGGGAGTTGAGGTACTAGACTCCCATAAGGCCAACTGTGGTTCGAGTCCCAGACCTGCTTGGCTTGCTTTCTCACTTTCCTTCTCTCTCTGTCTCTCTGTCTCTCTCTCTCTCTCTGGTCAGCATAGCAAACTGAAAACTAATAATAATGATAAATAAATTAAATAACAATAGTTCTTAAAAAATACAATGAGCAGTGACCTGAGATAGTGGCAGTGAGAATAATTAATGTTACCTTATTTCCTTAAATTTGCATACATATGTATCTCTTTCTTCTTAAGGTTTTAAAATTTTATTCATGATAGATAGTGTAGGCATGTACAGGATGGGGGAGAGAAAGACCCCTTTGGCAGGATGTAATCACACCATAATCCCCTTCTCTCAGTTCCCCTTCATCAGGATCTTGGGCATGCATGTGCACAGCATGAGTCAGGTCTATTCAGGTCAGGGATAAAACCAGCATTTGGTCATGTCGCTTCCAGCACTGCAGTTCAATACACTACCAACCATGTCACTAAGGTTGGGCCTGACCTATACTTCATAAAGATCTAAAAATTATTCAGTATTGTTTTATGAATATCTTAACCATAGTGAATTAAACCAAGTGAATTAAAGAGAAAGGACAATGTAGATCTCTCCACCTTCCTTCCTTCTTTCCTTCTTTTTTTCCCTTCCTTAGTTATCCAGCTCCTGAACCACCTCTGTATTTTGGGAACACCATCCATTGTGTGAGTTGAGGTAGAGGCAGGGTGTGCCCTTCCCACTATGAAATCCAAAAGAAGCAAGACTCTTCCCCCCTCATCAACCTCCTGCTACTTGGCAAATATAGGGTCTTACAATATAAATTAAAATGACTGCATGCCTCTGTTTAGGAATTTTGAATGTGGAATAGGTGAGTGGACAGCAAAGAGATAGTGGGATTATTTATTTTCAGTGCTGTGTGCCCCTACACGGCAACCTGCAGTGGCCCTCAGTGTTAGCACTGGCACAGCCTCTGATTGCTATATCCCAAGAAGACTAGTACAGCTCTGGAGAATTCAGAGACGCCTTGGCCTCTGCACATTTTCCAGACTACTCCATGTCTTACATGTATTCACTGAGTCAACTACACCTTTCCAGGAAATCTCTTTAAGCTTAAGACAGCCAGAGGTTTTTCTATTATTTGCAACTAAAAGCCTTGACTACACACAAACAAATCATATTTTCTCCTTGTTTGCTAAGAGGATACTGAGATTCAGAAAGGCTGAGAGTTAGCTGTTATCACAGGTAGTTGGTAGGCAGCTGCAAAGGGCTTTTTCCACTAAGCACTATCAGTTGTTCGTGACCAGCCTCATCAAATTCAGCAAAGAAATGTGAAAAGAATGACTATTGCAAAAGGAAGGGTGATAACACTAGTTGAAATGTTTATACAGAAAAGTCAAATAAAATCAAAAGCATCATTAATAGGTAAAACCTACAGCCCCAGGCCCAACTCTTTCTGGTAAAAGAGCTGCATACCCTTTCACTGATTAGCACACAGTGAAAACCTGCAAATGAAGCTAAGTGATGTATTCCCTGGGATGACTAAATTTAATTTCTTGTAATATCCGTTCGTCTTCTTACAAGCCATTGATTTTCACCCCCTTCAAAAAGATATTACATCTATCAAAGCATAAATCGACTGTTACAGACTGAATATTTGTCTCCCAAGTGTATATGTTGAAATCTTAACCCCTAAGATGACTATATTTGAAAACGGGGCCCTTGAGGAAGTGATGAAGGTTAATAAGGTCATAAGGGTGAGGCTCTGACCAATAGAATTAGTGTCCTTTTAAGAACAGACACTAAAGACCTCACATCTCTCTCTAACTTTGTGTCACCCACTGAAGAAAAGCTGTAAGAGGACATAGGAGAAGGCAGTCATCTTCAAGGCAGGAAGAAAGCCCCCTCTAGAAATCTGATCAGCTGAGAACTTTGCTCTTGGACTTTTAGCCTCCAGAAATGTGAAAAAAATAAATTTTGGTTATGTTGGCCACCCAAGATACGCTGTTTTAATTTTTAACTTTTTGGTGAGTTCTTTTGCTATAGGGTGCTTGCACTCGCCAGAAAGACAGAGACAGAAAGTGAGAAATCACCCTCCAAGGTGGATGGCCATGCCACAATCCCTTCTCCATTCTCTTCTAGGGATCTTAGGTACGCATGCACACGTGCCTGGCATGAGTTTAAGCCACCGGGTCCAGGACTCGAACCACAGTTGATCACATGGGAATCCAGTGACATAGCCATTACACCAACTGCTGGTCCCCATATCCATATGGTGTTTTTATATGATGTCATAATGTCCCACATAAATTAATACACTGGCCATTAAAAAATAATTCGATATTCAATAGTTTGACCTCCAAAAGTTGATAAACTTTTCTAGTTTATCAACATATTTTACATATTCCTGATCTAGACAATTTGTTCTGCTATAAACTTTGTAATAAATTAAATTTCTAGGAGTTTTAAATAATACTACATTATAATAGCATATATATTCTGTTTGTGACTTTATTATTAAAACTCACTATAACTTAATTTTACCAAAAACCAATACAGATGAACTCAATGTTTATTGAAGTATCTGTTGGTACTTTTGGGGTTTATTTCAAATGTGGCATGTGGATTTAGTAGGTACATGACTCATAAAGAAGTCAATATCATTTCCAATTAAAGTCGCCATGGTGGACTTGCAGGGGACGTGGAGGTTAAAGCACTGAATCCCACACAGTCCAGTGGAGAGGTTCCACACCCGGACCAGAAACTTGAAAATCAAGCTGGGAGCCTGAGTGTGCATGCCCAAAATCTGGAGAGGAAACTGGAGAAGGGATAGCATCATGGCCATCCCCTATGGGAGTGATTTCTTACTTCCTTTCTCTCTCTCTCTCTCTCTGTCACTTTCTCTCTGGTAAGTGCATGTACCCAGAGGGGGGAAAAAATGATGGCTTAATATGATCGTATTTATGAGCATTTAATACTGTAAACAATGGGTTACAGGCTAAAACAGCTCCAACTCCTTAGTCAGACATAAAGTACATGGAGGAGGTAGGGTGTCTGTAAGAATGCTGATATTTATTTGGCTGTTGGTTTTCTTACTAGAACTTCTGAGTCTCAGTGACTAGGAAATGCAGACTGTAATGAAGGAAAGGATGTCATCTAAGAGGGCTGCGACTATTTCGGCTGAGTGTGATAGCAATGAAGATCCAGAATTAACAGAGAACAACCCAAACAACTAAAATCTGGCTAGACATCCATATTTTTACAATAAAATATTTGATTAAGTGTTGAATCATTAAAATGTTCCAAAAGCCAAATAAATCTGCACTGAGAATCAATTTGTGCCCCACAATTCACTAATCTGTGACTCAGTAAAGCCTCACTGACATGGAGCCCTCCTGAATTAAAAGGTCATTCTCAACAATCCTGCATTCAGAAGACCTATGACAGCAATGATACACTCCAACAACCAGCTAAGTCTACAAATAATATTAATAGTGCTTTCAAAGTTATTGTCTGTGAGCTTCTGCCATGTTAAATACAGAATCTCTTTTTTCAGAATCTCTTTATTTAAAAAAAGAGGCAGATGAGAAACGTACTACATCCTTATGTGACAAATGTCTTGAGTCAAAGTATAGTCTATTTCTGCAAGATATTGTGTGTTTGTGCTTACTAGAAGCAGAAAAGATGATTTATGTATTTACTTATTATTTTAAAGGGAGATTTTTGCTATAAGCTGAATGTACTCACTGGAGAGACAGAGAGATAGAAGGTGAGAAATCACTCCCCAGGGGGAACAACCATGCTGCAATCCCTTCTCCTCTTGAAATTTTGGGCATGCATGCACACGCACCCTGTGTGAGTTTTAAGTCGAGGGGTCCAGGACTCAAACCCTGGTTGCTATGTGGGAATCTTGTGACATAATTACACCATCTACTGACCACAATAATTTTCTTTTTAAATAATGAGCATCCCTATTTTTTATAGCAAACCAAATATGAAAAAAAAACACTTTCATCACTAAAGTGAGGAATTTATACATAAATATGAAATTTATTCTTCCCTTCTTAACAGACTGATCCTCTCACTGTCCCCACAAACACCAGGCTTACTCCAGAATTGTTTGTTCTCCTCAACAGTAAGAAAATAAAAGGAGAACAGAGTATACTTTTAAAATATAGATTTAGACAATTCAACAGTGTAAGCTAATACTAATAATGTACTAGTCTTCTAATGCCGTCATGATAATTTACTCTGAATTCAGTAGCTTGAAACAACACACATTTATCTTATAAATCCACAGGTCAGAGGTCTGGCATAGGTCTACCAAACCAAAATCAAGGTGTCCACATGACCGTGTTTCTTTCTGGAGGCTTTGGGAGTGAATTTGTCTTCTTTTTTCTATCTTTTTTTTTTTTTTTTTTTGAGGGGGGGAATGGAGATGTTTTTGCCTTAGGAAGTGTACACTTGCCAGAGAGAGAGGGACAGAAACGGTGAGAGGGAAAGTGAGAAATCAATGCCCAGGAGAATAGCCATACCACAAATCCCTTCTCCATTCTCTTCCCAGGATATTAGGTGTGCACATACACATGCCCAGCATGAGTTTCAAGCAACCGCATCCAGTACTCAAAGCACAGTCAGCCATTGGGAACGAGCAGTTAGCGTAACGGCTATGTCACTGGACTCCCATGTAGTCGACCGCGGTTCGCGTCCCGGACCTGGTGGCTTAAAACTCACGCCGAGCGCAAGTGCGTGCGTGCCCAAGATCCCGAGAGGAGAATGGAGGAGAAGGGATTGCGGCGTGTCCATGCCCCCTGGGGGGTGATTTCTCGCTTTCTGTCTCTATGTCTCTCTCTGTCTGTCTGGCGAGCACACGCGCCCTATAGCGAAAATCTCTCCAAGAAAAAAAAAAAGCACAATCAGCCATGATGGCATAACAACATAACTGCCACACCATCTGCTGGCCCTGTGAATTTGTTTTCATGTCCTTGGAGTTTCTAGAAGCTGTCTACATTCCTGCTCATGGCTCTCTTCCTTCTTCAAAGCTGTTGTTATTACATCTTTCTGACCCTTCTCTGACAACAGTTAAGTCTCCTGTAATTAAATTAGGCACTCCTGGATAATCCAAAATAATCTCCTCATTTCAGGGTCCTTGACCTTAATCCCATCTGAAAAGTTCCTTGTCCCATGTTAGGTTCTCATTTGTTTTATAGTTCTGGGGACTAGGATGTGAATGAACATCTTTGGGGAGCCAACAAGCATGGCTACTACTTATTTGGTGTTTATTCCATTCCAGCTATCATGCCGACTTCTTCACATGGATCATCTCATTTCATTCTAAATAGAAGCCTGTACAACATACAATATACCATTAGAGTCCTTTTTAATTTTTTTCCTGTTTCTTTTGTGCCAAAGTGTGCACTTGCATGAGAACAGAGTTGGGGGTTCTGAGCTACAGTTGCCCATATGTGATCCAGCTCCCTCTGCACAGCACTGAATTGATGTGCTGGGGGCGGGGAGAGGGCAGCCCTCATCCCATTTTAAAGATTAAGAAACAGAGGTTAGAGGATTAAAGTAAATTGCTCATGATCACAGCAGTAGGTAATATAACAAGGACTTGAATCTGAGACTTCCAAGTGAGCTGTTATCCATACGCTAACACGTCACAAAATATTTATGCAGTAAAGGGTGAGGGAGAAGATTAGGATTCGATCTGGATAAACTACAGAAAGAGGCTCTATATACCTCTAAGCTATTTCTTGTATTGTTATTATCACTGTTTTTCACAATATTTAATGGACATGTATATGGAAATCTATTTTGAAATGCCTCAGGTATAACTTAATAATTACGACACTATTGTAGAAAAATTCTAAGACTAGTTCTCATTAGATTATACTGGAAATATAGCCATGTATTTTTTAAAATTTTTATTTATTATTATTACTATTATTAATTTGCTACAGGGCACACCAATAAGACAGAGACAGGGGTGTGGGGGAGGGTAAAAGTGAGAAAGCAAGCCACCAGGTCTAGGACTCACACTAAACTATGACCAACCATGTGGGAGTACAGCATCCCAACCACCATGCCACTTGCTGGCCTTCTGTGTGTTCTAAGACTATCAACAAAGCATCTCTCTCTTTTAAAGGGAAATACCACATCGCCTTAATTCTAGGTTTAAATTGATTTCTATAAGTATCAATTGAATAACTTTCCAACAATGAAAATTAACCTACAACAAAAACAAAATAAAGTAGTAACACTCAGTGTACATACCTTAATCAGAATGTGCGCAGGCTGTCTGAAATGTTTCAGAAATCATAAAACATGTCAAAATTTTCTACAGGACTTTCTGGTTTTATCACTTACAATTCTGTTCACACTAAATGTGCTATTACCCCACAACCTATACTTTTGTACCTGTTCTTGCTGCTTCTTGAAATGTCTGCTGTTCCTTCTCTCACCTCTCCCTCTCCTGAAATGTCTGTTCACCTTAAAAATCTCAATTTCAGTGTCACTTGGTCTGTGATGCCTGCCTGTACCTAGGCTTCAGCCAGACTGCACACTGCCTCCTCTGGCTCCCTACGGTGTTCTGCATGTTTCTTTGTTACTGGTTTTACTCACTGCACCATAATGATAGATTTATACTCTCTCCAGCTAGTAAATACACAAAAACCCTGCCATGCACCCATATTAAACCACTGGTTATAGAAAAATGAAGTAAATATGTGATATCCTGTGGATTTTCACAATCACTCACACACTATTCTTACACAACATATTTTTATTACGTTCAACTCTTTCCCTGGTGCTATTTATCATTCTTAGCTAAAGTGGTTGAGATACCTATATAAAACATTAAATATCTGTAGTAGCTTGCTTGTATGATGGTTCCCAACATTATCCCTTCCTGATATCCATATCTTTGTGTAATCCCCTACTTCTACCAGCAGTTGGACTTAGTTATTTGCTTCTAACCAAGAGACTACAGCAAAGCCAACAGGATATCAATTCTGTGATAAGATTATGAAAGATGATAATTTTTATACTGCCACCAACCTCCCTCTCTTTACTGCCTTCAAGGAGACAAGTTGTCATTTTGGAAGGGCCCACATAGCAAGGAGCTGAGGGCAACTTTCAATCAATTGTCAGGAGCTAAATCAGCTAACAGCCACATGGGTGAGCATGGGAATAAATCCTTCCCCAGTTTTGACCAATGTCTTGTCTGTAGTCTGGAAAGAGACCCTGAAGCTATGCCATGCTCAGATTTGTGATCCACAGACAACATAAAATAATGGGTACATTTATTTACGCAGCTACATTTTAGGGCTATTTGTTATGTGGCAGTAGATAACTAATACAACACTTCCCTTTTGTGGAGAGTGGCCAATCTGAGCAAACATGGTAACCTTTAGACACATGCAGAAATGCACTTCCATGAGCTTCATTTGCATGGCTATAAAGGCATTTGCATATGACAATGCTATTTGCCTGTTGTCAGCTATCTGCTTGTTGTTGCCAATACCTGATACAAATATTGCAGGACAGTATCAGGCTAGAGGAAGCTTCATGTGTTTATCAGATTTTGCCCCAAAAAGATTAGAGAAATTACATGGCACCAGTCATTTTCGTCTTCAGACAATATACATCCAAAAGCAACTGGCTTTGCATTCCATTTCCTCTTCCCCCATTTTCTTCCCTTTAAAAGAATAAGTCTGTCTCCATCAGAGAAATTATGCTGGCCTGATCCTTGCTGTTCTATACTTGCATGTCTTTGTGTGTTTGTTGTTACGTTTATTTCTAATAGCTTCCACTCAGAAAGATGAGTTCAG
This sequence comes from Tupaia tana, assembly GCA_026018925.1. Taxonomy (NCBI): domain Eukaryota; kingdom Metazoa; phylum Chordata; class Mammalia; order Scandentia; family Tupaiidae; genus Tupaia; species Tupaia tana. Next base: position 148,453,449 of record JAKSZU010000006.1, read on the forward strand.
CTGAGCAGGTCCTGGCACCTTTTAATAAAAGAATTTTATTTAAGGCCTAGCCATGCTAACACATGTTAGATGTTGTTTTTCTATCAGGGTGGGGCCACATGGGAGGCCCAGGTTCAGTTTGTGGTCTGACCTGAAAAGTTAGGCATGGTGGTAAGTGCCTGTAGTCCCAGCTATTCAAGAGGTTGAGGTAGGAAAATGAGAACACAGCAAGATCTTGTCTAAACATCTAACAGCCACATAGGTGAGCATGGGAATAAATAAACACACACACACACACACACACACACACAGCACAAAAAAAAGAAAAAAAAAAACTTTGTTTAATCAAAGGAAACCTCTTAAATAGTATCAGAAGTTGTCTGAGGAAAGTGCCAATCACTAAAATAGGTGGCAACAGATAGACAGTGAGAGACCTAACCACCCACTCATTGTGACTGTGTGTCATCCCAGCAGAGGCACACATGAGAGAGACAAGGTTCCTGGTCTGGAAGAAGAAACTCATCCTCAAGACCAAAACCTCAATTAGCCATGGATGAGGCACGCGTAGGTACCCTGAGCTCTGGAGGAAAGGAGAGCTGGAAGACAAGGCAATGTCATCAGGAAGTTACACACTACTGCAAGACTAGACCATCAGGACAAGAAGATGAGCTCTGTTCCATGGAGCTCTGGAAGAGTGAGAAGGCGCAAAGAAGGCCAAATTTCTATCCCAGCTAATGCATCAGAGCCAACAGTCAAGAAAGGAAATGAAAGGTGTCTACTGAGCTTCAACTTCAGCCTTTCTGTCCTCCACAGGTGTCTGTTGCTAAGACACCACTATTACTGCACTCCTGGCATGTACAATCTTTTTATTCCCCTATGCGAGTTTTCAGCTCTACACCTCTCATGAAAATCTTAAAATAGAACTCAAATAATACATCCAGTTGGGACAAAGGTGAATTAGGGTTTACTAACTAACCAAGTCAAAGCAGGTGAGGTTCACGAATGAATGCAGCAGCTCCCATCATTACAGTGCTCAGGTGAGCTTGCAGAGTCAGGCTTGCGTGTGGACCCGCCTCTGGGTTTTCCGAAGACCAAAGCATTCCTGGTTGGGTTGGAGGCTGTCTATGGACTGGACAGCTACACTCTGCTGCTGCTGCTGCTGCTGCTGCTGCTGCTGCTGCTGCTGCTGCTGCATTCAGGCTCTGACAAGCCAGGAAACTGCCACACTGGAGCTAGTGTGCTTCCCCCACTGACTGACAGACTCAGAGAGCACAGACTTCTTTCCAAGCTTTTCATCTTTGGAAAAGGCAATTCGGTTTCCTGAGTCTTTGAGTCTGCTCCGTTTTGAGCTAACTGCTAATTGTATGCGTGCGCATATGTGTTTCAGAAGAGAGATAAGCACATTGCCTAGGCCTTCTCACTAACTGTGCAGACAGGTCTCATTTCTCTTCTCTGCAAATTTCTAAGTGCAGTCTGAAGTTTTGTAAACATTAACCCTGTCTAGTAACCACAGTGGACATTCTTCTAGTGATACTGCCTGGATCATGTTTGTTTAGAAACAGCTTATCAACACGAAATTCTTTGAGTCCTAGGGCAGTATTTTAATTTGCTTTTGTGACCATGTTCAAATTTTCAAATTTCTCAATAATAACTACACAGTGCAATAATATAAAATGAACTACAGAAGATGAATGAGGCATCCCTTAGGTTTGGGGAACATACTTTAAATTTTAAAACACAAACTTGTCTGATTTTAATGTTTTATAAAAAGGCTAACATATGTCATGATTTTATTATAACTTGTAACGGTAATTCTAGGACAAGAAAATTTGGAACGGCTGTTCACTACAATGCAAGTATTTTTCAATAGTCATGGCAACTAGTGGCCAAATGGTAGGGTTTTGTAACAGTTGATGATGATTCTTTAGAAAATAAATCCACATAGAAGCCCTGGGCTCATAAAATGTGTCCTGCTTGAGAACTAACCAGTCTCACTGATTCTTTTGAGGTCCTATTCTCTAGTATCCATAGTAGGGCCCTGTTGTGTCCATTTTGCCCTGGGGTGACACAATCCAACACTCATTCTCAAGAACATTGGAAACTTCCTCTTCTAGGAAGTACAATAAATGCCTCTAAGAGAAGAGTTTTTCTAACTTCCAGAGAAAGTGCTATTCCATTACACTAAGATTTTCCTTTCTTGTTTCAATTCATATTCATAGGTTCATAGTAAGTACAATTCAATAAACAAGAACCTGTGAAATTGATCATGCCAAAAAAACTATTTTCTAAAAATTAATGACTCAGTTTAGATGTAACCGGAAGAAAAGTGCCCATTTGGAAAGGTCTCAGAGAAATATTTCCTTAGAAAAAGAGCTGTCTAATTGTAATAGTAATAATGATTGGCGCTAACAGTAAGTAAACATTTCTTCTGTGCTAGAAATTGTCCTAAAGATTAAGTTCCCAAGACATTTTACAATTAAAATATTTTTACTTCCTGTTCATCATTTGCTCTCTGGGTTCTATGCTTCTGTGGTGCCCCATCTGCTCTATCACTGCCTCCAGTATTCTCACTTCCTTTCCCATTTACCTACCAGTAGTTACCATGGCACACAAACATACAATGAATTACTCTCTTGTTTTGTACATGTGGTTTTGATAAATTTGTTGAGAGCTAGTTTTAAATAGCTGATAATAACATTATTATTTATACAATAAACTGCTAGTTTAAATATAAATTCATTTTGGAAAAGGCAGAATAAAAAAATTGTGCTACTGCTGCTTTTTCAAACTATTTCTTTAAACACTAAGCAAATACCTTTTCTAGCACTATTCAATAAAGAACTTTAAAGAAACACACTGTCAGCCATTTGAGGAAGAGGCGTGCAGGAGTTAGAAGTGGGTTGAAAATCTCTAGTCAGTTGCCCAGCAGTAAATTCTTTTCTGTAACCTTCTGTACCTTGTAATAGCATCCAAGACTCTTTTTCAATACTAGGAAACAAACAGTAATAAGAAAAAGTGAAGAAAACTTAATATCATCATAAAATTCACCTTCTTTCTCCATAATCAGCAAATTAAACAACCCTGACAAACAGGATACAAGTGATAGCTTTTTTAAAAAAATCACTATTGGCCATATTCGAGAAAACAAAGAGACCATGATAAGATCATCAAATGTAAGCACCCAGGCATATTCAATACTATAAAAAGTTAAGTACTTTCAGAAGTGAATCTCTTTAAGGAACATCAGAAGAGGCTCTTTGTTTAACAACCAAAAAGCAAGCATCCGATAGAATTCCTTGTGTTTAGACACTTTATGGGTGTCCTGTGATAAGTAACATGGACCAAGGCCAGTACCAGAAGGCTCTGGGATAATAGAAGCAGTAAGAGTCAGTAGAAAGCACACTGAGCAGGCATCAGGATAGTGCAGTTTGATAGTCTAATTTCAGAGAAGGCCTAAGAAATCCTCACTGCCACTTCTATTGGGGCCTGTAATTTTACCACTGGAGAATCATTGCCCTGGGTTAAGCTAAGATAGGGTTTTCAATAAAAGAAAGAAGGTGGAAGAACATATGGAGAATGGGGTTTACTGAGAAGAGATCTCTTTTGTGACTGAAGGCCAAAAAAAAAAGTTGGGTACCATAAGAAGCAAGAGAAGTCATCACTATACAGAGCCCCAAAGGAAACCTGAAGTGTATTAAGGAAAGCTAACAAGAAAGTGTATATCACACAACTTTGGGTGACTCTAAAGCAGGATTTCTTAACTGTGGCACTACTAACACTTTGGTCCATATAATTCTGCATTGTAGGGCTTGTCTTGGTCCAGATGTCCTGTGCAGAATGATGATTAGTGGCTCATTTGAAAAGGAAAGAGAGAAAAGTTCCTGTTAGAAGATCCCCATGGAAATAAGACATTTCTTAAAAAAAAAAAAATCTAGTCTAATTAAAACAAAATAGGATATTTAGTAGCATTCCTGGCCTCTCCTTATCAGATTTAAGCAGCAACCCCCTCTTTCCAATAGTTGTGATAACCAAAAAAAATAAATAAATTCTGGCAGGTGGGAAGGCAAAAACATCTCTCAACCTCTGCCCTAAAGGATCAATTTACTCCCTAATCTGGGTAAAACCATTTTCCATCCCTTCTATTAAGCCACCTTTCCCATTCTCCTTTCCCCACTCTAAGGATAATATCTTTAACTTGACTAATATAAAGTGTATTCATGCTGAAATGCATTTTGCATACTGTAATAATAGACAGTGATTGAATGGATTAAAAAAATAATAGTAAAAAGAGCTGCACAACAGGACAATGACAAGCTCATCTATACAGAATAATCAGACCTCCTTATAATCTTGTAACAATCAGAGCAAAGAAATACATCAGAAAGATCCTAAATGAGTGCCCTTTCATTCAGATAATTCCAAAATTGTTGATTCTATCTTTGTTTCTAGAGATGCTTTATTCTTTGCCCACTATATAATACTGATTCCACGTAGATGCACAGTGAGAAGATTTGCCCATTTTGATTCATGTTTCTGTGAGTGAACCAAGAAAGTCATTAGGCCAGGTAAATAACTGAGAAACTTTGTTATGCATAAAAATTGAGCATTCTTGCAGTGATCCTGAAGAAAATTGTAATTCATGTGAACAAAACCTCTTTTCCTTTCCTTTTATATCTTTCCTTCCCTTTCCTTCCTTTTCCTTTTCTTTCATATTTTCTCACTTTCTATCTTCTTTCCTTCCCTTGTTCCTTTCTCCTTCATCCTGTGTCTCCCTTTTCGCTTTTCCTCTTTAATTTCTCTCTCTCTTTCTCATGTGTGTTTCTCTATCTCTACTTCTCTATTCCCATGTAGTTATAACTAGTCTTTCTCCTACCAGAACAAGGATATGGGAAAGAAACTGTGAAGCATTAATTAGGAAAAAAAAAATTAACACCCTCACTGGAAAGAAAATTAAATTGAGTTTAGAAAGTATAAATTGCTGCATCATTTATGCACATGGTGCAACTGAGTCATAGCTACAACATCGTACAGAGTTAGAGGCTCAGAATATGGTGATTAATATTTTTTCTACTAGCTTCTGATTTAAGATTATTACTGTAAGATCTGTAGGGGGAAAATTCCTCTTGGAGTTGAAGCTAATGAACTGAAATAATCTATCAGAATGGCAATTTAATTACTGAACATTATAAATGGAATATGTATTTCTATATAAAATATTAATCTTTTTTCTTTATTTACTTTTATATGACTGCTAATTAGACAAATAGTGAATGGTATATATAAGCTAAGAATGAGGAGGCTTATCTTCTGGCCCCCTTTGCCTCTCACTAACTGCATGACTAAGGGTAAGGCAATTAATCTCTCTGAGCCTCAGTTTCTCATTTGGGAAATTTAGGAGAAGTTGGATAAAATTATCTTTAAGAATTCTTCCACCTCCGAAATTTTACAATTACAGAAAAAGTTGAACTCAAATCATTTGACACTAAAAGGAAAAAAAAATGTGCAATTTGAGCAACTACAGAATGTAATTACTCTGTAGCATACGTAATTTCTATGCCAGAGCTACAGGGTTATAAAAACAAAAAAGGCTTCTTCTGTTGATCAAAGCTTTTGACTATAAAGCACCATGTATTGCTCTTGGAGTCTTCTTTAAATTAGAATGTCTAAAATTAATTTTCAGATGGAATAAGCAACTTTGAGCCTCTACTGGGTATAATGTGAAAAATACCCATTGTTACTCTGTCACAGGTGGCTCCTTAACAGGAAAGAAGGACAGAGATGCAGTAGTAACACAAATTCAGGACTCCAGGAGCTCAGTCATGAACCTCCAGGAATAGTTCTGCAGTGGTGTCTTGACACATACTGTGGAAGGTCTTTACTGCAAGTATGTAGGTATCTGTTACTCAGATTCAGAGAAAATAAATCTCAATCTTTATCAAAAAAATAAAGTCCTATTCTGGTGTTACAAAAGCTTTTAAAAATGGCTAGAAGCAAGTCATAAGACAGACCTCCATCAGAGGAGTCATTTCTTCATCATGTGTGCAGACATAGCAAAGTGTGGTAGAAACCCCCAAAGACATAGAACTTAAACATTCATTTCCTTTACAAAGCCTAGGAGATGTGTGGACCCTCCACCACCTAACATAAGGAAAAGTTTTGACAATCATCACCTGACTCTGGACTATAAAATAAAATCCACTCTTACTCGCTGGAAAATCCAACTTTTGTGTATACACGCAAATTCTCAAATTTGTAGACCTAGGTATAGCAAATAGGAAATCTAAGGGTAAGACTATCTCTCCTCTTAAAGTAGAGGCATGGAAATAGTGATGCTGGTTGGAAATGCTAGTGCCTCATTAAGAAAATACATTCCATCATCTGCCAGATCGTAAAATTCTTGGCTCTGGTTCCTTAGGCACAAAAATCATAGCGTGAGCATCTTTATTTAAAATATGATTTCAGCCCTCTTTTGCATTTCTACAAAGGAATATTTCATTATATTATTAGATACTTTGGAATCCTAAAGGAAAATTCCTCCTAAGTAATCAAAATCAAACTAATTTGTGGGATTTTATTTGAAAGGAAAATGCATTTGAGAGGTAAAACCAAGCATACATCTCTGTAATGTGTGAAAGCTGAGCTACTCTTTGGATTTACATCCAACAGACAGATTGAGAAAGGAAATGAATCTCTTGAAAATATCCTGCCCTGGAAAAACACTTCTCATAGAACCTAGACCAAATTATGTGTCATGTCCCTTTACTTAAAATTTCTAAGAATGTAAAAAAAATAAAAAGAATCACAAGGTAGAAAAGCCTCTTAAGTATCTAATGAAAGAATCAGCAGACTCCTTCAACATTGCTAGCACTCTTATTTTTAATGAGCATATCTTGAAATAATAGTTTCTAAGATGTATAACACTTATATTGGATAGATTTTTTTGTTAACCATTTAATTAGAATTCAGGTTCATTGATATTACCAATATGAGGGGACTTCAAAAAGCTTGTAAAAAGTGGAATTATTATATGAGTTTATTTTGGTGTTAAACAAATTTTTTTGAAATTCCATGTATAGTTGTTTCAAAATACATGTTTTCTGTAAAAATTTTGATGACCCCCTCATATTAAACTGTGCATCTTTTTCTTTATTTATTATGATTTGTCATTTTATATTCTTTTTATGTTGAAAAACACTTCTGTAGTCTTCCTTTAAGATAGTCTGCCACTCGATGCGAACAATTTTGCCTAAAGAAAAAGCATAGGAATTTTCCCATAATCTGGGAACATATAGGATGAACTGACTAAAAAAGTAGGAATTTGTGAATTTATTGGCCTCTCTACATTAAATACCTTTTCCGCTTTCAGGATATTTTTGGTTATCCTCCATAGGTTGGCAAGTCATTCTATTTTTGATTTCCATCATCTTATTTTTATATAAATACTATTTTTGAATTTGGAGGAAGTTCCTTTCTTCTATCTTCACAAATAAGATTATCTATTAACACACGGTATAGATATTATAGTAAAGACTAGAAGTAGACAACTAACAAAACAATCTAAAGTGACCCCTCATTATAGATGCATATTTTTACTGGTGAGTATTGTAAAATCTCTTTCCCTGGAAACATCCAAGTGTTGTTTATACGTCCAACTGATGAAACTTAGAAAAACTCAAGGAAGAGTAAAAAGTGAAAAACTAGTATTTTTAGATGTTCTCCAGTTTTATAATTCTACATTTTTAAATGTTATTTTTATGTTTCTTGTATTTAGAAAAAATAGAAATTCAAAAGAATGTTTTGTTTCACACCACAAATTTTCTCAAACCCCATAGCTTTCAAGCTAGTCTTCTTTTCTTCTTTTTAATTTGGCAGAGGGCGCATGTGCTCACCAGAGAGAGACAGAGAGGAAGAGGAAAAGTGAGAAAGCACCCCCAGTGGCGGATAGTCATGCTACAACCCCTTTTTTTCCATGTCACTATTTTGTTGGGATTTTGGAACACAGGTGCCTATTGTGTTTCTCAAGCCAACCAGGGGCCAGGATTTGAATTGCATGATTGGCAAAAGTACACTTTTAACATATATATATATTCTACATGTAGAAACCTATAGAATATAAAGAGGATAACTTGTGTTATACCAGGACCTACTTTAGACATTACTGACACTCAAGATATACCTGAACAAGACCTAGGATGGTACTGAAGGGAGTGGTATTTCATGAAACAAAACTGAAGAAAATTTTTTGATGTAATGCTCAATCACACTTACTAAAGGTATGAAAATATTTTTAAGATTCCCATTTTCTTTTTTTTTAATATTTTTTTAAGAATTATTTTATTTAACTTTATTTATTATTATTATCATTATTATTTTCCAGTTTGATCAGAGAGAGACAGATAGATAGAGAGGAAGTGAGAAAGCAAGCCGCCAGATCCGAGACTTGAACCATGGTCGGCCATGTGGGAGTCCAGCGCCCCCAACCACCATGCCACTTGCCGGCCCCAAGATTCCCATTTTCTAAGACTCTAAGAACATAGTTCTGAAAAACATCACATTATTTATGTTATTATTCTCCTATTGAAAAATCTGCCTTTATGAAAGGAAATATTATTTAGAGGTTGTTTTTCAGATTGGCCATAGTAATTCATACTGTTAGGTAAAAATTTAGTACAATTTGTTCTTTAGTTCTTTATCTCCCTAACAAGGAGTATAAAACTTATTCATGACAAGTAGTATTCCTTTATTTAGAATAGATCCAGAGTTGACTACCAAATCAAGAAGGTATTTGTTGAGAGGGAGTAATTATAGCATACTTATCAATAAAGAACTAGGCTCAAGTAGTTTTGTAAGTAAACTTAAAGCATAGAAAGATTTTTATTTCATAGATAGCCATCATTTACCTGTACATGAATAATCATCAATTCTGATGTATCCAGTTTTGCAGATGCACATGAAAGAACCTGGGGTGTTGACACACATCGTATTCTCACGACAGTAATGGCGCCCTTCAGCACACTCATCAACGTCTGTGAAGAAAAAGTTGGGTGAAAAAGTAAACGGTGGGCAACAGTTTAGTTTCTGTATAACTTTCATTTGTGGCGATTAGTTACTAAATTAATAGCATTTTTTTAAAAATTTCAAGATATTTTCTCTAATAGGAATGTTTGTTGTTCAAATGACAGAAACGTTATGATTTTTTTCCCAACAGCTGTCACTGATGTTTCAAAGAGGTTAGTTTATTTCAACTTGCATCATTCTAAATGTCTTTTGAAATTTTCAGTGCGTTCATCTATCTGTGTTTAATAAAACAAATCAGAATACAGTTTGGGTTGCTTTAGGGTCTTCTATAAGTCTCTCTCTCTTTCTCTCTCTCTGTACACATACACACACACACACACACGCACACACACATACATGTATGCGTAAAATAATTTTTTAATCACTGGCTGTTCTGTACACTTATGAAGACCCTGGAAGAAGTAGGCAAATATATACCTTAACTTTAATAATTTCATAAAGATATTAAACCAGTACATGTAATTGATACGAAATATAAATAGAGATGCACCCACTCCAATAAGTGTCTGAACTGAGATGAAATTTCAATACAGAGATCTGTACAGATGAGAAGTTATAAAATAGTAAAATAAGATCATATTAAAGATCTTACATAGTAATTCACACACGAAGCTTCAAGTATAAAGACTTACAGATGCTAAGCCATAACAGGTACTAGTATTAATTGTGAAAAATGTGAATTTTGACAATAAAACTGTCCCCATTTTATAGCACCTCTCTGCATGGAACATAAAGCATTTTATAGGTATTTTATTATGTAAAACTCTTTCCTAAGGGCCTTAGTGCATTATTGATAAGGCATTTCACCCTCCAGAATTCTGCTTTCTCAAATCTTTTTCATAAATTCACAAAGTAATGTTGATCTCAGTTGTACTATTGATAGAAATGGATTAACTATAGGAGTTGGCTAGGTGGCCTGCCACTACAGAGGCCATGCTAATCATAGAACTCCAACTGTCCAGTCCTGGGAATATCAAAGATAACTGACAGAATCTCAGGGACCTATATTTTAGAACAACAGGGCTTTTAGCAATCATCTGAGGTAACTACTTATTTTACAGATGGAAAAACTGAGGCATATAGAGACTCACTTTTCCATTCAGACCCACAGTCTACAAAATAAATTCTAAAACTCTTGGCATACAAAGGTCTCCCCAGTTTGGCAACTCCTTTTCCAACTTTATATATTTTATGACCTGATTTTCTTCCCTCCTCATGTTCCAGAAACACTGAACAGTCCTTAAAGGGCCATGCTCTTTCACAGCAAAGTGCTTTTGGATATGCTGTTTATGGTACTCATAACCACTCTTCTTTGTCTCCTCCACATCAGTTCAATGAATCTTGTCCACCAGCCTATTCGTCCTTCAAGAATCCATTTAACTGAGAAAACTTCGCTAGTAAACTAAAATGCTTCTTATGCAGTGCTCTTTTAAGACTTTGTAAATGTTCCCATTATAGATGCCTCGACTGTAGTTTTATTAATTTGTGTGAGCTTTTTTCTTCCCAATAAACCACATGTACCTCAGGGGTAGGAATTAGCCATAGTGTTTCCTAACTTCAGCTGTCCATTATATTCATCTGGGATGATTTTTAAAAACACTGGTTCTTGGGCCAATTCCCAAATCTCCATTCCAAATTCTGATTTAATTGTCTGTGGTGGAACACAGGCAATAATTTTTTTTTAAGAAATCTTTCCTATGATGAGTATAATGCAGTGGTAAGCAAAAATTTTCTACAAAGAAACAGATAATAAATATTTCAGGCTTTGGCTATCATACAGAATATACAAATGAATGAGCCTGGCAGTATTCCAATAAAACTTTATTTACAAAAATGGGTGTAAGGTCCCACACAGTAAAACTCCTCTGAGCACCGTTTGGTATTGCTCCACGCCTGACAAGGAACCAAGGCAGAATTTCTGCAGAATTGGTCTTGGCAAGAGCCCACACTCCAGGGGCTGCTACAGCAAGGCCACGCTGACCCAGAAAGTAGCAGATAGAGACCCAAAGCAAGTACTGGGAGGACTAACTCCCTAGAGATGGGTCAAAATGACCCACCAAATGTTTCATGTATGTTTATCCTACTGTGCCTAACTCCCCTGCATATCAGTGGCACATACAGTCTCTCAGGATAGCCTGATTACCATATTAAAAAAAATAATAATAAAACCCTCTCACCTTGCAGGCAGACTGAGGCACCTCAGGCTTCAAACTCTCAGGCATACTTTCTCTCAATAAACTTTATCTCTTGAGAGGATGCCTCCTAAGTCTTACTCAGACTGTGAAAATGGATAGTGAGGCAGATTTGACTAAAAATAAAGGCCTATAGTGTGATGACTCCTGTCTAAAGCACAACCAAGGTTAAAAATCACTAAGTACATCACACTTTTTTTTGTATCCACAATACCTTGTAAGATGTTCAAGATATTATAGGGTCAATATGCTACAGAATGAATATAAAAATTCCTCAAGGCTAATTTATGATGATTTAAGGATGGCCTTCAGATTTTCTAACTTCTGGTATAATACTCTTCTCACTCTCATAATACCATGATACTATGTCTAAATGTTTGTACTGGTCTGAGAGAAAGGATCATATTCAATTATGGCCTAAAAATCAAATTACAAGCACCTTGGGAAAGTATGATGAAAACCCATTTGCTGAAATCTTAAGATCATAATGGGAATCACATGGGGTTATTATTGTGCTCAGCTCGATCAATGATGTCTTTAACCCAGCCCCTGTGAGAGGATGTTTCAAAGAGGTGAAAGTTACCGAAAGGCCATAGCACGAGGCCCGGACTTAAGTTTGTGAGTTAGCCATCAAGAATTCCATGTGGGAACCAGCAGTTAGCGTAATGGCTATGTCGCTGGACTCCCACGTAGTTGACAGCGGTTCGCGTCCCGGACCTGGTGGCTTAAAACTCACGCCGGGTGCGTGTGCGTGCATGCCCAAGATCCCGAGAGGAGAATGGAGGAGAAGGGATTGCGGCATGACCATCCCCCCCTGGGGGGTGATTTCTCGCTTTCTGTCTCTATGTCTCTGTCTGTCTGGCGAGCGCACGCGCCATAGCGAAAACCTCTCAAAAAAAAAAAAAAAAAAAAAAAAAAAAGAATTCCATGTGTACAAAGCATGAAAAATTTACATTTGGGGATGAAAGTGCCAAGAATGAAGGCCATAACACAGTGAAAATGCCTTGGTTATCAGAGAGAATTATTCTGAGCACATCATGGCATCTCCTTAAACAGAGTAGTTCCTAATGATGGACCCTAGTTCTTAATACACATAGGAAAATAGCTTCTGTGCCCAGGAAAGATTATGAGTCCCGGCTGGGGTAAACATTAATTATAGAAGGCACTTTAGCTTTCCCCAAAGACAAAACAATATTCTATAGAAGAAGCTTACTTTGACAGGAATTGCTACCAAATTTAGTAAATCAAACTCATAAATGCATGTTAAACACCCCAGATCCCTTCCAAGAACACTTAAAGGATGGGAATTTTGATGGCACTAAAGTTTTATGGGGGAAGGAAGGAAAAGAGACAGTGAATTAGGATTATTTATATTAATGTGACACTATTTACAGCCACAAGTTAGTGGATGATTTGATTTGTAAACATAAGTAGGGATAATTTGTGCAAGAGAAGGCTGGCTTTCAAATATTATCTCTTACTATTATCCATTGGATCTATATCTCAGTGGGCTGGGAGACACTGACCTGTCCTATATTGTTTCTTATGTTTCTCTCTTTTTTTTTTTTTTTTTTTTTGTTTTTGGAGAGGTTTTTGCTATAGGGCGCATGCGCTCACCAGACAGACAGAGAGAGACAAAGAGATAGAAAGCAAGAAATCACCCCCCAGAAGGGATGGCCACGCCGCAATCCCTTCTGCTCCATTCTCCTCTCGGGATCTTGGGCACGCACGCACACGCGCCCGGCGTGAGTTTAAGCCACCGGGTCCAGGACTCGAACCGCGGTCGACTACGTGGGAGTCCAGCGACATAGCCATTACGCTAACTGCTGGTCCCTTATGTTTCTCTTTTAAGCTATCATATGGGCAGGAACAACTCAAGCAGACTTATAAAGCAAAATAAGGATTTCATATGTCACGCAAATCTTTTAGGAACGTCAATAATTTAGATATCATAAACAGATTGGATTCACAACAAGGAGATAAAAGTATTAGGTCTATTACTTAGAGCAGTATTTTGAGGGAAAAGTAAATAAAATACCATTATAAAGTTTCAGGCCTAATTACCACTTGCCTTTTGTGATTTCTTATGTCCTATCCTCAGAGGAAGAATTCTCCAAAAAGTTACATTTATATACTAAAATTACAAAGTTACATAAATGTTATTTCCACTTACATGTATAGATATAGGGACAAAAATGATATGACTAAAAAGTAATCCAATGGAAAAATCATGTTCAAATTTAGTTCAGAGTATTTTCATTCCAAATCTCAATCCAAAACGTAGTGAGTCAAATTCTCACAATTTAATTCAATTCTCTACATATTCATTGGGTGTCTCCTATGTACAAAGATACTTTCCTAAATTTTTGGTCAGATACTGATGGTCCTATGGGGTAGGAATATACCAATAGGTGGAAAGTACCAGGGATAGACTTTGCCTCAATGTAACTTTCTACTATTAGAGAGGCTTGCACAAAGCTGGAATAAAATGGTCAGATGGAAACCGTCATGCATGAGCTGGGCATACTGTAGCAATTCAAGCAAACAGTGCATTATGGGACCATGTGGCCCCTAACATTCCTTCCAAAATTTAGTACAAAGAAAGTTAAAGCATAGAACCTACATTAAAAGGGCTTATGATCCAGAAAATGGATGGTGATTATTATCAACATCTTCACCGTCATCCAGATCGGTGCTTTCTAAGTTTTAAGCCAGCATTTCACTAGCTGCACTCTAGAGAGGTCCGTGGCTCATGGTATTGCATGGTCAGGTAAGCTACAGGACAACTACGTAACAGTAGTTCTTCCTCCCTTCCTAAAAATTCACAGTGTAGGTTAGCAAATTAGGAGCTCTGTAATACACTGCTTTTTTTTTTTTTTTTTTTTTTTTAATCTTCACTCATTTATTAAGAAGTGTATCATGGAAACACACTGTGTTCCACATACCACACTGGGTGAAAAGTCTAACTGGAAAAAATAACACAAAATTGATATTATAAAATGATGCATAGTATGTAACAAAAACATATATCATGTGCAGCAACCATTTAAAAAAAAACACTTCCTTTTTGTTCTGTTCTTCATGGAACACATTAAAAAAATGTGTGGTCATAATTTTATAACTGCCCTCATCCAACTCGAGAGACTGATAATGAAATTTAAGAAGCTAGGACACAGTCACATAAATAACCCGAGGTCCCATATGCTAAGTGTTGAAAACAACAACAAAAATGTCCAATAAAAACTGATATTCAAAGGAAGGCTGATGACCCAAAGAAAAACTAATGAGACTTAAAGTCAATTTTTGAAGAAGAGGTAGCCTTAAAGTGAAAGACCTACACGATGTTGGAGGGGCTGCCACGGAAAGGAGTACCCTGCCTGAGGTGTTCAAAAAAGAGCAGGACTATTGTAGAGATGAGGGTCTAGGGTAGGTAGCAGAGACAGCCCAAACACAAAATGTTGAAAATGAATAATTCATCTGTTTGGAGTCTGTACCAGAAAACAATGCAAATACAGTTATGGCATAGGAGACATAATATGAATGCACTTCATTGTCTACCAGACATGAGGGAGGCACCTCCTCTTAACATGATGACATTAAAGCATTTGGAAGAAGAGAGTAAGAAGGTGGCATAGCCAAATAAATCTCCCAGGAGATGGTAAAATGGCATATTTGAGGAGGCAAGAGAGGTGAAATCCAGAGGAGACTTTAAAAATTATTTTAAAGAATTATTTTATTTAACTTCATTTGTTTTAATTTGACTAGGAAGGGAAAGAGGGGGGAAAAAAAGAAAGAAAGAGAGGAAGGGAAAATGAGAAAGCAAGCCATCAGGTCTGGGACTTGAACCACAGTCAGCCATGTGGGAGTCCAGCACCCTTATCCACCATGCCACCTGCTGGCCCTGAGACTTTTACAATTTTTATTATTATATTTTTTAACTTGCAGAAGGTGTATGCACTCAACTAGGGGGAGAGAGAGAGAGAGAAAGTGAGAAAGCACACCCCATGAGGAATGGTCACAACACAGTCCACTCTCCTCCATTTCTAACTCCTTTCAGGATTTTGGTCATGCATGCACACATGCCTTACATACTTCTCAAGACACCAAGTCCAGGACTCGAACAGCATGGTTGGCCATGTGGGCTCTAACCACTTTAACCTCTATATCACTGGCTGGCCTGAGATATGTCATGAGTTGAGAAAAGCCTAAGCCTTAGGTGGTTACCAGGTTCCCTTCTCCCCCCGTTTCTCCATATGTGGAATCTTTAAAAAATTCATGGAAAATGCATATTATAAAAGAGCTATAAATGGATTTCAAAATATTTTGTTCCAAAATAAACTCATACTTTAATGCCATTTGTTCACAATTTTTAAAAGTCCCCTCATGTTTCTTATCAGTATCAGAAAATGCCTTGTTATTTGTTAATATGTGTTATATATTAGGTCATCGGGAGAGTCATGAAGTATTTTTCTGTTTCTTCAGCAAAAATGCATCATGACTTTTTCTGATGACCCAATATTTCCATTAAAATAAGAAATGGATAGATAGATACCTTCCAGGAGGCTAAGAGCTTGCTCAGAACAATGGCTAACCCTGGCTAAATGAATCAATGAATTTTTTTTTTGTGTCTTTTCCTCTGAAATGACAAAGGGGAAGGAATCTTCATTCACACTGGTCTAGTCTGAAGCTCATCTCAGCACAGTGAAGTCACTGTTTCGTAGCACACAGTCTAGGTATTAACTGTGAGAAGAGCTTTTCTCATGAACAGCAAATAAGAGTCACCCTCGTGAATAGTTTTATGTAGTGAAGAAACACTGGGTTGGAAGTAAAGAAGCTCGGATTCTGGTCCTGGATCTATTACAAACCTGGAAGGTATTTCATCTATCTGAACCTTAATTTTATCATGAAAGGAAATTTTTCAAGTAACTACCAGCCCTCAAACTTTGCAATTCTAACAAAGGAAATATATTCTATATAGTTGTGGTTGTTTCTGATTCTCTAGGATTTGGTAAGCTATACAGCCATATTCCATCAAACTTAAAAAGCAAAAGTAAAGTGTGTTTCTTATACTTGAACAACTTCTCTTGCCCCAGGATAATTCAAGCTGGTCTATTTTAGAAACAGGAATTTATAAATTTATAAATTCTCTTTTATCCTCTCTGAAAGCTAAGGCCGACTTTGTAATTATTCAGAATCATAGATTTTTGGATCTAAGAGAAACTTTAGAAATCATCTAACCTAACCTTAGTAATTTACAATGGAAGAAATGGAGACAGTGGAAGCAAGAGACAAATTAAGGAGGTGGCAGGGATAAGATCACAAAGCTTTTGTGAGCCACATTAAAGAAGCTGGACTTCATCCTACATGAAGTGGAAAAGGTTTTAAGAGACAATTAATTGAATCAGTTCTGTGTTTTTGGAAGATACCTCTAGCATAAGCTTACACAGTGAATGAATAGCAGTTGTATCCTCCAGGTCTAAAATTAAAGTTCCTTTTGGCCTTTGGACCCATCTCCAGACTAGACTTAAAGGCAGTGGACACTCAGGCACAAAATGCTCCCTTTCCTGTCTTCTTCTGCCTCCCCACTGAGCTACCAACTTATCATTGGGATGTCACTGATGCTATTTTAAAAAAAGCATGGTGTATTTCTGAGGCTACAGCATTTATCTCAATTTTTCCCTGTAAAAGGATTATATTAGCATGCTAATGAGCACTAATGCCTTCTTGCTCAGCTAACAAAATCTTGAAGTCATACAGCTTCACTGCGAGGACCTCACATATTGAAGAACAGTACAGATCAGTATGGGTTATTGCTAAGTCCTGGCTCACCAGCTGTGAAATACTAGCTGGGCAAAGTTGGCAAAGAGATCAATAACTTAATTCACAAACCAGGATAAAGATTAAGTTCTGAGAAATGTAATTCTGGAAAGAGACTTGAGAGTAACATTTGGGAAGATAACAGTGCTTTCAAAAATATAAAATTTGCAAGAGTAAGTAATCTGCTCAGGAAAAGAAAATAGTAAAGAATACATTCAAATGTTATTTACAAATAAGTTAACATTGAAGGAATAGCCAGCAGTCATATGTTTTAAAGTCAGTGGCATTAAAGAATCTATTCCCAGACTATTAATTTTTAGATATTAAAAACTATATCCAGGGGCAAGCAGGTGGCATAGTGGTTAAGGCACTGAACTCTCACATGGACGACCACAGTTTGAGTCCCAGATCCAGTGACTGGAAAATCACAGAGGGCACGTGTGCATATGTGTCCAAAATCCCAAGAGGAGAATAGAGGAGAAGGAATGGTCGTGTGGCTATTCCCCCCGAGGGGGCTAATTTCTCCCTTTTCCTCTCTCTGTCTCTCTCTAGTGCACAATCACTCATTAGCAAAAGCCTTGAAAAAATAAAAAAATAAACTAAATCTAGCTGAATGTCTGATCAGAAGATATGACAGAAACATGACTTTTCTGACATTTCAAAATAATGCTCACAGATTTGTTTTGTACATTTTTAAAATTCATTCATAATAAATTGTATGATATACTCTGTAAGAAGGGTGAAAGTTATGGCATTATATTTACTATTTTGTATATCTAATTTAATATATTACTCTTAGCTTTGAGAGTCCTGAATTAAAACAAAACAAAACAAAACAAACAAACAAACAAACAAAAAAAAACTAGAGCTGTGCTAAGGAAATGTGAGACAGGGTATAAGAGTATATAAGTATATAAGTATATATATATAAGTATATAAGTATGTAAGTATATATATATAAGTATATAAGAGTATATCATAAAACAATACCTATGAGAAAGGATAAAATAATTTGAAATATTAAGGAGTAGGGGAACAAAAGCATATATAGTTTATCCATATAATATTTATTACATTCCTGACAGGTACTAACTTAGACACAAGTGACATAGCTTTGAATAGGACGGCTGCAGTATCTGTCCTTGCAGAGCTTATGTTCTTTCATTTTTTTTTTTTTTTTTTTTTGGAGAGGTTTTTGCTATAGGGCGCGTGCGCTCATCAGACAGACAGAGACAAAGAGACAGAAAGCAAGAAATCACCCCCCAGAGGGGATGGCCATGCTGCAATCCCTTCTCTTCCATTCTCCTCTCAGGATCTTGGGCACGCACGCACACGCGCCCGGCATGAGTTTAAGCCACCGGGTCCGGGACTTGAACCGCCATCAACTATGTGGGAGCCCAGCGACATAGCCATTACGCTAACTGCTGGTCCCCAGAGCTTATGTTCTTTCTGACAAGAAGAGGCAAATGCTAATTTCAAAAATGCAATGAGAGTTTGACACACCTAGTGCCATCTGGAAAACAAGTGAAGGCCCCAAATCGAGTTTTTCAGGGAAGGATAATATGGCATCTAAACATAGGACTAAAGGAGAAGTAGTTAGCCATAGAAGATGGGAAAGAAGGGAGCATTTCAGACACGGGAGCTGGTACAAATGCTGGGCATTGAGAGAATTTGATGTGCTCAAAGAATAGCAAAGCATTCACCTGCAGCTAATGAAGTAAAGCAGGAACTATTTTGTGTGGGGGCCTTGTAAACTGTGTGGGCATTTGATGTAATCCTATAATCAATGGAAATCTATTGAGCTATTTAAATCAATTTCTTAATATTCATATGTACACATGGCATAAAATTTAAAATATGCAATAGAGTATACAGTAAAACTAAATTTGACTCTCAGCCAGTCATTCACCCACTCCTAATCCCTGAGACAACCATTTCCTGGTGCAACTTTCCAGATACAGTCTATGCCCAAATAAGCATATGCATAGGAGTGTGTGAGTGGCTGTGTGCTTTTTCCTTGAAGGTTGTTCAGTGGAAATATGAGATAATATCACTAAGCAAGATCTTTTTAACTTCAGAGTAGAGGATAGATGAAAGTAAGACTGGAAACTCAGAACAAGCTCAGTAAGTTTCAGCTCTTGTTTCTATGATAGAATATGGAGGTAGTGTGGCAGATTAAAAAGTAGATTCACATGAAATGTAAAATTGTTCACACTCTGGGACTGACAGGATGCTGGCAGATTAAGGAGACAAGCTCTCAAGGATAATTTCCTCCTTTTTTTTTTTGTTCTTTTTTAAAGATTTTTGCTATAGGTTGTGTGAACTCATCAGAGAGACAGAGAGAGAGAAAGTGAGAAATCACTCAGCAGGGCGATGGCCACATGGCAACCCCTTTTCCTCCATTTTCCTCTCAAGATTTTGGGCACATACTTTGGTGTGATTCTCAAGGGGTCAGGTCTGAGACTTAAACTGTGGTCCTCCACGTAAGAGACAAGTACTTTAACCACCATGCCATCTGCTGGCCCCCAAAATCCTCCTTTTTGAACTGAACAATAGGGTGGCCCTGTATTATGGGAAACTGGAGGAAAAGGTGGCAGAAGCAAAACTAGAGAGTGTTGGAGAAAGACAAATGTCAAAACAGCAGTCACCATCACTTTTTGAACACAAGTATATTGGGGGAAATTCCCATCTCTCTAAGACAGAAATCACAACTCAAATTTATGGAGTCCCTAGAAGCTAGTATACAGGCCTGTGACTAGAACTGCCAATCAGTGGCAGTCATGCAAAAATTCAATTCAGAAGAGAACTTTATAACCAGGCAAGGCTGTGAAATCTCTTAGCAAGCAACATAGAGAAAGCAGTGAGCACTTGTGTGGTAGCAGTGCCATAGCTTTGGAGTCCAATCCTGGATGGACAGCATCAGGGAAAAGTACACAATATTGATGTGAGTTGTGGTGTGGACACCAAGAGGCAGAAATAGTGGGATTTATACCCAGATCTGATAAGGGTGGTCTTGGCTGAGTAACATCTAAGCCTGTCCTCCAGATTTAGATATTAGATATTTAGATATTAGGCCTTCTAAGCTACCTAATATCCTTCAATATATTCCTTTTTTGCTTAAACTGTTAGCATGGATTCTGTTTGTAACTCAGAATCTTGATCAATACAGTGTAGAATCATCAAGACAAGGTAAATAAATGTTAATATGAGAAAGTGATCAATAGAATTAATTGCTGCTTAGGAATCAAGCAAGATACAGACTGAAAGGCATCTGATTTAACAACATATACATTATCAGTGATCTTGGTGACAGTAGTGGGAAAGGAGCATGTAATGAAAAAATCTAGAATGAAATGGGTTAAGGGCATTCTCCCTAATAAAAAATGAATAAATGACTCATAAGTTTGGTTATTGGGGATCATTTTGCCAGCTGTGGTACAAACTAACAGAACGAATAAACTAACAACACTGGGTTTCTATACATAAAACAAGTATTATAAACTGTCTCTGTAGTGCAACCACCAAAGGAAAAATAAGGAAATTTAACCATTTTTGTCTTAACAATTCATTTAGCATATGAAGCAACTACTGCATCAAGGTGGTGATTTATTAATTTAGTTAATAGCAGAGGCAACATTAAGACCTAGGTCTTCTAATTCAGAAGTTTGTTTTGATTCTTTTACTATCTTATGCCAAATTAATATCAAAATATATATGTTTACTATGCTTTAAACATTTTTATTTCCTTTGGTTTGAGTCAATGCTTTAAATTAACATATTAGATAATTTTTCAGCATAGTAATTTATAGAAATGAGTAACAAATTTCCTGAATAACACAGTATTAATGCATGTTGAAGCTGGTGAAGTGGTTGGAACACTGGGTAAACAGAAACAAGGTCCAGGTCTTAAACTCGAGATAGGCCAATCGCCTTTTTAAAACAACATTTCTGACATCACCACACATTGATGATTAACTAACACTTCATTACTGGTGGGAGCAAAAACGATTAGAAAAGTATACTAGTAGAAAAAGGATGTCGTAATTTTAAAACTGATTTTTGTCATTGAAAAGTATATATATTTCCAGCGCTCTTAGAGCCCGCATGGATTTGAGCACATGGCAGGTATTAATAAAATTTGAATAAAGCAGGCATTAGAACAAAAAAAAAAAAAAAAGAAATGGGTTAAGGGCAGTGTCTGACATGAAGAAACAGAGACAATGAGACTAGATCATGACTTTAAGAAATTTAGCAATAAAGCGGAAGGGGGAAATAATACAAAAACTAGAAGAGATGTAGGAATAAGAAATAAATGGATTTAAATCCTGATGAGAAAGATCAAATCATGAGAATAATGTTGAAAACTAAGTTTGAAGGAGCAAGGGATGGAGCAAGTTTCCTGTGAAGACAGGAAGATATGAGATTCAGTGCTCAGATGAACCTTCTACTTCAAGGAATGGGGATTTGTATTCTACTGAAATATGGGTAAAGGAAGAAAGGGTGGGAGTAAAGCATGTGGGTTTATGATATGGGAGAAGGAGAAGGAAGATGATACTATCTATTTCTGATTTTATCTGCTGGGGGCCAGCCAGTGGCGTGGTGGTTAAGGTGCTGGATCCCACATCACTGACTGCATGATCCAAGCCTGGAACTGGTGGTCTGAAAAATATGCCAGGCACATGTGTGTGCATGCCCAAATTCTGAAAGGAGAATGGAGAAGGGATTGCTGTTTGGCCATCTCCCATGGAGGGCAGGGTGGGGGAGTTGGGGAGAGGCTGTGATTCTCTCTCTTTCTCTGTCTCTCTCCAGTAAGCATGCAGGTCATATATCAAACACTGAAAACAACAACAACAAAAAGTTATCTGCTGAGACTAGGAGAATGTGTAGAATTGGAGGTTCTCAGGGAATAGTAAAGGTTTAAAATAATCATTGTACACGATGATAATACTGGGTTGGGATGTACAATAGAGTTATTGAGCAGAGTATGAGGTTGGTAAGCATGCATATATAGTCATACAGATCTGCCACCTGACATTTTATTTATTTATTTATTTATTTATTTATTTATTTATTTATTTATTTTTTAAGTTTTAGTTTATATTTTAGAACTATATTTTCATTTTCAATTTTACTTGACACATAATTGATAGAACCACAGAAGTGACCTCCTGACATTTTATAACACTTTGGTTTTCACAGTACATGTTCATACACATGACATTTTAATTCTCAGAATAATCCTGTGACCTAGGGACAATAGATTATTACCTTCTTTTCACAGCCAAGGAACCTTTGCAAAGTTGAGAAGTTCCCCCAGTGTCTGTTAATAACTAAGTGGTTAGAAATCTAGTGTAGAATGCCTTATTACCTACTGTTCCTCTGCAGGCTGGTCACTATCTTTGTGGTGTAACTTACTAACACTCCTGCATATAAGCCTCCTGTTACAGAAAATCTCCCAAACATATTTCACTCTTTTCCTTGGCTTACTCTCCACTGCCAATTTAAATTGGATTCAAGTTTCAAGGCCCAGTTAAACTCTCAATTCCTCTGTAGTATTTTCCCTAACCTCCTTGGCCATGGGGATTCCATCTGTCTCTACTTCTGCACTTTCTGTCTGTGCTTATTCAGGGCTAGTTACTAGCTTTCTTGGCAGAATTCAACCTGCTTAAAATGAAGAAACAGACAGGCTCATTTGAATGATTGCCTTGTCATGTTGGATTTGAAAATTCATCAAGTCAAATAACATTCTTTCCAAGAAGGCAGATTCTTATTTTTAAATATTAAAATCTCATTTAACAAATATATATTTATTTTGCCAGGAAACAAGGATTTCAGTCATAACAATATCCAAATTGCTACCCATTCAGCTATGAGAATAATCTAAACATTACATCAGTGCTTTCATAAAAGATAAGGAGCTGCTCCAATTCCAATTGCTTGTTTATATTATAAATCACTAACTAAATTGCATTTCTGAACTTGACAGTCTTAATCAATTGTTAATGTTGATTAGAATGTATGACCTGACAACAACTCGGTATATACAAACATATATGTTCCACAATTGAAGTCCCATTTCTTCACCATCAATTTTTATTTAAGAATATGAATAGTTTTAAAAAATCTTTTTTTTTTTTTTTTAAAGGAAACTCCTTTAGGTCGTCAACCCAACTCTTTTTTTTTTTTTTTTTTGGAGAGATTTTTTCGCTATAGGGCGCATGCGCTCGCCAGACAGACAGACAGAGAGAGACATAGAGACAGAAAGCGAGAAATCACCCCCAAGGGGGGATGGTCACGCCGCAATCCCTTCTCCTCCATTCTCCTCTCAGGATCTTGGGCATGCACGCACACGTGCCCAGCGTGAGTTCTAAGTCACCGGGTCCGGGACGCGAACCGCGGTCGACTACGTGGGAATCCAGCGACATAGCCATTACGCTAACTGCTGGTTCCCTTAAAAAATCTTTTGAGAGCTCATTCTTCATATTACAGTAAAATTGTTTAGAGGACACTTAAAATGAATTTAAAGTGGGGCTGGCAAGTGGCAAAGTGGTTAAGGTGCTGGACTCCTACATGGCTGACCATGGTTTGAGTCTCAGATCTGGTGACTTGCTTTCTCGCTCACTCTCTCTCTTTCTCTCTCTGGTCCAATTTAAAAAATAATAACAATAATGACAAATAAAATTAAATAAATAACTCTTTTTAAAAAATAGAATTAACATGGGGAACCAGCAGTTAGCGTAATGGCTATGTCGCTGGACTCCCACGTAGTCAACCGTGGTTCGCGTCCCGGACCCGGTGGCTTAAAACTCACGCCGGGCACGTGTGCGTGCGTGCCCAAGATCCCGAGAGGAGAATGGAGGAGAAGGGATTGCGGTGTGGCCATCCCCCCGGGGGGTGATTTCTCGCTTTCTGCCTCTCTGTCTCTCTCTCTCTGTCTGGCAAGCGCACGCGCCCTATAGCAAAAACCTCTCAAAAAAAAAAAAATAGAATTAACACTGTTTTTTAATTTAAAGTAAAAAATGAAAATCGTAAGTATTATTGAAATCCCAGGGACCTATTTTTATATCATATCAATGAATAAGAGATGCAATTTAAAATAATGTTCTTGCCTCTTCATCAATGCTTCATGTTCAAAATGGAAACAGTTTTCTATATGGCTCCTGTGTCAAAATACATGGGGCTCTTTTTTTTTTTTAAAGACTTATTTATTTTATTCATTCATTCATTCATTCATTTTGTTTTTTAAACTTGACCAGAGAGGTACACAGAGAGAAAGAAAGAGGGAAAGTGAGAAAGCAAGCCACCAGGTCCAGGACTCAAACCGTGGTCAGCCATGTGGGAGTGTCCAGTGCCTTAACCACCACGCCACCTGCTGGTCCCAGAATACATGGGACTCTTTCAGCTATGAGACAGTCATTGGCCTAAATAAGCCAGGGCCGCCCTCATCACACAATTCAAATCTCTTACTCTTCTCTGCCACATTCATTTTGTGTACCTATTTCCCACAAAGCATGATTATTGTAGTTTCCAAAAACATGTCCCAATTTCTATTCATTATATTAATAATAAAACTAACATTTGCTCTAATTTGTTGCTTTGACCATGTCATTCCATTGTTTTTTTTTTTTTTGCAGCATCACGTTTTCACAACAGATCTCAAATATAATCTCAGAACTATTAAAGTTAGATTTGTTTTATTTATACCATTCTTATGTTTCCCTGCAATTAACCATGCCCAAACTTTCATCTCCTCAATCCAAGCCTTTTCTTAGATGTCCTGATGAACACGATAATCTTATTTTATATTGAAGTTGGTTCTTCTTTTCAAAAATTAATGAATAGATAAAGACAGGAAGAGAATTGTAAAAGAAATGCTATTAGTTTTGTTTCATTTCGAGCAAGCAGTTTTTAATTGCCTTCAGTATTTTAACAAATACAACTGGAACATGTGACTTCAATTTCTTAGAAGGAAAGATAAAACTGCTACCTATAATTTAATCTTTATATATACCTGACCTTAAACTTAATGAAGTTGCAAAAAGACTTTTTCTATCAATTATTTTTTACAATTATTAATCATGTGATGCTTTACATGTCACTTCAAATGGATTCCTTTCCTGAGAAGTAGTTTATTTCTTTTAATAATTTACATTTCTCTAATGAAAACATAATAATCGAATGGCTGCTTCACATAAGACACCTGCACCTGATTTGTTTACAATGAATTGCTTAATTCTAAGCAGGCATTTTCTCTGTAATATTAATAAACAACAACATGCATACCTAATTATCATGCATTTTAACCTGCTATTCATTTACACAAAAATAACATAAATCCTGATGGTTGCACTTAAATACTTTCCATAGAATTTCCAAAATGAAAATGGATTATATTACTCCATATCCAACTATCAGTTAGAATATTACTCAGACCAGAAAGAAATTTGGCATAAAGTAGATTCATTCTGGAAATAATCCATGGTAATTTAGTTACTGAAGTAACTAAGGATTCCATTATGTGGTTCCAAAAATAAAATCATATTGCATGAACTGACTGACATACTGACAATAATAAAGATATGTGAACATCGTATGTTTAATAACAAACTTTTACCAAGGACTTATTTTTCTGAAAGGCATTTTCACATAACTAATACTATTTAACCTTTGCTTCCTCAAGAGCCTCAGGAGACAAATTCTCCTCATTTAATAGATGAAGAGACAGAGGCTTGGGGATATTAAGTGATTTGCACAAGTTCCCACAGTTGTTAAATGGAGAAAAAAAGAATTAAACCCTAGTTTTGTGCAATGTTCTTTCCATAGCATTAGAACTGCCCTCATTTATCATAAATAGACTTTTTTACTTGATCCATATAAACATTTTACATTCATCTGTCCATTAAATCCCCAAATTTCTGAATACACTTTCCAAAATAACTACAGCTGGCAGCACATATAAATCTGCAAAGTAACCATGTAGGCATTATAGTGACACAGAGGAACATGTACAAAAGTTATTTGTTCTTATTTACTTTTCTGTATCAGCACAATTGACTAGTAAAAGGGTGACAAAATTATATACTTGCTCAGTGGTGGCAGAATATAAATGTTTTCATCATATTACAAAGTAATCTGAAGGTACGCAATCTGGTGACAACAGTGAATAAAATAAACTCAAAATTGTACCAGAAGTTCAGTAACATCCTAGGACACATTTCCTAGCGGTTGCTGGATCCTTCAATGACCCTCCAACTACTTTGGAGTGTGCCTTGTGTGTTCCGGAATAAATCTGCATAGACTTTCGATTGCTACCCACTTTCCTGACCCCAGGCATCCTCTAGGCCTTTTCCATGTTCTCTGAGTCTCTGCCAAAGCTGGTACATACCTTTGTGTCTCTATTTTGTCCCTTGAAAGAGATTCCATACCCAAGGCTATAAAACTGTTGAGACACCACACAGCATCTTCAACTTTCGCAAATATTTCAGAGTGACTCAGAAATAGGGGGAAAAATGGTCTTCTACCTTATTTTATATTGTTCCAGGGCCCCTACACCCTATAGTACACTTCTTTCTGTACTAAAGAAAAGTTCTCCCTCTTCCTCATTATCATATTAGGTCTCCAAAGAGTGTTGAAACCAGCTCACAGGGTCAGGCAGCTCTTACGTGCTCATGCATAAACCTCCCTTTACCCTTGGCATAAAACCAAAAATCCTCAAGAATCAAATAATACAAACATATGTTGGGGGCAGGCTTCACTCTCACATACAAACATGATACTTTTCTTCAGTTTAAAACAATGTTTCTCAACTGGGAGTGATTTTTGCCTTTCCGGGAAAATTTGATACTATGTGGAGACATCTGAAGTTTTAACAACTGGGAGTGTAATAAGCACAGGTGTGACGCTGGTGTCTAGTGGTAGAGACCAGAGATCCCATGAAACATCCTACAACAGACAGAACAGCACAGCACAGCACAGCAAAGAATTATCTGGACAAAACTGTCAATAGTGCAAGGTTGAGAGATCCTGGTTTAAACTAAAATCAGTCTGATACATAGTAGTAAATAAATAATCCATAGGTCATCTTTTTAAGGAGCATATTAACTAAAAACTCAAAAATAATAATTTCTGAAAATTCGTCTTTACAAGGACATTAATATAAACTTAGAATAGTCCTTTTCAAACTTCAATCTGCATCAAAATAAGTTGGGAAGTTTGTAAAATTTTTGAGATCATCCCCAAACTACTTAAACAGAATTAAGGTTGTGCTCAGGAATGTGAATTTCTAACAAGCACCTCAGGTTGCTTTCATTCAACTTGAACCACTTCTGAAAAACAATATTAGGAAACCAAAGTATATACTGAGGAAAATAAATTGCAAATGTAAATACAAAATCCCTCTAGAATTGACCATATGGATGAAAAGTGTTAGAAAGCTACCAAATTATTAAGATGATAAATTAATAAACTCTATGCCTTAAACAAGCACTCTTCAGAAATTTTCGTATGCAAAGGAATCACCTGGAGATCTTGTTAACTTGCAGATTCTCACTCAGTAGCCCTGAGATAAAATATAAGATTCTGCATTTCTAACAAGCTCCCAGATGATGACCTGTGTTGCTGATCCTTGAACCACATGATGAGCACTAAGGTCTTTTAAAAAACTACCAAAAGAGTATAAAAGCAGGACTACTCATTTTATTGATTTACCTATTTTTTTTAATCTTCTATTGTCTCAGTGTGCACGCATTCACCAAAGACAGAGAGAGAAAGCATCAGCAATGTGGCATGGCCACACTGCAATCCTTTTTTCCTTCATTTCTCCACCCTGTAGGAATTTAGGGCATGCATGCCCATCACTCAGTGTAGTTTTCAAGCTGCCAGTGCTGAGATGTAAATCACAGTGAAGGCCAACCAAATGAGATCTGGCTCCTAATGCACAGCACTTAACCATTGTGCAAGGCGGCTCGCCCAAGAGCCACTTATTTTAACAAAACACAAAATCATCAACTACAATTCTGAATTCTACCTACATCCAAAAAACAGATATAGATTTTCGATGTTATCCCTGCTGAAATCAGATCCATGAGAACAGGAACTTAGTAGGGTTTTGCTCACACCTGTACAATCATTACCTATTATGTGGAACTGGAACATAGTATGTACTCAACAATTACTGTGAATAAATGAAAGCTGAACAAAGATGCTCTATGTTAATTCTAATCATAGCAGGCTCTTCCTAAATTAAATTTTAGGAAGAGCCTGCAGATCTGCTTCAGAGAGAAGGAAATGCTTAATTCCATTAAATATATAACTATTCACTAATTGATGACTGAATTTATTATTTCTTCTCTATATAACATCCAAAGCAATTATGAAGTCCAGTATACATAAATACGAGGTTTTTTTAGAGATGTACACCTTTAGGAAATAAACAGCACCATGGAAGTCACCCAACTATAGTGAGTGTTTCAAAAGGAGAGAATACGGTTTGCACTGATTGTTCTTCAATTTGAATTGCATGAGAAGCCATATCCAAAAAAAGCTCATAAAGTTTCATTTTTATCAGGCTCTATTTTGAAATTTAACAGTCTTCTCTAGGACCAGCAGATGGAATAATGGTTACATTGCTGAACTCCCATGTAGTTGACTGCAGTTCAAGTCCCCGACTAAGCAGTTTAAAACTCATGCTAGGCACATGTGCATGCATGCCCAAAATGCCAAGAGGAGAATGGAAGAAGAGAAGGGGTTGTGGTGTGACCAATACCCTGGATGTGATTTCTTGCTTTCTGCCTGTCTCTCCAGGGAGCACACACAACCTATAACAAAAAGTTCTCATGAAAGTCCTCCCTTCATATGAAAGGAGATCCTAACTCAAATATAAAGTGCCATTTGTCCTCTAATTTGAATAACTTAACAGTATTTAAGTTGAGGAACCAGCAGATGACATCGTGGTTGCAGTGCTAGACTCCCACATGACTGACCATGGTTTGATTACTGGACATGGTGGCTTGAAAATCATGTTTGGCACATGTGTGTTATTGCCCAAAATCCTGGGAAGAGAATTGAGAAGGCACTGCTGTGTGGCCATCCCTCCTGGAAGGGGAGGGTGATTTTTCACTTTCCCTCTCACTGTCTCTTTGTCTTTCTCCAGTGAGCACACATTTCCTATGGCAAAAACCTTTTTAAAAATTCTGTTTAGGGACCAGCAGTTGACGTAATGGCTATGTCGCTGGACTTCCATGTAGTCGACCACAGTTCGAGTCCCGGGCCCAGTGGTTTAAACTCATGCCAGGAGCGTGTGCATGAGTGCCCAAGATCCCAAAATGAGAATGGAGAAGGGATTACGGCATGGCCATCCCCCCAGGTGGTGATTTCTCACTTTTTGTCTCTCTCTCTTGCTATCTTTCTGGCGAGCACACGCACCCTATAGCAGAAATAAATAAATAAATAAACCTATCAAAAAAAATTCTGTTTAAGTCTACAAATAAACAAAAAATACTTTTGAGTCAGACAAAAAAAAAAAAAAAAAAAAAAACTGAAGTACTATCCAAGAGAGTAAATGATGAATGATCCTGGATGAACTGTTAATGCAAGTTCAAATGTAGCTGTGTCACTTGGGAATTTTCAGAACTTCTGCACCAAAACTTCTCAATTGAAGAACAAATTATTCTCATGAGGAAAAAGAAATCATTAGAATTACCTCACAATTATAAGCATATTCCACAAACTCTAAAAATACTTTAATATCTATATATCATATTAATCCCAAAAGCTGTTTCATGTGGTGACTCTTTCACTTGGTTGAACAAATAGATGATACCACTGAAAGGCCAATTCATATTTTAAAACATCGGAGATGCTTTTGCTTCTCTCTTTAATTATAATTGTGATTGTTAATTCTATGTTACAAGGTGATTGAGCCATGAGGTGACTAGATACTTGATCAAACATTATTCTGGTTGTGTCTGTGAGGGATTTCTAGATAAAGATTAGACTCTATGGACTGATAAAAGCAAACATGGGACCAGCAGACAGCATAATAGCTACGTCACTGGACTCCCATGTAGTCAACCGCGCCTTGAGTCCCAGACCCGGTGGCTTAAACTCACATCAGGTATATGTGTGTACGTGCTCAAGATCCTGAAAGGAGAATGGAGGAGAAGAGATTGCAGCATGGCCATCCCCCCAGGCTGATTTCTTGCTTTCTGTCTCTCTTTATCTGGTGAGCACATGCACCCTATAGCAAAACCTCTCCCCCCGAAAAAAGCAAACCACCACCTCCACCCCTACCGTGAGGGTAGAGGACCTAAAGTAATAAAGAAACATCACCTGCATAATTGACTGAGTTAGGACATTATTCTGCTCTGGTACGAAAACTTACACTATGGCTCTCTTGGTTCTCAGGCCTTTGTACTCAGACTGATACTATGCCTTTGGCTCTCCTGGGTCTCCAATTTGCCAACTGCAGATCTTGGGACTTCTCAGTCTCTATAAAGATGTGAGCCAATTTCGTGTGTGTGTGTCTGTGTGTGTGTGTGTGTGTGTGTGTGTGTGTGTGACTGAGTCTTCAAAAAATTCATGGGAAATAAATGTTATTAAAACAAATATGAATAGATTTTGAAATGTTTTTGCACAAAAACAAATTTGTACTTTAATTTCATATTTCTATGAACTTTTTGAAGTCCACTTGCATATATCTCCTTTTGGTTCTTTTTCTGTGGAGAACCATGGTAATACAGTATCCTTGGAATTTTTTATTTAAGAAACTCTATCATAACACACCACAGAGAGTTCATCATTAACTATAGTTTTGAAAGCTACAGTGTCTGCTAGAATTTCCTAATTAATCCCATAGGGTTCAGTTTTCTAGGTTATTTTTCCAAACTCTGTTAGCAGGCCTTCCATTAGCTCCAGTGGGGATTTGTATGCTGGGTTTGCAGTCAAGAGGACTGAGCTCATTTTGTATCTTCACCTTCTTATTTCTTGGAGAAACTCTGTGAGGCTAACACTCATCTTACTTTTAACAGAAGCCTCTCCTATCACCTCTATGTTTTATAGTTAATGATATGCAGATCCTGGCTGTCATGAAATTACTGCTAAGTGCATTGGTTGTGAGATGGTAAACAGCAAAGTGGAAGGAATGAAGAAATGAAAAAAGAGAGGGAAGGATAAATGAAGGGAGGAATGTAGATTACATAGAACCAGCTTATTACATTGCTCTATTGCCAATTCTCGAAAAACTACAGATTTCTTTCCTTTTCAGAAACTTGTTTTGTTTTGTTTTTTGTTTGTTTGTTTTTGCCATAGGGTGAGTGTGCTTATCAGAGGCAAAGACAGTGAGAGAGAAAATGAAAAATCATCCCCCGGGGGGATGGCCGTGCCACAATCCCTTCTCCTCCATTCTTCTCCTAGGATTTTGGGTGCACATGTATATGCACCCAGCATGATTTTTAAGCAGCCAAGTCTGGGACTTGAACCACAGTCGGTCATGAAGTCCACTGCCTTAACCACCATGCTACCTCTGGTCTCAGAAACATTTAATTTCTAAAGGCAGTTAAATTAATTTAAAAAATATCTTTCTAAATAAAAATCTGTACTATTCATCTTATAAAAATTAGATTAGGTATATAATAAGGAAATTAAAAGTGGTAAAAAGGAAAATAAAAACAGAATTTGAAGATAAAGGACACAAATTTGAGCTCCCAATTGCTATTCAGTTAAATGAATTTGGATAAGTCATTTTCTAAGCTCTTTAGTTTTCTTGATTACAAAACAGGAGATTATAATAATGCCTCATCAGAGGACTTCTGAGTGAAATAATAAAATATATGTAAAAAAAAAACTTTTTAAATGCCTCTGAAGAACCATACGGTTATTAATAGTTGTTTTTTTTTCTAAAAAATATCTCTATTGACAAATTATAGCAAAAAAGAAAAATATAAAGTAGAAAAGAATGAAATAATTACTTGTTTTTCATTAAGAGCCATGCTCATATTACAATTGGTATATGGGCTAAGATACTTTGAAATGTAGAAAAAGGAAGATAGAACAAACATTATTACTGAAAGAATAGTGTTAAAATGGCAAGTACCAGGTGGGAGCATATAATGCTGCTTTTGATAAGAAGGATGAAATTTAAAAAAAAAAAAAAAAGAAAACAGACATTTAAACAGAAGGTCTAAATATAACTATCTCTAGTTTATGTTCAAGAGCTTGCCATGTCTGGCCCATTGCAGGTGATAAACAATGTTTACTAAGATTCCAATCTCCAGGTTCAATTGACATTTTATTAAGCATCTTCTACATGTCAGACATTTCATATTCATGTGAGTTAGTCTGCAAATTGTAGATTTAATTCAATCCTATAGACAATTTAGAGTGTTCTGTAGAAGCAATGATAAAGATGGAAAGACTTCTAGGACTATTTAATATGCATGTTATTTATCAGTTCACTTATAATATAATATAATACAATATAATTTATAAATATTGGAAATGGATAAATGCATTTTATTTTAAAATTTAAAATCATTTTAAATCCCAATACACACTAATGTAAAATTAATAAATCTTCTTTATCTATAAAAATCAATATCACAATTAGACTTGCTTATGTACAACATAAATACAACTCAATAAGTTCTGTGATTGTCTTGAATAATTCTTTAGTGACAAGGTAGTCTAAAGGTACCCATCTGTTCAGCATATCTAAGCATCTAAAGCCATTAATACATGAATAAATATGTAAGCTCTATATTGCCTCTATTTTATAAGTTTGGGGGAGCTACAGGAAAATAAATAGTCTGTGTCTACAAGACTCTCATAGCTGGGACTAATATATACAGATACATATCTGAATCCCTTCATAAATAACATAGTATATAACAAAGTATACTATAATTGGACAATTGGATATAAATCAGTACAGAATAAGGTGCTAATTTTTCAGTCAGATAAAATAAAAAGATGATTTGAAAAATTAAATCTATATGAACTAAGTTCACCTGGGAAATCTTCAAAGGGGAGATGAAAATTAAACAGATTCTATTAAATTATGGATCATTGAACCAAAAAGAAAAATGTATTTCTGTCAGATTGTATTAGTTTGCTAGGGCAGGCTAATAAAACACCACAAATTAGGTGGCTTAAGCAACAAGAATTAATCATTTTACAGATCTGGAGGTTAGCAGTCCAGAAGTCAAAGTGTCAGTGGAATTGGTTCTTTCTGAGTCTGTGAAGGGAAATTCAAGCCCCCATTTAGCTTTGGTGCTTTGCTGGCAATCTTTGTTGTCCCTTGGTTTAAAGTTGTATCACCCTGGTGTCTGTTTTCTCATCCACACCACATTCTCCCTGTGTGTCCATGTCCAGATTTCACTTTTTTATAAGACAAATGATCATATGGAAGTAGGGTCTTGCCAAACTTCAGCTTGACTCTATCTAAACAAATTACTCTTGTAATAACCCTACTTCCAAGTAAGGTGACATGCTGTGGTCCCTAGGATTCAAATTTCAATGTATAAATTGGGGCGGGGGCACAATTCAACTCATTACACAGAGAAAGCACCATGAGCAAAAGAAGTGGTCACACTGGCTGAGGCTCACGAGCTGAGGATGAATGGATAAATAGCATTATAGCAGTATAGGGCCAGGTGACTTAAGGTCTTGGAACCTCAGGAAAGAAGTTCAAACTTCCTGTGAGCCATGGGAAGGCACTGTGGGCTCTCAGTAGAACAAATGGTACTTTGTGAATATAAATCTGGAGAACAGGTTTTGGTTGGGTTGGAGTGAGGAGAGACAATGGAGACAGAATGACTGAACAGATGGTGACATGAAGTGAAAAATGACATTTGACAGCAGGAGCCCAAATGAGAGATTGAAAGAGTCCATGTGGAATTAGTCTATCAATAAGGAATTGTATATTTTGGGAAAGTACAGTTTATATCAAATTATTTTCTATATTCTTGTTAATATTAAGACATGCCTCACAAACTTAAAGTTCATTAATAAGGCATAAACTAGCAATTGCTGTACTTACAGGTGATATGAAATTATATAAATGACACAGAACTCTTTCCTATTTTTAGTGTAATATTGAAGTCTTCAAAAGTTAAAAAAAAAAAAAAAAAAAAAACAACGCAGTGATTTTTAAAGAATCTGAGAATCAAGGAAAAGATTCATCATCATAAGGCACTATTGAGCTGACATGGCTGTAACCCACTGCAATTATTATGAACCTCAGACAGAAATTTACCAAATTAATGACTTCTGAAAACTCTAAGGCAGAATGTCAAGAGGATTTCAACATAATACTGAAGAGTGGAACATAAAGAAAGAAGGTATAGTCAAAACATCAAAAGCTCCCACAATATTCAGTTTAAGGTGAAGACATGTAGTGAACTATAACATGATGTCCAAACTAATTTTTGACAACTTTGATAGATTATATGTACTGATACAAAAACAAATTTAAGAGATGAAGTATTAAAAACTTTAGTAAGAATGTAGGAGATGACAGAGACTCAATTAATTTAGATTAATATGATTTTTAAAGAGAGGTTTTTGCTATAGGATGTGTGTGCTTGCCAGAGAGACAGAAAGCTAGAAATTATCCCCCCACGCTGCTGGGGGGGATGGCCATGCCGAAATCCCTTCTTCTCCATTCTTCTCTTTGGATTTTGGGCACGCATGCACACATGCCCAGCATGAGTTTTAAATCGCCAGGTCCAAGACTTGAACTGTGGTCGACTACATGGGAATCCGGCAACGTAACCATTATGCCATCTGCTGGTCCCCACATTTTTAAGAGGGATAGGTAATAATCATATAGTTACAAGAAAATGAAATCACTATTGCCAATGTCCTCAGTGTCATCTGTAAGGTTAAATGCAAAATTCAGTCTTCGTCTCTCTCGGTATCTCAGCAGTATTCTACTTTCTTCTTGAAAGCTCTTCCATTGGATTCTATGACACAACCTTCTCTTCTCTTTCCTCTTACATTCAGCCATAATGCTGCCACCTCCATCAACGAATCATTTCTATAACATGCTCAAATGTTGCTCAAAATGCTCTAGGCAATTTTTTCCATCTCATCAACTCCCAATTACATATCAAAGATTCCTAAATTTGGGCCAGCTCTGTGGCACAGCAGTAACACACTGCTTAAGCAAAGCTGGTTCCATGTGAAGGATGGAAGGTTTGGTTCCCTGGTCAACCTGTACACACTAAATAGGTGCTCCTGTGAGCCTAGCTCAGTCATGAAGGTCGAGGCTAGGAGAGAATCATGGCATGGGGCTCTATCAGTGGTGTTCATCTTTCCCTCCCTCCCCCATAGAATAGTTAAAAAAAAAAAAAAAAGAATCCCAAATTTTATGTCCAATTTGTATTTCTCTGAATATAACATGCAAGTGCATTCAACTGGCTGCTCAACTTAGATGGCCCATAAGCACTGCAAACCCAATATGATTTTCTTACCAGATCTGTTCCCTAAGTGAAGAACACTAACATCATCTCATGTCTTATGCTAGAAAATCAGGAATCAATCTCTGAACATCTCTCCTCATCATCTGCTTTCACTAGTTAATCATTGACATGGTGGATTTACCTCACAAATGCTTTTAAATGTATTCCACTTCTCCATTTCTTCCTTTTTTAAAAGATGAAGTAAATATTAATTTTATCTCTTTAATACTGACAGTTTCATCATTCCACTTATTTTTTAAGATTATTTATTTCCTTCATCCACAAACAGTAAAAACTTAGACAGCACCCTCAATAGAGTCTTCAAAGGCCATTCATTGCTTATGAGCCAGCCCCACGCAGTTCATAGGCACACGCTTGTCTGGCATGTTCAGAGGGTATCCAGACACACATCCAGAACCTTCCCATGCAGGTTAGCCTTACTGTGCATCGAATTACCATTCATCACCATCTGGCCCCTTTTCACTTGTATCTTCAGTCTAAATTTCAAGTACCCTTCCTCCACATGACACAAAACACATTATTACATTCTTTTTATTTGCATATTTTAGTCATTCATTTAAACACTGTAATTTTAATTGGCTCCATATAACTTTACCTATTTATAAGATATAGTATGATTTTTAAACACACAAATACAATATGTAATAATAAAATCAGGGGAATAAGCATATCTATCACCTTAAACATGTATTATTTTGGGAACCTTCAAAATCCTCTCTTCCAGCTACTTTGAAGTGTAAAATAGATTATTGTTTGCTATAGTTACCCTGTTGTCCTAAAGAATGATAGAATGTATTCTTCTTTTATAATTTTGTGTCTCTTAACTGACATTTCCCTATTCCCCTCTCCTCACTAGCTTTCTCAGACTCTAGAAACCGCTATCCTACTTCTTACTTCTATGTGGTCAGCTTTGTAGTTTCTACACATGAGCCAGAACACGTGATATTTCTCTTTCTATGCCTGGGTTATTTAACTTAATATCATGTTCTCCAGGCTTGACCTTGTTGCCTCAACAGGAATTTATTCTTTTTGATGGCTGAACAGTATTGCACTGTGTATCCATAGCACATTTTCTCTATCCATGCATCTGTTCCTAGACACTTAGGCTGACTCCCTATGTTGGCTATTGTGAATAGTGCCACACAACATGGGAGTGCAGAAGTCTCCCTGAGATACTGATTTCATTTCCTTGGGGTACATAACCACAAGTGGGATTCCTAAATCATATTGTTGTTCTATTCTTAGTTTCTTGAGGAACCCTCACACCCATTTCCATGTTTAAGGCAAGCTAACCCTGTGCCAGTCTTAACCCCATTCACCCTGCAACTGGAATGATTTATTTAAAACTCAAAGGGATTGTGACCTTTCTCTCCTATAACCTCTCATTAGCTCTCCTGTATTCTTAGCCTGAAACCCTTAGTCTTCAGTATGACCTTCAAGACTCTGACTTCCTATCACCAGTCTCATCAGGCACTTTTCCCATACTTTGCTCACAGCTGCAGGCCTTCCTTCAGTTCTTAAAAAGTGTTCTTTTCTATGTGGAGGCCATTAAAAATGTTGATTCCTCCACCTACTATATTCTATCCTTTCTCACCCTTCCTTCTATGACTAGCTGATTATTATTTACCTTCCAGATTTTAAAATACATTCTTTTTTTCTTTAAACAAAATTTTCCCTAACCTCATCAGCCATCCAGGATCAGACCATGTGTAACCTCTCTGTCTTTCATGGTACTACATTTGCAATTAAATGTTCTTTGTTGTAATGAACTGTTTATTATCTTTCCAGCCTGAGAGAATATCAGTCATGTACATCTCATTTACTGCCTCACCCCAGCATTGCACAAAGTAGGTACTCAATAAATATTTGTCAAACAAATAAATGAACTCCAATAGTTTCCAGTGCTATAAGAACCCTAAAACAAGCTGGCTGTAATAAAAATCTATAGTCTTAATTGTAGGTCACATTATTAAGACAGACTCACAGATTTAGTAAATAAAATTCACGCTACTTACAAACTATCACTTGATTATTTTTATATATAATTACAAGTCTAATTTCTTAGAGCACCAGAACTCTACAGAGGCTGTTATGTAATGCATAACATGGCATAAACATTTTAAAATGGTATTGTTTCTAAGGAGTTAAAATGTACTTAAAGTTAGCAACAATGTCAAAATATAAAGGAATACCAAATTTGTTAAGACTGCTGCATGTCATCTGTTACCTATTAACAAAAAGGTATAATAATATTAAATGTCCTAATGCATTGAAAAACTCACAATCTCTATATTAAACCAATAAGTTTTTCCATCACTTTCTTAAATTTTGAAGATGACATTTTTAAATGTTAAATAGCATAAAGTTGCAATTTCAGCATGAGGCAGTCAAGATGCATAATTTGTGCTGTAGTTTTTTTTGTTTTGTTTTGTTTTTTTGGAGAGGTTTTTGCTATAGGGTATGTATGCTCACCAGAAAGACAGAGAGAGACAGAGAGACAGAAAGCAATAAATCACCCCCCGGAGGGGATGGCCATGCCACAATCCCTTCTCCTCCATTCTCCTCTCAGGATCTTGGGCACACATGCACATGAACATGCACCTGGTGTGAGTTTAAGCCACCGGGTCTGGGACTCGAGCGGCGGTTGACTACATGGGAGTCCAGCAACATAGCCATTACACCAACTGCTGGTCACAGTGCTATGGTTTTTGTTTTCATATCATGCAGATTAAAAACTGATAAGACTAGCCTTTTGTGCCTGGCTTACTTCAACATGATGGCCTTCAGACTCATCCATGTTGCCATAAATGACAAGATTTCATTATGTTTTAATGGCTAACTATTGGGCAGTTGGAAAAGTCATGATGCATTTTGCATAGAAAAATAGAAAAAAATACATCATGACTTTTCCAACAACCCAATAGTATTCCATTTTGTATATATGTTGCATTTCGTTTTCCCTTTCTTTTCTTTCTTTCTTCCTCTTTCTCTTTCTTCTTTCCTTTCATTTGTTCATTCTCTCTCTTTCTCTTTCTTCCTTCCTTTCACTTTCTTTCTTTCTTTTCCTTTTCCTTTCTTTCTCTTTCTTTTTCTTTGTCTCTCTTTTCTTTCTTTCTTTCTTTCTTTCTTTCTTTCTTTCTTTCTTTCTCTCTCTCTTTTGTTCATTCTTTCTCTCTCCCTCTTTTTATTTATTTCTTCCTTCCTTCCTTTTTCTTTCCTTCTTTCTATCTTTCTTTCTTTTTATTTTCTTCCTTCTTTCTTTCTCTCTTTTTTCTTCTTTCTTTTCTTTCTGATTTATGTTTCTCCATCCTATCAGGATTGGGGTATACATGCACACACACTTGGCATGTTCTTCAAGCCACCAGGGCCAGGATTCAGATTACGGTCAGCCATGTGGGATCCAGCTTTCTATGCATGACACTTAATCATGCATGATATAGTCATCTCCTCTACATTTTCTCTATTCATTCATCCGATGATGAACATTTAGTTTGATTCCATAGTGTGGCTATTGTGAACAATTCTGCAATAAACATGGGGACAAAGATATCTCTGTAACAGACTGATTTCCCTTCTTTTAGACATATACCCAGTAGTGTAATAGCTGGATATTGTTTCCTATAATATTTGTGCTGATTCCTACATGTTCTCACTCATATGTGGAAGCTAAAAAAATAGATCTCATAGAAGCAGAAGTAAATAGTGATTAACAGAGGTTGGAAAGGATAAGGTAGAAGGACTAGAAGAGACTGGTTGACAAATATAATAGCAAGTTTTAGCTATATATGAGGAATAAGTTCTAGTATCCAATAAAACTGTAAAGTGATTACATATAAAAACCGTTTATTGTACATTTCCAAATATCTAGCTGAGAGGATTTCCCCACCATAGGGCACATGCACTCAACAGAGAGAGACAGAGACAGTGAGAGGGAAAGTGAGAAATCACCCCCCAGAAGGGGATGGCCACACCTCAGTCCCTTCTTCTCGTGGGTTTTAGGCACACACACCTGCCTGGAATGATTTTCTAGCCAACAGGTCCAATACTTGAGCTGTGGTCAGGCATTTGGTAGTCTAGCACCTTAACCAGTAGGCCACCTGCTGGTCCCAGGCAAAAGGATTTTTAATGTTCCAAGTACATAGAAAGGTTGACTGTTTGAGGTGATGGGTATGCTAATTACCTTGATTTGATTATTACACATAGGATATATGTATGAACAGATCACACTATACCCAATAACATGTATAATTATTCTTTATCAGTTAAAAGTAGTGGCAATAGTTTAACATGCAAATGCACAAGATTTAAAACAGTAACAACAACAACAAAAACTGAGGGACTTAGTTAAAATTAAATCAATTTTCAATAAGTTGCATTTACTGTTTAAACAAATAATATAATCTAAATCTCTGGATTCTTTCCTTAAATTCTTTCCTATCTTGGTCCAGCTGCAGTGGCACAGGCAGTCTATGCACTGTCGTGTGGTACTGGAGGCCACATCAGAAGGCTCTGGGTTCAAGGCTTGGGTCTACTTGTACACATCAGGCAAGCCTGTGATCCTGACTAGCTGCAGGGCTGAGAGGAGGATTGTGGTATAAAGACTCTGTCAAGGGTGCTTTTCTCTTTCTCTTTTTTTCTTCTTCTCTCAGAAAACAAATAAATCTTCAAGTTTCCTCTTAATAAATGCCAACACCACACACATGTTGTTCAAACTAGAAACCTTGGCTCTACTTGATCCTCTCTTTAATTTCCCATCATAATAAACTGTCTGCAAGTGAGGCTGGCTCTATTCCAAAACATACCATGAATATGCCTCTTCTTCTTCACATTCTATATCATTTTCCTCATCCAGGCCACAGACATCTTTGCTTGGACTATTATATCCTTCCAATGGGCCTCTCTGTTTATACTTCTCTTCTCCCTGTCACACCCAGCCTCATAGTTCATCTATCACACTACAGACAAAGCTATCCTTTCTAAGTCTGCACATGTCACTCTCCTAACTTGAAATAAATACAAAACCCTTGTAAACCTCCCTACATTATATTACCTATCCCCAGTCTAATTCTCAACCCAAATCTCTAATTTCTCTGCTCCATTATGTTGTCCTTTTTGTTTCTAGAACATTCCAAGTTCATTCCCACGTAGGGCCTTCCACTTGCTATTCCTTGTCATCAAGTCTCAAGTTAACCACCCCCTTCAATCCACCTGCCCCAAAGGCTAACAGCTCCACATAAATTAATCTACAATCTCTAGCACATCATCCTGTTTCACTTTCTTCCTATTATATTATACTACCTGAAATTTTCTTCTCTATTTCTGTGGTTGTTCACTTTTTCTTGGTCAGCCTCCCTAGAATGCAAAGCTCCTGAGCATGGGAATGTGTTAATTTTGTTCACCATTTCCTGCATTTTTACACCAAGCCTAGAAAAGTGCTTGGTACAGAGTAGGTGCTCACTAGATGTTTATTACATGATTGAATATACTAATAACAACAACAGAAGCCAGAACTCAAAATAAAAATAATGATCCTAAAATTAAAATTCAGAAAGGTATCATATGACTTTATCTCATGTAATTTCACACTATACATACTCACAGTATCAGTGGAGCTTATTACATGTTAGCAATCTCAAATATTATAATGTCAATATATTGTTTTATTTAAAAATTTATCTCTACATTACATATAGCTACAAATTATTCCATTAAAATCTATTTTTTTTTAAATTTGTCAGAAGACACATGCACTTTTCCAGTGAGACAGTGAGAGAGAGAGAGAAAGTGAAAAATCATTCCACAAGGAGAATGGTCACACCACAACCACCCTGTTTTTGGCATGCTGGGAACATATGCACTTGTGCCTGGTATGTGTTTCAAGTTGCCAGGTCTGGGACTCAAACTGTGCAGTCAGTCATGTGGGGTCCACCCTTAACCACCACACCACTCGCTGT
Organism: Tupaia tana; assembly: GCA_026018925.1. Taxonomy (NCBI): domain Eukaryota; kingdom Metazoa; phylum Chordata; class Mammalia; order Scandentia; family Tupaiidae; genus Tupaia; species Tupaia tana. The sequence goes on from JAKSZU010000006.1 coordinate 148,494,948, forward strand.
TCCAAAATGCATTTCTTATGTAAAACCTTTTTAAATAGGAAATATTAAATGAATTTTCATTATGAATGGGAGTGGAAAGTCATGTGTCTGTCTTTTGTCAAAAATGGAATGGTCTCTTTATAACAGAATCAGAAGCAATTAAAGGAATACTTTGAGGTACCAGCAGTTAGCATAATGGCTATGTTGCTGAACTCCCATGTAGCCAACTGCAGTTCGTGTCCCGGATCCGGTGGCTTAAACTCACACCGGGCATGTGTGCATATGTGCCCAAGATCCCGAGAGGAGAATGGAGGAGAAGGGATTGTGGCGTGGCCATTCTCCCTGGGGGGGTGATTTCTCGCTTTCTGTCTCTCTGTCTCTCTCTGTTTTTCTGGAAAGCGCACGTACTCTATGGCAAAAACCTCTCCAAAAAAAAAAGAAAAGAAATACTTTGATCCAAATGTTAATTTTTAAAATCAGAAACAATTATTGCAGTAAAGAAAATTTATTTATAGCTATGGAAAAAATCTATGTAAAGCTATGGGTAAGAAAAACTATTTAAAGCTAAGGGCCATCGAGTCAACAAGTCACTGAACAAGAGGAATGCATTCATAACTGAGGTTCTCATGTCTCCACACCCTATGACACATTCTTGACAAGTGTAGGAGGTAAATCTAGAACCCACCAAATGCTCCAAATGCTTGAACACCACAAATTAGTGTTCTTACTTGCAGGATACGGTAGCTAGCCATGTAATTTATGACAACGAGCCAAACCTATGCTTTGGAGAAATAATATTAATAACTTATTACATCTCATGAACTTCTGGGATTTTCAGGAATAATCAAGACAGAGCATCTGCAAAGCAAAGACATACTGACTGTATTTGGACTGTTTCCATGAGGGAATAAACTACTTTGGATATCAGTTAAGATTTTTAAAAGTAACTAGGCAATGATTTACTTCACTGGAGCTATTTACTTAACACCACACAGCATGAATATAACAACTGAGATTACTTACAGTAGCAAACAAAAATAGCAGTGGGCACTTTATCTTCCTATTAATTGATTGCCTTTGTTACACAACATTGTCTGAAAATATCTGACTATAATTCTAACTGCAAGCCACAGTAATCATGTCAATATGTGAGCTATCTGAATATCTAATTATTAAAAAAAGAAGGCAATTTCACAGTGGAAGTATTGTTCTAATTCAAGAAACCAGCCATATTAACTTATTAGTCTGACATATAGCAGATAGCTGAAAAACTTTAATTTGAAAGATAATTATTTTTAGCTGATTAATATGCTTCAAATTAAATTCACTGCTTTTAATGGGCCCATCAACTTGACAACTTGGGAAATTAATAAATTTTGTATGCAGTAATCCTAGGAAATTTATACAGCTGAGCTACACATCATTATGAGGATTACCTTCACAGTAGGCATTGTCCTCTCGAAGAGGCCTAAAACCATCTCGACAGCTACACACAGCCCTGTCATTCAGATTTCTGCAGACAGAATTCTCCATGCAGTTATGCCTTTCAGAACAAAAGTCATAACCTGCAAGAAAAAAAAAGAAATTTATTAAGATAAATGTAACTATGACAAAACAAATAAACTTTGTCTACTTACTATTTTTCCTTTAATTTTGAACCTATTTTTTCCTAAACATCTTTATCAATGTTTATAGAAGGACCACATGCTTTGAGTATCAGAAAGTTCTTCTTCTGTTTAATTCAGTTCCTACTTAAAGGCAACTCTGTATCTTCTTTGTTTTTGATTTTGTAAATGCTATTTAGTCCCTGATATTCTAATTATAGTCTTCCATATATCGGACACATTAAAAAAAAAGATTCCTAAGAGTCCAAAATGAAAATTTACAATATAGAAGATAACATGTTGAGAAGGAAATCGGCATTAGTGGTTGAACATTATTAATACCTATGGGTAACACAGGTCAGATGAAATGTGTCCATTGTGTATTTAACCATTGTGTATTTAAGAAATAAAACAGTTTAGCATTCTTAAAATAAACTTTCTAAATGTGTTTTTTAAAATGAAACTTCATCACTTTAATCTAATTATCTCTGGAAATCTGCAAGGCACAACATGTACACTCAAAAAAGAAGAAAATTTTTATAAATTACAAAGATCTCACAGATCCCAGAGTCTTTTATGAGAAGAAAAAAAATAGAATCTTTTATAAACAGTGACACCAATCATGTGCAATTTCTCAGGATCTCTTTTTCTCCTGTTCAAAAATCAACTAAGAAGCTGAAATGAAAAGCTTGAACACTGGAATTCATATTACACGATTATACGTCATTCAACCAATTCTTAAATAGCTTGATGTACAAGTTGTCCATCCCTATACCGTCTAGTGGAAGATTATTTCATCCTATGTATAAAGAGAAGAGGACTAGGAGAGTATATTTCATATAGCTTAAAATAAACTCACCTACTACAGCTAAGAAAAGACTTTCATTTGAGAAAATCATGAAGATGGAACTTCTAAATTGGTCCCCACCTTATTTGTAATCAAACTGTAGTGTATTCTAATTGATTGGTATTCATTCTGACTAGTTGGTGCCCATACTGACTATTTTGAATATCACTCAGAGTTAAAACGTATCTCATTAAATGCAACCATGATAGATACAAATACATTATTAGTACAACTTAAGCCATAAGAAGAGCAAAACACTAAAAATGTGGTAATGCTACTGTTAAAAAGAAAAAAAAATAAATGAATTAGTGATTTCTATAAAAATAAAACAGAACATAGGTGTATTAAGACAATGAAATAAGTCAGTAACTATTGGAATCAATTGGCAACTTAACTTCTTTTTACAAGATTCTTCATAATTTTAATTCTTCTGCTTAAGATTAATATCTAGAGGGACCAGCAGGTGGCATGATGGTTGAAGTACTAGACTCCCACATAACTGAAAACAGTTTGAGTCCCAGACCCGGTGGCTTGAAACTCACACCAGGCATGTGTACATGTGTGCCCAAAATCCTGAGAGAATAGAGGAGAAGGAATTGTGGTGTAGCTATCCCTCCTTTGGGGTGATTTCTCAGTTTCAGTCTCTATCTTTCTGTCTCTCCAGTGAGTGCATGTTCCCTATAGCAAAAATCTCTTTAAAAAAAAATTAACATCTAGAAGTAAAATCCTGGAGCCAGCAAAGTGGCATGGTGTTGAGGGCAGTTGGATCCCACATGGCTGGCTGAGTGGCATAGGTTCTAGACCTGGTGACTTGGAGGACACAGCACACATGCAGGGTACCCAGGATCCCAAGGAGAGAGTGGAAAAGGGCGGACTGTGGTGTGGCCATCCCCCACTGGGAGTGTTATGTCACTTTCTCTCTCTGTGTATCTGTCTCTCTTCAGAAAGTGCACATGCCGGGAACCAGCAGTTAGCGTAATGGCTATGTCGCTGGACTCCCACGTAGTCGACCGCGGTTCGCGTCTCGGACCCGGTGGCTTACAACTCACGCCGGGCGCGTGTGCGTGCGTGCCCAAGATCCCGAGAGGAGAATGGAGGAGAAGGGATTGCGGCGTGACCATCCCCCCTGGGGGGTGATTTCTCGCTTTCTGTCTCTATGTCTCTCTCTCTGTCTGGCGAGCGCACGCGCCCTATAGCGAAAAACCTCTCCAAAAAAAAAAAAAAAAGAAAGTGCACATGCCCAATAGCAAATTAAAAATAAATAAATAAATAATCAATTCTAATGAAGAAAAGTTAAAAGTGCTTTCTCCTAGGGTCTTTTTATTTCCCTCTTCTTCAAGTAACTAAATTAAAATCATAGTTTTAAAATGTAGTCTACTGTCTTTTTACAAGACATGAGTGGGAACAATTCCAGAAAAAAAAAAGTCTTCACTGTCTATCCCAATAGCTCAGCACATCAATAAGCTAAAATAAAAAAATACATAAAAATAAATTTAAAAAATCAAAAATTCACTTTATATTTATACTAAATTAAAACAAAGTTACTAAATATATTGGCTCACTCCTTAAGGTACACTGAGAATTCAGAGATAAAGTGCTAACACTGGGTTAATATAATATTACCTGTAATGTTTTAAATAACTTTTAGAGGACTAAGAGGGTTATGAATAAGAATGAATACCACTTCTGATACATTTTCTGTCTGTGGTTCATTCACCTGTTTATTTTGTGGTGTGTGTGTGGGGGGTGTAGGTGAGTAAGTGTTTGTCATTCTTTAGACAGAGTCTCACTATGTCCTGATTTCCTGCCTCAGTCTCCCAAGTAGCTGGAATTACATTTTTTTTCATAGATGTATGTTTTTCAAAACTGTTTTTCAATAGTTTCACTAGAAAGTGCCTTACTTTTTATTGGATGGGTTTTTTATTAATGCAGACTTCACAACTAAACAGGTCAGTCAATCAAATTCAAATTTTACTGTCAACAATGTCTGATAGCTATTTTGATTTTTCTTTCAATGAAGAAGTTGACTGACTCTACTGATATTTCACTACTTAGACACAAAATGACAAACAGCTAACTACAGATGGGAAGAAACTTCAGACTTGATAAAGTGAGATATTTTAATCAATAAGAAATGGTTTCAAAAAAATCACAGTATGAGCTGACAATACTGTCTTCAGAGTTACATCACTATGCATGTGTGTTTGACTTTTAGAGTTGGCAGACCTGAGTTTGCAGTCAATCTGTGCTACTTACTGGATATGTAAATTACTATGTGTAAATTAATCAACTTTTCTAAACCTTCAGTTTTTCTCATCTGTAAAATTAGTATAATACTTACCTTGTAAAAATGCTAAGTTCTAATATTTATTGCTTTTGCCTACGGGAATCTATTTTTTTTGTATTTTATGGAAAAAAATAACAATAATCAGTAACCTACTTATACTCTGGCTGAACCATTCACCCCTGGAGTCAACTGAGGTACTTATAGGAAAATGGGCTCTATCCCTCTATGGGCTGAATCCACACCAATTACTGTAGTCCACTGGCCTGTACAACAATTTCTTCAGATTAGGTATCTGATCTAGTTCAAGCTAATGAAGACCACTGAAACTCAATGCTGTCACTTTTATTTTATACAACTCATGAAGATATTGAACTTTTCCTTTCACCTATCTGAGTATCATACTGATACAAACATAAAAATGTCAGGGGTTTATCTGAGAACACATAGAGCCTGAAAATAAAGATACCTGAAGGAGACAGATGAGAGAGGCATCTAGGTAAAGGGGCATAACTTGAGATCTAAATCAAACTATACCTGAAACCAAGCCAATTTATCTGATTCTGGGGACACATACATTTGAGCTAGTTGAATTGGGTGTTCCTTAACTTTCATATTAAAGAGTATCAACTTATTTAGATGTCATTTGCAAGATAATGGATTATCCTAGTATTTCCCAAAGTGTAGTTTATGTACATAGGTGAACATAAAAAGAAAATGCTAATTGCAATGAATTTCTTTTATTGTGTATAAGAAATACATAAACCTATTAAATAACCTCATTATTTCATGGATGCTGTGGCTTAGGAAAGAAACTAATTTTTTTAAATGAGTTGACTAACAGAAGATGCAAAAAATCAGGATAGGACCACAGTGGTCTGGGAGATAAGGCACCACTATGTGAGGCTGGAGCCACATGGGAGGCCCAGGTTTGAATCCTGGACTAACCTAAAGAGTGCCAGATGTAATAGTGCACACCTGTAATGCTAGCTAAGTGGGAGGCTAGGGCAGGTGGATCATGGCATGGCAAGACTATCAAATATATTTTCCTCTCCCTCCGTTTCTATTCCCCTCTCTTCAAGCCCTTTCATAAAAAAAAAAAAAAAAAAAAAAAAAAAAAAAAAAAAAAAAAAAAAGTCTACTTGAGAGACCAAGGGAGGAGGATTGCAACATAGTGAAACCGTATCTAAAACAAACAAACAAAAAATTAACTAATATGATTAGTAATACACAGATAGAAAGAATCATGAAGATGATACATGAGTAATATGGGAAACTATGGATCTTCCAGAAGCGGGGCAGGAGAGAGCAATCTATATTAACTCAGCCTTCTGCATATAGATGCTCCTATTATCATGTGAGTTTAGATGAAATAAATAATAAACTAGTGAACAAGACTTAACTGATCTTGCAAGCAGACCAAGGGAGTGCCATGTAAGGAGAAGGAAACAGGGAAGGAATTTACATACAATGGCTATAGACATTATTTCTGTATCTGTTCTAAGTCAAAGTCCTCACTGTATCACGGTTTCTGTCATGTTGAAATCCATTAAGTTTCTTTGAAAGGGCTCTCAAATGTAAAAAAGTGGAAAAAACTTCCCTGCTACATTTTTTTTCTGACCTGCTAATACAAAAGATAGCCAGCTGTAGGATGGATAGGAGGATGGATAGATAGTAGATAGTCTTGGCTAGATTTGATTTGGAGCCCTATTTCAGACACAGCTTGGTTTCTGACCAACTGACTAAACCCACAGAGGAATGGCTAATACTTCCTCTCATATTCTGTCCTCAAAGAACATTTACTAACTGCTGTTGAACAATTTAGCTTTTGGATTTGAGCATGGCATCTTTAGCACTAGAAAGACAGACTTAGAAAGTAGAGGCCAATATTATTACAAATGAATTTGTCATGACATATATAAAGGAGTTGGTAAAAACCTAAGCCTTGAGAACTTGACTTGTTTTAGCATAAAAGTCAGAAAATGCGAGCACTGATTTGTTTATTCTGCATATTTGTAGTCAGAAACTGATGCAATCTTTATTATAAATGGTACTAAATGTTTTAAGAAAGGTCAGCTTGTCCCATTTTAGTCTGAGTATTGCCTAAGCCAGTGGTTTACAATCTCTGCTCTGAAAAGAGTATTTCACAGTTTAAAAAAAATAATGCCAATGCCCCATCTCACATCAATTTTATCAGAATTTCATGTGGAGAGGTATAGGTAATAGTATATTTTGTCACTCTGTTTCTAAGTGTGCTATGTAAAATTATTATTATTATTATTATTATTTGGAGAGGTTTTTGTTCGTGCACTCACCAGAAAAACAGAGACAGAGAGACAGAAAGCAAGAAATCAACCCCCCCCAGGGGGGGATGGCCATGCCACAATCCCTTCTCCATTCTTCTCTCGGGATCTTGGACATGCACGCACACGTGCCCTGCATGAGTTTAAGCCACCAGGTCTGGGACTCTGACCACAGTCAACTACATGGGAATCCAGCGACATAGCCATTATTATGGGAACTGCTAGTCCCTTAATTTTTAAAACTGTAAACAATTTAAGTAGAACATAATTTTGGACTAGCTTCTCAATATTTATTAACTTGCTTTTTGTAATATATTAGGCTTTTTAAAAAGAAATGAAGTTAGGGGTTCTCGTGAAAACGGAAAGGTCCTATCTCAGTTTATTATTCAAATCATATTCCATGGAACCTTGACCTATTTCTATGCTATTCATATATCTAATCTCTGAGTAGCCCTAGGGCCTAAAACACATGTAGTGTATTAAAGATGGCCACAAATATTTAACACGCCTCCATTGTATGATGAGGTTTATCTCCCTTGGATCTGGGATGGCCTATGACTGCTTTGACCCAATGAGTAAGGTAGAAGCAGTACTGTGCCATTTCTAGACTTAGTCTTTAAAATCTCTGAGCCACCATTTAAGAGGTCTGATTATCCTGCTGGAGAGACCACAGAAAAGTTCCTGAGTCTGCGTGGAGAGGGAGGAAGTTCCTGCTGTGTCAGCCTCCCAGCCTTCGACCAAGATGCCCAGGGTAGAGCAAGGCCATCTCAAACCTTCTAGCCCTGCCAGGCTTGAGCTAGCATCACTCCTGGGACCATCTGATCATCCTCACTGGATGCCACAGAGGCAAGAGAGTGGTTTTCCTGAAGCAGCTGAGCTGTGGCTTGCTACTTGTAACTGGACCGCTGGTTCTCAATCGAGTTCCACTGCGTAGAACACACCAGAAATTTGTCATTGCCACCTCCACGAAAATTGATATTAGCAAAGTAAAAATCCCAAAGCACCTTACCGATGCTTACTTCAAGAAAAAGAAACTGCGGAAGCCCAGACACCAGGAAGGTGAGATCTTCGACACAGAGAAGGAGAAATACGAGATTTCAGAGCAGCGCAAGATTGATCAGAAAGCTGTGGACTCGCAAATTTTACCAAAAATCAAAGCTGTTCCTCAGCTCCAGGGCTACCTGCGATCTGTGTTTGCCCTTACAAATGGAGTTTATCCTCACAAATTGGTGTTCTAGATTTTTTTTTGCCAAGAACCTAATTAAATAACTGATCATTAAAAAAAAAAAAAAAAAAAAGGCACTGAATGACCTTGGTTAACATCACTCAGAGCAAAAGAATCATCTAGGAAAGTCCTGTCTAAATTCCTGACTCAAAGTATTGATGTAGATGTATAACAAAGTAGTTATTTCTTTAATCCATTGAGGTTTTGTTTTGTTTTGTTACCTTTTTTTTTTATCTTGAGAGGTTTTTGCTATAGGGTGTGTGCACTCGCCAGAAAGTCAGAGAGAGACAGAGAGATAGAAAGTGAGAAATCACTCCCCAGGGAGAATGGCCACGCCGCAATCCCTTCTCCTCCATTCTCCTCTCGGGATCTTGGGCACACACGCACACGCACCCGGTGTGAGTTTAAGCCACTGGGTCTGGGACTCAAACCAGGGTCGACTACATGGGAGTCCTGCGACATAGCCATTATGCCAACTGCTGGTCCCAAGCTATTGAGTTTTGAGGCAGTTTGTTATGCAGCAACAGATAACTACTCAAAGTGTGGTTCTGCTTACCTTTGGCATCAGCATCACCTAGGAGCTTATTATAAATGAAGACTCTTAGGCCCAACCCTAGACCTACTGCATAGGAATCTATTTTAATAAGATCTGCAAGTTGTCTGTATGCACATTTAAGTATGAGAAGCACTGCTGTAGCCTTTGGCTTTCAAAGACACTAGCGAAATTGCAAACTAAAATTCCCAAATCAAATGATTGGGTTGAGCATTCTTGATCATATCAAATCTTGCACATGTCTGGGCAAAGCACTGGCTCAGACACTGTGTGTGTGTGTGTGTGTGTGTGTGTGTGTGAGGCTGCGCACCAGTGAGTCTGCCGAGGTTTCTCAGAGAGCAAACAATTGCCATGATTGGTTCCCTCCAAAAACCTGACCTTTGAAACCTTGCTCTGATTGGCCACTAGAATCCCTCAGATTTGCATATCCGGCACCTCATGATTGGTCCAAAAGCAACCAATCATAACCCACCGTTTACAACGAATCACGGCCCACCATTTACAACCAATCATAACCCACCTTTTACGATCCTTCATTCAACCAATCACGGCCCACCAGCGTGTATATTACCACAATGCCTGGCCCACAATAGCCAGACGACCAGGAAGACAACAAAGACGACACAGAAGACCAGGAAGAGGACGACCCTGGAGAGCCTGAAGAGCTGAAACACCGCACAGTCTCCAGACGACCCTGAAGACCCTGAAGAGTTGTAACACTACATCATCTCTGGATGACCCTGAAAAGTTATGACACCGCGTCGTCTCCGTGCTGCTCACAACAGATGACTCGACCCTAAAGAGTTGTAACACTGCGTCGTCTCTGTGCTGTACCGTGCTGCCCACAATAAACAGATGACACTGAAGACACTGTGTCGTCTCCGTGCTGTGTCACTGCGCTGCTTGTCCCGGCTCTCACTCCTTCCCTCAGGAAACCTGTTTGACTGTCCCCCCGGGTCAGGACATGTGTGTGTGTGTGTGTGTGTGTGTGTGTGTGTGTGTTGCAAGGGGGCCTCTAAAGATCTGTACCATGTGCCATTCTTTTTAGATTGCCTTATTTCCCAAGGGCTACCTTGCAAGTTGCTTGAGGGAGATCAAGTGTTAAATCACATTGTAATTACCAAAAAAGTGGAACTTTAATATTCTTAACTAAATGGATGGGAAAAAGCTTAAAGGAAAAAAAAAAAGCATATGCCACTTTGCAAAAAAAAAAAAATTTTAAATGCACTAGGTGATCTTATGTCCACTTTTAATAGATTAGACTAAAAGGAACAAAATGGTATATGTCTTATAAAGATCTTTGCCTCACATTTGTCTCTTTAAGATTTATTGTACATCAGCCTAACAGTCATTATTCAAATAAGTGCTAATAGCTCACCCAGGCAGCTGGTTGTGCAGTATTACCTACATGGGTTATGAACACCAACAACATCCCAGGTGTCACACTTGGCATATATAGATGAATATACAGGCATTTCCCATTTTATAGTACTTTGCTTTAATGCATTTCTTAATAAATGAAGGTTTGTGGCAATCTTGTGTCAAGAAAGTCTACTGGCTCCACACAATTTGCTAATTTCTGCAATAGTTCAAACTTTTTGTTTGTTATTGTATCTGTTATAGTGCTCTGTGGTAAACGATCTTTGAAGTTACTATAGTAATTGTTTTGGGGTGCCCACATAAGACGGCCAACTTAACCAATAAATATTGCATGAATTCTGATTGCTCTACTGACTATTCTCCCATTCCCTCTCTTTGTGCCTCCCTATTTTATAATAAAAAGCAATATTGGTATTAGCCAATTGATAGGCCTACAACAGCTGCTCAGTGTTCAAGTGAAAGGAAGAGCCATGTGTCTCTCACTTAAAAATGAAAGTAAAATGATTAAGAAATGATTAACCTTAGTGAGGGAAGGCATATCCAAAGAAAAGAAGAGCCAAAAGTTAGGCCTCTTCTAACAATAAGTTAGCAAAGTTGTGAATGCAAAGGAAAAGTTCCTGAAGGAAATTAAAAGTACTGCTCCAGGGAACACACACAAGAAGAAGGAGCCTTCATACTTTTGCTGGTATGGAGAAAGTTTCAGGGGTCTAGATGTAAGATCAAACCAACCACAACATTCCTTTAAACCAATGCCTAATTTAGAAAAAGGCACTATCTTTCTATGAAGACAGAGAGGTAAAGAAGCTACAGAAGAAAAGTTTAAAGCTAGAAGAAGATTGGTTTATGAGGTTCAAGGACAGAAGCCATCTCCATCGCATAAAAGGGCAAGGTGAAGGAACAAATACTGATGTAGAAGCTGCAACGTGTTATCCAGAAAATGTAGATAAGATCATTGATGAAGGCAGATACATTAAATGACACAGATTTTCAGTGTAACAAAGAACCCTTATATTGGAGGAAGATGTCATCAAGGACTTTCAAAAAGAAGTCAACGCCTAGCTTTAAAGCTTTAAATACAAGCTGACTCTCCTCTAAGGAGTTAATGAAGCTCGTGACTTGAAGCTGAAGCCAATGCTCATTTACCATTTCAAAAATTCTAGGGACCTTAAGAATTATGCTAAATCTACTCTGCCTGTGCTATATAAATGGAACAACAAAGAGTGGGTGACAGCACATCTGTTCATGGAATGGTTTACTGAATATTTTAAGCCTACTGTTGGGAGCTACTCCTCAGAAAAAGATTGCTTTCAAAATATTACTACTCAATGACAGTGCACCTGGTCACCCAAGAGCTCTAATGGAGACATACAAGAGGATGAATGTTTTTAGGCCAGCTGCTATGGTTTATGTCCCCCTAAATTAATATCTGCAGATTTGGCTGAGAATATATTAAGTGAAGTAATATGGGGGGCCAACAGATGGTGTAATGGCTAAGATACTGGACTCCCACATCACTGACCATTACTGGTTGTGAGTCCTGCATCCAATGTCTTGAACATCACACCAAATGCATGTATGTGAATGCCCAAAATCCCAAGAGCATGGAAGAAAGGGATTGCAGCAATGGCCATCTCTCTCCAAGAGTGGTTTCTCTGTCTCTCTCTCCAGTAAGTGTACACGCCCTATGGAAAAAAAAATTAAAAAGAGAATTAAAATTAATATGTTCATAATATCAAAAGGTGGTTCTTTTGAGAGTGATTAAGTGATTAGGATGGATTCCCCATGATTTTCCTATTACAGGTGAGTTCATAGGAAAAGGGAATGAAACAGAGTTACAGGGACAAACATAGCTGCTCTCTTCTGCTTCATCCTTTGTAATGTGATACCTTGGGACTTTGCAAGACCCCCAACAGAGATAGCCCCTGAACTTTAGACCTCCAAACCATGATAGGAATAAGCATTTATTCTCTTAAATTACACAAGTTCAGGCATTTTAATTATTAGCAATGAAATGGACCAGAATGCCTGCTAATACATGACTCTGAAGCCCATGGATCAAGAATAATTTCAATTTCTGAGTCTTACTATTTGAAAAATAGATTTCATAAGGCTATATTCATATTAGATAGTGGTTCTTCTGGTAGATCTGGGCAAAGTAAACTGAAAAGGATTCACCATCCTAAATGCCATTAAAAACACTTGTGACTCATGAGAGGAGGTCAAAATATAAACATTAACAGGAGTTTTAAAGAAGTTGACTTCCACCCTCGTGGGTGAAATTGAGACGTTCAGGACTTCAGTAGGAAAAACACCTACAGATGTGGTAGAAACAGCAAGAGCAACATAATTAAAAGTGGATCTTCAATTGCTGTAATCTCATGATAAATTGAATGGATGAGGAGCCAATTTTTGTGGATAAGCAAGGTATTGGGTTGTAGGAAAAGTCATGATGCATTTTTCTGTTTTCCTACACAAAACTCATCATAACTTTTCAGACAACCCAATAGTTTCCTCAGGTGGATTCTACTCCTGGTGAAGTTGCTAAAAATGTTGTTGAAATTAGGATATTATATAAACTTAATTGATAAAGCAGCAACAGGATTTGAAAAGACTTTAATTTTGTAAGAAGTTCTACTGTGAGTAATATCTTAACTTGACTAATATACAGTGTATTCATGCTGAGAAAATTCATTTTATAAGCTGTAATGATGTACAGTGGTTGAATGTATAATAAATAAATAATCTATGAAAGAAAAAAAGTGCTATCAAACAGCACTGCATGCTACAGAGAAATCTTCCATGGAGGGAAGAGGCAATTGACTTCATGGTCTTATTTTAAGAAATTACCAAAGCCACCTCAGCCTTTAACACTCAGTAGTCTGATCAGTCAGCAGCTATCAACATCAAGGCAAGATTTTCCACAAGCAAAATTATTATGACTCTCTGAAGGCTCAGATGATCATTAGCAATTTTTAGTAATAAGAGTTTTAAATTAAGGAATATACATTGTTTTTTAGACATAATGCTATTGCACACTTACTAGACTATAGTTCAATGCACTGAATTTGCTTCATTGTGGTGTTCTGGAACAAAATCTGCAATATCTCCAAGGTATACCTATAAAGATCAAGCCCTTCCCTCAAAGTGCATAGTGTGATGCAGGAGATTAATTCAAAAGTATATAAATTCAATCCAATGTAGGAAGGTGCACATAATTTTGTAATTAGCAAGGATTTCAAAGAATTCCATATATTCAATCCTTCAATTTAATATTTACATCGACAATAAAATACCAAATGTAAAAAATCTTTAGTGATGGGAAGTCGCTGCCAGCTGAGGCAGATAATTGTATTTCTCAGTAGCTCGTATTTAACTGTTTTCTTATATTGAACTATAAAAGTCCCTTCAACCTATTGGTTCTGGGCCTATCATCTCAGGCAACACAGAACAAGCAGTGCATGTTTGCTGGCCTCTTCTCAGTAGTCTAGAAGCCCAAGAATGAGGGAGAGTGTAATTGAAAAGAGAGGGATCTGAAGTTGTTATAATGGAAGTATGCTAGGTCAATCACAAAAACAACTGAGTTGATAGAAAAAATAAAATAAAAGAATAAAAACATGTTGCCAAGAAACAGTAGCTGTCAATAAAGTAACTAACTTAATACTGTTGTGTAAAAGTCATCAGCAATGTTGGGCTGACTCAGAGTTAGCATATAGAAAGACGTTTAGAGATCTAGAACTTTAGAAAAGTACAGGACAGCTAGCAGAAATCCATGCAAGCATTTCAGTATTAATTAAATTCAATATAGACTTTATGTATCAAATTAGAAAAACAGCATTAGTTTGTGGAAATAGCTTTACTTATACAATTTTCAACTTTATGTTAGTTGTACTAGCCTCCTAGAATGACTCTTGCACATAAATCTTTCTTTCCAAAACTCTTACCTTTACAGACTTTGCAACAGCTATGAGACAAAGCAATCTGATGAGATTCTGGACAATCCAAAACTGGGCATCCTGAACTGTCAACAAGCTTCATGGTCTGGTCCTGTTAGACAACAGAAATGAAATGCTTCAAATTTCATAACTAGTACTTACTAAGTAAAGTTTTCAGTTCCAGCATCTAAATAGGTTCTTCTAACATACAAGTAAAATTTTCATCCCAAGAGCCTTTGTACAGGTCACTGGCTCATGCCCAAAATAACATTAAATCCCAAGTGGAAAGCCTCTGGAAAGAATCAGAACACATCTAACTACAGTCATGTCTTTAGTTTGTCAAACATCTGGGTAATCCTGGAAAATTTTCTTAGTTTTATAACAGATTAGCACATCTTCATGACAACTGTGGTAAAAATACAGATTGAATGAGATAAACAGCTCACTTAAAAAAATTAGTAAATAAAAACTGAGATTTTTAAATGAACTCATTTTAAAATTATATTATATAATTTTGTTACAAAGACATTCTCACAGCTGTTTCTGTTTAAGAATATTGGATATTCAAAAATCAGTAAGAAAAATTAAGACTGGTTTCATATACTTTGTGAATTAATGCCTAGTACATTTTTCTGTCACATAGTAGGCACTCAAAAAATTTCTGGAATGAATGAATAAATCAATATAAAATGATTATTTCAGGTCATCCAAAATTCCTTCTTAAGAAGAAACCAAGATACAAAATACTTTGATAATTTTATTAATAGTAGCCTTGTTCTAGAAGCAAACATTTGCTTTCTATACTACTAATCTTCAATCTCTTAAGAACAAGGGCCTTTATTCTTATTGCACTATGCTTATCAGAACATAAGTAATAAAATAACTCTTGGAACTTGCAGATTACCATTTTAACTACTGCTCAATTGCCTAGATTTTTAGATATTATTTCTGTACATACTGCTTTCATGGAAGAAGCAGACTTTTTGATACCTGCCTTTTTCTGGCTTACGTATGTAAAGGATGTTGTATAAATCATAATTGCTTATCTATTGTAGAAAACGGCAGAAGACATGTATACAGTAAAGTCAAATACTAGTCTTCCTTTATAGTATTAGTTATGGTAATTTTATTTTCAAAATCATAAGTTTTCTTGTGTTACTAGGAAAGTCACAAACCTCAGGACATATGTTCAAGGGTGCAAAACTAACAATAAAAGAACGAGGTCTAGAATTGGCAGTCCAGAAAATGGAAGTGTGAGAGAGTGGAGAGAGCTAACAATTATGTAAAGTTGTAAACACAGGAGCTAAGGGACCCAAAGGCAATAGAAACAATGGAAGTCTTTAATTTCAAGAATTTAGAAAACTATAAAAGCTTAGAATTATCTTATAATGCAGTGCTGTTTAATAATAGCCACTAACTATATATGGTTCTTAAATACCAGACTTAACAAAATATAAGGTTTTGAAGACTTAGTAGGACAAAAGAATATAAGACATAATTTTTATATTGATTACATGTTGAAATGGAATTTTAACTACACAGAATAAATACAGAATATTTACCCCAATAAAAACTATATTTATGGCTTGGGACAGCACAGGATTAGAGGATAGGACATAGTGCCTTTTTGAGCAAATATAAAGTAACAGCCATTCATCTAATATTTATTAAGCACTTGCAGTATTGCCTATATACAGGCCTCTAATTAAACTATTTAAAATCAAATAATTTTACAGCAAATTTAAAACAAAATAGGCAACTATCCCAATAAAATTCTAAACCACAATTATCAATATTATGGAACATATTCTGGTCAAGTGAAAATAACTCACATACACATGTATGCACCTGTACATATAGAGAAACTTCAAACAACTCTACAATTTTTTAATTTAAAGCTAATATTTTCAAAGTTAGTGATTTCCATTAGAAACCAATTGACACCAGTTTTCCCTCTCCTTGAAGTGACTTTTCTCTGATTCCCTTTAACTAATTTTGTAGCTGTTAGATCTCACGCTAAGTGTTCTAATTCTAGCTATAGTGGGATCTACTCTACTTAAAACAGCAATGGTGTAGGGATGCTGATAGAGGAAAATCCACCTTAAATACAGGTTCAGCAATTCCTTTTAGCATTATTATGCCTCAGTTCTCTTATCTTTAAGGTGGTAACTGTATGGTTGGAAAGTTGATTTATCTTTTTTTTCCCTTTTTTTGGAGAGGGTTTTGCTATAGGGTGCATGAGCTCGCCAGACAGAGCATTCTCCAGACAGACAGAGAGAGACAGAGACAGAAAGTGAGAAATCACCCCACAGGGGGTCACACTACAATCTCTTCTCCTCTGTTCTCCTCTCAGGATCTTGGGCACACACGCACACGAGCACAGCATGAGTTTAAGCCACTGGGTCCAGGACTCGAACCGCAGTCGACTACATGGGAGTCCAGTGACATAGCCATTATGCCAACTGCTGGTCCCAGAAAGTTGATTTTAAATCAAAAGAAGCAGTAAGAATATTTTATGACAGGCATGAAGGAAACAACTTTCATGTTCTAGAAATCAAATAAATCTGCGTTACTTATCCAAAAGGAGTTTCAATTTAAGAAACATAAGTGGACAGGTGGCTTCTTTCAAATTCAATTTGTGTTGGCAAAATTCTGAGAATTTTCTTTCCCCAACTCTTAATAATCATACAGATACTTATAGTTTAGCAGTGGTGCCAGGAGAGCTCATCACTATCTTAACTTTCTACATGATCTAAGCATACTACATCATCTCCCAACTCTATGTATGGGAGGCATTTAGAAAGGAAAATGAAATATTAAATGTACATGGAAACTTAAAGCAGAAACTTAATATGTTGCCAGTTTTCTTCAGATAGAATATTACCTGAAATGTAAGATTTGGGTCATGATACAATATTGTAATTTATAAAAGACAAATATGAAGTATTGTGAAGTATATTTGGGTCAAGGACTGGAGTTTAAAAAAATTGCATTTGCTTTAGAAACATACTTCAAGAAACTATGGCAAATTAAGTTGCAAGAAATTCCCCTTTAATTAATTTAAAATATTCCTTACAACCAAAGGGATGAAGATCAATGTCAGTCTGATCTCAACAATTAATTTTTATTAGGTAATTTTTTTTTTTATGTTTTGTTCCTAATTGACCTGAGTGATATTTATTACCTGGGTCAAAATCATGAATGACAAAAAGCTGAGTCTAACTTATTCAATAATTTTCCTCACAATAGCAAATGAAGAACAAATTTGAATTTGGAAAATATATAATAATTTCATAAAACTTTAATAAAAGGCCTTTGTATCTATTTAGACAATTATTTTATAAACATTAGTTTACATTGTTTGTAAAAATAGCACGAATTTCTTTGAATTTGAACTACAGTTAATATTTTTAAATTTTCTCTTTGCCTTCAAATATGAAATATCACAATGATGAGTTACTATTATTATAATAAAAACAATTTTGAAAGACCCACAAATAGTCTTCTTACCTTGCACTCATAGAGGACACATACTCCAGAAGAGGAATAGACTGTATTTCTTTCTCCTTCAAAGTAGGTTCGTCCTTGAAATTGGCATATTGCTTTGGAATTAAAAATATATATATATATTTACTTGTTATTAGGAAACATAGCTTAAGGTGTTCATATCATTTTGTAACAGGTACCTGAATGACTGCAAGGTACTTGTACAACTATAAACCTAAATTCACTCTATCCATAAGGGACATGTAAACTTAAATTATTAGTGTCTATACAAATCAAGTTGAGAGAGAAAAATGAGGTATTAAAGAGATAAGAGGCAACAGCAAGTCAAAATTAAGACTCTGAAAAATGAGTGTCACAAAGCAGACCAATTACTTGCTTGATACATGATGTTCCACTTAGGACAGGGATCCCCAGCCTCCGGGCCATGAACCAGTTCTAGTCTATGGCCTATTAGTAACCAGGCTTCATAGCAGGAGGAGAGCAGTGGACAAGCTAGCAAAGCTTCATCTGTATTTTCAGTGCTCATCATAGCTTGCTTTACTACATGAGCTCCACCTCTTGTCAGATCAGCCAAGGCATTAGATTCTCAGAAAAGAACCCAGATGGGACCATTTACTGTAGGAAACTCAGGGCTCACACTGATTCTGCACTATGATGAGCTGTATATTTCATCATATATTATAATGTAATAATAATAGAAATAAAGTGCACAATAAATGTAATGTGCTTGAATCATCCTTGAACCATCTCTCCCCAGCCCTGGTCCATGGAAAAATTGTCTTCTGTGAAACTGGTTCCTGGTGCTTTAAAAGTTGAGGACCTCTGATTTAGGACATATTTTCAGAAGATAGGAAAGCAACAAGTCAGGGGCAATATGAGAGAAAAGTTCATATTTATGTGCCATTACAGAATTTTAAAACAGAAATTTAGAAAGAACCTATTTTAATTTCAGCAGATACATGTAAGTTTTATGTTTTAATATTTTATTTATAAGTATGTAGGTTAGAGCACCCCATTTAGGATGTCAAGAGATCTTAATCTGAGCCTGCCTTACTTCCATCCCAATTAAATACAATTTTAAAACATAACTTTAGATTCAATGGAAAAAAACAAGTTTCTAATTAGTGAAAGTGTAACGTATAGAGTATTTTTTCTGAAGTATGAAAAACATTTATAATTCACACATTTAACTAAAAGAAATTACTTGCTTGTTCTGAAATGAAGATTTTTACACTATCTATGTAGACTCATCATTTAGACAGAGACCAATTTACTCTAAAATTAATGAAGCCTGATATTCAGACTCCTTCTCGACTTAGGCCTTCTAACACTCTAAACTAACTTTTGCTTTCATAAGTTTGTTTTTTAAAGGTCACCCTACATTATAGATACTTCAGTTCCCCATAAGATCTAGGTACACCCCTACACAATTACTTCAAAGACCACTGAAAGTGATCATCTGATGCAAACTGGACTAGGTAGTTTGCTCCTTCTTTTATATACTGAATTTAATTTATATGCTGAATTTAATTTTTTATTTTAATATATAGACTTTTAAAGTGAATGGATACATGTCCTTTTAATTTCATTTTGTAAATTTTATAAAAAGTAGTTTAACTCTTTGAACTTACATCTCCTCTTACCTTTAAAAATATTAGCTCTCCAAAAATAATTGGTAACAAAGAAATTTTAATACTTTAATTAATGTCAATGAATTGTATAAATATTCATACCCCAAATATAACCCAACTTTCACCCTCAATGAAAAAGTAACTGGTTATTTAGAGCTATACATTTAAATAATGGAAATTGGGCATACTTTTAAAATGCCATCCTTGAACAGATATCCTTACTCAGCTTTTATTAATAAATTTGACTGTATAATATAAATCTACCAGCCAACTGATTTTAAAATTTCTGGAGCTTGCTGGAAAAACAACACAACTTATTTGCATAAATTACATTACTCAAAGACTGGCCAAAACTTCCTCACTCATAAACATTTCAAATAAAACTACCGATCTGTTGGTTATGTACTATTATATTATGAAATAGAATAGCATGAGCATTTACTTAATGAATCAGATTGACTGAAAAATATATCTCAGGGCATAGTGGTTAAGTCGCTGGACTCTCACAAAGTCAGCTGTGGCTCTAGTCTCAGATCTGGCAACTTGAAACTCATGCCAGACATGTGTGCATGTGTGACCAAAATCCCTAGAGGAGAATGGAGGAGAAGCGATTGCAGTGCAGCCATCCCACGGGAGGGTGGGGGTTGGGGTGGGTGGTGATATCTCGCTTTCTCTCTCTCTGTCTCTCCAGAATGCATACATGCCCTATAGCAAAAATCTCTAAAAAAAAAAGGAAAAATAAAAATAAAAATACATCTCTTCAAACTGTAATTTTTATTGTGCCTTTTTTTTTCTTTATGAAACCCAGTACTCTAAAAACACCAAGACCTGGCAAACTGTATGTCTTACTTTACATAATAATGCTAGATTTTTTTTTTTTTTTTTTTTTGGAGAGGTTTTTGCTTTAGGGCGCGTGCGCTCGCCAGACAGACAGAGAGAGACAGAGAGACAGAAAGTGAGAAGTCACCCCCCAGGGGGATGGCCATGCCACAATCCCTTCTCCTCCATTCTCCTCTCAGGATATCACACACATGCACCCGGCGTGAGTTTAAGCCACTAGGTCCCGGACAGGAACTGTGGTCGAGTACATGGGAGTCCAGCGACATAGCCATTACGCTAACTGCTGGTCCCAATACTAGATTTTATACAATGACAAGGATAAATAAAATCTTTCTTCTATTCAGTATCTGCCATTCAAGGTTTCTAAGATTATTATATTATATGATTTGATAACTTCAGCTTATTCAAGTCCAAAGGTATAAGAAAGTGAAAGAAATGATGCCCTAAGTCTCTCTTACCCAGAGGGGAAAGGAAATACTGTAAAAAACACAAGGGTAAATTCTTCTTATCCAACGTCTTATGATAATTTAATATTCACGCAGAGCAGATGGACCTTCTGTTCTAAACTTAATTCAAAAGATTCAAATAGGCAACTTGTGGGATAATAGGGCACCAAATGGAGCTTGGCACAGAAAGGAAAAAAAAAAACACAAAATGAATACTATCACAATTGCTTCATTCCCTTTCAAGCCGTGAGCATAAATGGGGTGAACATGGCTTAGGGAGAACCCAAAGTAAGCGATTTTTATCTTGTTTCTTTTTTAAAAAAAATTTCTTTCTTTTTGCACATTGCTGCGATTCTTCAAACTCCTAAGGTTTACATGGAATATTCAGTGATGCCTGTAGGATATGTCTTCCTTAGGCTCTTTGGGGGAAAAAAAAAAAACTGCAGAAACAAAAACTACTATAAAGGTCCCTAAAAACACTGCAAGGAATACTATTAGAATGCTCTGGGACTTTTCTAAGAGATACTGCAGGAGTAATAGTTACATGAATCTAACCATGCACTTGACATATGCATCCTGGACTCCTACTACATGCCAGATAATCTGCTTTGTACTGGGATCCAAATATGAATGAGATAAGATTCATTATTTAGCAGAGAAGACAAATTTATGAAACAAGTATAACAGAAACCAAACTGAAGTTCTCTAATTAGAAAATTCCTAAGTTATATGGACACACAGAAGAATAAGTGGTGAAATTCTGGGAAGGGACAGCTTTAAGGTTAGGAAACAAACAAGGGCTGGTCAAGAACCCAGACTTAGGTAATAGCAGGGAGTCATCATTGCCCTACGGCTAAGGAATAAGGGGAGAAAACTGTTTCACTAGAACCTGTTATGAGCCATAGTTATGGAGGAGAGGCTGCCTAGTGAGAGCAATGTCCATGTCAGCCCAGTGTCTAAACAGCCAGAGACACAGCCTGGTGCAGGGAAGGGCAGGATGGAAACATAGCCAACCCTCTATCCTCCTGCCTTCCAATTTGCTGCCAGTGACTCCTATTGACAAACCCTTCCTGAAAACAGCTGTCAAGCTGCAGTATGCTGAAATCCTGCTCCTGGGGCACAGAGTAGTAGGAAGACTAGAAGAGGAAGCATGGGATGCTCAGAAAGAAGAGTCGCCACAGGTATCTACCCCATTAACTCAAGGAACCACATTAAGGGGTCTAGTTCACAAACATGAGCTTCTCAGAAAAACTTGAGAGTAGAATACAAAACAAATACGTTTTGAAGAGAAAGATATACTTTTTAAGTGTAGATCTACTTTAAGGAAAAGTCGAGGTGGCTTATCAAAACAAGGCCCATAGGCAGAAGGTAAAATGAGGGAACTGATCCCTAGGAGGATGAAGTGTCTAAACAGAGGAGAGAGAGCACATCAAGCCTATGCCCCAATCTTAACCAAGGCCAGCTCCTGAAAGCCATCACGGCAACGTCTGAAATAACATGATGATAATCACACTGCCTCTACCACATTGGCTCAGGACCATATCTAGAATTCTATAACTGAAATGTATCTGCTGATTTTTTCCCACTAAAGTTAAAATAAAAATCACTTTCTCAATAAACTAATAAAGGAAAAAATCTTATCATATTGATTTATTCTTTAATTGAATTACATGCACATGTTCATAGATGCTTCATTTAACAGTCTTATTGTGTGTGCATGTGTGCATTTATACATCATTAAGTTCCTTGTGACAAGTCTGCATTCCTATACCTCCAATCATTCCAGCTTAAAGCAGAATTACATAAATTAAGTCACACTTTCAAAGATCTCTGGTGAGTGATAGACTGAATAAATTACATGTATATATTTTAAGATATGAAGCGCCTAGATTGATACATATTAATTGATTTATGTAAGCTATCACTTTGAGGAATACAAAGTTAGGAACCTATGAAATCAGACTAACTCATTGCACTACAGCTATTCCTTAGTTATTCTTATTAAATAATGTCAAATGTATGTTTACTGTGAATCTGGTAGATGATACTGTGAGTACAACTCTCGGGGGAAAAGGGAGAGCTATAGCATGGTCTACGTGAATTTTGTCACCCAGAGGTTTCCTTCACAGCCTGTTCAGTCATAAGTATGGCCATTAATAAGATCTTGGAGAAATTCAATAGAATAATTTAACAATTGGTGTGTATGTTTTTCCAAGGCTATGTTAATCAGCACAAATTACATAGTAATTAGTACCATAATTATGAGAAAATCTGCAAAAGCCATTAACGTAACTTATTTTCACTTCATTTTTTTCTCATTTTAACAATGTAAATATAATTAACAGCAAATAGGAAAACAGAAGATGGTACAGATGCAAATTTGAAAATAATCAGTTGTTCAAAAGTGAAAACTAATTTATAACAAAGATTGAGAAATGGATAAAGTGAAAGAAGCCAGTAAAATTCTGGAAGTCCTAAATTACCCATTAAATTCTGATTTACAGGTCACTAATGCAAAGATAGCAAGTGAAGATTCTTCTAAGAAGAGTTAAGTCAAACTTTTGTACAAATTTTCATAGAAAGAATTAAATCAATCGATCTAAAAGCATCTTAGAATATATAAGCAAATGTGAATATCATAATTCACTTCTAAACATTTCCTCACTCACTACATATTTAGCTTTTCATTTTTATAACTGGGTTGAAAATATATGCATCTACTTTAAATTTCCCAGTTGTTATCAGCACCTTTAAAAATGATCTGACACAAAACTAAAAGTTTTAGATACCATGAAGAAAACTAGTATAATTCACTTAGGTGAGTTATGGGACTTGCAGTTTCTTTAAAATTATTTTTGAAAATGCCAAGTGTCAGTTATCTTTGAATTAATTAAGCTGTATGTTAAGGAGACTATTTTATATAGTAGTGGCTTTCACGTGCTTCTTTGAAATCTTTATTTCCTTGGGGAGGGCTCTTAAAAAAATCTCACGTACAATGACAGTTCTTTCATTCTGAGCCAACATGGTAATTATTTGTTAGTGATACACAAATCAAAGCTGTTGGATAAGAAAATACCTCATTAACTGTAATTATATGTATTTGTATTTTTATTGTAGCTTTTAAAAATGTAAAATATATGTATTTATGAGATAGGCTAAAATTCTGGAGAGTTAAAAAAAAAATCTAAAAGTACTACAATATTTTTAAAAGACTCCAATCAGCTTTGCTGCATTTATCAAGTTCGTAATCTTTTTTTGTAGTCTTGACTCGCTTGGTGTCAGTTCTTGACAATATAGTCGTAATTTAAAAAAAAGTCTTGAACACCAACTGATACAAATTAATCTATCTTTATCCTCTACAATGCTTAAATCTCTATCACAGCACTAAACACATTTCCTTTCCCTAGTTAGCTATACACTTCTTTATCTTTCCTACCTGAGAACAAGGCCAGTGTCTTATTTGTCTTCAGATCTTACTCAACATGCAGCACTGGCCCTGCATAAAGCTGCTGAATGTTCAAAGTTTACAATATTGTGTAAAATTCTCTTCCAGTTTCTTGTTTGATGAAAAACCTGAAAGTAAGTACACTAAACCCCTGTAAGCCTTATTTCTTCCCGTTATACTTGGTTTCATTTTTGGATTTTGCATCTTATAATAAAGGTCTTATAGACTGAATCTCAAAGAAAAAGTTTGTCCTTTCTGTAAAATGACAGCTTATTTTCAACTGGAGAGGAAATGAAAACAGGTTTGTCTGTCAGTTCCTGAGAAAGTAGCCATTTACTGTCACAGCACAAATTTATTAAAATGAATAATACAAGTTACCACTCTCGGAGAAAGTCTACTTGGACAATTTAATGACAAAACTTTCTACTTCCCCTAAATAAAACCAATTTTGTGAGTCAATGTTGTTTAAAAGGATCAGAAGTTCAGAGTACTTAAATAATTCACAAATTCATTCATTATACATGATCATTTCTTTTAACTAAATCTCATTAATTGTTTGGGAATTTAGTTGTTTGCAAAACTAATATTAGAGGTTTAGGAAATATGATCATGAAAGTAGTTATACAACCCTCCTTTCCTGTTTTATATACATCATGTCCTTGGGTTTCTAAAAGACCAAAGAATGCTTCTCCTAGGGGGGCCTTAATTTAGGTCAGTAGCCTATTCTTCCACGAAGAGAACAGGCCCTGAAATACCATATTTCTAGCTGACAGTAGTGAGGGGTTATGAGACAAAGAGGATAAAAATAACTTCCATAATACAACAAGAACCAAAATTCAAACACCCTGCCCAGATCAGCCTTTGAGTTAAAGGCTTATTACACAAGGAAAACTAGAATTTGATATTTAGAGGATAACCCCAAAAAGGCGAAGTCTGGTGTAAGAAAGAGGCATATAGTGCTTTTAACTTAATTTAAACTATTTGAATTGCAGTCTAAAATATATTCTGCAATTCCTTTGACCTAGCTGCCTAGTCTTATTCTTGATCCTGGCTCATATACCACAGAACAGAGGCTTTTAGAAACACAATGTAATCAATTCATTTAGTCCTTCAGGGATAAGAAAAATAAATTTAATGAGAGGAGGTAAAGATTTGGAGGAAAGTGCAGGATTTATGTCAATACCTAAATACTATTAAAGTGACAGAACATGGAACACACATGAGGCAACAGTATTTATTATCACTTTACAAAGAAAATATAATGCATAAGATAATAAGGAAAATTCACACATTGTCAGTTTCAAAGCCAGGGCTGAATCCATCTGATAATCCTTCTGTGTATCTTCCTTTACCACTAAAAATCAAGAGAATTTGCTCAAACTGAGAACATCTAAGTTTTGCTTTAACTTTATGAAATGTTTTTCCAATGACTGGCATTTTTTAGACACATTGTTTCAATGTTATAATGAAGGAGATATTGGGCATAAAATGCTCTTTCAATTGTAAAGCACCATCCTTTCTGTTAGAGTAAAAATTCTGAATCAGTGATAGTGCTTCTGGTGTGAAGGAGAAAGAAAACAAAGAGGAGATAAACTATTGGGGGTTGCTCTATAAGGATATTTTTAAATGCAGTTTCTTGTGAGATACATTAGTGACTCCCTCCATCCTATAACAAATATGATCCAAGAAAAGAGAAGAAGCACAACGGCAAATGGAACACGTGCTGTGAAGAACAAAACAAGTGCTAGCACCTGATGAGAATGAGAAACCTTGGTGGATAGAGTACTGTCCAACAGGCAGTAAAGTTAGAAGGCACCTTGCCACATTCGAAGAGTATCAGCTTAGTGTTGCCCTCAAGGAGTATTAGTCTAGCTTAGAATGAGCACCAGCACAAGTGACTGTATACAACCCAGACAGGAGGAACACACTCTCACAAGGGTAAAATTTGGAATGCTTCATAAAAGAGGAGCTTTTGAAAATGAGATGGAGAAATGTTTTTATATTATTTACATCAGGGAAAGAGTACTCATAATATATTCAAAGAATAGAATGATAACCATAATAAAATACTGCATACCAGGATCTTAATGAACACCCAGTGAAGAAAGCAATAAGCTGAATGTGAGTTATTATAAATTGGTTTTACTAATACTCTCAACCTACTTGACCAATGATTCTCAACCACAGATTCATAGTAGAATCACTTGAAGAACATTAAAAATTCTCTATGGCCCAGCTACATGTCAGACCAATTAAAAAGAATCTCTAAAGATAGTACTTGGGATTTTTTAATTTTTAAAGTTGTCCTAAGTTGAAAAGTATATTACCACACAGAGAAAAAGAAACTAAAAAAAGAGAAAAATAAAATGAACATTCGACTGAAGATAGTCACATAGATATTCAGCAAAAACTATTTTATCCTACATTATTTGGATAGGAATTAAGTCCACTGTTTAAAAAATCAGATTAACTGAGAAATCATAGACAATAAATATATACTGTACACATTTTAATTTTAACATACTTTTTATTATGTCAGAGGGTAAGGGTACATCCATAAGAGAGAGAAAGAAAGAAGGAGAGAGAGTGAAAGCATCCCCTAATGATTACTGGTCACATCAAAATCCTTTTTCCTTCAAGTCTCCATCTCAACAGGATTCTAGGTACAGGCATGCACCTGGCCAGGAAGCCACCCAGGTTGGAATTTGAACTCTGTTAACTATGTGTATTTTGATGTGCATCACTTTTCTTTAGTATGAATTCCTTAACTGTGTTTTATTATAGTCTTAATTGTATAAATAAAGCTTAAAATGTGTTGCCTAACATCCCAGTTTTAAGTTTTCATTTTGTTTTGTTTGCTTTTAAGTGTACTGATATATTAATAGATCCTGCCCAGCAATCGGAAGAGGGATCTTTCTATTACTATGTTTTCTTCTACATCATTTTATATTTGTCTTACTGACACATAATTGGGAGTTTCTTTTTTCATTTTGAGCAACATTTTTCAAATTACTTAATTTTTTCAAAACACAATCTTTTATTATTAATATTTATTGGTTTGTATATTGTGCATGTATTTATTTATAACAATATAATGATGTTACAATTATAAATACTACTGAAATAAACAGAATGAGAAACAACTTTGGGTTAGCATGCAAATCATGTCAAGGGAACAAAAGTGCACAAGCCTCAAGTTCCCTTCATACATTTTTTTTAACAGAATCAAGTTCTGTTAAACTGTAAATCAATGTAAATCAAAATTATAAATCAATGTTTCTCAAATCACTAGATATTATTTAAATGCAAAAAATGATTAGGTAGATTTGGAGTGGGACCTGAGACACCACATACTAACTAATACCCAGGTGAGGTTGCTGGTTCAGAGATCGTATGTTGAGTAGCAACATCATAGACCAGTGATTGTCAACCCCACATGTACTTATGATCACACATAGGAGACTGTTGAATAGTGGAACCCAGATCAACTAAATCATAATGTCTAGGGAGGGAGGGGCCCAGGCACCAATAGCTTTTAAGAGTATCCAGTAAATTCTAATGTAAGACCAATGTTAAAGACAACTGTGAAGATTAATCCAGCTTGTCATTTCAGGGAACTTTTATAATCAATCTCAATCCTAGAGAATTCTAGTCAGTAATCCACAGAATGCTATGACGAAAAACTAAACAAAATTATACCATAGGCTTCTTAACTTCTAAATCATTTACTTGGGTTTATAATTTTTAAAAAATGTAGTAAGAAAATAGAAGTGGACAGAAGTAGAGAGGAAGAGAGATGTAGAGAGTAAAAAAAGAAGAGGAAAGAAGTAGAATAGAAAAGAAGAAAGGAGAGAGGAAAAGAGAGAGAGTGAGAGAAAGAGAAAGGAAAATTGAGAGTAACAGTGAGAGCTAGAGGAGAGTTCCATGTATATTGTACAACTGGAGACTGAGCCTTTTAAATTTTAAATACAAGTGTACCTGTATTTTGGGACAAAATATTTGTGTAAATACATTACTTTTTCTTCCATTCTTTTTTTTTTTTTTTTTTTTTTAAGTTTGCCATAGAGCTCATTTGATAACCAGAGAGAGACAGAGAATTGGGGGTAGCAGAGAGTGAGGAATTTCCTCCCAAGGGGGATGGCCACACCACAATCACTTCTCCCTTCTAGTTTCAGGATTTGGGGCATGCATGCACATGCACCCAGGATATTTTTCAAGTGGACAGGTCCAGATTTCAAACAGTGAATTCAGCCATGTATCAATAGGCTCCAGCTGTCTAAACCACCATGCAACTGGCTGCCCTAGTACATCATTTTTTCTTCTTTTTGGATAATTTTCTCTTTAGGCATAAAGAAAAATTTTTGACAGTTATGGTAAATAAAACAATTAGATTAAAATGTTAAACATATTAAGTCTAAAAATTAAGAAATAGATTCCCCTCAAATTTAACTTCTCATAATAAAGAATAAAAATTTGATTAGATCTGCTTTCTCCAAAAGCCTCTGAATTAAATAAGAAACAAAAGGGCCTCCCTTACTATTTCATACTACCAATGATACTATCATATGTATTGATGAATTTACCTCAACTACACTTCTTTAAAGAATATTATGAAAATGTTATGGCTCAAACTCTCACTCAATAAATATTTTTAGTGACTATCATATTATAAGTACTGTTTTAAGCCCTATCTGAGAGACAAAACCAATCTCTAGAAACAGACTCTAAAAAAAATAGATGCATACAAATTATCTTAAAAAATAACTCAGAATAATTCTAATAAATGTTCTCAGGAAAACAATGCATGAAGAAAGTAAATGTCTCAACAAATAGAGAAAATTTAGGAAGAAAATATACTATGAAACTGAAGGATTCAATAACTGAATTTAAAAATTTACCAGAGGAGTTCAACAGTAGACTTGATTAAGCAGAAGAACAAATAAGCAAACTCAAAGATAATTTGCTTGACATCATACAGTCAGTGGAGCAAAATGCAAGAAGAATTGAAAAAAGTGAAGAAAGCAAAGAAACTTAGGGGACACCAACAAGTGAGCCAACTTATGCATTATAAGATAGAAGAAAAGGAGGCAAAGAGAAAAAAGAAAAAACTTATCTGAAAAAATCTGGGGACAAAAATGAGCATCCAAATTCAAGAAGTCAATTAGATTAAGTCCAGACAAATCCACAGAAATACACCTTACAATCAAATTGCCAAAAGTCAAAAACAGAGAATTTGGGAAGATGTAAGAGAAAAGCAACTCCACATATGCACAAAAGAACCTATATAAGACTATCAGCAAAATTCTCAGCAGCGAATTTTCAAGTCAAAAGGTAGTAGAATGATATGTTCAAAGTGCAAAACAAAACAAAACAACATGCCGTCCAAAAATATTATACACAACGAAACTACCCTTCAGAAGTGAAGAATAAAAACATGCTTTTCCAGATAAACAAAAGCTGAGAAAGCCCATCACCATTCAACTATCCTTATAAGAAATGATACAGTCTTAAAAGCAAAAGCAAAAGAATATCAAGCAACAACACAAAAGCACACAAAAAATATTTTTAAAAACGTATAAAAATCACTGGTAAAAAGTAAATATATCACAAATACATGATACTATACTATTTTAACAGTAAAACAAAAATTACTTTTACTTTTGATATAAAACTTTAAATGTATATATATACTGGGTCATCCCAAGTCTAGTGGTTAAGGTAGCTAGGTCCCACATGGCTAAGCTGTTTGAATCTTGACTCTGAAATTGAAGAATATTCCAGGTATGTGTGCATGGGTGTCCAAAATTGGAACAGGATTGAGAAATGAGGGAGATAAGATTGAAGCATGAACATATCCTGTAGGGGAGAGCTTTCTCTTTCCCTCTGATTCTCTATTTCTCTGCCTCCCTGACAAGAGCATATGCCCTCTGGTAATTAAGAAAAAAAGATACAGTTATAAAAATATATTAATAAAACTATATACAGCATCATCTCTGATCATGATGGAATTAAACTTGATATTAATTTCAGGAAAAGCCGTAGAAAATACACAAATACATGGAAACTAAATAACTTCTTTCTGAATGACTTCACGACTACTGAAGAGATTAAGATTGAAATCAAAAGATTTATAGAAACAAATGATAATGAGTGGATGAGCTTCCATATTCTATAAGACACTGCAAAAGTGTCATAAGAGGAAGTTCATAGCAATTAGTGGCATAAGAAAAAGATGGAAAGGTGGCAAAAGGACAACCTAACATCATGCCTCAGGAAATTGGAAAAACAAAAACAAAAAAATCCAAAAAGTGCCAGGAGAAAAGAAATAAAAAGGATTCTAGAAATAAATGAAATAGAAATTTTAAAAACCACACAAAAAATAAATGAAAGCAAAAGTTGGTTCTTTGAAAAGATAAACAAGATTGACACACCATTTGCTAGGCTAAGTAAGAAGAGAGAAAGGAGCCAGATGAATCAAATTTGCAGTGAAACACACAATATTACAACAGACATAATAAAAATACCAAACATCATTAAAGGATACCATGAGCGACTATATGCCAACAAACAAGAAAACCTGAATGAGATGGACAAATTCCTGGACACATATAATCTACCAAGATTGACTCAGGACGACATAGAAAACCAGAATAGACCCATAACGAGCAATGAGGTTGAATCAGTAATAAATAACCTCCCAACAAAGAAAAGTCCAGTTCCTGATGGCTTCACTTCTGAATTTTACAAAACTTTAAAAGAAGAGGTGCCTCCCACTCTACTTAAACTACTTCTAGAGATCCAAAAAGAAGGAACCCTTCCAAATACATTGGATGAAGCCTGAATCGCCCTCATTCCCAAACGGATAGGGATACAACAAAAAAGTAAAACTACAGACTTATATCTCTGATGAATATAGATGCAAAAATTCTCTACAAGATATGTGTAAACTGTATCCAACAGCATATAAAAAATTATTCATCATGACCAGGTAAGCTTTATTCCAAGGATGCAAGGGTTGTTCAACATATGCAAAACCATAAATGTAATACACTATATTAACAGAAAGATAAAAACCATATGATCACTTTAAATGATGGAGTAAAAGTATATAACAAAATACAACATTCCTTCATTATTAAGACTCCCAGTAAAATCGACATAGAAGGATAATTTCTCAGCATAATAAAACCATCTATGAAAATCCTATAGTTTACATTATACTTAATGGGGAAAACTTGAAAGCTTTTCCATAAAAACTGGTACAAGACAAGGCTGCCCACTCTCTCCACTCCTATTTAATATAGTACTGGAAGTCCTAGCCAATGCAATCAAACAAGAAAATGAAATAAAAGGCATTCCAAAAGAGAAAGAAGAGTTGAAATTATCTCTGTTTGCAGAAGACATGATTGTATACATAGAAGACCCAATAATAGTATCCACAAAAAAAACTTCTTGGGATAATAAATATGTACAGTGTAGTGGCAGGATACAAAATTAACTAAAAAAAAAAACTATAGCATTTCTATATACAAGCACACAGAGTCAGAATTAAAGAAAGTAAACCCATTTACCATAGCCACAAAAAGTATAAGATTCCTAGGAATAAAACTAACCAAGGATGTCAAATATCGCTACAAGGAAATCTATGAGAATCTTAAAAAAGAAATTGAAAATGACACAAAAAGTGGAAGGACATCCCATGTTCCTGGGTTGGGAGAATTAATATAATCAAAATGTCAATTTTACCTAAATTAATCTACATAGATAATGCAGTCTCCATAAAATTACAAGAGACATTCTTCACAGATGTAGAAAAGACAATCATAGATTTCATCTGGAATCATTAAAGACTCCATATTGCCAAAGCAATCCTACACAAAGGGAATGGAGTGGGTGGCATCTCACTTCCTGACCCCAAAATATATTACAAAGTTGTAATAATCAAAACAGCATGGTATTGGCATAAAAATAGACAAGAGGACCAATGAAACAGAGTGAAAACCCCAGAAATAAACCCAAAAACATATAGCCAACTGATCTTTGACAAAGGGTACCAGTCAATCCAATAGGAAATGGAAAACATCTTTAGCAAATGGTGTTGGAAATACTGGGTATCCACCTGCAAAAAAGATGAATTGGAACCCCTGTCTATCACTCTTAACAAAAATCAATTCAAAGTGGTTCAAAGATCTAAACCTAAGATCTCAAACTATAAAACTACTGGTGGAAAACACTGGACAAACTCTGGGAGACATTGGGGTAGGCAAAAACTTCTTAAGAAAGACTCTCAAAGCACAGGCAATAATCCCCAAAATAGAGAACTTGTATTTCATTGGATTAAGAAGTTTCTGCACAACAAAGGATATAGTAATTAGTATGAATTGACAAACCTCAGAATGAGAGAAAATTTTTATAAACTATGCCTTGGATAAGGGACTGATAACTAGAATACACAGGGACCTCAAGTGGTTTACATGGAAGAAAATGATTAACTCAATTAAAAGATGGAGAAATGAGTTGAATAAATAAGTCCCTAAGAAGACATATGTACGAACAGCCAAAAAGCATATGAAAAAATGCTCAACATTTCTCATCATAAAGGAGATGCAAATCAAAACTACAATGAGATACTACCTAACCCCAGTCTGAAGGGTGAATATTAAAAACAAAAAAAAATGATAAGTGCTGGTGGGGATTTGGTGAAAGAGGAACTCTCCTACATTGTTGGTAGAAATGTAAATTGGTCCAGCCACTGTGGAGAACAATATGGAGGTTCATTAAAGACATTCACATAGACCTACCACATGATCCAGCAATTCCACTCCTAGATATCTACCCAAAGGAAGGATAACACTCAGTCGGAAAAGTGTTTGCACATCTATATTTATTGTGGCATTATTCACAATTGCTAAGTCATGGAACCAACCCAAATGTCCACAGATGAACGGATTGAAAAAACGTGGCACATATACTCTGTGGAATACTATTCATCCATAAAACAAACCAAGACACTGGCATTTTATAGAAAGTAGACAAACATGGAAGATTGCTTAGTGAAGCAAGTCAGGCTATGAAACAGAGACATTGTATGTCTCTCCACTTAACATATACTGACTTTCCACACCCTATGGTAGAGACTGAAAGATTGGAGGACATAAAAGCATTTAAAATTGTTACGGACACTGAGGACAAAGTGGAAGAATAATTGGAGAGGAGAATAGTGCAGGAAAGGAAATTTAGAGAAAAACAATAGAGAGGTAAGACATTTGTTGGACACAGATATGGTTAATTACCTGTTGATGATGGTTTGTATAGTATTATCAACTGGACTGGTCTGAGGTATAGATCATGCTGGGTAAAGTCTCTTTACAATCTAAATGATGTATAGCAATTGAATGTATAAATAATAATAATAAATTTTAAAAATTCAACTTAGTTTGAAAACAAAAAATATAATATTAATAAGCATACAACATAAGAAGATGTAATTTGTCATATCAATAACGTAAGGCATGTGCAGAAGGAAGTAAAATAGATTTTTATGTATGCAATTGAAGTTAAGTGGTTATCAACTTAAAATAGATTTTTATATTATATTTTATGTAAGACATATGGTAACCTCAAAAAAAAAATCTATAGAAGATACACAAAAGAAAATGAGAAATGAATCAAAGTATGTCACTACAAAAAAAATCAATAAAACCTAAAGAAAGACAGTAGGAGGAAAAACAGGATAAAAATGCTACAGGAGGAAAAAAAAGAAAACTACAGAACAGACAAAACATTAACAAATGGCAATTTAAGTTATACCCTATCAGCAATCACTTTAAAATGTGAATGTTGGAGCCAACAGGTGTTGTGGTGGCTGAGGTACTAGACTCCCACATGGCTGATTACAGTTTGAGTCCTGGCTTTCTTTCTCACTTCCCATCTCTCTTTTTCTCTGTCTCTCTCTCTGGTCAAATTAAATAATAATAATAAATAAAATTAATAAATAATTTTAAAAATGCAAATGTTAAATTTTCTGCTATGGTTTGGATGTGTCGCCATGAAATTCATAAGAAATTTGATTTTTGATGACATTAAGAAGAAATCTAATCTGACACAGGAATAGGAAGTGCAACCTTCAAGAGGTGATTAAGGTAAGCCCCTATGATTGACTCCTGGGCCCCTATGTTTTACTTCTCTATAAGAGAAGACCAGAGAAGAGGCACAAAGACATATAAACAGAGATATGCATGCTCTTGACTCTCAATATGATGCCCTGCACCAAACTTGGATTCTTCAGAGTCCCCACTACCCGGAAGACCCTGAAGACCCTCATTATGTCCCCTTGACCTCAGATCTCCAAAACTATGGGCTTAATAAACCTCTAGTCTTC
Source organism: Tupaia tana (assembly GCA_026018925.1). Taxonomy (NCBI): domain Eukaryota; kingdom Metazoa; phylum Chordata; class Mammalia; order Scandentia; family Tupaiidae; genus Tupaia; species Tupaia tana. The sequence continues at coordinate 148,529,305 of JAKSZU010000006.1, forward strand.
ATAAGATATATCAGAGATATCCAGATTCTGTTATTTCTGTGTTAGCAACACAACAGATTAAAACACTGCCCAATTAAAGCACATAAAGTAACTGAATTGATTACCAAAGGAAAGAGGAGGAGGAGAAAATTCAATGATATGCCATCTACAAGGGAGTCACCTTAGATTTAATGACACACAGGCTGAAATGAAATCATAAAAAAAGATATTCCATGTACATGGTAACCGAAAGCAAGTAGGGATAATTATACTCAGACAAATATACTTTAAGTCAAAAATTATCAAAAGAGACAAATAAAGAAATGATATAAAAACAAAAAGGTCAACCTATGGTGAAAATCTGACCACTATAAACATATATATATGTATATGTATATATATGTGTGTATATATATATATGTATATATATACACATTCCACTTCTTTTTCCCATATATATATACGTTTACAGTATATATGTATATATACATATATATATATACAGTATATATTACAGTATATATATCATATATATATGATATCTGAGTACCTATGTATATAAAGAAAACATTGACAGAACTGAAAGGAGAGGTAGACAACAAGAAAATAATAGTAGGATAAATAGAATTCAATCCTGTTTTTCATAATAGAATATCCAAACAGGAAATAAACACAGAAACAGAGGAACTGAAAAACACTGTAGGCCAAGAAGACCTAAAACATATACATAACATTCCACACAATAACAGCAAAACAGATCTCAAGCACACACAGATCATTTTTCAGAATAATCACATTAGATCATAAAAAAAGTCTTTACAAATTTAAGCAGACTGAGAGCATACCGACAACTTTCTAACTACAATGGAATACAACTAGAAGTTAGTAGCAGTAGGGGAGAACTGGGAAATTCACAGACATGTGGAAATTAAACAACACAGTCTTGATAACCAAAGGATCAAATAATAAATCAGTAAAGAAACTTAAAAATATCTCGAGACAAATGAAAATTAAAACATAACATAGGGACCAGCAGTTAGCATAATGGCTATGTCGCTGGACTCCAATGTAGTCGACTGCAGTTCGAGTCCTGGACCCGGCGGCTGAAACTCACTCCAGGCGCATGTGCATGTGTGCCCAAGATCCCGAGGGGAGAATGGAGGAGAAGGGATTGCGGTGTGGCCATCGTCCCTGGGGATGATTTCTCGCTTTCTGTCTCTCTGTCTCCCTCTGTCTTTCTGGCAAGCACACGCGCCCTATAGCGTAAACCTCTCAAAAAATAAAAAAACAAACAAGCAAAAAGAAAATATAGCAAAACTAAAAATTGTTTTTTGAGAAGGTCAATAAAATTCACAAACGTTAGGCTAGACTAAAAAAAAAAGAGTATTCAAATAAAAAAAAGAGAGATTATAATTATGCCACAGAAATAAAAAGAAAGGTTTATAAGAGATTACTATGAACAATTATACACCAAAACATTGGATTTCATAGAATAAATGGATAGAAGTAAGTTCTAGAAATATAAGTCTGCAAACATAGAATATTGAAGAACCAGAAAAATAAGAAGATTGATTAATTAAAATCTCACAACAAAGAAACTCCCAGGACAAGATGGTGTCACTGGAGAATTCTATCAAACATTTAAAAAAAAAAAAACTGATGCCAATCTTTTTCAAACTCTTTTTTAAAAAAATTGGAGAGAATGGATCTATTCCAAACTCACTTTTTCCAAACTCACTTCATAAGGCTAACATTTCCCTGATACCACAGACACTATAAGAACACTATGGACCAATACCTCTGATAAATATCCAAACATTTTCAACAAAATATTAGCAAACCAATTCAACAGCACATTAAAGAATTACACAAAATAAAGTAGCATTTATCCCTAGGATACAAGGACAGTTTCACATATAAAAATCAAGCAATGTGATACATATCATTACAAAATGAACTATTCTAAAGTGCAAAGTGGATACCAACACTAGACTATATACATATAGTGACCAATAGCAAACACATGCCAGAGTCAGCCCTGCTTAACAAATAAACAAAAATAACAGAAATCATGAATGAATGTTATAATCTTACATATAAACTTTCTTTTTAAAAACATATTTGTTTATTCTATGAATGAGAGAGAGAGAGTCAGCATCTCTAACATGGGTTAGATGCCACAATCCGTTCCAAGCCCCAGTCAGCTCCAGATGATTGGTATGCATGTGCATACTCAGGAAGATCTCTGGACATGAACCTGGAACTCCCCCATGTAAATCAGCCTCCCAGAGCTTGCATATACTACTGCACTACTGTCAAACTCTCTACTTTCTTATTAAGCCATGCTTTGCTATTTTATGCCTCTGAAAAATTCAACAGTATACTCAAAGAAAATAAAAAGGAAAATAACAGTCCAGACTGTCATTACATGATTTAAACTTTAAAAGTCAAATAACCACATCATTAATATGTTACAAAGGATATTCTGAAATAATAATTTTATATAAAATGACAGTTATAGAATCAATAACTCTCTGATCTATACTTACTCTCCTCCCAATGAAGTTTAAAAAACTATATATAATACTTCATTCAAGTCTATTGATGTAAACATAAATTTAATTTTATTAAAAGTAATAGAAAATTTCCTAAATTATTTTATAAATGTAAGCATTTTGAAACTACTACAATGTAAATATTTTCATATCTACTTATCCATTGATCAGATTTACTGCCATATTTTATTTTTAATACTGCAATTAATTACATAAATGTAAGGCTATTTTTTAGATATTCAAACATCAGAATATTTATAGTTACCAAAATTATATTCTGTAAAAATTATATATAAAAATTCAGATAGATACTTGATACTACAATATATTAAAATTAATTATTTTCTAATATTCAGCATGAAAATGCTTAGTTTAATATAAAACATGCCCAATTTTGGAATATCTTATTTGCTCTGAGTTCCTTATTTGTAGCTGCTAAATATCTGTTTTCTTGGGCATGCATAACTGCTCACAATAGAGCGCTATTGACCATTACAATAACTGAGACATTGTCAACCAACCCACATTTAGTTCACAATCCACAATCCATGAAACACCTGTTGTTTGTTCTTCAGTTGATAAAATTATAACTCTTTAAAAGACATATTAAGTATTTGTTTGACCACCCCCCACCTTATTCCTTTTCCATTTTTCATCCAAGACATTGCTAAGGATATTGTTACTGTTATTTTAATTCCCAATCACCTATTTCCCTGTAATTGTTTACTGGAACATGCTTGTGTTGTGGTAATCCTCATATTAAATATACAAACCCAGCATCTAGTACATTATTACCAGACTGCATAACAATTGAAATCAACCTTCATCATTAAATAAGTATTGGCCCACAAAGAATCATTCTTTCACTCTTTTGCTGGTTATTATACACAGGTTCTACTCTTCATTAATTCCATATTGTCATTTAATAATTTAACTAAGTCTTCCTCTCCATTTCTGAATACCTTCCCTTGGTATCTAGCCAAAAAAGAATTCTTGCTTTCAAGACCCTCACACACTAATTAAAACCTAGATAAAATGAGAACAAAAAGGACAAAAATTTGGCTACAAAGAAATGTGCAGCCAATTATAAATTAATAAAATGAAAATACAAGACTAGCTGCTGAAAGATTTAATAATGAAGTCATAGAAAGTAGTTGGTGCTAGTCAAGGAAGACTTCATAGAGAAAAAATAAAGTTCAATCAAATCTACTATGACTTTTCCCGATAGTTCATATATTTATTTATACATCCAATCACTGTCTATCAGTAAGTTTATGAAATGAATTTTACCTGAGACCAGTAGTTGGCATAGCACATACGTCACTAGACTCCCGGAGGCCAACCATGGTTCACGTCCTGGATCCAATGACTTGGAAATCATGCCAGGTGAATGTGTGCATGTCCAAGATCCCAGGAGGAAAAAGGAGGAGAAGGAATTGTGGCTTGACCATACCCCCGGGGCGTGATTTCTCACTTTGCCTCTCATTGTCTCTGTCTCTCTCTCTCTCTGGAAAGCACACGGGTCCTAAGGCAAAACCTCTAAAAACTTAAAAATAATTTTCCCAGCATGAATACACTGTTAACTGTTCAGTTAAAGATATTATCATATACATTATCACCCTTGATTCTCCAAATGAAAAATATTTTCCTCTGGTCTATGAATCACAGCCGTTTCTACATCTCTCTAACATGGCACCCAGTACATTTATTATGTCGTAATATATTGCCCTTCACTGTAAAAATATTGGGAAAAAAGACTGTATTTCTGTGTTCATACCTTAGAATCTAACCAAGTGCCTGTAACATAAGTCTGCTCAATGATTTAAAAAGCACCATCGAAACATATGATCCAGTAATTCCTCTTCTGGATATATACCCAAAGGAAATGCTTTTTATATATCCAATATATACCCAAAACATATGATCCAGTAATTCCTCTTCTGAATATACACTGAAAGAAAATTTTATATTCTTTCAGTATATGAAAGAATATCTGCATCTCATGTTAATTGCAGCATTATTCACAATAGCCATGATACACAAACAACTTAGGTTGTCTGTTGACAGATGACCGGATAAAGAAAATGTGATTATACGCGCACACACACACACAATGAAATTCATTTCAGTGAAATTTATTTCCTTTATAAAAAGGAAATCCTGCCATTATGAGACAACATGGATGAACCTAGAGAACATTATACTGGGACCAGCAGTTAGCATAATGGCTATGTTGCTGGACTCCCACGTAGTCGACTGCGGTTCGAGTCCCGGACCGGCAGCTTGAACGCCAGGCGCGTGTGCGTGCGTGCCCAAGATCCCGAGAGGAGAATGGAGGAGAAGGGATTGCGGCGTGGCCATCCCCCCTGGGGGGTGATTTCTTGCTTTTTATCTCTCTGTCTTTCTGGCGAGCGCATGCGCCCTATAGCAAAAACCTCTCCAAAAAAAAAAAAAGAGAGAACATTATACTAAGTGAAATGAGCCAGATAGAGAAAGATAATTACTGTATGACCTCACTTATATGTGAAAACTAAAAAATTTGAACTTATCCTAGAGTAGAACCTTAATTAGAGACTGTATCCGTGAGGAGAGAGAGGAATGGTAAAATGCTGGTCAAATCTCCAGTTATAAGATGAGTAAGTTTCTAGAACATGTACAAATATCAATATTAGAAGGTCTTTGGTCAAAATAGGTTGTAGTAAGCCTGGGGTTTGACTGAGGGTAACAAACTATGACCCAGAGGCCATCTACTTGCAATTTTTGTGCAGTCCGGGAGCTAAGAATAGTTTTCAATAGTAAAATAATTGAGAAAAATGGAAAGAATAAAAATATTTTATAAAAGTATTTGAAATTCAAATTTCAATATCAATGACTGTGGCTTTATTAGAACACAACTATGCTCATTTACTTACATATTATTTGTATCTGTTCTTGTGCTATAACAGAGACGATGTGACCTGCAGAACCAAAAGTACTTATTGTCTGGCCCTTTACAGAAAAAATTGATTGATATCTATTTCACCCAAATTATTATTTAGGCCAAATGTGGTAATTTAATTATCTTGGTAATAATTGATTGCATTGGGAACATATAACCCAATTCTGGCCAATGAGAAATGAGGATAAACCTATAAGGGATTTATAGAAAAGCTTACCTGTTTGTTTTGTTTTCCCCAAAGAGACAGACGGAAAGAGAGAGAAAGAGAAAGTGAGAAGCATCCCCAGGAGGGATGATCATGATCCAATCCCTTTCCTATGGCTCTCACTCCTTTGGGGATTTTGGGCAACATATACATGCACCCATCGTTTTGTCAAGCTGCCAGATCCAGAACTGACTCAGACCACAAGATCCCATAAGTTGGCCATGTGGGATCCGGTCAACCTAGGCACTATGCCACTGGCTGGCACAGTATTTTTGCTTTGAAGAATGTACCTCTTGGGTCATCTCAGTAATGCAGAGGTTAAGCCCCGTGCATTGGAAGCCAGATCCACACGGCTGACTGTAGTTCAAATCCTAGCCCAGAGGCTTGAAAAACATGCTGGGCATGTGTGCATATGTGCTCAAAATCCAGAGAGGATGTGAGAAGTGATTATGGTGTGAACATGCTCCACTGGGGGGTGCTTTCTCTCTCTCTCTCTCTCTCTCTGGTGTAAGCATTTGCCCTCTGGCAGTAAAAAAAAAAAAGAATAAGAATGTACCCCATAAATATATATCATTATTATATGTTAATTAAAAAACTATTTTTTACAAAAAGGAATGAGATGGTATACAAAAACAGAGACATGATGTTTCCTTTATTCCTCTGGGAGCATGTTATCTGGATCTAATTCTTGGATTTGTTGTGCCAACACACAGAGGAGGGTGGGGAAAAAGACCAAAAAAAAAAAAAAAAAAAAAAAAAAAAACCAAAAACAAAAACAAAAAAACAACGAGAGAGAGAGAGAGAGAGAGAGTGAGAGAGAAGCAGAGGCAGGACTCTGACCTAACTTTCTCTGTGTTGCCCTATCTGTGAACTACTTCTTACATGAAATCATAAATTTTTCTCCTTTTTTTTCAATCAATTCATATCAAACTTGTAACAACATGCAGTCATCCTTACCATACATAGCTAAATCCAAATCTATTTGACATGCTTCTGGATCCATGAACTAGCAGAAAAGAAAAGTTGCTACAACATCTATTATAGGAACAGGTAGTTATACATTTTAAAATGCAAGATTCATGAAAAGTGTAATTAAAGATAAGTTTTATTCTGCTACAATCTTGAAAATCATGCCTGATCTTTTCGCAATGCACTTTCCATGAATTTTTTCATGATCACCTTGTATTTTCTTTAGTTGGGGCTTTTATTTCTTTGTACCTATTAGCACTCAAGTTATCACTGCTGTCCCAAAAAAAAAGGTCTAAAACACATCCCATTTTTCAGCATGTCTTCTGAACTTCCGTGATAGACAAAAATGCACTACAACGTGACATATCAGGAAAGTAGCATGTGTCGGGGCAATCGTGCACACATAAAAGAAAACACGTTGATCTAGTACTGATGGGATAATCTGTACAGTCATGGGTAGAGAGAGATCACATCATAACAAAAATTAAAGCAATAATAACTGTTTCAATGCATTTTACATATATTAATTCTAGTTCTATCAATAAATCTATTGGACTAACCAAAGTAGCAATGTTAGTATTTAAAGTCAAAGGGTTTTGCTTCAAAGACCAGGTTTTTAATCAATATATTTCACTGTCCTTTATTTGACTCTCAGTTTCCTCATCTATGAAATCAAGATTATTCATCAGAGGAGCACCATCTTCTACAAAATGTGAACTGAATAAATTATAGTCCTTAATACTAGGAAAAAGATTAGATGTTACATTGTACTTTTTCAGAAACTTCAGATTGATGAGCACATTAGTCAACACTGTAATCTTAGAAGATTAATATTCATACTGGCTAATATGTAAATAAAATCGTCCCTTTATATTTCTTTGTATTCAGTAACAAAAAATTTTTCAGCTGTTTGACAATAGATTTGCTTTCATAAATCTTTGGTAAGAGTATTCTTTTTCTCGACTCTTTAATATATATATTTTTGACAGGCTATCACTGTTGCAATTCCCTGGCTCAGTCTCCCAGATGGGACCACAAACACATGCTACAACACTGGACTAGTTTTTAGATAGGACCTTGCTATATAACCCAGGCCAGGTTTGGGATCCTCTTGTCACAGCTTACCAAATACTAGGGTTACAGTGACTAACTGTAATCTGCATCCTGCAAGGCCCAGCCTTTAGGCTAGACCAGGAATGAAACCTGAGCTTCCCATATTGTTCCAGCTATGGAAGAATGTTAGTAGCACATGCCACTGTGCCTTTAACCTTTTTTTTTTTTTTAGAGGTTTTTGCTATAGGGCGCGTGCGCTTGCCAGACAGACAGAGAGAGACAGAGAGACAGAAAGCAAGAAATCACCCCCCCGGGGGGATGGCCATGCCGCAACCCCTTCTCCTCCATTCTCTCAGGATCTTGGGCACACACGCACATGCGCCTGACGTGAGTTTTAAGCCACCAGGTCTGGGACGCAAACCGCAGTCAACTATGTGGGAGTCCAGCGACATAGCCATTACACTAACGGCTGGTCCCCTTTTAATCTTTATAGGCAAAGAATCACTCATTCTGTTGTATTTCTCCATAGTTGTTTGTTTTATAAAAATAATAAAATTAAAAATCCTATCCAATGTATTCAACAGATTTTATTATATATTCTTTAAAGGGGAAAACACTAAGTATTATTCATGCAAAGAAATCAAACCTAAATAAATCAGTGTTGACATTATCATTAGCATACCTATAATACGGCTTAAACAGGAATCATATAAAAGACTGAGTGTTGAGAAATGCTTGATTTCATTGCAACCATAATTAAATAGAGCATACTTTCCTTATTGAAGTGGATTGGAAATGACCAGGCAGCTTTGGCTTGCACAAACCAAATTCTTCAAACTTGGACAGTATAAAAGCAATGAAAAGATCTATCCATTTATCAAATTAAAACAGTCAGAATTGAAGATCAGCTTTCCAAATTAGGTATTCAAGCAATAAAATCAAATACCAAAGAGGGAATATTAAATACCAGCAAAGAGAAGGAAGAGACCAAGAAAACAATTAAAGTTAATATTACTCTACTTCATGGGAATTGTATTATGGTAAATTTGCACACACTCATAAATAATTTAGAGACTATAAAAGGCAAAATGGTTCTGATACAAACAGAGACCTCAGCATTAAATTAATATCACTCATGCCACATTAACCTTGCATGATGAAATCAGCCCTCTCAGCAAAAAGATGACTCTAGAATGATGAGGTCTTATATTCTGCTAACATTGACAAGGGTTTGAATCAGAGATTGGCAAGCAATGACCTCTTAAAGCCATCTATTCCCTCAGTTCAGTCTCTCCCAAAAGGTATAGCTGAAAGCAAACTGCAAAAATGAAATTTCCCTGAAGAATTCGGTACAGCAGGAGCCGCAGTAAAGGTGAGATGATTAATAATGTATTATCAGCTTCTTTTAAAATATTATTTATCACACATATTCAATATTCTTCAACATTATTTCCATTTCCCCTCTATATTTCCTTTCCCTTTTTCTGAGGTACACTTGGATATAGAAGAAAGAATGTAAGTTTTTGGCATTACCCTATTATTTTCCAGATTCTATTTTAATATACTTTTGGTCATTTTTCTTTCTGGCTTGTCCCAGCTGGGCATATGTAGCACACATCAAAATTACTACAGCACAGAAGAATGTGTCAGATGACACCTTTTCTTGCTCATACATGCCATTTCTTTTAACATTTCTATCCCTTGTAGGAGGAACTATTTTGTCAACTTCTCAGAAGAGAGAATAAGAAAGTATTTATGTCATTGGGGGTTCTTACATGTATATGCACAAAGTCATTATGTTTAACTAACATAAATCCTAAGGTGACGTCCCCATCAGAGCAGAAAAGGAGAGGGGTCTACTGAGGGCATTCTAACAGTAACTGCAGACCATGGCTAGAGAAAAAGATGAGTGACACCACTGTTTGGAATGAAATTATATGGAATGGTAAGTAACACCAAAAAAGAGAAATGGCCATAATGTAAGATCTCCTAACTTACACACTATGTAAAATCTGTCACTTGAATGCACAAGGGACATCGGTGGTAAATATCCTTGGGTGACAAGATTATTAAGATTATTACTACAAAAGGGGAGAAGAAATTATTCAAACCAGGAAAACCGGAATACTAGCAGGCGGAGAAAATGAGAAATTAAAAGGTACATATTAGGTCGTTAGGAAAGTCATGACGTATTTTTTTGTTTTTCTATGCAAAAATGTGTCATGACTTTCCCAACTATCCAATATATAACTAAATAAAATAGGTAAGTATATATTTTGAGAGAAAAGGAACACACACACACACACACATACACATATAAAATTTTTGCTATTTGGCTCCCTTTCCTTTCCCTCTAAAGAATGACACTTTTCTTGTTCCAACCCCTTGAGGAGAAAGGGACTTTTAGAATGCATATCACACTTGAGATAAGTACCCTGTTTATATAAAGAATAAATCCACATGTAGAAACAGAAGTCATCCCAAGTTCAGTGCAGTATGCATTCTAAGTCCCTTTCTCCTTAAGTGAGCAATAGAACTGTCATTCTTCAGAGGGAAAGAAAACCATCCAGCAGAGATTATGCGTTTCTTTCACATTTTTCAAAAGTAGGATTTAACAAATATGTACTCTTAATGATCAATTGAAAAGGGAAGGTATGTTTCCTTATGGCCTTTATAGCAGATAGTGTTCACAGAAGCCCATAATTATTTAGTAGAGTTGATAAATAAGAACTGGAAATTTTTTTTTAATTATGTGTTAGGGAAGATTATTTGAGACTTTTATAAGAAGATAGACATTCTCCAATACATGAATGGAGAAATATTTGCTAAGAGGAAACAAGAAATTTAGAGGTCTTTATAAGCTTGCATACACTTTCATTTGGCTATACTGCATGAAGCAAGCAAAATCAAACAACTCTAATAATTATTTTATTCTATAAACAGATTACCAAGGCTAATCTACATTAATAAATTAGATAGAGTAATTAGAATTTGCACTAACAGGATATTCATAAGATTCAGGTAATTATTGCTCATGAAGAAGGAATCATTCTTTTCTCATAGGTGTCATTAACCAAGTACAACAGGGCTGACCAAAGCTTCCAAGCTAGCCTACGTCTATAATGTTACTATATGTGTGGACCTAGGTGTACTATCCAATCCAGAGAGAAAAGGCTTAATTGCAAGTAGTAAAATATTTTGAATGGGAGGAGCCAGCAGGTGGCATGGTGGTTAGGGTGCCGGATTCCCACATGGTCGACTGCAGTTCAAGTCCTAGGCCCTAGACCCTTTGGTTTAAAACTCACACAGGGTATGTGAACGGGTGCCCAAAATCCCAGGAATAAAATGGAGGAGAAGAGGTTGTAGTATGACCATCCTCCTTCGGAAGTGATTTTTCACTTTCAATGTCTGTGTCTCCCACCTCTCTGGCAAGCACACTGGCCCTATGGCCTTAAAAAAAAAAAAAAATTGAATGAGAAATTGAGGTTAACAAAATATGAACATAGTTAACACAGATGACTTAATTTTGCATTTCTAAAAGTGATCCAATAGCAAAAGAAATTATAACAAGAGTCACTATAAACGGAAATTAGGCAATATTAGGGAACGTATTTGAGTTTTCCCTAAAATACTACCAATGGGGAAAAATAAAGATCAGGATTTGGCAACAACCTTTCGGTTTTAAAGTTCTAGAGCAGAACAAAGCTCCCAAAAGGGCTCAGGGCAGATTAAACTACCACAGGATTTTATAAAGAATTCATTGAAAGCTAAAGTAGGCCTCTGTGTAGGTCAAAGAGAACCAATATGAAAATTGGGGTCATTAAAGATCAAAGACAGGGTAATAGTAGCTAAACTATAATTTAAAGGAAGTGAAAGTGAAGGGTGAAATAGCAGGCATCTGAATAAATACTGTTTTAGTTTTAGATGAATCATTTTTCTTTAGACATTTGTGGACCAATTCAGATCTTTTCCTCCATTCAATTATATTTTATCCTGTATATTCTGTTTTAGATTGAGTTTCTGATGGCCTCAAGGGAGTGGCTCAGGTGCTGGAAGCATCTGAGCCTCTGAGCTAACTATATTTCATATATGTATATTTCATTGAAGTACCCTTTATCTTCCTTCTTAAGATACTCATTAAATTGAGTTATTTAGCTATACAAATTTGAGAACCTATTTCATTTTAGCTTCGCTTTCAAGAAACAAATCTTTATAAAACAAAAGCAGGAAGTGAAAATAAGATTAAATATCTGCATTTATGGATGACCAGGACACCATTTCATATTTTTCCTGTGTTCACTCTTTAGTCTATAATAGAAAGTATACACATTCTAAAAACATTATCACTTCAAATTTTATGCAAGTCTCCCTTAATTCACTAAAATTTGAGATAAAAATAATAAATAATTTGTAATTTTGCTATAAAACTAAAATAAACAAATTATTCTGAGATTTGGTTAGTCAAATCATTATCTAAGCCCTCAATCTGAACTTTCTTTCAGAAATATTAGAACACCATTCTGCTTTATACATATTTCTGTCACATACTAATATCAAATTGTTTCAAATTATAAAATTAGCACAGGAATTACTACAAGTTAGAAAGTAGTAAAGACTAATAACTCAGTTTCATCAACATAGCTAATACCACTCACTAGTTCTTTTTTTTTTATTTTTTTTTTTTGGAGAGGTTTTTCGCTATAGGGCGCGTGCGCTCACCAGACAGACAGAGAGAGACATAGAGACAGAAAGCGAGAAATCACCCCCCAGGGGGGATGGTCACGCCGCAATCCCTTCTCCTCCATTCTCCTCTCGGGATCTTGGGCACGCACGCACACGCGCCCGGCGTGAGTTGTAAGCCACCGGGTCCGAGACGCAAACCGCGGTCGACTACGTGGGAGTCCAGCGACACAGCCATTACGCTAACTGCTGATTCCCACTAGTTCTTTTTATACTCATAAATTTCTTTCATATGCATTATGTAAAATAACTGTCTAATACTAAATAATTATCAGAAATACCATTTCATAAGGCCTTATTTTTGTTCCAGCAGTATGTCTGACCTACAGTATCTTATTTAAGCTCACAACAAATAAGCAAATAAAGTAAGAAATAATGAAGGCTGGCCGGTGGCATGGTGGTTAAGATGGCTGGATCTCACATGGCCAACTTTGTGGTGTGAGTCCCAGATCCAGCAGCCTGAGAGAGAAACTGGGTGCGTGTACGTGCTTGCCCAAAATCCCAAGAGGAGAATGTAGAAGGGATTGTAGCATTGCCATCCCTCCAGGGGGTAATTTCTCTCTAACTTTGTCTCTCTCTCTCTACCCTCAGCCACCACACACACCCTACAGCAAAAAATGAAAAAGAGACAGCAGGTGGCATGGTGGTTAATGTGGTGTGTACATGCGAGCATGCCCAAAATCCTGAGAGGAGAATGAAGGAAAAGGGATTGAGGTATGGTCATCTCTCCAGGGGTGATTTCTTACTTTCCTTTGCTCTGTCTCTGGCCCTCTCCAGCGAGCACATGCAACCTATAGCAAAAAACTAAAATAAATAAATAAATAAATAAAATTAAGAAATAATGAAATCAGCATGAATTTAAATGAAGTTCACAATGCTCAAAAGTGATAGCAAGTAGATACCCAACCAGATCCAACTGCAGTTAATTATTATCTTACTGTAGCTTTTGCTTCCTAACAAATGGAATGGCATTCTTAGGAGGCCAATAAAATTTAATTCAGAGTCCTAAACAGTGCTCCAGGGGACTAACAGACAGCATAACGGTTATGTTGCTGGACTCCCACGTGGACCATGGTTCTAGTCCTGGACCCAGTGGTTTAAACTTATGCTGGGTTTTTGTGCATGCATTCCCAAAATCCCAAGAGGAGAATCGAGGAGAAGGGATTACAGAATAGCCTTCTCCCTGGGGGGTGATTTCTTGGTTTCTGTCTCTCTGTCTCTCCATTGAGTACACACATCCTATAGCAAAAATCCTTAAAAAAAAAAAAAAAAAATAGTGCCCCAGGACTCAGCACTGAGTTTCCTGGCTACCTCTCCACTCACTCCTCTTCTACTTTCTGTTCCATAAATGTACAATACATTTATTAAATACATGACCCAACTTCTTACATTCAGACTGCAGACTTACCTCCTGAAAATGCTCTATTTTTCTCTAGACAGCACCATCATTTTTATGGCTACCTCACTTGAAAATGTAGGTTGGCATCACTGACTCCCCCTCCAGTCAATTGCTAGGCATGTCCTGCCATAGCAATGCTCCACTCACCCCCACTGTGTAGGCTTAAGTCATTGTTATCTCCTAAAACCCATTAACCAGTCTGAAAACAAAATCTCGGGTTTTCATCATGCCGTACAAGGTCCTTCAGGGACCTGTTAATCTTGGCCAGTCTCCATATAATTTTCTATCATGCCTTTTAGACTCCCCAACCCATCTCCTATAAACTTCTTACAGTTCATTGCACACAGGGTCAAGTGCACACCTGCCCTACACCCATTTTTTTTTTTTTTTTGAGAGGTTTTTTGCTATAGGGCGCGTGCGCTCGCCAGACAGAGAGAGAGACATAGAGACAGAAAGTGAGAAATCACCCCCCAGGGGGGATGGTCACGCCGCAATCCCTTCTCCTCCACTCTCCTCTTGGGATCTTGGGCACGCACGCACACGTGCCCGGTGTGAGTTTTAAGCCACCGGGTCCGGGACGCGAACCGCGGTCGACTACGTGGGAGTCCAGCGACATAGCCATTACACTAACAGCTGGTTCCCTGCCCTACACCCTTTTATACTATCTGTCCCCTCAATAGCCAGATGCCTGGCTCCTTCACTTATTCAAGTCTCAATTCAAATGTTACCACTTCAAGAGCATAGCTCCTTGCCCCATCATGCTCCATATCTTTATACAGATTGTTTTCTTCATGGTACTTTCAGTCTCACATATTATCATTTATTTTGTGTTTATTGCTCTCTCCCTCACAGACAGTAAGGTCTACTAAGACTAGTGACTTAAAAGATGTCTGTCACTTTTATTTCCTACCTTTTCTCCTGCCCTTTGACTAAGTTCCTTCTACTCTTGTTTCTGTCTCATCCTTAAATTCACAATACTGTCAATGTGGCTCAAATTATGCAAAAATAAACATGGAATTGATAAAATATAAGGTATTTTTAGGGAACTGTGAGTAGGTTGGTGACATGTCCTATGCGTAGTGACCCAGGAATTGGCTGTGTTGACTTTGCATAACTTCTTAACACTGCTTCCTCAGGGAATAATAACAACGCTTATATCATCAGTCTGTTTAAGGAATTTAATGAAGTTATATGTAATAAGTGTATACAAATCCTTGACACAAGATATGTAAAAAGATATGATCAGTTCATAGAAAATGTTCAGAAAATTAGCTAGCCTCACAATGGCCTGCATACTGCCAGTTTTCCATCCCTAGTTTAGGGCATTAAGAGACATGTTGAGAAGTGTACCACTAATTTATTTTTTAATGAATAATTTTGACTAGAATTATTCACAATTAATAAATATTCTTAATGAATAAATTATGGTTCTATACTATTCCTTTTACATAGAATTTCTATAGTTTTAAAAACTAGCTCAATCTTTGAGAGTGAAAAGTAATTTCTGGAATTTACATCATATGCAAATATAAATTTCAAATATGTTAAACATTAAAATAAAACCAGGAGTAAAACTGAGAAAATATTTGTCCTTCAAGTTAGAAAAGATTATTTTTAAAAATTCACTAAAAATAACAAAATATGGGAACCAGCAGTTAGCGTAATGGCTATGTTGCTGGACTCCCACGTAGTCGACCGCAGTTCGCGTCCCGGACCCGGTGGCTTAAAACTCACACAGGGCGCGTGTGCGTGCGTGCCCAAGATCCTGAGAGGAGAATGGAGGAGAAGGGATTGCGGCGTGATCATCCCCCCGGGGGGTGATTTCTCGCTTTCTGTCTCTAATGTCTCTCTCTGTTTGTCTGGCAAGTGCACGCGCCCTATAGCAAAAATCTCCCCAAAAAAATATATATATGTATCAGTTTACTCCTACACATTTAGCTAAAAAAAATTTAAATAATGATATCCAGTGTTTCTACAGTATGGTAACATGGCTGGTATAATTGGATATTTTTCAGTAATTTGTAGTGAATGTATTGAAATGACACAGACAGTCTTTGATATTTCTAAACATTTACTATAAAGAAATTATTATGTACTGAGGGCCGGCAAATCGCGTGGTGTTTAAGGGCACTGGACTCCCACATGGCCGACTGTGGTTCAAGTCCCAGACGTGGTGGCTTGCTTTCTCTGTGTCTCTCTCTTGCTCTCTGACCCTCTATAATCAAATTAAAATTAAAAATAAATAAATAAATAAATAAAGAGAAATAAAATATTTTTAAAAAAGAAATAATTGTGTACTGAAAGGTGAAACACAGACATCCTTGTGTTTCTCTGCTACCTAACTGAAAATGTTGAAATCATTATTTTGAAGTGGATTATATACATGAAAAGTATCTCAAAAAATTGCCAACAAATATTTTAAAACAAATTCAACCATCTATATTTTTACCTCTACTTCAGATCTTTGTCTATACTCATATATCCAACTGTTTGTACTACATTTCTACTTAAATGGCTAATAACCCTGTCAACCAGAAGATGTCTAATTTGTACTCTCAGTCTTAGCCACTGTCCCAAATCCAACTGTTAACAGCTTCCCCATCTTGGGTGGTAGCAGTCCCACTCTTATACTTCCTTGATCCAAAATCCTTGGAGTCATCCTTGACTTTTCTGTTTTACCCAAACCTACATCCAATAATTAGAAAATCCTGTTAGCTCTACCTTGAGAATACAACTAGAATCTACCCACTTCCCACTAGTTCCACCTAATGAAACCACTGCCATCTCTCCCCTAGGTAACTGTAAAAAATATGTATGTCATTATTAAAATATGCCACTTCCATCCTATCACCATTAAAACAAAAATAAAGCATTTTTTTTTTTTTTTTTTTTTTTTTTTTAAGGACAAGGTTTCTCTGTCAGGGTCATCCCGCCTTAGTTGCCAGAGCAGTTGAGATTATAGGCGTGCCGGATATCCAGTTTTAGGAGAGGCCAACTATGAAACCAAGACTCCCACGTGGCTTCAGTCTGCTGAGCAGCAGCATCTACCACTGTACATTACAGCAGCTGGGTGACAACATAAAAGTTCCTAATCTGACCCCTTCCTATCACTGCAGCTATATCTCACATTATGATTCTCTCTATCATCCCAGCCTCCCTTCACATGTTGCCTCTCTTCACATGTTACCTCCCCACAGGGCCTTTGCATATCCAGTTTTCTCTGCCCAAACTTTTCTTCTTTCTCCTCCTCACTAGTTTAACAGTATTTGTTCATCAGATCTCAATTCCCACATTGTTTTCTCAGACATACTTTCCTTGATTGCTTTTCTAGCTCAATTTCAGTTTTTTAAAATATTTATTTATTTATTTTTATTATTTTCACATGAATTTTGCCAAAGAAAGACAGAGAGGAAGAATGAGAAAGCAAGCCACCAGGTCCAGGACTTGAATTGCAGTCGGCCATGTGGGAATTCCAATGCCTTAGCCACTACGCCACCTGCTGGTCCCTAGTTCAATTTCAATTTTTACAGATCCTTTACCAATATCTTAATACTAAATCATTGCATTGCATATTCGATCTTTATATTATTAATGTCTGTCTCCTTGGCTTGATTACTAGATCCATGGGGGGAGAAGAGAAGTTTTATTTTGCTCACCATTGTATCTCTAATGTCTAACAGAGCCTAGTTCATAGTTAGTGCTTAGTGTTTTTCAAATGAATGAAAAGTATAGAAAAGAAACTCAGTGGTAAGCCACTTTCACCTTTATTTTACTCATTTTCTACATGCATAGAACGATCATCCCACGCTACTATTTCTAGAATTATTCCAAGTTTGCCAGCCCCCAAATTCATCCCTGAGCATATGGAAAACTGAGCCAGGACAATTAATCCAATTCCTATAGGCCGCTTCACATTCTCCTATTGTCTCCCTCAGCCCTGAGTCTCTCAGCATCTAAGAACTATGGTCTGAAGAGACATTAAAAGATGAAATAAATCAGTGAACAAGTACAATGTCTATCTTGTTCTATACCAGCCCACCCCCTCCCTTCTTCCCAACCAACAAATAAAAGTGACCTTTCTGAGATTCAGGGCCTGAGAAAACTGGAGGTAGACTACAAGCATAAACATAATTGGAATGTCCTAAATCGTGATAAAAAAAACAAAACTATTTTTATTACTTTAAAAGCAAGTTGCTTAACTACAAAACAGTGCGAAAAGAATGTTAGCCATTGCATTTTTTTCTTTCCTCTAAGCATAATAAAGAATTAGCTTCCCAAACCTAACAATGACAACTCATGCAAAGAAGAAGGAAAAAAAAAAAAAGGCTCATGGTTCATGTTTTCTTACAAATGATGCTACAATAAACTGTGAAGACCTGAGACTGATTGAAAGGCTTGAAAAGACTGAATTAAAAACAAAAGAATATACAAGGCCATCTGCACAAACTTGGTTTTAGCATCATGCAGCATTTATCACAAACTCCTCCTAGATTGCCATCTTTAAAATAGTCCCAGGAATCAAGTGGCATGGACCACAGTTCTAAGGGAATAGACTCATGGGAGAATTTTTGCAAAAGAGAAAAGGGAATTGAAGCTTGTAGAAAATGCATTGTCTTAAGGTTTTCTAATAAAGGACAGCTTTTATTAGTCACTTTATTTTTACAATATCTACAACAAATATCTAATGCTTCAAAGTATGTGGGTCAGTAGAGTTACAATTCAGATCAGAGCAGTTTAATTTAACATTGCTACAGCAATCCATTTTAGTAGAACCACCTGGGAAAAACTAAAACTACATAGTTTATGAGACTAGAGCAAGATGCTAATGACCTAGGAGATCAGGCAGATGCTATTTATTCCATAAGTATTTACAAAGAGAACTCAGCTAACACAGATGAAAAAAAAAAATTTAAAGGCAAATTTTGAAACCCAGAAAGAATTCTATGTGATCACTGACTTTAAAGTATTCTAGTAGTTATTAATAATCCAAGTAGGCTGGACCTTGTACCTAGATAGCTTTAATTTTTAATTCAATGTGTTTTTCTTCCTTTACCAAAAACAAATGAAAATTCAACCAGAGGACACTTTCCTTTGAAAATTTTTTTTGAATTAAAATAATCAACAGTATTTGTTCTATGTATAATAAAGTTACATAAAGTATGAAAATTTTCTTTCCCATAGTAGACATAAAACTTCATTCTGATAATGAATACTGGACTGTTTAAACTTGATTTTTTTTCTTTCCTTTCTTACATCACACAGAAAGTAATATTATAAAGCAGTATTTTCTAAGCACTTACATGCCCATCGAACACATGATTCTTGCAGTCTCCATCACATCACATCACCTCTCCATTCAAACTCATTTTCTATGTAAATTAATAAAATAAATTACATTATGTGAGGCCATAGTAGGTTAAGGGGCCAGTCCCAGTCAAGTTCTTATACACAGAAAATACTTTTAAAATGTCACCATAAACATAAAACTGGAAACACATACCATGAAACTTCACAGCATACCTGAGATCAAAGAGGGGAAAAAAACTACATTGAGATTCTGGACTGTCAAGGAAGAACATCTGCTAGCTAAATTATTACTAATCAAAATGTTTTCTGCGTATCTGCGTTATTGGTACCACCCAGAGCTGATCAGAAATGCAAACTCTCAGACCTTACCCAGAGCCACTGGATCAGAATATTCACTGTAACAAGATCCCCAGGTGATTCATATTTCCGTTAAAATTTAAGAAGCACTGAGCTAAATAGCATCTTTCTTCGTACAGTCCTTACAGCTTGTCTGACCAAAATTCAGGTCTCAGCAAAATGACCAATGTATGTGTCATGAATCACTGTGGTTACTTGCCAACAGTTAAATCATAAATATTGTATGTGTATATTATATATTGGGCTACATGAACTTAAATTCTCTTTCTTGAGTTGCACAAGTGTTTGAGAGACATCTCTTTATAAACAAAATACAATTATAAGTAACATCTGTTCTGAAGGCAACAGACATTTTTACTATACTTACAAAGTAACTAAAGTTTAAAATGCCCAATAACCTCAAGATCTGAGCCTCAATCCTAAATATATAGAACATGGTTCTATGACTGAGCCCAAACTTCAGAGACTATAAAGTAGCAGCTGAAGGTGTGTGTGAGGAGGAGGGGCGTCTGCTACTGTGTTGCTAAATAAAAATACCTGAGAATGGGTCATTTATAAAGAATAGAAGTTTATTTGCCTCATGATCCTGGTGACAGAAAGTTCAAGTGCATAGGGATGGCATGTGGCTGGCCTCTGATCCTTTGTCACAATTTGGCCAACAAAAGCTGAAACATGCAGAGAGAGGAAAAAAATAAATAACAAAACCTGCAGGCAACCATATTACTTCTGTATCAACTCATTCGTGCAGGAACTAACCATTCCACTCCTGTGAAATTGAGAACTCATTGCCACTCATGAAATAATTTTAATCTATCCATGAAGGTGGTGTTCCCATGGTCCAAACACTATCTACTATGTCCCACCTCCTAAAAGTCTCAACACCTCTCAACACCATTACATCAAGACCAAGCTTAGGACCAGCAGATGGTGTAATGGTTATGTCACTAGATTCCCATAGTCGAACGTGGTTCAAGTTCCAGACACAGTGGCATCAAAATCATGCTGGGGACATGTGCATGCATGCCCAAAATCCCAACAAGAGAATGGAGAAGGGATTGTGGTCTGGCATCAAATTCTGTCACTTTGGTGAATGCACGTGCCCTATAACAAAAATCTCTCAAAAAAAAAAAAAAAAAAAACACAAGCTCCCAGCACATGAACCTTTGGGTGACAAACCACCATTTGAATTGAAGAGAATTTACACAGGCGCTACTGCCACTTGGCAGTAAGGTATAGGCAGAGCCTCTAGTATAAAATGTAGGTGGAATATATAATATTGCTTGGAATGGGGCTGTAGAATTCTGATGAGTAGATATTTTATGAGTTTAATGTTCCTGAGTTGGACGCAGCTCCATTCTTACCACCTCCAATTCCATGGGCAATTTTTAAAGCAATTTCATGTATATTTTTACAGTTAAATACTTCTGAATTTGGGGCTAGTTTTAGCATAAAAAGAAATGTACCTAAATTATTGTACTCAATTACAGTCATCTCTAAACTAAGGAATCTGAATTGTACTCTTTTGCAAACACCTCTAAACAAACAAAAAAAGTTCCTTTTTGTCCTTTTCTCATATTGAATTCCTAAATCATGATGCTTTCTTCATTTCATTCTTAATCTATAATAATTTTATACAATCTGTAAAAATGTACAGAAAAATAGAGGCCACGTTTAGATTCCCAGGCACCCAGTGGAGAATCCAGTGCAGCTGAGCTTTTGCACTTGTTTTTGGAAATGATAGATGCTGGGACTGTCCAATGGCCACTACGATGTCCGTCTACTTTTATTATACAATGATCTTCTAGAGTTACTACTTCATACATAATTACCAGAATCAACTCCAAGATGCTTTAAACTGCATGTATCTTATTTTTCCCTATTCTTATTTCAAAGTGCCATTTTGTATGATCTCTACTGTGAAGAAAATGAGCTCATCTTTGAAACAATTGCCTAACAAAACTGCAGATAAAAGGCTGCATTTTCTGCCTAAGATAAGTGTTTTTCCCTCTCTTAAATCGAGTCTCATATGAATGATACCTAGATTATCACTTTTCTTTGGTATAAATCTGAAATCCTCTCACTTGATTCAAAGCCATATGCCACTGTAAGGAAGAGGGACTAGCCTTGTGATCACCTAAAGTGTCCCATTTTAAGTCCCCTGGAACTGTGATAGACAATTTGATTTAATTATTATTACAGACAGATTTGCATAAAGCTTTCTTCTGAAGAGTTTTAGGCATTTAAGCAATGTCATTATATGGGCAGAGAAATTCTTTTGAGAAAATGTAATGGGGCATGAAAAATAATAAAATCCACAAAATACATTATTCAAGGATTTTAATAATGAAAAAAATTACAATTCAGAATGAAGAGCTAGAAGCTGAGTATTCTCGATTATTTTTAAATAAAACATGATTAAATGGCACAGCATAATGCCTCAGAATCAGAGGGCAATATTCCATGTTATGTTTTCCGGAAAACCACTTTCATTTCAGAAAAAAAAATGAATTTAATGTATTCTTATGCTATCTATGGAATTCACTGAATGTGTAGAAGAGCAATTAACTTTAGCAATAATTTCAGATGAGCTCACCAGCTAACACTATGGTAAAATCAGAAGGTTTGGTCTTCCGTAGACTCTCATTAAAGGATCTCCCATGATGTGACATTATCTTACCAAAGTTACAGGGAAAGAAAAGAAAAACATCTCTCCAGTCCCCTTTCTAAAGACCTCGTGAAAATGAGAGAAAGGTGGTGTTTTCAGGTTTCCTTCAGCACTGCCACTTAGTGCTTTCTCGCTAAAAGGAAAAACCAGGAGACCAGAAGATGGCCTAATGGTTCTGCTGTTGGACTCCCATGTAGTCAACCATGGTTTGAGTCCTGGACCCGGCAGATTAAAACTCATACAGGGTACATATGCATGCATGCCCCAAGTCTGAAGAGGAGAATGGAGAAGTGATTGCAGCATATCCATATCCCCAATGGGTGATTTCTTGCTTTCCGTCTCTCTGTCTCTCTCTGTTTTTTGTTTTTTGTTTTGTTTTTTTTTTTTTTTCTGGCAAGTGTACATGCCCTACAGCAAAAAAAAAAAAAAAAGAAAAAAAAGAAAATAAACAACTCTCTTAAAAAAAATGAAACCATCTGGAACCATCTTTTCGTAGAATAATTTGGCAAGAGTTGGCAATATTAAAAATATTAAAATGCCCTGCAACTCTACCCTTTGCAATTTACTTTTTAGTTAAATCTGCATTTAAGTACACCAAAATGATGTATGACTAACATCTCAAAATATTGTTCCTCAAAAGAAAACTAAAAGAATTAAATTGGAAACAACCAAAATGCCCTTTGAGAGGGGAGAAATAAAATTATAATAAACTATACACTGGAATGATATGCAGCAATTTTTTAGTTGACATGAAAATATTTGTAATATATATTATTAATAAAACAGAAAAGCCAGATAATACATGCTATTGTTAACAATATATAAAAAGCCTGCCCAAGAGTGGATGCATTAAAAACTGTCTGAAAAGATATATAAGAACCAGGGAACCAGCAGTTAGCGTAATGGCTATGTCACTGGACTCTCACGTAGTCAACCGTGGTTCGTGTCCTGGACCCGGTGGCTTAAAACTCACGCCGGGTGCGTGTGCGTGCGTGCCCAAGATCCCGAGAGGAGAATGGAGGAGAAGGGATTGCGGCATGACCATCCCCACTGGGGGGTGATTTCTCGCTTCCTGTCTCTCTCTCTCTTTCTGTCTGTCTGGCGAGTGCACGCGCCCTATAGCGAAAACCTCTCAAAAAAAAAAAAAAAAAAGATATACAAGAACCAGAAATTTGGAAAAAGGGAAGAAAGAGAGACTTTTATGTTTTATCATATTCCTATTTGTACGTTTGAATATTTATTATATGCATGCATTATTATTTTTTAAGAGGTTCTGCCTTAGGGCATGTATGTTTGCTGCAGGAAGAGAGACAGACAGAGACAGTGAGAGGGAAATTGAGAAATCATCCCCACAGAGGGAATGGTCACTCCATGATCCTCTCTCCTCCCTTTTCTTCCCAGAGTCTTGGGTACACTTACACACATGCCCCCACATAAGTTTTAAGCCACCAGGTCTGGGACCCAAACTACCATCAACTATGTGGGAGTCCAGTGACATAACTGCTACACCATCTGCTGGGCCTGCATATATTATTTTTAATTAAAATATTAAAAATACTATACTAGGATTAGGAAGGAAAAATTAAAGGAATAATTGTTTAATAAATTAAACAATTTATGCTACTCAAGACTGTGTATAGGACACAGAAGCAAAGACACTGTGACACTGCCATCACTCTGTTTTTCTACCTTTGGCTGGTATTCCTTCTCTGCTATGAGCTGATAACAGTAGATTATATTTTTCTAGAAAATCATTAAAATATATCATGTGGTATCTCTTAATAAAAAGAACTAATCTGAAGGCTATACCGCTAAGTATTATTATTATTTATTAATATAGTGCCAGTTCAACATTTTCCCATTGATTTGACATTTATCACATGTTTAAAAGGTGGGTATGCCAAATGCCTTTTTGAAGAATTTATTAATAATATCAGCATAAAATTAAAGATAGTATATAGGAAGTCTATGACATTATCTTGATGAAATCTCTCTTTAATAAAACTTAACTATTTATCTTTAGGGAAAATATTACCTATCATGAACTCATTATCTTAACAAAGTAATGCACAAATGGACTATTTTTGTGCCCATTTTTTCATACATATGTACAGAATTAGGAAAGTATTCTGTCTTTGATTTAGCCAATATTATTTTAATACTAAGTTAAGTAAACTTAGTGAGAAAAGACTTGAATCCAGACCAAGACTGTACACATGATTTAGAATGACACATGATTTTTGATTAACCTTCATTCAATTGTTTGCAGTGACATACTATCTTCAATGACCACAGACTTTCTGGAAATGTTCTAAAAATGTTGCATCTGATATATCAAAAAAATATACTTTCCTTTGGATAGCTATTTATTTTTCATTATTGCATAATTCCCCTCACATGGCACTGGCAGTCTGGCCATGTAGCCCTTTGTGTCTCCAAAAATACCAACTAATTTACAGCCATGCCCATACATAAGTACCTCCAGCACACGCTAAGTATTCCCCATGCTTCCAGCAAGCTGTACACAGCTATAGTTACTGGTTATTTTGAACCAAAATTATTCTTTTTAAAATATAGTCTATATTGTATAATTTATGTTTCCCCTTTTTTATGAACAAATTCTGGGTGAATTATATTCCACTGATTTTTGTTTCAAAGTCATGAATACATGTTCAAATGTCTCTGAATCAGTTTTGTTATATTAGCATAGCTTTTCAAAAAATCTCCCAACATTAGAGGGGCAGTCATTTAATCTCTGCCCCTACTTTGCTATACATGTGAGAGGGCTAGAATCACCCATATCAAGTGCAAATAAAATGTGCAAATGAAAGTATCCAAGCTCTCAAACTACCACCTCCTGTCAAAAGCAAGAAAACTCCTCTTTGAAAATGTATACATATAAAAACATGGGGAGATTAATGTCTCTGTATTGACTGACATGCATGGCATTCCCTTTTGAAAAAGCAATGTAATACACTGTAAAATTATATCTAATTCAATGTAATATAAAGAAGATTATGACGATAATAAAAATAAAAATTAAAAAATAAAAATAATGAATAAAGTTAAATAAATAAATAATTCTTAAAAATAAGAAATAGAATTAAATAAATAATTCTTTAAAAAAACATTTACACATAGTTTTTACTTTTTAAAATTAATAAAACTAACTCTTAAGTATATAAAAAAGGTGCTTGTCTTCATTAGTCCTCTACAAAATACAAATTTAAATTCCAATACAATATCATGTACCAACATCATTTGTCAGAATGGCTAAAATTTAAAAGACTAAAAAGTGCCAAGTATGGGTGAGGGTGTGGACAAACTGGGACATTCATACATTGTTGGTGAGATGATATACAAGTATAACCACTTTGGAAATTGTATGGCAAAATGGTTTTGTCATAAAGTGAAACAGTTTTGCCTCATGATTAACTATTCCTCTTACAGAAATACATGCATGTGTAGGACTAAAAACATGTAAAGAATGTTTCTAGAAGTACTAGTCATGTAACCCAAGTCTCCAAATCACCTAATTGCACTGCGACAATAGGCTGAATTGTGGTATGTTAACACAAAATATTTACAGAAAGAAGTACGAACAGCCTACGTTTGCATCAAAATAATACAATCAGAAAATGATCTGTATCTAGATTTTTTCCATCTCATATATATCTCTCACTAACATGATTCTGGTGAAAAAAGTAAGAAACACAAAAAAAGTGCATACAATATGAGAAATTAGTTCTGGGGCCAACCTTGATCAAGACAACCCCATAATGGTGAAGAAGAGGATGGCCTTGGGGAAAGCACTACCATACAGAAGAACATAAAATGAGAGAAGAAAATAACCTTGTGTTAATTTCTGTCTGATCCTAGTAAAGTCACTTCACTTCCTTGGCTTCATCTGTAAAATGGGTACAGTGAAACTTTGCTTGAAGCAAATGGCTGTTTCAAAGATTCCTTTTTTTCTTTCTTTTTGAGAGGTTTTTGCTATAGGGCGCGTGCACTCATCAGAAAGTCAGAGAGAGACAGAGAGACAGAAAGTGAGAAATCACCCCTCAGAGGGGATGTCCACGCTGCAATCTCTTCTCCTCCATTCTCCTCTTAGGATCTTGGGCATGCATGCACACGAGCATGAGTTTAAACCACCAAGTCCGGGACTCGAACTGCGGTCGGCTACATGGGATTTAGTGACATAGTCATTACTCTAATTGCTGGTCCCTGTTTCAAAGATTCTTGAGATACTGTGTTGCTTCAAGGTCTATGACCCAATGAGATCGTTTCACTACTTTTCATTTTTATAAGTAAAATGCAAATCCTTTTATTAAAAACAATAATAACAGCTAACATCATTCTAAGCACTTTACATTTATTATTTACTCATTCCTCATACAAACACTATATAGTAAATAAAATAGTTATTTCTACTTTAGAGATGAGGAACCGAAGGCTATAAGAGTTTAAGTGACTTGGCCAAAGTTACAAACTAATAATAAGTTGTGAGACCAAGATTCAAATTCAGAAAATCTGAATTGTAGCTCACAGACATAACTGCTCAATATACAAAGACTGATATTACAATAAGTACATTTTATTTAACTAAGAGAGCTTCTGAAGTTTAAAATGACTCGCTGTCTAATCAACATAGAGTGTTTTAAGATGTAATCTATATTATGTATTAAAACTCTGATTTTGTTCAATAACAAAAGACAATGATTTTTATTTATTTACATAAATCTGGCCCTTTTGAGAAAGCACTTAAACTACTTATTGCTACTAGGTAAGTGCAAATCAGTTTTGATTGTCACATTCACATTTTCTGTATTTGATAGCCCTCTAGCCATGATGGGGAAACCTCCTTCTTTTCTTTTTCTTTTTTTTTTACATAGACGCTACTACAAAAAACATTAAAGCAGTTTGAACTTGCTTCGGAGTCCTTATTTTCATAAACCTTTGTCGTAAAGCAGAGTTCTATTTACAAACCTGAAAATACAATATACTGAAAGGCACTGAATATTATAAATGTTTTCTTATTTCAGTGACATTCAGTAACTTTCTATTTCCTAGAATTTTAATCAAATTACTTTCTGGTAATTCTTTGGGGTTTTGTTGTTGTTGTTCTTGTTAAAACCTGGGTTGAGACTTTATATATATATATATTTTTTTTTTTTGAGAGGTTTTTGCTATAGGGCGCGTGCGCTCGCCAGACAGACAGAGAGAGACAGAGAGATAGAAAGCAGGAAATCACCCCCCAGGGGGGATGGCCACGCCGCAATCCCTTCTCCTCCATTCTCCTCTCGGGATCTTGGGCACGCACGCACACGCGCCCGGCGTGAGTTTAAGCCGCCGGGTCCGGGACTCGAACCGCGGTCGACTACGTGGGAATCCAGCGACATAGCCATTACACTAACTGCTGGTCCGAGACTTTATATATTTTTAATTGCCTTGACTTCATTCTACTTCATAGTCAAAGTTGTCCAAAATATTTACACTTTACATTCTCTAGAGTTATCTTGAATTTGCATCACTCGGTCTTGAGGATTGCTAGTTGCGAGACTGAGAATGGGATAAAGAATACGTAGCCAGTGGCTGAGAAGGGAGGAGATGAGTGACAAAAGCAAATTCTGCTTCACAATTCTGCCTAGACTCAGCTAGGATTCCAAGATGCCTTTGATGAGCTTAGCTACCAGTCGATATAAAAGAAGCACTTAGATTAATTGTACCAGATGGTTTTAAAGAAAGAAACAGACTCACAAAGCACGGCACTTTTACATGGAACTTCCCTGAGACCTTGGACTAATCGTGCTTGGCTGGACAAGCTGTACAATCTCTTTTATCAGGAAGATGGAGGTAATACCAACTTAGGAGTTGTGAATGCAAAACAAAGTGTGTGCCATCTAACCGAGAGAAGAGCTATAACTTTATTACAAATAGTGGTGGTTACTATAACCGTGATGACTTGGCATTGGCATTCCTGATTTTAGATTTTAGCCTCTGTTTAACTCCACCATACTAGCTCAATGATAGAGACAGGAAAAGTTAAACCCCTCCACCCAGGACTCGGTTTATGTAGATTCAAGTAAAGAAGAGGGACTGACACGGTTCTCTCCAACTTCTTTCCCAGAACAACCATTTCCTTGCTGTTCATCATTATTTATATTCAGATAAAGGGCTGCAGCTGAAGTTACTGAACAAAAATATGAAGGAAGCTACAAAATCAGAATATCCACAATTGTGTAAATAACTGATGAAACAAGCCTGAAAGCATTCAGTGAAAAATACCAAAACCTAGCTACATGTACTGCTTCGTTAATGTCAATCTTGGCAGGGCAGTGTTTGCAGTTAGGTTATGTGTTGTACCACCAAGGGCTTTAGAAAAAAAATCAATGATTATTCTCTATTTTTAAGTTTATTCATTTCTCTCATGAAGGAGAGAGAAATAGCACCTGCAACAGGTTCTTCATGACACAGTCTACCACTAGTCTCAGTCAGTCAGATCATGGCTACACACACAGGTGCCCAGTTTGTGCAGGAAGACCTCAGGATGCAAACCCAGGATCCTTCAATGTGGCGTAAGCATTGTGGAGAATTGTTACCACTGCACCACTGCAGTTGACCAAAAAGGATTCATCTCTATACAGGACTTTCACTTAAAAATATATTTTATTAATTTTATGTCATTAAAAGACAACTGAGTGTCAGCAGGTGGTATAGTGGTTAAGGTGCTGGACTCTCACATGGTTGACCATAGTTCAAATCCCATACTTGGCAGCTTGAAACAATACCAGGCACCTGTGAATGTGTGCCCAAAATCCGAGAGAAAAATGAAGGAGAAGGCATAGCCATGCCCCCTGGGGGGGGGGGGTGATTTCTCACTTTCTCTTTTGGTCTCTCCAGTGAGTACACACTCCTGACAGCAAAAACCTCTCTTAACAAAAAGAAAAAGACAATTGAGTAGAAGAGTTCCAAAGATAGTTAGGATGAGTGCAGGTTCTAGAGGAGAGCTTAAGTTTATGTTTAAAAAAAATAAAAACCAGAAATTAGCTTCTCTACTAAAATTAAGTTCTCATAAATTATAATAACGATACAATTGGGAGAATTAGCATAGGAAAATGAGAGACAGACTTTTTTTCCTTATATGTAACAGTGAGATGCAGACAAGAAAGACATCATGAATATGTGGAACTATTTTATTTTTTGTTTTTGGAGGTTTTTGCTATAGTGCACATGTGCTCACCAGAAAGACAGAGAGAGACAGAGAGACAGAAAGCAAGAAATCACTCCCCATGAAGGATGGCTCTGCTGCAATCCCTCCTCCTTCTTCCTCCTCTCGGGATCTTGGGCACGCATGCACACGCGCCTGGCGTGAGTTTAAAACACCAGGTCCGGGAACCAGCAGTTAGTGTAATGGCTATGTCGCTGGACTCCCACGTAGTCGACCGCGGTTCGCGTCTCGGACCCGGTGGCTTACAACTCACGCCAGGCGCATGTGCGTGCGTGCCCAAGATCCCGAGAGGAGAATGGAGGAGAAGGGTTTGCGGCGTGACCATCCCCCCTGGGGGGTGATTTCTCACTTTCTGTCTCTATGTCTCTCTCTGTCTGTCTGGCGAGCGCACGCGCCCTATAGCGAAAAAACCTCTCCAAAAAAAAAAAAAAAAAAAAAAAAAAACACCAGGTCTGGAACTCGAGCCGCGGTGGACTACATGGGAATCCAACGACATAGCCATTACGTCAACTGCTGGTCCCAAATATGTGGAACTATTAATTCCCCCCACTTTAAGTACATATGAAAATTAGCACCACCTAAATAAGTAAATTAGGAGATAATTTATTAAATTCACTTTAAGTGGTATTTATCTTAAATACAGCCTTTCATACATACATTTTCTAAAATATTCTTAGCAATTTGTCTTAAAATTGTGTTTTATTGAGGCCAGCAGGTGGTGTAGTGGTTGAGGTGTTGAACTCCCACATGGCCAACCATGGTTTGAGTACCAGTCCTGGTGCCTTGCTCTCTCACTTTCTCTCTCTCTCTGTTTCTTTCTGGTAAAATTAAAAAATAATAATAATAAATTTTTAAAAATTTTAAATTGTGTTTTATAGAAATTTATTTCCAAATTGAGACCAGCAGTTGGTGTAATGGCTATGTCATTGGACTTCCATGTAATTGACCGTGGTTCAAGAACCGAACCCGGTGGCTTAAACTCATGCCAGGCACGTGTGCGTGCATGCCCAAGATCCCCAGAGGAGAATGGAGGAGAAGGGACTGTGGTGTGACCATGCTCCCTCGGGGGGTGATTTCTCGCTTTCTGTCTCTCTGTCTCTCCCTGTCTTTCTGGTGAGCACACACACTCTATAGCAAAAACCTCTCCAAAAAAATTTATTTACAAATAATTTCTAAGAATATTTACCATATGAACTGAATGATTATTTCACTTTGGAAAAAGAAACTCTATAGTTCTTTACTGAAATGTTTCACCAGTTCTACTTGAAATGCTGTATGTAGTCATTAAAACTAAAAGTACAAATCATCAGGACCAGCAGTTAGCGTAATGGCTATGTCGCTGGACTCCCACATAGTCGACCGCAGTTCGAGTCCCGGACCCGGCGGCTTAAACTCACGCCGGGTGCGTGTGCGTGCGTGCCCAAGATCCCGAGAGGAGAATGGAGGAGAAGGGATTGCGGCATGGCCATCCCCCCTGGGAGGTGATTTCCTGCTTTCTATCTCTCTGTCTCTCTCTGTCTGTCTGGCGGGCGCACGCGCCCTATAGCAAAAACCTCTCCAAAAAAAGAAAAAAGGAAAAAAGTACAAATCATCAAAATAGCTAATAAATAAAGGCATATATTCTATTGAGTCATTAGAAAACTCCTAATGTTTTTTCTATGCAAAAATACATCATAAATTTTCTGATGTCCCATATATTCTATGGCACTTATCTGACATACCCTTGGATATGACCAGAAAAACAGTCTCTTCATCCTTATTATTTTTTAGCCATAAAAAAATGAGAGACTCAAATCAATTACTTGTGTTTTTTTTTTCTTATGTTTTCAGTGGTGGCACTCTAGCTTGTTCACTGATTATCTATTTCCAGTTTTCACTATTAATATATGAGGCAAATAAGGTTAATGTTCAATCATTTACACCAAAGTCTATCAGAAACACTCTACATTAATGAATCTCAAAATACTTTACCATTTCATTAATTCTAACTAGATGCTTTTGGGGAAGATTTCAAGCATTAGTCTAATTTAGTAGAGAGCTGATTGTTAGTAATAGACAAGTGGTAAAGTTGGAATTGAAATTCACCACTTCTTTTTTTTTTTTTTTTTCAGAGAGATTTTACTACAGGACACATGACAGAGAGAGACAGAAAGTGAGAAATCACGCTCCCCAGAAGGGGTGACCATGCCTCAATCTCTTTTCCTCCATTCTCCCCTCAGGATCTTGGGCACACACACACACGTGCCCAGCATGAGTTTTAAGCCACTGGGTCTGGGACTCAAACCATGGTCAACTGCCTGGGAATCCAGCGAGGTAACCATTATGCTATCTGCTGATCCCCACCACTTCTGACTAATGCATCCATCAGGTAGTTTTATTATTTCATTCAGCCTGTATTTAATAAAACTGACATCACTTATTGTAAATCTGTCATATTTATAGCTAACAATATAGAATTATGAACAAAAAGAACAAAAATTAAAGCAAAGACTTAAAGCAATCATTCTTGTTCCTGTTGTATTATGAATAGAAATCCCTAATGTGATCCTTCTTCCTCCTAACCCCAACCACCTTACAAAGAAAACTACAAAACATCACTGCAAACTTCTAGTTACTGAGAAGTCCAAAGAAAAACTCTCATTACTTCTCACCAAGAATAGTTGCTGTGATATGTGAAAGAACACTTGTATTCATCCCTTCCTGGTTCTGCAGAATCTATTTGACTAGCTAATAACTTTCATCAAGTAGATCAACTTCAATGTAAAGCCTAATAATATTAAATATAGATAAGCTCGAGAGGGAATTAAATCAATGGGCTACAAAGCAATTTTCTGATTTTTCTTTGGTAACTTATCATTCTCCCCAGCAATATTGGGTAAGTGTAAGGTATGGCAATGGTAAAATAGAGTAAACATAGAAACCCTAGCAAAAACCGTTATTAACAGTCCCCACACCAGTGTCTTCATCTCTCTCACTCTCTTTTGCTCCCTCTTGTCCTCTTTCAAATTTTGCTTCTGTCTTTGTGAGTAGATATATAGGAATATACTTTTACTTACAGAGCACTATACATTCTACAAAATTTATAACAACTCAGTTTTAATATGCTATAACTCCACTATATAGAAATAACTTATTATTTTAAATAGCTCCCATAACAAGGAATTAAATAAGTATTTTAAAGTATAGTTTACAGAGATGAAATCATTTCTTTTACTGAATGAATGATCTAGAACCCATCTAGAGACAGATGATTCAAAGCACATTTCATGACACTAGAAGTAAACTGTATACAGTGACTGCTAAAAGACAGAAAAACATCTTCACCCAGAGGTGCGAGTCTTTTTCCTAATTAAGGCCATGGGCCTATCCACACTGGATGATTCTGTAATAATGTGTTCATCTATTGTTTGTGTTAACAGAGCAAAGTGGATGATCTGCAACTGCTGTTGAAAGTCACTCACGTTATGGATTCCCTTGGTTGTTATAGCTGAATATGGACCATTCTCGACCTCCCAAGGAGCTAGCTACATTTTGTTTTTGTTTTTGTTTTTGTTTTTGTGAGAGAGAGAGGATTTTTTCTATAGGGCACATGGAGTAACCGGAGAGACAGAGAGAGGCAGAGAGACAGAAAGCAAGAGATCATCCCCCTCTGGTGGGACGGCCATGCCACAATCCCTTCTCCATTTCCTTTCTGGATTTTGGGCATGCATGCACACATGCCCACCATGAGTTTCAAGTCACTGGCTCTGGGACTCAAAACAGAGTTCAACAATGTAACCATTACATCATCTGCTGGTCCCAAGTGGGGAGTTGTTACATCAGGTAGTGCAATGAATGAGATGCCTTATGGTAAATTTCTACTACCATCATTTTACAGAATAGATTCCTCCAATAAATTTTCCTGCCAGAATAAAAGAGCATTTTAAAATGGGAAAAAAAAGCAACCAAAATAGAAAAGTATTCTGCCTCTTTCCATAATTTCTGAATGCAATTTAGTTGCCCAGATCAAACTAATAATGGTCAGTATTTATTAATACAAACTTTCCTTTTTTTGTCAAAGAAAATGTCATCATAAAAGTTACACTCACAGGGACCAGCAGATGGCATGGTGGCTAGGGTGCTGGACCCTCCCACATGGGCAACCACAGTTCGAGTCCCAAACCTGGTGGCTTGTTTTCTCACTTTCCTCACTTTGCCTCCCTCTCTCTCTCTCTCTCTCTCTCTCTCTCTCTCTGCATCTCTCTTTGGTTGAATTAAAATGGATAAATAAATAAATAAATAAAATTTAATAAATAATTCTTAAAAAGAAAAAAAAAGTTATGCTCACATTTGCATTCTTTACAGCACTTGCCATCCACGTATGCAAGAGCCGATTTCAGTGGGCAGTCAGGAATCGGACATATCAGAGTTTCACATTGGATGGTTCCGTTCTGAAAAGAAAACAACATTTAAAAAATTTCTGAGTCAGAGTTCAGTAATCTCTGAGGATTTCTGAATCTTTTTCTTAAGTTTTGAACTCGTCACAAAAAAATGTCATGAATGTAATTATTCTCTTTAGTTATTTTACAGTAAAGCCCATGCTACAGAGGCCTACAGTAATACAAAGATCGTTATAACACAGTTATAGGATCTTCTGATCCTAACTGAGCAAGAGTCCTCATCTTCCGTAAGTAAGTAGAGAAGGACATAGAGGAGAAAGGATAAAATCTGACAGAGAAAGCAGGTTGAGGTAAGCCTGGAACACCCAAATGCCTCCAAACTACTCACAAAATCAACATAAACAAATCAAATTTCTAGAATAGCTGTTGTCTTTCTGGAATCCCAGTTTCAGGATCCAGAATCCTCCCATGGATATTTAAGCTTGGACAGGCCACCAACATGAGGTGGTGCTGACGAAAAACAGGAGTTGCCAAACTGTAGGCAAGACCATAGGAATTTGATTCTCAACCATCATCCAGGAATGCCAGGTAGCTACTACTAAAACTTTCCTGATCATTTTAATGACCTCACTATACTACATTCCCATATTTCATTCAGTTCAATTTTTGTCCCCATTTAATAAGTTTGGGAAGGTAATACAGTATTTTTAAAGTTCTATAATTCTAGTAGGAATAAATTATGTTCCAGAATAAAAGTCACATAATACACACAGACACATACACACACACGCACACACACACACACACAAACACCTACAAATTATTTCTGTACTACTTTCAGTCTTTCTATATGCACAATATTCTGCTTTTAAATAAACCAGATAAACTTAGGGAGCTTTTTTTTTTTTAATTAATTCACATAGATATCCGACTTCTTTCCAAAGGGCCAGCTTTAATGAGTTCATATAGAATTTAAAAATTCAAAATGAAACTTGTTTTGAACTTTGTTTTAAAATGGACAAATCTTTTTGAAATAAGAATGTGCTAACATATTCTACTCTATTAGTGAGCAATTAGAAAAAAAATCATCTTTATTTAAACCCTGTACTCCACTGTGTTAGTAAATTATTAAAGATTATCTTATTTATTTAAACTCTATTATTTGCTTGTATTTTTCAATCTAGCCACAATATATAATGATATATATAGCTTAGCTCCATCAGAATATATTAATAAAAACAGGA
This sequence comes from Tupaia tana, assembly GCA_026018925.1. Taxonomy (NCBI): domain Eukaryota; kingdom Metazoa; phylum Chordata; class Mammalia; order Scandentia; family Tupaiidae; genus Tupaia; species Tupaia tana. Next base: position 148,564,323 of record JAKSZU010000006.1, read on the forward strand.
GGGGAAAATTCCTGGAAATATTAAGGATAACAGGATAGAATCCTTTGAGAATTATCTTACTGACCTAATTTATATTGCCAACTTCATGTGTATATCAATAAACTTACACTTTATAACATCCTTAAACCATAATCATCTTTACAAGCTAGAAAGTGTTTTTAATAATGCAACATGCAGTTCTTTAGATGTGACCAGGTTTGCTGGCACTTTAGTGTTGTGTCTGGAGGAAATGGGTCTTGAAATTTTCATGATTACATTGTTTTAATAAATTTTTAAAGAGTGGGGCATCTGACTTCCCTTAGCCTGAACTCAAATGGAAGCCATACCAGGCATGTGCAGTTCTTACAGCCATCTATCCAGGACTCGAATTCTCGGTAGGTGGTTCCCTTCATGGTGCAGGTCCTTTCACAATAGCACTGATCCAATCTATTCATCCGCTGTTCAGCTCGAGACAGCTGTGACACAAAGGAGAGAGTTTACATTGTTCACTCTTCCAGCAACACAGAATGCAAAACACTCCAGTAGGCATCTAATTTTTACATTAAGTGTCTAGCAGTAATGATGGCTGTGCCCATCAACTACTTGTTATAAATATATTTAAGCCTTTAATGAAAAAAAGGGATGCTTCTTTCTCTTCTTTTTGTGGAAAATTTGTTCCCTGTGTTTGAAACAAAAACATAATTTATAAGACATAAATTAAAGGTGAATTTAAAATAACATAACCCATAATGCAAAGAAGCAGTTTCTATTTTAAAAATGTTCGCTTTTATTAATATGTTTACTAAAGTGAAAAAATAAATTTCAGAATTTCCATTGTATGTGAAACATATAAAAGAAAATGCAACATTATTTTCAGGTAATCTGTAACTAACACACAAAATTACACATCAGGCAAGATTGTAGGTAAATGTAGGTACCCTATATGAGTTTAAGACATTAATGAATAATCCTACAACTGTAATTTAGAGTTAGAAAGCATTTACAGAACTATTTCCTTGACACAGTTCTAGTGTCCATATTCTTTACTCTGTCCCCCTGCTACTCTGCTTGTAATGAAGAGCTAAATAAAATAAATAATAAAACAAAACAATAAATCTTGCTGTTGTAAGAAATGTACAAAGCAAGTAATCTGCCTCATTCCTGATTTACTGAATCATTTGTTATACAGATGGCTAGGATTTGAATATTTATAAGCCCTTTGCTACAACAGGAATTTAGATTCAGTATTACAGTAAAAGAAATTTCTGAGAAGTGAAATTTGTGGTTACAAAAAGAACTATTAGGAACCCCAAGGATTTCTGAGCTCCCTCTCAGTATTTACCTTGGCAGATGTTTTGGCCAAAATATCCTGCAGCTCCATGATTTTCTGCACAAGTCCATGGAAGTCATTGCAAGTGGGACATGCTAGAACAACAAACACTACATTGGTCAAGTTGTATTTATAAAGGGTTCGATCTAGTTAAGTCTATGCTGACAACTAATATATGGGAACTCCAATTTCAAACTGACATTCTGGACAAAATTAAGCAAGAAGCACACTTTTCATCACATCACACATTGTAAGAACTAATAGACTTACTGCGATTAAGATCTGGGCACTGAGCAATAAATCCTTGGGGCATGACAAGTAATTGCACATCTTGCATTATACCCTGTGTGTGAAAAAAAGAGATATTATTTTCATTTACCCAAATTATGTTCGATAGTCAAGTTCGTGAAGGAAAACATTACAGAACAGACACTAAAATCCCTGAGTAAAGAGTCATTTTAACTATACCACCTCTACTTCACACCAAGGAGAAAGAAATTCATCAGGCAAAATAGACGATTACTCATGTACTCTCTCATTGACAATATTTTCAAAGACTTAAGATTAAATGTCAAGACATAATTAAGAGGCAATAGTTGTGTTGTTTCGAGAAGTTATTTTTAGTTAGCCACAGAAGGAAAGTTCGAAAATGACCTTTAAAAATCAACCTGAAAATCACTTTTAGTTTCAGCAACACTGAAATTGATACCAATTTTAAATGAACTGTAATCGTCAAAAAATATCATGGAAAAAACAAGTCCTAAAAACAATGCTTAGGCTAGCCAATGGTATGGTGGTTAAGGCCACTGGATCCCAAATGGATAACTACACTGTTCAAGTCCCTGACCTGGTGGTCCAAAAAACAAACCGGGCATGTGCATGTTTAAAATCCCAAAAAAAGTGGAGGAGAAGGGATTGTGGAGTGACTGTCATCGGGGGAGGAGTGTGTGTGGAGGTTCCCTCTCACTTTCTTTCTCTCTTTCTGATGAGTGCACACACCCTCTAGCAAATTAAGACAAAAAACAAAACAGTAACAAGAGAAACAATGCTCATTTGAACATTTATTATTTTTCCATTGGATCTTCTAAAACTAATTTCTCAATTCAAAAAGGACAATGGATTTATTAAATGACTACAGCAAGACAGTGATGAATCCTTAGGAATACAGAAAATTTAGCAAGGATTTTTTTTAATGCTTGTAGGAAATGAACTGTTTTATACAGAAACCTTTCTTATATGTTTACAGGCAAATTTTATAGGCATCCTTAATCATTAAGGTATAATTAGCTTCTAGCTTGCTAGACTTCTAAAGCAAAGGCCAATGGTAGCTCAGAAATGACCTTATCAGATACACTCAGGCTGTCCTTTCCATCCACCATCCCTCTCTCTCTTCATCAACTTTATGTTGTTTCTATAATTGCTATTTAACTTTATCTCTTTGAAAAATGCAAATGGAATATCTAGTAACAGTGATCCACAGTACCAAGATGCTATCAAGACACTTTCAAATGTACCTCTAAAGATTTAGCAATCAAATACTAGTCCATAACCTATGTGTTTAATCTGATTAATGGTTATATCCACATGAATAGTATTTTCGTATATTGTGTAACAACTACTGGATCGGTTGTTGGTTTGGATTGAGAAGGCAACTGGTGTAAAAACACCTGGCACTTGGAACAAGAACATGAAAACAAGGCTATCACATACAGTTACGCAGTTTGTGTACTGCACAACTCCAGTGGATACCATTCACAGGCTACAATGAAGATGACGACCCCTAGAGTTGTACACAAAATGAATGTGTAAGAATTGTGAGACTACATCTGGGCTCCATAGGAAAGACTGCCATAATTAAAGAGAAGAGAAACTTGGCAGTCCCGGCACACATCTGCCATCCCGTGCAGAGGAAAGAGCACTGGTGTTTAGGACCTGCAAGCATGGAATCAATTTTTCATGTGTGTCACTTATTAGCTACATGGCTTCCAATAAGTTACTTAACCTCTTTGATTAGATTTACAAATTTATACATATGTAAAAGAGGGAAAAGAGGCCATCAAGTGTAGATGGAATAATATATCAAAGTACTTAGTTCCCAGGCAGTAGATGATGTTTAAATCAGTAGTTAAAACATCTTTCTAGGATTATAAACTTGCATAGAACATAATTTTAAATTTACTAGTACCCACTCTACCTTGGTATCTATGAATTAGACATCTCGCCTGTTATTCTTATTTAACAGCCTTTCACTGAGCCACTTCCGTATTGCAGGCACTGTCACAGTCACTGGGGGAAAATGATTATACTATGGACTTGCAGTCAAGCAAGTTCTGGACTTTATTTCTTTATTCTTAAAACACAGAATGTTCAATGGGATGTGTTTTAGATCCTCAGCTGTAATGAAATTCTATGGACTGTTATCTTTAAGTATACACTAAAGGAAAAGATGTAAATTATCACTGCTTCTATTTTGACAGAGTTGTGCATATGTGTATTCCTTTCTTACTCTCTGGACTATAAGGAGATAATGAACAATGAATACTAAAAGTGTTCAATTCTTTATTGTTAACATCCCTATAAAATGTTATATTTAAGTGGTAGAAAATTTATTCAAATGTTAACATTTAACATTTTTACTATCTAGGGCCAGCAGGTGGTGTGGTGGTTAAGGGCACTGGACTCCCACATGGCGGACCATAGTTCCAGTCCCGAGCCTGGCGGCTTGCTTTCTCACTTTCTCTCTCTCTCTCTCTCTTTTTCTCTCTCTCTCCCCTCTCTCCCTCCTTCTCTTTCTCTTTCTCTCTCTCTCTCTCTCTCTCTCTCTCCCTCCCTCCCTCCCTCACACACACACACACACACACACACACAGTCCTTCTATGGTCAAATTAAAATAAATAAATAATAAAATGGATAAATAAAGTTAAATAAATAATTGTTTTTAAAAATGTTTTTATTTTCTTGAATGCTTAATTTCAAAAATAGCAGAGTAATGTTCCTGATTGCCCCCCATGCAAAACATTTCTGTAAAGTCTAAAGATCAAACTCATTGAGGAGAAAAGGAGAAAATACTGTTTGCTGGCTAAGTAAAATATCAATTTTAAAAAACAGAACTAGCACAAATAAAAAGCTATACAAATCCAACTATTTTGTTGTACATCATAAAAGGTGCAATGTACTTTTCCAAATTTATTAGAAAGCATTTACATTTAAACTTTATTCTCAGACTTAAGCCAAAAGGTACCTTAAAATATCCATGTGCATTATTTCTCTGTCCCAGCCAAAATGTTGTGCCTAGAGGCAAGTCTGTGGAGGGCTTTTCCACCACTCTTTCATAAATTCTGTGGAAAAGAAACATTAGAGAAAAACTGTAAGTAGACAGTCATTTCTTCCAATCTTCCATTCCCTGAAATGAGAACATTCTGCTTACTTATTGCAGTCGATGTGTAAAATCAAATGGGAAGCACTGATGGCTAGGGAGAGCTTGTGCCACTTGTCATCAGCCAAAATGTAAGGAAACACTTCCGTGTGCGGACGGTGGCTGCCTGAGCGGTAATGCAGTCTGACTTCATTCCGGTGGCCACTGCTTTCCAGTTCCAGGTACCTACACAGGGAAGAAAAGCCATATGTAAAGTATTGAAAATGAAAATCAAAAATGATAGAGGTGATCTGCGCCTCCACAAAGATGAACTAGATGTACTGTCTCTGTTCCTCCCATGAAGTACAACTAGAGAATTGTACATAAATCAAACATTAAGAAAAGTCTGAAAGATGGAGTAAAAGAAAAAAACAGGTAGGGTCCCCAAGACCTAAAGAACAATATGGTGGTGAGTTCCCTGATTTTTCATTGTGCCTCAAAATCCCAGAGTTGAGCTGAAGGAGTCTTCAACCTGAAAATGCCCACAAATGCAAATCGAAACAACCCCTCACCAACCAATGGACAAGGGAAGGGATAGTCTAGCAAGACAGAAACTTAAGTCAGAAAAATGTCTAGAAAATGTTTTACACCATTGCAGTCAAATATCACAGAAAAATCTGTGACCCATTTCCAACCATGTCCACAAAAGCCAAGTGAAGAACCCAGATTTCACCCTCTTTGGGCAGTAATGGGGCATCCCAAACCAAAGTGTGGTAAGAAAAGGCCAAGTAGAGAACCAAGACTTTTAACAATGCCAGGAAACAATGAGGTCCCTCTCAGCATCAACAAAGATCATGAAAAGAGTAGGCTTGACTTCCATGTTCACCTGGCAATAGTGAAACACACCTCCTTCTCCCCATGTCAAAGGAAGTTTCATAAAGAATCTCCATTTTCACCATCATCTAGCTGCAGTGAGACCACCCTTGCTACAGTGTCAGCAGAGACCACATAAATGGCTGTAACTCCCACTGCCACCCCAAAATAACAGAAACTCTCCCTTAAATCAACAATAGAAGGCCAAATGGGGAATGTGTATTTCTACTTACATCTGGTATTAACAAGATGGTACCGTCTTATCCCTGCCTGAGTAGTATCAGAGAAAGCCAGTTAAAATAGGTTTAATAAGACTCAACTCTCAGAAAATGATACCAAAAACATACATATTTAAGTTAAAAAATCATTCGTTATACCAAGAACTAAGAAAATATTAAACATAATGAAAAAATGGCAACAGATACCAACATTAAGATTATAGATGCTAGAATCTCCTCACAGACATTTTAAAGCAACCTTGATAAAAACAAGTGTGAACACTCTTGAAACAAATGAAAAAATAGGCCACTTCAGAAAAAAAAGGAAGGAAGGAAGAAAAGAAGAAAGAAGATTAAAGAAGACCAAACTGGAGGTTTTAGAATTGAGAAATACAGAACTAAAATAAAAATCTCAGTGTATGAGCTAACCAGTAAAATAAAGGTAGACCAAGAAAAGCATCAATAAACTGAAAGATAGGGGGAAAAAAAAAACTAACCTGTCCGATAAAGAGAAGATATACTAGGGAAAAGAAATGAAGAGTCTTAGAAATTTGTGAGACCATAACAAATTACACAAAATTTGTATTATTAGGGTCCATAAAATAGAGATAAGGAGGGTGGGCTAAAAAGTACTTGAAGAAATATTGGAAAAGTAGACAATATGGCTGATGAGAGGACCTAATGTGATCCACAAAGAAAAAACAAAATGAAAAAAACTAGAGTAACTCTAAATCAAGTGCCTGAAGGAGAGAACTGGAATTTAGGAGGGTAAAAAATTGAATCCTCGTGAAGATCATTTGGGGATAATAGCAGAGGAGAAAGGGAAGCACTGAGCCCTGGTCTGCTGGGAAGAGGAAAGACTGTCAATTTGTGGGAGAAGCCAGAGATCCCCAGGGGTCCCCATTGCCACTGAGGACAACACAAGTTTCAGCTGTATGGGTCACATAACCACCACATGCCTCAATTCCTATGTAAGGGGATTCCTGATGCCCACAACACTGCTTAACTTCAGGGAAAGAACATATTGAAGATATTCCCCAACCCCTTTGCCCAAAATAGCTTTATAGTTTGGAGTTATTTGAGAAGAGAGCTACTGCTGAACTAAGCCCTATTGTGAGGGCCTGTATCTCCACATCCCTGACATCCCACAGACATCCCATCATGCCACACAAACAGCTGAAACGCTGCCACCGCATCTAGAAACAGTGGTGTGACTGGGGGATATTAGTGTACTCACTAGATAACTTGGGCTGTCCATGCAGGCAACTGCAAACACAGGAGAAACTGTCCCAGCATCAGCATTGTCACTAAGACCTAAGTACACTCACTAGAGAGAACTTAAGTCTGTTCTAGTCAGACACTGTAGACTTAGAAGAAACTGTGCCCATTCTTGTATTGTCTCTGAGACCCAAAGTCACTCGTTAGGGAAAGGTCTCCCACCTCACAGTGCCACTGGCACCTCAGTATGCTCACTGGAGACCTTGGGCTTTCCCTGCAAGCCTCTACACATACAAGAGAATTCACTCCTATCCCACAGTGCTGCAGGAAACTGAGCATGCTCTAGTGGACATGGGCTGTCACCACTTGCTTCAGCCTTCCTGTGAAAAACTGCTCCAGCCCTGCAGCATCTCTGGAACGTGAGCATGCCCATTAGAGACTCTGGGTTATCAACACAGGCCATTTCCTTCAGAGAAGTAACTCTCCTCCAGCAGTGCTATTGGGATCTTCCTGTACTTGGCTAAGATATCTTTCAAAACAGATAAACAAAAACTAAAATAATTAACCAATTTTAGACTGGCTCTCTTAGAAATACTTAAGGGTACCACATATCTAGAACCAAAAGGAAGATGAAAACATGTGACTGTATATAATACACCAGCAGAGCAGTCACACAAGTAAGAAAGAGAAAAGAACCAAATCATGAAAAACTACCAAAGATTTAAAAAAAAATAAAACTAAGTGGTCAAAAAGATAATTCATGTTTAGAAAATATATAAGAATAAATAATACACTAGTTGTTTGTTTTTTTAATCCAAAGCCATCAATTAGTGAGTCCTTTTTAGAAGAAAGGAAAGATAATAACAGTAAAGACAAATAGAAGAAAGGAAAAACAATGACAGAAAGAAAACAGAAAACCATAAAGCAAAATGACAGGTGCAAGTTTGTACCTGTCAAAAATACCTTGAATGTAAACAAATTAAAAGACATAGAATAGTTGAATGGATTAAAAAACCAAGGACCCTATATATGCTTCCTATAAGAAACTCACCTCATCTGTAAAAACAAACACAAACACAGACTGAGAATGAAGAGATAGAAAAAAATATTCCATGCAAATGAAACCAAAAATGAGTTGGAGTAACTATTCTAATATTGAAAAATATATACTTAAAAGAAGTCATTCTATAATATTAAAGGGATCAGTTCAGCAAGCTTATATAACAATTGTAAATATATATGTACCCAATACCAGAGCACTCAAACATATAAAATAAATACTGCTAGATCTAAAGAGACAAATCATTTGACACACAATAATTGTGGAGGTTTTCAACATAGCATTGAATAGTTTATAGAGACAGAATCAAAAAAAGGAGGCATTGCAGGGCCTGCTGGAATGGTAGTTAGTGCACTGGACTCCCACATGGCCAACTGTGGTTCAAATTTTGGATCTGGTCATTTGCTTTCTCATTTTTTCTCTCTCTGGTGAGCTCATGTGCCCTATAGAAAATTAAATAATAATAGTAATAATTAAATTAAATTAATTATTATTTTAAAAAGAGAGAGAGATTGGAGTTAAAAGGTACCATAGATCAAATGAACTGACAGACATTTATAGAACATTTTGCCCAACAGACACAAAATATACATTCTTTTCTTAAACACATAGTACATTCTCTAGGATTGGTCATATTGTAGGACATAAGGCAAACCTCAATACATTTAAAAGAATGCAGATCATTTAAAGTATTTTTTCTAATCACAACGGAAATAAAATTTGAAAGCAACAACAAGAAAAACTGGAAAATATATACATATATAGAAACTAAACATTCCTAAATGACTATGAAGTAAAAGAAGAAATTAAGAAAAAAAATTTAATTACTTAGAACAAAATAAAATGAAAACATATCAAAACTGGAAATATCAAAACGACGAGTTATGCCGAAAGCAGTGTGAAGAGGGAAGGTTATGCAAGAAGTGCCTACACCAAAATGATAAAAGATGGCACATAAACAGCCTCACAGTTCATCTCAAGGAACTGGAAAAGAAAGAACAAGCTAAACCTAAGAGTAGGAGAAGTAAAGAGATAATAAAGATAAAAGAAGAAATAAAGGCAAGGATACATGTCAAAATGATGTTAACAGTAATTATATCAGAGAAATATAATTAATGGAAAGGAATATAAGGAATCATTCTCTCTTAAGAGAAAGAGAAACTCTAGGATTTAAAAAAATAAAACTAAGTGGTCAAAAATATAATTAATGTTTAGAAAATATATGAGAATAAATAAAACACTAATTGTTTGTTTTTTTTAATCCAAAAGCCACCAGTGAGTCCTTTTTATCTTAATATTTAATGACAAGTATCTGTTATTTAATCAGTTTAACTAGTGAGTTCTATAATGATAAAGAGTTGTTTGCATTTTTAAAAAACATAACATTAGAAAACAGACCATCTCACTACTATCATTACTATATATATAGTAACATATATATTTATATTTATCAAAATAATATGGATCAATATGAATACTGATTCATTGCAAATACTATTTATTTATTTATGCCAGAGAGTGCATGCATGTGCCAGAAAGAAAGAGAGAAAGAGGAGCACCCCCCATTGGAGCCTGGCCATACAATCCTTTCTCCTCCATTTCTCCATCTCATTAGGATCTTGGGTACACAAGCTGGGCATGTTGCCACCCAAGCCAGAATTCCAGCATTTGAATCAAGGCTAGTCAGTTCTTAACATATTAAGGCAAGAACCCTACTGTGGCTATCACATCTCCTTCTCTAGAAATTATTAGAAATGAATTCCTAAACTTGAGCTATTGAAATTGGCCTTTAATAACAATGACAATGGCACTATGTCTACCTAATAAGGATAACCCTTTAAAAGTTAAATATTTTGTCAAAAGTTACATTTTAATTAGCATCATTCAGTCTGTTTGAAAAATGACATAGATATATAATTCACAAAAACAAAAGTGAGAAGAAAAAGAAATAATTATTATAAGATACTGAGACGCACACTTGGAACATTATTAGTACTCAATACATATTAGCTCTTATTAGCTGAAGGGAAGATAAGTCAGAGAAGTCTACCCTATAATTTTATTATGAAATTTTTGAAATAGGACATCTTCAAAACCAGTCACTTTCTAAAATGTTCAAAATTATATGAATACACAAAACTACATGGAAATATGATTATTACCTAATTACAAATTTAAAAATATTTGTCATGGGCCCAACTCTACTCTGGTTAAGAAACATGAAGAGGGAGCCGGACTCCACATGGCCAGCCTCAGTTTAAATCCTGGCTCAGTGGCAACGTACCCAGCTTGTGTACCCAAGATCCTGATGGGAGGGAGAAATGGAGGAGAAAGGATTGTATGGCCAGGCCTCAATGAGGGATGCTTTTTTTTCTCTCTTTCTTTCTGGCACACGTGTGCACTATATGGCATAAAATAAATAAATAAATAAATCTTGCAATGAATCAATATTCATATTGATCCATCATATTATTTTGATAAATTATTTCTCTAAAAAACAATCACATTCATTTCAGGGAATCCACTGCCGCTCACTGGGTTAAATACCACTAGAAGACAGCCCCCCATCTTCCCTGCCACCCTACCAAGGGTCACCATAGCAGAGTGGTTAAGCCATAAAGCCAGATGGATGGATTAACTTCCAGGTACTTCTGTTAGTGATAGTAAGCTACTTTACTTCTACTTCATCTGGTTGCTCTACTATAAAATGGGGATAGGAATGATACCTAGCTGATAGGATTTTTGTGATAATATGAATGAGTTCATTTTAAAAAGCACTCCAAACAGTACTGAGGTCATACAAAACTCTCAGTAAACATAGCAAATATGAGCCATCATTTTCATTTCAAAAAGCATGGGGGACAAATCATCCCTCTTCCTTCCCACAATACTGCCAGGGATAGCCCCATGACACTCTACCAATCAGACACTCTGCTGAGTTTCAGAATCTTGATATAGTACAAGGGAGGGAGGAGCAGGGGGTGGTCCTGCCCTGTGCTAGCAGCAACAGTGTCCTGATCAGCTGTCTAAGGTTACTGTGCATCTCCCTTCCTGTTTGCTGTCCCATCAGCTTGGTTATTTTCTGTTTCAAATTCTGGTCTCCCAACAAGTCTCTCATCGGTTGTCTAACCTGTTCTGCATCCCTTACTCCCTGAAATAACTTTACAACCAAGAGCCCTAACTGACACATTAAAATTGTGACCACAGGGACTACATCTAAGTGAAATAAAATGTATCAACATTTCTAAAGTAATTGTTTGAGTGATAGAACTACAAGTGACTTTCAATCTTCTTTTATTATCCTTTATTTCCCCTTTTTATCTTTAATAAGCATTTACTACCTTAAATTAAAAATCACATCCTAAATCCCAAGAAGATAATTTATCACACTTGAACATACCATATCTCCCTGATTTGTTATTCATAACACTGAGAGGTATCTAGAATCAGAAATAAAGTTCACCCTTTATAATAATTTATGCCCTTGTTATTCAAATATCCTTTGCATTGGCAGAAATATAAACTAATTTAAGATTAGGCTTCAGAGAAATAGGCAATGGTGACAAGATATCATTCATTTTAACAACCCCTTTCATAACTCAAGATCAAAGGATAAAAATAAGGTCACATCTCATCTGACAAAAAGGTTGCACACAACATGAAATGAGGATTTTTCTGCTGCCTTAAATTAAACCTAAATAGAAAAATGATCAGATCATCTCATTACATTAAACTACAACCTAGTTGTAAATTAGTCATTAGTCACCTAAAGAAAAACCACATGCACTTCTAGTGCCAAGTCTATCATTAGTGTAGTTCATGGATGAAACAATTGCAAAGTAGTTATACACACAGGCTTTGGAACTGAAAATCCAGCTGAGCCTCTCACTACCTGCTATGGCCTGGGCAGCTTACCCCACCTCTCAGTTATCTCATCTGCACAATAACATTGGGGGTGATAATCCCTATAAACCAGGGGGCCTGAAACATAGGAAACTCTCCATAAATGGTAACTATTTTTATTATTAATCAGAAAGTGCAATTAGGCATCATTTATAAAGTTCAGCTTCATAAAGCAAATTCTGTGAATAACAAACAATTTGATTGCATTTCATTTTTAAGTAGAAGGATGCAGAAACCAGGAGATAGAAGTTAGAGGCAAAAAGAGGATATTAATCAACTCTCATATAAACTAGTTGATAACACGAGCATTAAGGGATTTCTGGCAGATTTCTGGCATACCCAACAAAATATAAAAAATTAATTTGGTGGAAGTTCTAAAATTATTGCCAGTTAGATGGCTTTGTTCATTTGTCTTAAAAATGGACTGCTTCACTCTGTCCTTTTCAGTGATTTCCTCAGATATAAAGGGAGATGAGAGAGTAAGCAGAAAATGGTGCATTTGGGCATTGGGGGAGGGAGACTTAGTAAAATCATATTGAGTCTATATTTGTTTACCTGTTTGTTTTTAAAGATAGTCGGTCATCAGCAAGGCAGTAGTTTAAGAGGTCTCAGTCTCCTAATCCTGACTCCACAGTTTTCTAACTATGATAAAGGACAAGTTAGAATTTTTCTCTCAGTTTAACTTTCCTCCCCTATTAAATGAAAATAATAAGAGTTATAGCCTTATATGATTGTTTGAAGAATTAAATGAAATGAGAGATGTGTTTGATTTGCATAGTTTCTGGTAAAGAGTAAGGACTTCATACACATTATTATATTTCCTATGAAAAAATTATGTATTCCATGTAAACATCAGCAAATTTTCAGAGTGGACTTTAACAAGTATGAATTTCAGGGACAGAAAGTATTTCAATAAGAATCTACTCAAATAGCGCTGCTTAAATCTTGTCTGTAATATTCTTATCAAAATGTCATTTAGTTTGAATATATCAGTGACCAGCAATGCACAATTTCCTGAGGCAGACCACCTCATTTTTTTAAAAGACCTTCTCACAATTAAGTATAAAGGAAGAAAGTTTAACAATGATTTATTTATTAACAATGATAGCTCAGTTATCTTAGCAAATGCATACTATAGGTACAAAGGAAATGGCAATGAACAAGGCCAAACAACACTCAAGTCTAGAGATCCTCAATAATAAACATATTGTTAAGTGAAAATTAAGCTTAGACATTTCAAGACTAATAATAACACTACTATAAAAGTTTTACTGCAAGAAAAGGAATATAGCCGGATTGGTGAGGATAACAAAGCTTCTTCATGAATAATATAGCTAGGAGCCAAAATTTTATCACCAAGGGAAAAGATTATTAGCAAACAGAATGAAATTGTTATTGAAGACCTGGCATCCAACATGATGGCTTGAATAACAACCTCTCATTCATATTTTCCCATATAGCTGAGCTGAAAAGAAAAGGAAAAAAATAAAACAGAAAAGGAAAAGATGGTCACATAAAATGGAGATAATTTACTACTATCAAGGACAAGGTCAGCAAGACACAAATTCTTTTTTTTTTAAGAGGTTTTTCTATAGGGTGCATGTGCTTGCCAGAAAGACAGAGACAGAGAGACAGAAAGCGAGAAATCACCCCCTGGGGGGATGGCCACACTGCAATCTCTTCTCCTCTTTTCTCCTCTTGGGATCTTGGGCACGCACACACACGCGCCTGGCATGAGTTTAAGCCACCGGGTCCGAGACTCGAACCACAGTCGACTATGTGGGAGTCCAGCAATATAGCCATTACGCTAACTGCTGGTCCCACAAGATACAAATTCTAAGAAACAACACTTTGAACTATGATTCTAGAGGTAAGGAGGATGTAGTGGCATTGTGTGTATTCGAAAAATGTCTATTTGAGTAGAATGGTGTAGGCAGTAGGATGCCACTCTGCTATGCTGGAAGCCATGTGGAAGAGGGGGAATTCAGAACCTGAACAAACCTGAACATACCAGGCACATACATACCCTAGTGATCCTGGCCGACTGGAAAAGGTGGAGGCGGGTAGGGTGCAATATGGTAGGACCTTGTCAAGGGTTCCTTTCTCTCTCACTCTCAAGAAATAAATGCACTTTTTTGTTTGTTTGTTTGTTTATGTTTTTGCCATAGGTCCCATGTACTCCCCAGAGAAAGAAAAAGACAGAGAGGGAAAGTGAGAAATCACTTCTGGGGGTCGGGAATGGTCATGCCACAGTCCCTTCTCTATTCTTGTCTCAGGATTTTGGGCACACACATACACACACCTGGTGTGATTTTCAGGCCACTGGATTTGAGACTCAAACCTCAATTGGCCATGTAGGAGTCAGATGCTGTAATCACCATGCCACCTGCTGGCACCAAAATGAATACGTCTTAAAAATAAAATATCAGTTAGAGAAAGGTCTTATATGAGGCCTGAGAAAACGCATATATGATAAAGCACTGATAATTGGTGTATTCCACAGCACAGAAATAGCCATGAGAGTTAAGGCGTTGGGTAAGCCATTGGACAAAGGTCAGTACCTTCCTATGTAGTCGACCGCAGTTCAAGTCCCAGACCCGGTGGCTTAAACTCACGCTGGGCGTGTGTGCGTGTGTGCCCAAGATCCCAAGAGAAGAATGGAGGAGAAGGGATTGCAGTGTGGCCATCACCCCTGGGGAGTGATTTCTCACTTTCTGTCTCTCTCTGTCTTTCTGGCAAGTGCACACACCCTATAGCAAAAACCTCTCCAAAAAGTAAATAAATAAATAAATAACAAATGTAAGAATACATAGAAACTATGAATGATTTCACTCTGTGTTTTAAAATTGGGATGTATGGGGCCAACAGATGGTGTGGAGGTTAAGGTGGTTGGATCCCACAGAGCCAACTCTGTAGTTCAAGTCCCATACCCAGCAGCTTGAAAATCACGCCAGGCACATTTGCATTCATGCCCAAAATCCCAAGAGGAGAATGGATTTCTATGTGGTTACACCCTCCAGAAGGTGAGTTCTCACTTTTCCTCTTGGTCTCTGTTTTTATCCAGTGAGCCCACATGCCCTACAGCAAAGCTGAAAAAAAAAATAAATAAATAAATAAAAGGAAATGTGTAATTAAAATCTTCCCATTAAACTCTAATCTCAGGTGAATAAATCAGTGAATTATTTTAAATTCTAAGGAAAAAGTAATACAAGTCTTTCACAAATTCTTTCAGAGACTACAAAATCAAGATCACATCATGACACATCTTATGAAGCCAAAATCTAACAAAGATATTAAAAGAGGGAAAATTATAATACAATTTATTTGATTAAAAACAGATATAAAAGGCCTAAACAAACACTGGTAACACAATCTAGAGATGTATAGAAAAAATAATACATCATAATCAAGTGAAATTTATATTAGAAATTTAAGGTTGTTCTAACATTTGAAAATCCTTGACTATAATGCATCATATTTTAGCAAAATGAAAAAGAAAAACTAAATGATTAACTTAATAATTACAGAAAATGATTTGATAAAATTCAACACTCTTTTTTTAAGTATTAAGGAAGAATGTGAAGTTCCTTTAAATCTAAAAATACAAATTAATAAAAATCCTCACAGGCTGGGTAGGCAGCCTGGCAGTTAAAGTGCTGACTTTGCAATTCAAGTCCCAACATGGAAGCTCGAAAAAATGTGCCAGGAGCGTGTGCATGCATGCCCAAATTCCTCAGAAGAGAATGGAGGATAAGGAACTGCAGTGCAGACACTCTCCCTGGGAGTGTTTTCTCTTTCTCTTTGTCTTTCTCTATCTCTCTGGCAAGCAGGTGTACCAGGAGAGATGCAAATAACAATTCTTTTAAAAACTGTAGAAGATCAATTGGATATTCATACTGAGGGGAAATAAAAGATGTTTGCAAGTCTTGCACTAAATATTTATCATTGATGAGTACAGGCTATGGGAAATACAGTCAGATTCCTCACTACCTGAAAACTCAAGGCATTGATTTGAAAATGAGATTCATTCCATTCAACTTTTGATGGCAGTTCCAGATCTATTCTATATGTAGTCTCGTCTCTAATTCAGGGGATGTTAATGATATTTGAAAAGAAGGAAGAAGCATAACCCTTCGCTTACTCTCCAAATAGGTATTCACTAAAGTGTGGTTGATTTTAAAAGGATGGCCTGCTCTCTTTCCTTCTTTCCAAAACTTTTACATCTTACTACCCCTTAATGGTTTACTTTACCCTTCTAATTTCAAAAGTCATAATTTTCCATATAATTCAGATTGGTATATTAAGAGAAAAATTGGGAGAGTTTGATTAATTAAACATAACACTAGTAGTTCTGTTTTGAAAGTTTATTATAAAAGCTTATCTGTTTATTTCTTCCTAAAGCGAGAGAGAAACAGAGAAAGACACCACCAACAAGGTGTTGACACCAAGATCTAGCCCTAATCTCAGCTAGCCTGGATCATAGACATTTCCCAATGTACTCAGAGAGGTCGTGGGATGTGAACCCAGGACCTCTCCACGGGTCCAGTTGTGTTACCGCCGAGCCACTGTCTGACCTCTGTTTTGAAAGAATTTAAGGAGGTGTGTGTATGTGTGTGTGTGTTTAATAAAGTTTCAAAATACATTTGAACACAAGGTATTTATTAACTAAGATGTCACTTTACTATATAATTTTAAGTTTATTCATTTATTTCTTTCATGAGAAAGAGAGAGATGGAAAGACAGTACCCCTAACAGGGCCCCAATCCTGCAAGCCACCCTCAGTCCCAGCCAGCAGGAAGTCATGGACACATATACACTCAGCACACTGAGGCTGGTCTCTAAACAAAAACATGGACCCTTCCGTTTGAGTCAGCTTCAGAAATGCTGTGTTTTCACCCCTGCACCACTGTCTGGCTCTCACTTATTTTTAATTGAATGAAAAATGTCTACCCAATAGTTATTCTAAATGACATAAAATAATAAAATATTATTTTCCCACTAATTATAAATGTTATTCTACTAAAGTACAGAGAGGAAGCAGAGAAAAGTGATTCTTGAACTATGAAACCATCTATAAAACTATCAGGGGTGGGACCAGTGGATGATGTAGTGGTTAGGTTGCTGGACTCCCATGTAGTCGACTGAGGTTTGATTCCCGGATCCAACAGCTTAAACTCACACCAGGCACAAGTGCATGCGTGCCCAAGATCCTGAGAGAAGAATGGAGGAGAAGGGATTGCAGTGTGGCTATCCCCCCAGAAGCGTGATTTCTCACTTTCTCTCTCTCTCTCTGTCTTTCTGGCAAGTGCATGCGCTGTATAGCAAAAACATCTCAAAAAAATAAATAAACTATCAGATGTAAAATAGGGGTCGAAAAATAGAAATTATACTTAATACACCAAATTAGAACATATCCACTTTGATGTAATAAGATTTAGAAATATGGAGATATAGTTAGGTAGATCACCACCCAAAAGAAACTAACATGCTCAGTGAGAAATCATTAAACTAGTTACTTAGTTATTCAATATATAAGATATTATGTACTTAATGTTACTTCAAATATAGTTAATATGCCACTTTTAAAGTTTTTAAATTGGTTTACTGAAGTCAAATTCTTAATTTTCTAAAAAAAAAGAAAATTGCATCTTTCTAGAAGTACAGCTGTAACTCAAATTGAAGGAAAGAACTTGGTGATCTCTGTAAACTCAGCCTATATATAGTTAAATATTATTGTGGTTTGGATTGAATTCAGATTTGTGTGTATGTGTGTGTGTGTTCCCAAGAGAGCATATTAAGGTTTTTCAATTTCCAGAGACCTAAGTGGTTTTACAAGTCTATTAAGGTATGCATGCAATTGGACTCTTTCAAAGAACACAGAATTGTTTTAGAAAGAAAATTCTATTCTCAAGATGGTAGTTTTTCATCTTCACCTTCATCTAAAAAATGATTCATGATGCTTTTAGGAATACACCCATCTGGAGTGACTAAGTGACTCTCAAAGACCCTTGATGCCCTATGATTCTAGGCAGCACTTTAGTTCGTTTCAAACCTGCCTCTTAAGTTAACAATTTGCTTTCCTAAGGCCCCAAAAATCAATAGAAATTCTTAAGGCCAATAAAGTTTGGCCTGTGTAGGAATTTTCAGCAGCTTTATAGGTAACATATTCCGAAACTATGAGCAGACAATAAAGAAAAAGCACTGATGCATGTAAGACAGCTAGAAGTTCTAGGAACGCTGTATTTGAAAGAGAGGAATTAGTCACAGGGGAGAGTAAGCTGTCAACACTGCAGCATCTGTTTCTGACATGCTTCAAGGGTCATCATGGCTTCCCTATTGCTTAGTATAAATAAGAGCTAAGGAACAAGGCAACAGGATTCATGGGCCACCCACTGTGGTGACATTTTGCTCATAGTGAGCATACTACCTCAAGAGTTCCCAATTGAAATGGGTACAGAGCATCCCTAACTAGAGGAAATGCAACCAGTCCCACCCTAAATTCTAGCTATTATGAAAATGCCAAAAAGCTAGAAACATTACTTTAAAGTTTTACCAGAAACTTTTTTTGCAGAGAAGCAATTAGAAAAATAAAAAGACAGGACCAGCAGTTAGTATAATGGCTATATCGCTGGACTCCCATGTAGTTGACCACAGTTTGAGTCCCGAACCCAGTGGCTTAAACTCATGCCGGGCACGTGTGCATGCGTGCCCAAGATCCCGAGAGGAGGATGGAGGAGAAGAGATTGCAGCGTGGCCATCTTCCCTGTGGGATGATTTCTCGCTTTCTGTCTCTCTGTCTTTCTGACAAGTGCATGTGCCCTACAGCAAAAACCTCTAAAAATAAAAAGAAAGAAAGAAAGAAAGAAAGAAAGAAAGAAAGAAAGAAAGAAAGAAAGAAAGAAAGAAAGAAAGAAAGAAAATGAAATAGTTTTCCAATCATGTAGACCACAGCAGCTTTATTAATATTGCATCAATTTCAGTAAGTCATGGTGATGCTGTTAAAGAAGAAACTTGTGACGAAGGAAATTTAAGGATAAAAACTTTTAGTATAAACAAAAAAACCCAATAGCAAAACTGTATACTATTATTGTCTTCAGAAGCAGTAGAAATGGTAGTGCTCTCCCCATCTCTAGGCTCTTGAGTTTAGAAGGAAGTCAGAAGGCCTCTGCACTGCTCTAACACAAGCAGTAGGGAAGCTGTCAAGACAGTGGTTAGAACAGGCTGTGGTGCCAGGCAGCCTGGTTCAAATATTGAGTCTGCCACTTATAACTTCTTGGAACCCATTTCCTTTACTATAAAATAGGAATAACAACGGTGCCTATCTCTAAGCTTCTGATGAGCACTTACTGAGTTGTTCAGAGGATTGCCTGACACAGAGTAGAAATTTAATAAAGTATTCATCTTTACAATGAAAATGTCCCTGGGACCAGCAGTTAGCATAATGGCTATGTCGCTGGACTCCCACGTAGTTGACCGCGGTTCGCGTCCCGAACCCGGTGGCTTAAAACTCACGCTGGGCGCGTGTGCGTGCGTGCCCAAGATCCCAAGAGGAGAATGGAGGAGAAGGGATTGCGGCATGGCCATCCCCCCGGGGGGTGATTTCTCGCTTTCTGTCTCTCTGTCTCTCTCTGTCTGGCAAGTGCATGCGCCCTATGGCAAAAACTTCTCAAAAAAAAAAAAAAAAAAAGTCCCTAAGAAATCAACCAGCTGCCATAAACCTGCTATTGGCATATGGTCTGTACTTCTCTTCCAGCCATTTATTCAGCAAATACTTATTAGTAGGTAGTATTACTATCACCTACGTAGTAAGCACTGCACGAGGCACAGAGAGTACAGAGAAGAGGAAGTAAAAGAAAAAAAAGGACTTCAAAGAACTAACTTGTCATCATTTTTATCATTTTACCAAATTTACGCTTCCCAAGATGATAATGTGCTATAAATGTATGCCACTCTTTTTCGTATCTAGAATTCTTCTGTCCCTGCCAAATCTCTATTTATATCACCAGACATATTTGTATTATTTTCATGTTTATTAGTTCATATTACTCTACATTATCAAATCTATTTAGAAATGGAGAGCTTAAAAATAAGCACAATTTTTCTTAATGTGATTGAGCAAAGCTCCTGCAAAAGATCTTGAACTCAGATAAGCTAGAGGTTGGAAAGATTTTGTCATATATTTATTTCAATTACCGGCTTATGGAGAGCAATCAGATTCATTTTTAAAATGAAGAAAAATACATTTTAACCTATTTGAACTGTTTAAAAAGTGTGAAATCGATTTAGTGTTTAACCAAAACCAAAATGAGATGAAAATTTTGGAAAAAAACATAAACAATACTCACATCAGGCTAAATGTAAAAACCCCATGACAAAATATACCTATATTTTACATATACATATTTTATATATACTCTTAATCTTATTTTTCATAAAAGGTCTAAAATATTTCAGTTCAATAAATGCAATATTGTATATAAAGCTATCAAGAAAAAGCTAAGCAAATCATTCTTATGGAAATAAGATGCAACTTTCTCTGAATTTCACTCAGTAAACATGAATAAATTTCAATATGGAAAATATACATAGTAGTTAATTTTAAAATGTGCTGCATAATGAATGCTGATATGCTTTTTAAATGACATACAAAAAAAGTTTGAGCGATAATTTTTGAGAAATATAGTCATCTCTGGGTATCTGAAGGGATAGGTTCCAAGAACTCCCATGAAAACCAAAGTCTGAGGATGCTCAACACCCTTATGAAAAGTGATGTAGCCCAGTCAACCCTCCATAGCCACTCTTCTGCAGTCTTGGATTCAACCAACAGTAATATTTGACTTGTATATAAGTATGTATTCCTTGAGTTGTTGATAAGATCAGAAAATAAATGCAACAGTAAGAATGTCTGTTTTTGATTTTACCATTCTATTCATGTTACCAAAAGTAATAAAATCTAATATAGGGAAATATGGTTAATAGATGTTGAAGCAGATGGGTGAAGGTCTGAGGAGAATAAGGATATTGAAAAAACTGAAGTATCTCTCAAAAAATACTAATCAACATCAAAAGGAAACATAATAGAGAACCTGTCAGTTCACTCACTTAACAAGGCAATCAAGGTTAACCTCACCAGTGGTAAGAGAGATTGACATAGTGCATCTCCAGATGTGGTACGCTAAAAAGAATCAACCCCATTTTTGTGGGTTTTCTGACAAGAACATGTGACCTAAATGATGAGCAAACATCAAATGGAACCAGATGGCAGATAACCTTACAAAATGAAAATCCGTGAAGAATACTAGGACAGGGAAAGACTGAAACTGTTCTAGATTATAGGAGACAATGATAAATGACAGCCAAATGCAATAGATGTATTTGGATAGATTTTTAAACGAAGAAGAAAAAAGGGGTATTATTTAAATAGTTGATTAAATTTGAATAGGGTCTATAGATTGAGTGTATTGTGGTATCAATATTGGTTTCTTTTTCTTTATTCTTTTCTCTTTTATTAGAGATCATTTTTTTCTTCTATAGGGCATGTGCACTTGCTGGAGAGATAGAGAGACAAAGAGAGACAGAATGTGAGAAATCATCCCCCAGGGGGGATGTTCACACCACAATCCCTTCTCCTCCATTCTCCTCTCAAGATCTTGGGCATGCATGCACATGTGCCCAGCGTGAGTTGTTTTGTGTGTGTATGTGTGTGTGTGCGAACTTTTTTTGCTATAAAGAACATGCACTCACCCGAAAGAGACAGAGAGACAGAAAGCAAGAAATTACCCCTCAGGGTGGATGACCATATGGTAATCCCTTCTCCTCCAGTCTCCTTTTGGGATTTTGGGTACACACGCACACACACCAGGCATGAATTTTAAGCCACCGAGTCCAGGACTTGAACCACGGTCAGCTACATGGGAGTCCAGCAACATAACCATTCCATTATCTGCTGGTCCCATCTATATTGGTTTCTTGATTAGAAGGTTGTGTGCTGGCTCTATAGGAGAAGCATCTATGCTTTGAGAAAATATACACTAGAGTATTTAAAGGTGATGAAGCATCTTGTCAGTAAAAGCTACAATGGAATAAGAGAGAGAGGGTGATGAAGCAAATGAGCTAAAAATACTAACAATTAGGAAATCTATTAATATTAGGAGTCCTTTGTATTATTCTTGTAATTCTTCTGTATGTTTGCAATTATTTCTTTTTTTTTTAATTAAAAGCAAATAGTAACCTGGGAAAATGGCTGCATATATCCTCATACATATGACTGAGAGTTAATTCATATTCTTAATATATACAGAGTTCTTACTAGTAAACAAGAAAAATGGTAAGACTCTGATATGAAAGTGAGAAAGGACATTTAGGAACTATCCATAAATTCATAAAAACCAACAACTAGCAAGTATATTTTAAAAATGAATTTCACTAATAGTCAAAACAGTAAATTTTAGAAATTAAAGGCATGTTCAGATATTATATTATCAAAAAAATTTCACATATATCACTCAATGTTTCATAGTGTGTGCAGTTTAAACTTTACGTTACTTGTAAAGCAATTTGTTTCTTTCTAGTTTACTCAAAACACATATTTTACTTCCCTTTTGGTATTGTTCAGGACATTTTTACTGAGTTTAAACTGAAATATTTAGTAATTTATGTATTTGGTGATGTGTTCAGTATTTTCAATAATATGTCATCCCCTAACCAAATATAATTTTTTAATACCTACAGTTTCAAATAATGAAAGGTTATTAAAGTACAAAGGAAAGATGACAGTATGCCAATCATTTCTTTCTTTCAAAATGCTCAGTGAAAGAAGAGGCAAAATATGAATGACGTATTCAGCCATTTGAAATACATCAATACATGGTTCCAACTGCAAAAATACAAAACTTCTCTCCCAAATTGATGGAATTCAAGTGTACACAACAACAGCAAGGGAAATAAGATTGTTTAAGTAATGGTGATAACATAAACTACATTGTCAATAATGATACCAAAATAATATTTCACATGAACTTTTTTTAAAGGTATACCCTTAATCATAATTAAAGGAGATAACAAGTTTAAAATAAGAAGAATTTTATTTTCTTAATTATATAGAATTTGGAGTTTGAAAGTTTAAACCTTGTAAATCATATTATTTTTAATGTCATTTATGAAATGAAGTACTACCAAAAATAGACTGAACTAGCTTTTATGTCAGTCAGTTAATTTACCCATAATAAACAGTCATCTTTTAGTTCAGAACCATTAAGTCAAGCAAATATAGCCAGTGAGTTTAAATTTGACTTACTAACATCATGAAAAATAAATGGCTTAATACATAACATTCACAAATATCAAGATATATTATATCAACCTCATACATAAATGCATTCTTACTCTCCCATAATTAATAAGAAAGTAGAAAAAAATCTCTTTTATTTCACCTCAAGTTTATTAGCAGAGACGGTGATGGAAAATCATAAGATAGTTTTATATTTATTTGCAAAATTATTGCTACAAATTATTTCTATGTATGTCATTTGCAAACCATTCAAAGTTAGAAGCACAAATAATGTCTGGATATTAGGAAACTTCCTAAAAACAACTCCATGAGAATCCAAATATGCATCTAAAGCCTAAGATTATTTTAAATAGATGAGAAATATTATAAACTACAGAACACAATTTAGATAATAGCATCAAACCTATACTACATGGTAACAAAAGGATTTTAACCTATCCTGAAAAAACTGCAGTTTTGTAAAACATGAAAGACAGGAATAGAATGCTTTCTATATTTATTTCACTTTTCTTTTTGTGTTTCTCTTCTATGTCTTCTGTACAAATGGATAACTGAAATTAATTTCTAAAAAATAAATTCTCTATTCTTTGTTCTTTCCCTTTAAAAAAACACAATAGTCAAAAAAATCTATAATGGGGACCAGCAGATGGCGTAATGATCACATTGCTGGACTCCCACATGGCCAATCGCCGTTCAAGTCCAGAGGCTTAAAACTCACACCAGGCGTGGTTGCGTGTGTCCATGCCAAAAATCCTGAAAGGGGATGGAGAAGGGGTTGTGGCAGCAGGGCCATTCCCTCTTGGGGGAGTGGAGGGTTCCTCACTTTCTGTTTTTGTCTCTCCAGTGAGTGTACATGCCCTATAGCAAAAATCTCTTTTCACAATAACAACAACAAAAAAACTATAAGGATGATATTGGCCTGAATGTCACAATTCTTTTAAATAAGTGCCCCATATAATTGGTTGTTGTTTTCAGGTAAATGCGGATGATGGTTAAACATACACAAATATGTTGAAGAGTTAACAATGTTTTAATACTGTGCTCACATGAAGTTTGGGGTTTAAATTTTAACATCAGCCTCTACTTGGAGAACACCATTTGAAACCAGCATCTCAGGTAGGAAGGCCAAATGAGCCTCTGCTCACAGCACACCAGGGCACTGCTGATGAGGTTCCCGGTCTCCATAATCACGCCATTTCATTTGAAGCCATGTTTCAGTGTCAAGGTTTGATGGAAGTCCCTCTTTTCCAACTCCGAGACACTGTGATCATCTGCCATTCCTTCGCCTGTCTGGCTTTTAGCTCACTTCAGATACCCCAGCACCCAGAGCATACCCATTAGTCTCTTATGTCTGAACCTACAAAGTTGTGTGATTAGGTTTCCAGCTTCAACACAGCAGCTGAGATGTGGCAATATAGCTCATTACAGGTGTCATTATTCTCTAAGAACTTGACTTATAGCTGTTTCCAGGCAGTGGCTGCCAGTTAGTGAGTTCCTCACACTAGAGCTAATGACATTTCAGGATAGATTAGACACCCGGTATCAATAGGCAATTTGAACATTCTCCAGGTCCTGCTGCCTGAGCCTGATGAAAATTTCGTGATGCCATTTATGATTCCTGGTGCAGTCATGATGATCCTTCCCTAGGTCTTTCATTCATTTCTTCATCCACCAAGTACTTAGTTGGAATTTAACTAATAAATAACCGTGTAAGACAGCATGACAGATGTCATGGGGTTTACCAGCTTAATGCACAATCCTTGATATCAGAAAAAATCAAAATCTAATAAAAAATTATTGTCAACTATGTGAGATTTTATACAAGCCCACAAGTTCACCTGAGAAAAACCATAGAAAGCTGCATCCTAGAGTGTTAATGGTGGTTATGTCTGGGCCAGGATTCTAGACAGTGATGTTCTGGTAAAAGTTTAACAACTGGCTCTGTTCTCTAGAGAAATAATTTAAGATTTTTTTATTTATCTATTTGTATAAGAAAAACAGTAGAAGAAAAACGTGAAAAATAAAGGCTCATTGAGAAAAATAAAATATATTTCTAAAAATTCCTGCATTGCAGTTTTCACTAATTTCTGTGGCTTAAATACTCACACCACGGCCTATTCCCAAGCCACTAAAGTAACATCAACTGGCTCACAAAATTTCAACTCATGTATGCCAGTTTGCAAGCTAGCTCCAGCACGCCATGATTGAACTAGCTGCATTTTCTTCTGTATATTTTTCTTATTTTCAAAATGTCTTTAATGATAATACTAATTGCCCACAGAAAAAGATGGATGGCATGAGACAAAGATAGATACAGACATTTTTCTCTATATCCCATTGTGCCTTTAAATTTTGATCCATGAAACGTATTTCAATTCAAAAAACAATTAAGATTTAAATTTTAAGTTAAATAATAAGTATTATTACATTTGTAATCAAAAGCAATAAATAATGTTTTATCAGCTCATATGCAATTAACACACACACATATTCATGGAACATTTAAATAACAAGATAAAAAACACTATATGATATAGTGTCAAAAAGAGTGGTATTGTAAGCTAAAGGAAAAGGAAATTAATGTAAACTGGCAAAGTCAGTGAGTTCTTGATGAAGAGATGAGGGGAGGTCTGAAGCATGAGCAAGATCTGGACAGTAAAGCAAAAGAAGCGAGTGACTCACAAATGATGAGTAGGCTGGCCACTGTACCTGGCATTTACACTCCTACTGAATGGCAGTGAGGGTCAACACTCCCCCTAGCCTCATCCACTCCTTTCCTTTTTCCTACTTTATTAGGCTTCAGAGTATGCTACACAACAGCCAGGTACTCGCTGTAATGAGTCCAACTGGAGATAGGACTCGAGTCAAGAACAGACATAGAAGGAGAGAAGCAGCCCCACATCAATTCTAATAATGATAAACCATCCATGTTGTTTTTCTTCTCCAGCAGACACTCTGTGGTCTAAGTAACAGAGCCTACATTTTCAAGCTCTTGTCCCTTTACTTTCTACAGTCAGGCAAGAACATGAACTCAGAGAAAGCACCATGACCCATAGCCCCTGTCCTCATAAAATGAGCATCCTTCAGCTTGGCATACAGAAGAGCTTTTACTCTTACGACTGGAAAGGACCTAAAGAAAGCTGGACTTGCACCTAATTACTGCCAGTTGGAAGTGATTGAATTACCCCAAGAAAAGCAATTTATATTGAATAGGGCCTGAAGGACATGGTCTATTTATCAACGTTTCACATAGGAGGCGCTACTAGCATATTGAGCAGGAACACTTGACTGCACAGGCCTGTACTCCTCATTACCCAATAAGTGCCTCCGAGGGGAGTAGAACCTCTTCAAAGGTCTTCACAGCAATATAGAGTTGTTGGCATCACTGTAGACATGATTTTTCTGAAATGCACTGTGGCAGGATGCCACCAGCCCACATGAAGTTTTCTGGACTTGTTACCTACGGACATTCACTACACTTTGCCATAAAAAGGCATTGGAGAAATAAGTCTCTTGTCTCAGTATCAAGAATAGGTGCATTCTCTTGATCATTTAACTTAGCTTTTTTTTTTTTTTTGCACTAATTTGCACGTTTCATTTTATCTCGTTTTCCCTACATAGCTCCATAAAACATCATAAATTTTTGTGAGAGAAAAGAATAAGTAAATAAGTGTTCGAGAAATGATGAAACTAAAGAGAGACGTTAAAAAAAAGAAAGGACACTAAAGGAGGAAAAATAATTTCAGCAACAATAACAGGAAAAAAAGTACAAGCCATAACACAAGGTCTATTTGGGTGATAGGAGAGCAGCTGATATCACGGTGCACTAGTTAAAACACTGTATTCAATCATTAGAAGAAATAGGTTTGGGTCCTGATTCATCACTAACTAAGAGATACTGAGAAAAAATTGTCAATAGTGGGTCTAATCTAATGATCTCCCATAGACATGAGAGAAAGCACAGCACAGAGGTTTGGTAGGCTGGCATGACAATCATGCTGGATTTAAAACTTACTCCCACTTACTCTTGCAGAAACGTTAACAACTGAATTTCTGTAAGCCTTACTTTTCTCATCTGTAAAATGGGAGAGTATTAATTCTTTATGATTATGGAACATTTCTGGATTTTTTCCACTGATACTTTTAAGAATGTTATAAGTATTTACTGATGAACACCTGAGGTACAGAAGATAAAGTTACTTGTGCGAGGTCAAACAGTCAATAGGCATTAGAATTGTGACTGGAATATACACCATCCTTCTGCAGGTTTGTACTTTTAACTGCTATCAAATCTGATGATAAATGAACTAATGCAATAATCTACTGAGCACAGTGCTTAGCACAGAGTACACCTTAATAACTGTGAGTTTACTGAACAGATTAAAATCCCATACAAATAACTTTTGATATCATGGAAATACATATCTCAAATATGGTATTTAGGTAGGTATATTTTATCCAATTTATAGATTATATAAATGTAGAATAAGTAAGTGAAACAAGAAATTACAGAATTAATTTTAAATTTTAGAAGTGGGAAGCATGAGATTGGAGCATGATAATTTATATAGAAGTATATTCAGCTTAGTGTTATTAATTAAAGTTTAAAAAAGCAATGAGTCAAATATCCAAAAGTAAGGTTTATTAAACAAAATAGATCATATTTATACTCATAGATGAACAGACTAGATTAAAATTGACATAATTTCAACATTAGTCTCCTTTTGGTAATAAGATTTGTATGCATTTTTCTATTTCTTTACAACTGTCAGTTTTCCAACTTTCCTAAAATGAAAATATATTCTCATAAAAATTTGAAAAAACACTTTATTAAAGGAAGTTAATATAAAGTCCTACATATAACTTCAACAGATTTATTTCATAAGAAGAGTAAGAAAGGATCTGACTGGGGCCAGCCCACAGGAGGGTGGTTGAAGTAGCTAGAGCCCACATGGCCAATTCCATGATTCAAGTCCTGACCCAAAGGCTTGAGAAACATACCAGACATGCCTGCATGCCTAAAATCCCAAAGAGAGGGAAAATGGAGGAGAAGGGATTGCAGCATGATCATTCCCCACAGGGGATTCTTTCTCATTTTCTCTCTCTTTCTCTGACTCTCTCACGCTAGTGAGTGTGTGCACCCTATGACAAAAATTGTTAAAAAAGGAAGAGATAGAGAGAAAAGAAAAAAGAAAGAAATGAAATGCAATGAAAGAATCTGCCTGACAGCAAGTCACCTGACAAAAGTCAAGTATACAGCTGTTCATACCCTTACATTATTCTAGTGCTAAAAATTTTTTCAAACTCTGTTGCACAGATTACAAGAAGCTGGTCAGACATGTACAGTTTATATGTTCAACTCTGAGGACCAAAAAAAAAAAAAAAAAATGCTGAGCACCTGAACTCATGTAGATGTAGATAATAGACACAATGAATTCTATTCTATTCTATCACTCTTCAAGAGGGGTAGTTAGAGTACCCAGCACTGTTATCCCAGAGACAAGAGTTGATATGGCAGCTGCCATAACATATGTGAGAGATGACCTATGGAAGAAGGTGGGGCAAAGTCAATGTCTGTGCAAATGATGAAATAGAAGAAGGTGACAGGGTAATTCCTAGAAAGTGGAGCTAGTCAGCTTTAAATCAGTCTGCTCTGTGAAGAAACTGTCTTCCTTTAGAAAGTTGGATCAATATTGCCTAAAAACCTAATGCATATGGGTAGATGGCAGTGCTATATGCAGGGAGTTCACCAGATCTCAGCCACTTGAAGATGAGCTCTGTCCCTGGGACCAGAAATACAAAACAGAAAAGCCCTAGCCAACTCCCAGAGATGAGGCCTCTCCTGTCTTTCTCACTCTGCCTGGACAATCCTAAACCAGTTACCAGTGAGTGTCAGGATGGTACCCTTACTACAAACACATCCCAGAATGGGGAGGAAAATTATCCAAAGGGGGGACCTGGGAAATTATCCTTAGAGGTTAAAGATGGAAAAAATGAGGTCTTCAAGCCAGAGTACACCTAGGAACATTCCTCTCTAAGTCACATTCCCTATGAGTATATTTTGTTCCTCACATATATTTGCTTGCTTGTATTTGTCCTTTAGGGTTTAGTAAAGATTTACAAAGTCCCAGGTTCCTTCCTCTCTGATGAGAGAACCAAATAAAGAGTTTTCTGCCCCAACTTGGAGAGAATCTTTAAAGCTTTTCTATATGTAAGCCATTTTTACGTATATAATTTTTTAAATCTTCATAACAACCTATACATAGGTACTATTATTACCCCAGTTTTCTTACAAGGAAATTGAGGCACAGAGTTGTATCTGATTTGTCAAAGATGGACAGACAGTAAGTAGTGGGGCTGGTGTTCAAAATTAAGAAACTCTCATCGTCAGATTGCGGTTATTCTTTCAGAAAAAAAAAAAAAAACATTTAAGCTATTTGGCACTATTTAATGGGCATTTATGAATATGCCAAGTGTCAGGGATGAACTTTTTCTAGTTCCTCCCTCATTCTCCCCCTTTCTTCCACCAGCTCCTAACCATGCATGCACCTATTTGAGAAACTGGAAGATACTAGGGAGGTTTTTTATTCAACGCACATCCAGGAATACAGATATAACTCCTGCGATTTATGAGGTAAAAAAGAAGTTATGTGTCAGTGATTAAAATTATGAGACTATTAAAATCTAAACCCAAGCAATTTCATGAAGAAATAGAATAAAGTATCTCTGTGCATGACTATTCACAAATTAAGAAGTATGTATGACTTTAACATTGAGGAAAATACCTCTTGAAGGAATTTGGTAATTAATAAATTTGTGTTAGGAATGGTGATTTCTCTGTGCTCTTAACAAACTGAAGAAACAATAGATCCTTTAGCTTTTAGGTGGATCTCAATTATTTTTGCTTGTGATTTCTTCATAATACAGCAAAATCATTCTGTTTAAAACCATGTTACATGAATCATATCTTGCTCTTGTTTACTTGTCTTTAATGTGTCCATTTAACTATACATAAGGAAAACAGGAAACTCCTGCAGCCACGCTTACCTGTGATCCAAGTGGTGAATAGACAGAATAACTCCCGAATTTAAATGGGTCTGTTTTAGGGTCACCAAAACAGTAAATTCATGTTTATTTCTCAACTTCTGAAAAAACTGTTCAGCTGTAGCAGTGGATGCCTTTATGCTTCTGGGAGTATCTAAGAAAGAAATAAATACACACTAAGAATAGACTAGTATTTGGTTTTATAAAGTACCTTTTACATGCTTTATCAAGTAGTAGCGGATAAATATCAAGATTCAGACTCTATTGGTAAATTCTTTCACCAAGACTGTATGCTACATTTAACACATGACAGTAAAATCACATAAATTACTGAACTTGTTTTTCAAAAATGCCACCTTTGAGGCAAAGGATTAAGGAACCGTATTTGAAGAAGTGCACCCTCTAACACACTTCCTATAGGCTAAATACCAGAGCCACATCGGTTTCCCACTGAGTAAAAAGATGTACTTTCTAGAATAGGACATAAACAACCACACTAGAGCCACTTAGTTTTTCTGACACCTTAAGACAGAAACCTGGATTAAAATCTTTGTGCCACCTTCCACATTGGTGTCTTTCGCCAGAAGGTTTGCTGTAAATAGATTTTTTAAAAGATCATTGAAATTAGTCACTCTCAGCCTTCTGTGCAGTGGATGAAGCATGGGATCAAATTACTTCACCATATTTGTTGAAAGAAGTACATTGAACCTAATTCTCAACTCCTACTCCCCAGGCTTAGAAAAAGCCTAGCCAAGGAAGGTTTGCCTGGGAGGGGAGTAACTTTTACCCTGCCCTCCTACATCCTTTATAGCCTTACACTCCAAAATCGGAACTCAGAAGATATGAGGAAAATAAGTAAGGATAGACACAAATTTAGTGGACAAGAAGAACTTATCATTCCAGCAACCAGCTCCTGAACCTAAGGCTCTCCTACTCACAGCATATGCCAAAGGTTGATGAGAGGCAGAAATGCTATTTGTGTTATGATCAGATCATTCCCCCCTTTTCCTTGCTTCAGCCTAGGCAAGTAGCTCTCATTGGAAAGTTTAGTCCTCCTGGGTCCCTGCCTAGTGAATGTGAGTAGCTCCCAACTTTAGGCACCACAACACCAACGTACTCCCCACACATTTTTCAAACATAAGCTGGGAAGCGGTATGGCAGAACATTATTAAGACAGCTACTTTGATGAAATAGAGATTAGAGGATAAATCCAACATTGTCCACCTTTCCAGGCTCCCAACTTTAAAGAATAAACACATCATCACCTGAAATGTATGCATCACTAGCAAAGAGAAACCCTTAAGATATTCATAAAATACAGGAAGGACAAATAATCTGATACCATAAAACAAGAGCTGGGCCAGGCAGTGGCACAGAGGTAATGCAATAGCAGCCACATGAAAAAGGTCCTGAGTTCACATGTGGGTTCTCTGAACATGCCAGGCACATACGTGCATTTCTGTGATACAGCCCAGCAGAAACGAGGGGTGGAACACGGCATGAAAACTCTGTCAGGGGTGCCTCCTGTCTTTCTCTCTCCCTTGCTCTCAGAAGAAATGAATAAATATAGTTTTAAAAACGAACAATGAAATTCTATCATGCAGGCGGATACAACATGTTGCTGGATCACAGAGGGAAAACTACCAATAGCATCTGGGGGAAGGCTCAGTGGCATTTGCTCAGGAGTTCACCAGGTAGAGAGGGAGAGAAGTCACAGGAATAGCTTGAGAAGCAGCAGACATAACATGGGTAGAAAGGGTAAACTGCAGCCACTGCTGGAGGGGGCTGCATAGAAAAGCTAGATTAGAATCAGGCAGGACCTTGCAGGCCATCATCCTAAACACTTTTAACTTCAGTTACTATTACCAACTTACCCCCTGAGGAGGAAACCTCATTTTTGCCACCAAGGAATGATCCCTCCCCACTCTCAATCTGTGACTTCCTCTGTGCTCCATTGGGTCACGTGGCACAACCCAACCAGAGAATCACTGTCTCTGTCCATAGTAACTGATTCAAGAACAGGTACCTAATCCAGGGCAATGAAGTGAGGCCAAGGCTGTTTTTCAAAATATTAGGAAAAAGAAACTATTGTTGCCAAAAGGAACTCCCACATTTCTACTGGACATTCACAACTCAGAAGCATAACAATAACTGCGATTTCTGCCATGATCAATGCAATAGTTTTTCCCCAGGACACATCAGGAGAGGTTCCACACAATTGCTCCTACTTCCAAAACATTCTCCTTCATAAAGGAGGCACACAAAATGTACTACTGAAAGAATAAATTCATCTAGAGTGAATTTTTAATCCATTCTAATTTATACAGAGGTGGATCATTCACAAACTTCATTACTTCATTTTAATTTGATAGATAAAAGCAAATTAAAATGAAATGATAAATATTTATTACGCTTTTCCTCTTTTCAAGCAGGTGGGCTTGAACAGCATCTTTTGTCTTGCTGATGGGGATGCAAATGAGAGAAACTGAGAAAGAACTACACTGAATACATAAAGGATGAACTGTTCCCACAGAGAGATCCAAAGATGTGACCCAGAGGATTCAAGCTCTTGTAGCAAGAGAAAAGGAATAAAGTAACATGTGGTAGCTGTTTTACATGGTGGAACTGTAAAGAAAAGATGCTTGAAGAATATTTTTTCAGAAATGTTATTATTTGGCATGCATAGAAAACCTTCATTAAATCTTTATATTGTTCTCCCTTGCTTTTCAGATTTGTTGAGAGAAATGTATCATTTTTGTTTGTTTTGAAAAACAGTTTTTGTTTGTTTCAGGTGAAATGACATGCAAAGATTGGTCTTAAGGTGAAAAAAAAGAGGACCTAAAAGTATATACTTGAGTGTCATCAGTAAAACTATGACTGTGGTTAAAAACATGATAGAGAAAATCATAGGTGAAGAGAACCCATTAAAAAAACTGGTCAATGTGCAAAAAATTTCTCTGGTGGCCATATGGAAGGCTTATTTAAAAACTTCTACATCATATTACACATGGTTTAAATAGCATATTTAGATATCCCTAAGTTACAGAAGTGCTTACAGAGAGCAGCAGAGCAGAACGATCTCTACCCCCTTGGGGTGGTAACTAGGGTACCATGACCTCCATCCAGCTTAGATTTAGAATTTACTCACTCATGCAGGGTCCCAGTTTAAGACAGCATTTAGCGGCTTGTCCAACCTCTCTTACCGGCCCATTATCTTCCTGTTTTGCTCTCTCGTATGGGGACAGGGTGACTTGCATAAAGGAGGGCCCCTCAAGCATGTACATGGCCAGTGGAAGTCACATTCAGTTCAGGCTATCGTGAGAAGAAAAATACTACCCTTTCTCCCCATCCTGATTAACCAAGTTCATTGCAAGGGGTCTAAAAACTAGGGCTTAAATGAGCTTCCCACCTGTGTGGTAGTCAGGAACAACATGGGAGGACAGTGTGAGCAGGAAAATGGCTTGACTTACCTAGGTCTCAGGAAAGTCTCCAGCCTTGGCCCCCAAGCCCAGAGGCCCAGATCTCAGGTGCAGATTGTTAAGTTTCTTAGATGTGATAGAGAAAACACCCACAGGAAGACTGCATCATAATTTTCAGATATTTTTTGGTCAAAGAACATCATCTGCTACCAACCCCTATCTCAGTCTAATAATATTTAAATCTATTGTTTCCCTTACAAACATGATTTCTTTTTTTTTTTTTTTTTTTTTAGAAAGATTTTTGCTACAGAACATGTGCACTCACTGAAGAGACATAGAAGAGAGACAGAAAGTGAGAAATCATCCCCTGGGGGGTGGCAATGCCACAATCACTTCTCCTCCACTCTCCTTTTGGGATTTTGGGCATGCACACACATGCATCCAGAGTGAGTTTCAAGCCACTGGGTGTGGGACTAAAAACCCCAGTCAACTACATGAGAGTCCAGCACCTTAACCACTACACCATCTGCTGGGTCCTACAAACATGGTTTCAAGAATTCATTAGGTCTAACTCCAGGAAAGTCTAAACTCTGCCAGTGGCATCAGAATAAACAAGGGGTAGGAGTCCAAAGATATTTAGAAAACAGAATGTAAAGAACTTGGTTACTGATAAACCACATGCAAATGGTAAATGAAAGAGAAAAATAAGTTCGATTGAATCTGACTTTTCTAGCTTAAGGGAATCAGTGGAAGAAACTACATGACACCACCCATATGGTATTTCAGTGTTAGAAATGGTCATTTAAAGTACTATTAGACATGCATGTAGAAGTGTCCAGTAGGAGGCTGGTACTTCAAAATCTTATCTCATGAAAGAG
The DNA here is from genome assembly GCA_026018925.1 of Tupaia tana. Taxonomy (NCBI): domain Eukaryota; kingdom Metazoa; phylum Chordata; class Mammalia; order Scandentia; family Tupaiidae; genus Tupaia; species Tupaia tana. Next base: position 148,598,890 of record JAKSZU010000006.1, read on the forward strand.
GTCAGAGTTGGCAATGCATATTTAGAAGTTATCAGGTTGTGGTGTCTAAAGTCGTAACAGTGCCTGAGTAAATGCAAGGTCTCATGGATGAGAGAAAGATGAAAGAACAGACCATAGACATACCAAATCAGTAGCACAACAAGGACAACATATATAAGTTTTACACAAACACACTGCTACATATTCAGTACCTTCAAAATTGTATAATATATTTTCCCCTTTGAAACTATTTCCCATTTTGTTTTGAGAAAGCCCTGGAAACTTGACAGTGGTAACAATTACTAGTTCCTTTTTCTTTTGTTTCTTTTTTTTTAAACAGTCTCTCTCTGTCCTGATCCTCCTCCTGACTTAGCCTCCCAGCTGGGACTACAGATGTGTGCCACAATATCCAGCTCTTTTTCAGATGGGGTCTCTCTTGCCCATGCCAGTGTTGACTTCCTGCCTCTCCTCTTCAAGTTGCTAGGATTACAAGTACACACCGTGGTACCCGGCCTCTAGGTTGGATCAGGAATCAAACCTAGGACTTCAATGTGGTCTGTCTTGGCAGTACACACCATTGTGGTTGGGCCTTTGTACTTATTTTTTCAATTAAAAAGAAAAAATCCTGGAAGCAATTTTGTGTTCATCCAAAGCCACTCCGCAAGTTAGAGATACAATGAGAATAACAATTTTGGGTCCAGTATTCTTTCCATTGAGTAGTATTACCTTCTAAACACCAGCCTTTATCCATGCTTAACAGCCAAGCATAAACAGAACTGTAAATAAGAGATCACTGAGGTAGAAAATAATCCAGAAAAAAGTAATTATATGATAATATTTTTAGTTTTTTAAGTGACTAGCTTAGAAGCAATTTTAAGAAAGGTCACTTTAACCATTTGCATTTTTTTTTTCCAAATTTGTAAAATTAGCATTCCTGCTTTCCACTTTCATTTCAAGGATCATATGTTGTTCAAAGAGACTTCTGCATTTCCATGATTAATACTATAAGACTCAATTATGGTTCTCAGAGGCAAGTCAAAGAAACCAACTTGGGAGAATTAATTTTACTTTAGTTTTGGTGTCATTGTAATTTTCGGAATTAAAATTTAAAATCAGATATGTATAAAGCAATTTCTCAAAAAGGGCAACTAGTGCAGTTCCGGGCTCCAGGCGGACTCAGGCTGCAGGCCCGACCCTTCTGAATCTCCACGCATCCCCACCGTTTCTCCTCCTTGGACCCCAGGTTGGTTGTCTGGGACTTTAAGGCGAACTCCCACCCCACCCCACCCGCAACCCGGATCAAGCCGGCCAGCAGTTCTGGGCACCAGGCGGACTCATGCTGCAGGCCCGACCCTTCTGAATCTCCACAATCCCCACCGTTTCTCCTCCTTGGACCCCAGGTTGGTTGTCTGGGACTTTAAGGCGAACTCCCACCCCACCCCACCCGCAACCCGGATCAAGCCGGCCAGCAGTTCCGGGCTCCAGGCAGACTCAGGCTGCAGGCCCGACCCTTCTGAATCTCCACGCATCCCCACCGTTTCTCCTCCTTGGACCCCAGGTTGGTTGTCTGGGACTTTAAGGCGAACTCCCACCCCACCCCACCCGCAACCCGGATCAAGCCGGCCAGCAGTTCCGGGCTCCAGGCCGACTCAGGCTGCAGGCCCGACCAACCTGGTCTTGTCACTCATCTTCTGACCCTTTCCCACTAGTCTTTGGACTCTTTGAATTGTAGTGATTTGAATAGCGCGCCACGCGATTTCCTTTTTTCATTCTGTTTTTCTTTGCTTTTGGGGTGTTGCTTATTCAGTCAATTGAAGGCTCACCTCTCCTTAGAGACAGTGAGGACTTTGGGCCATCCAGGGTAGTGGCAACAGTTAATGGTAATTGTGAGCAACAGGTAGGCCAACCATAAGGGAAATCATCAATTTTCTAAGCCTGTACAACTTTTAACAATCAGTTAGGAAGAAACATATAGATTACCTGATGACTAGGAACAATCGCAGAGACTCAAGAAATATGAGCAACCAAGAAAAGGCCTCTCCCCCAAGGAAAATCATCAAAGCTACACCACCCACAGTCAATACAATGGACGTCGTGGACATGTCTGATAAGGAATTCAGATTATTTGTAGTGACCAAACTAACTGAGATGGAAGAGAAAAGAGACAAGGAGCTCCAGGAGATGAGGAAGTCCTTCAATGACTTGAAAGAAGAAATGGATACCTTAAACAAGAACCAGATGGAACTTTTAGGATTGAAGAATGTGATACAGGAAATCAAAACCTCCTTTGAAAGTATTAAAAGTAGGCTAGACCAGGCAGAAGATCGAATCTCCAACATAGAAGACAAAACATCTGACCTAGAAAATAGTATCAAGAAGATTGAGAAAACAACCATGAAAAATGAGGATAATATACGAGGAATACTGGATACTATTAAGCGCCCCAACATCCGGATAATTGGTATTCCAGAAGAGGAAGAAAATAATAAGGGCCTAGATAATTTATTCCACGAAATCCTGGAAGAAAACTTTCCAAATCTAGAAAGGCATTCAAGTATCCAGACCCAGGAAATACATAGGACCCTGGGTAGAATCAACCCAAGAAGATCTTCTCCAAGGCACATTATAGCCGGACTGGCAAAAACAACAGATAAAGACAAGATACTAAAGTTGGCAAGAGGGAAACGCCAGGTTACTTACAAAGGTCACCCCATCAGGCTAACATCGGATCTCTCGGCCGAAACAATGCAGGAAAGGAAAGAATGGGGAAGCATAGTAAAAGTGTTGAGTGAAAAACAATTTCAACCAAGAATACTATACCCGGCAAAATTATCTTTCATATGGGAAAAAAAGATAAAAACATTCTTGAATAAACAAAATTTGAAGGAATTTACCAACTCCAGACCAGCTCTTCAAGATGTTCTGAAGGGAGTATTATACCAGGAGAGCTAAAAATCAGAGACAGTTATACGAGAACAAAAAGCAATCAAGATAATGGCTCACTTAATGATAGGATCGGGTATGGAAATATCAATAATTACATTGAATGTCAATGGATTAAATTCTCCAGTTAAGAGACATAGACTGGCTGAATGGATAAGAAAACAGAAACCCTCTATCTGTTGCCTACAAGAAACTCACCTTATGGATAAAGACATACATAGACTAACAGTCAAGGGCTGGAAAAAGATACTCCATGCAAATGGAAATCAAAAAAAGGCTGGAGTAGCGATATTGATCTTAGACAAAATAGATTTCAAGACAAAGACTGTAAGAAGAGACAAAGAAGGGCATTATATAATAGTAAATGGGGTAATCCAGCAAGAAGACATAACCCTTATAAATATCTATGCACCCAACTCAGGTGCACCTAAATATGTGAAGGAAAGACTGCTGGAGCTAAAAGGAGAAATAGGGAGAAATACTATAATTGTTGGAGATCTCAACACCCCATTATCTCCTATAGACAGATCTTCTAGACAGAAAATAAATAGAGAGATACAGGACTTAAATGATACTATAAATGGAATGGGCTTGACAGATATCTATAGAACTTTCCACCCTACATCCACAACATATACATTTTTCTCACCCCGACATGGGACCTTTTCAAAGATAGATCATATATTAGGACACAAATCAAGCCTTTATAGATTCAAAGGCATAGAAACTGTACCCAGCATCTTCTCTGACCATGATGGAATTAAACTCAAGATTAATTTCAAGACACAACCCCGAAGATACACGAACACATGGAGACTGAACAACCTACTTCTGAATGACTTCTTCACTACTGAAGAAATTAAGGCTGAAATAAAAAAATTTATGGAAACTAATGATAATGAGTACACAAGTGTCCAGAATCTATGGGACACAGCAAAAGCAGTCATAAGAGGGAAATTCATAGCAATTAGTGCACATAAGAAAAGGATAGAAAGATGGCAAGTAGATAACTTATCATCATGCCTCAGAGAATTGGAAAGACAACAACAAACAAACCCCCAAAATGCCAGGCAAAAAGAAATAATAAAGGTTTGAGCAGAAATAAATGAAATAGAAAATAAACGAACCATACAGAAAATAAATGAAAGCAAAAGCTGGTTCTTTGAAAAGATTAACAAGATCGACACACCATTGGCTAGACTGATTAAGAAGAAGAAAGAAAGAAACCAGATTAATCAAATATATGATGAAACAGGCAATATTACCACAGACATAGCAGAAATACAAAATATCATTAGAGGATACTATGAGCAACTTTACGCCAACAAACAAGATAACCTGGAGGAGATGGACAAATTCCTGGATGCATATAATCTACCAAGATTGGATCAGGAAGACATAGAGGACCTGAATAGACCCATAACAAGCCAGGAGATTGAATCAGTAATAAATAATCTCCCAACAAAGAAAAGCCCAGGCCCAGATGGCTTCACTTGTGAATTCTACAAAACTTTTAAGGAAGAGTTAACCCCTATCCTACTAAAATTATTTCTAAAGATTCAAAAGGAAGGAAACCTTCCAAATTCATTTTATGAAGCCTCCATCATCCTCATCCCCAAAACAGATAAAGATATGACAAAAAAGGAAAACTACAGACCGATATCATTGATGAATATAGATGTGAAAATTCTCAACAAGATACTCGCAAATCGTATCCAACAACATATAACAAAGATCATTCATCACGATCAGGTAGGCTTTATACCAGGGATGCAAGGGTGGTTTAATATACGCAAGACCATAAATGTAATACACCACATTAACAGAAAGAAAGATAAAAACCATATGATCATCTCAATTGATGCGGAGAAAGCATTTGATAAAATACAACATCCTTTTATGATTAAGACTCTCAGTAAGATTGGTATAGAAGGGTCATTTCTGAACACAATAAAAGCAATCTATGAAAAACCTACAGCTAACATTATACTGAATGGGGAAAAGCTGAAAGCTTTTCCTCTGAAAACAGGTACTAGGCAAGGCTGCCCACTTTCTCCACTGCTCTTTAATATAGTACTGGAAGTCTTAGCTATTGCAATCAGAGAAGAGAATAATATTAAAGGCATTCGAATAGGCAAAGAAGAATTGAAAATATCTTTATTTGCAGATGACATGATGGTATACTTAGAAGACCCAAAGGTATCCATGAAAAAACTGCTTGAAGTAATAAGTGAATACAGTAAGGTGGCAGGATACAAAATTAATATCCAAAAATCTATAGCATTTCTATTTATGAACAACAAGTTGAACGAAGCAGAGCTGAAGAAAGGAATCCCTTTCACTGTAGCCACAAGGTGTATAAGATACCTAGGGATAAACCTAACTAAGAAAGTCAAAGACCTTTATAAAGAAAACTACGAAAATCTTAAAAGAGACATTGAAAGTGACATAAAAATGTGGAAGGACATCCCATGCTCCTGGATTGGAAGAATTAACATAATCAAAATGGCAATTCTACCCAAATTAATCTACATGTTTAATGCAATTCCAATCAAAATACCAGAGATATTCTTCAGAGATCTAGAAAAGGCAATCATAGAATTTGTCTGGAACCATAAAAGACCTCGTATTGCAAAAGCAATCCTGCGCAAGAAGAATGGAGTAGGAGGCATATCACTCCCTGGTCCCAAGATATACTATAAAGCTGTGGTCATCAAAACAGCATGGTATTGGCATAAAAACAGACAAGTGGACCAATGGAAGAGAATAGAGACCCCAGAAATAACCCCCAAAGCTTACAGCCAACTGATCTTTGATAAAGGATATCAGTCAATCCATTGGGAAAAGGAAAACATCTTTAGTAAATGGTGCTGGAAAAACTGGGTATCCACCTGCAGAAAGATGAAACTGAACCCCCATCTTTCACCATTAACAACAGTCAACTCAAAATAGATCAAAGATCTGAACCTAAGACCTCAAACAATAAAACTACTGGTAGAAAATGCTGGGGAAACTCTGGGGGACATTGGAGTAGGCAAAGACTTCTTAAATAAGACTCCCAAAGCACAGGCAATAATCCCTAAAATAGACAAGTGGGACTATATTAGACTAAGAAGTTTCTGCACAGCAAAGGACACAGTAACAAGTGTGAACCGACAACCCTCAGAATGGGAAAATATTTTTGTTAAATATGCCTCAGACAAGGGACTGATAACCAGAATACATAGGGAACTCAAGTGCCTTATGCGAAAAAAAAATGATGAACCCAATTAAAAGATGGGAAAATGAGCTGAACAAAAGTCTCTCTAAGGAAGACATACGAACAGCCAAAAAGCATATGAGAAAATGCTCAACATCCCTCATCATAAGGGAGATGCAGATAAAAACTACAATGAGATACCACCTAACCCCTGTCAGAATGGCAAAGATTAAGAATATAAAAAGTGATAAGTGTTGGCGGGGATGTGGTGAAAAGGGAACCCTCCTACACTGTTGGTGGGGATGTAAACTAGTTCAACCACTGTGGAGAACAATATGGAGGTTCCTCAAAGATCTACAAATAGAACTACCATTTGATCCAGCAATCCCACTTCTGGGTATTTACCTGAAAGACAGGAGAACGCTCAGTCAGAAAAGTGCTTGCACATCAATGTTTATTGCAGCATTATTCACAATTGCCAAGACATGGAACCAACCTAAATGTCCACAAACTGATGAATGGATTGGAAAAGTGTGGTATATATACTCTATGGAATAATACTCAGCCATAAAAAATAACAAGACCCTGGAATTTGATAGAAAGTGGTCAGATACGGAGGATATATTGCTGAGTGAAGTAAGCCAGGTATGAAAGAAAGATATTGTATGTATCCACTCAATATATACCGACTATTAGCACTCTATAATAGAGAGCAAAAAATTGGAGGACATAAAAGCAGTGAAGGTACTTAACGAGAATAGGACAGTGTGGAATGGGGGAAGTGAAGAGAAGAGAATAGAGAAAGATAACAAGTGAACAATAGATAGGCAGGACATTAGTGAGAAACAGATATGGCTTATTAACTGTTGATGTTGACATGTATGGTATTCTCAACTGGATTTGTCTGAGAAGTATTTCATGATAGGCAAAGTATTTGTACAAGCAAAATGAGAAATAGCAATTGACTGTTTTAAAAAATAATTAGAATAATAATAATAATGATTGGGGAAAACATAGAAAAGATATTGAATGTTAAAGTGGGGAGATTAATGTCTCTGTACTGACTGACATGCATGGCATTCCCTTTTGAAAAAGCAATGTAATACACTGTAAAGTTATATGTAATTCAATGTAATATAAAGAAGAATATGATGATAATAAAAAATATATATATATATATATATAAAAAAAAAGGGCAACTAGTAACCAAACATAGAGGTGGTACTTATAAGGACAAACTCCAAACCCAAAGAAGGAATTTCCAGTCCAGCTCTACAGATCATTGACTATTCTTGGCATAGAGTAAATACTATAGATTGGCTATTAGGTTTATGACACTAGTAATTATTATTATTAATACCATAAGCAATGAGACTGGGAAGAGACTCTAAAAACTACCAAAAGTCATAATACTCTTGTAGTGATTTTCCTAGCTTACTTTTATTCAAAGTGTCCCAAATTCAGTCAAAAAAATGTCCAATTACAAGTCTGAAAATGGACATAAAGTTTTTGACGATCAAGTTACTCTTTTTTTTTTTATTTCCATAAAACCCATAAAAGGGTTCACAAGAGAAAGAGAGGGAGAAATCGCTGCCCAATGGAACATGGCCATGCTGCAATCCCTTCTCTATATTCTGTCAGGACTTTGGGCACGCACATGCATGTACCTGGCATGTTTTTCAAGCTGCAGAGGCTGACATTCTAACTGAGGTCAGCCATGTGGGATCTGGCTCCCTTAGCTACTAGGTTATGGCTGGCCCAATTAAATTATTTTTAATATACAATCCTGCCTACTGCTCTGTTTTTAGAAACATAATCATTCTTTTATAAACAAAAAATCAATGCAAACTGAAATTTTTTTCAAAGTGAAACAGACAAAAATCACTTGAAACAGACAAAAATCACTTGAATTGCCTCTGTAGAGAAAAACAGGCTAAGAAAATGGACCTTGAAATATTACTACTAAGGCCTGTGGGAAACCTACTAGTGGGCTTATGCTGCACTGGATATTTTTAATTAGAGAACTACTTGAGTTTAAAACTTAAATTTATCCCAATGTTTTTCATTTCTATTGTGTGATGAGATGAAAATCCCATTAAGCAACAAGTGGCATTTTTTAAAGAAATATTTTAGTTTACTTTATTTATTATTATTATTATTTTTTTTATTTTTATTTTAATTTGCTATAAGGCATGTCTGTTTACCAGAGAGAGAGAGAGAAAGCGAGAAAGCAAGTCACCAGTTCTGGGACTTGAACCACAGTCAGCCATGTCCAGCATCTCAACCACCAGAGTAGTAGTGGCTAGTGCTGGCCCCAAACAGTGGCATTTTAAAGAAATTATTAATAAATAATGAAGGAACTCAGAAGCAATTACATGAAAATATTCAGTTTTAGTCATGGGATTATCAGGATGGAGTGATGAGATTATATGTGGATGTAGTAACAATTTCTAGGGACTTACACAATGTGCTATGAACTCCCTATTTGCATAGATAAAGGAAGAGAAAAGAAAGACTTGCTCATTTCTAAAATATACTGTAACAATGTAACTAACACAATTATGTATGTGGTACAAATATGAGTGTTTACTAAAAAATGGAGTTGAGTTGAAGTTTTTTTTTTATTTTTTTTATTTTTTAGTGGTGGTCAAATTCCTGTTTATATTGATGGAAAATTGACAAAGTAAGATTATATATATTTAAAGTGTACAATGAATTTTTATGTTTTGTAAAATTATTATCACATTCAAGTTAATTAACATATCTACATCTTACATAGCTGCCATTATGCATGTGTGATGAGAACATTTAAAATGTGTTCCCTTCACAAGATTTAGTACAATATAGTCTAGTATCATCACCAGGTCATACAGAAAACTCCCAGAACTTATTTGTTCTGCATACTGAATGGTTGAGGAAAGTTCATACTGTTTTTCAGAATGATTTGCCAATTTTAATTTTCACCAACACTGTACAAAGGTTTCCTTTTCTCTACACTCTTGCCATCACTTGTTATCGTTTGTCTTTTTTAATAATAATCATTTTAACAAGTGTGAAGTGATAGCTCATTGTGGTTTTGATTTATATTTTCCTGATTAGTGATATTGAGCATTTTTAAATATTCTTATAAATGATTTGTGTGACTTCTTTTGAGAAATGTCTATTAAAGATCATTATCCTTTTTACATTTCTTTATTTTAGCTTGTAATTTCTTATTTACATTAAATGATTATACACCCTTGTGGGATACAATGTGGTTTTTCTAAGCATATATGTAGTGTGTGATAATCAAATCAAAATTACCAGAAGGGACCAGCAGTTAACATAATGGCTATGTCACTGGAATCCCATGTAGTCGACTGCAGTTCGAGTCCTGGACCCGGTGGCTTAAAACACGCTGGGCATGTGTGCATGCATGCCCAGGATCCCAAGAGGAGAGTGGAAGAGAAGGGATTGCAGTATGCCCATCCCCCCTGGGGGGTGATTTCTCACTGTCTCTCTGTCTCTCTCTGTCTGGCTGGCGAGTGTATGCACCCTATAGCAAAAACTTCTCAAAAAGAAAATCAAGATTACCATATTCACTATCTTCAACAAAGAATATATGTTGTTCACCTTTGGTTTTCATTCTACATTTTTTAAATATATGTATATACATATACATATATATATGAAGTATTATCAATATGTTAAGCACATTATTTGTGTTTCCTGAGTTCCTGATAAATTTTGGATATTAACCCCTTACCAGACATATGGTTTACAAATGTTTTCTCTCATTCTGTAGGTTGTTTCTTTGTTGATTGTATAACAAGAATTTTTTTTTAGTTTGATGGGATCCAATTTGTCTATTTTTGCTTTTGTTGCTTATGCTTTCAGTGTGATAGCAAAAAACCTTGTCCATATCAATGCTAAGAAGCTTTTACCCTATGTTTTCTTCTAGTTGTTTTACAGTTTAAATATTACTTTTAGGCTTTAATACACTTGGAATTGACTTTAATATATTGTGTGAGACAAAGGTCAAATTTCATGCTTTTGCATTGTGAATATTCAGTTTTCCCAGACTTTTTATGAAGAGACTGTCCTTTTCTCATTGTTTGTTCTTAGTACATTTATGATAATTCAATTCACTGTAAACAGGTTTATTTCTGGCTTCTCTATTCTATTCCATTGGTCTTCAAGTATGGTTCTATTCCAGGGACCAGCAGTTAGCTTAATTGCTATGTCGCTGGACTCCCATGTAGTCAACCGCGGTTCGCGTCCTGGACCTGGTGGCCTAAAACTCACACCGGGCGTGTGTGCATGTGTGCCCAAGATCCAAAGAGAAGAATGGAGGAGAAGGGATTGCGGTGTGGCCATCCTTTCTGGGGGGTGATTTCTCGTTTTCTCTCTCTCTATCTCTCTGTCTCTCTGTCTGTCTGGCGAGCGCACGCACCCTATAGCAAAAAAAAAAAAAAAAAACCTCTCCAAAAAAAAAAAGTATGGTTCTATTCCACTATTATGATTTCACTACCATTACTTTGTGTATATATTTTTAAATTTGTTTATATATTTAACATTCATTCACTGAACATCATCACAGCATATAATATGTGATTTCCCATCCAGAATATACTGTATAGTTGCTTAATCATACAAGTTATCAACAAATAATTTTCCATTTCATATTTCAAACCCTCTGCCACTTCCCACCATCCTTTCACACTGTCTCTAGTATATGTGGTACTTTGTAGTATATATTTAAAATCAGGTAGTATGATTCTCCAGCTTTGTTTGTCGTATTCAAGATTATTTTGGTTATTCAGGATCTTTTTAATTGCATGCAAATTTTAGATTTTTTTTGGAAAATATCATTGGAATTTTGATACAGACTTATCATACCTCCAGTCACTTAAGTATAAATATTTTAACAATATTAATTTACCCAAACCATAAACATAGGATATATTTCTATATATTTGTCTTCAATTTTTTTCTTCAATGTTTTATAGTTTTCAGTGTATAGCTTTTTCACCTTCTTGGTCAAATAAATTTATTTATTTATTTATTTGTTTGTTTATTTATTTATTTATTTATTTATTTTAAGAGAGAGAGATTTTTGCTATAGCATGAGTGCACTCATTGGAGAGACAGAAAGACAGAAAGCTAGAAATAACCCCCCAAGGAGGATAGCCACACCACAACCTCTTCTTCCCCTCCATTCTCCTCTCCAGGACATTGGGCACACGCGCATACACACCTGGCATGAGTTTTAAGCCACTGGGTCCAGAACTTGAACCACAATCAACTACATGGGAGTCCAGTGACATAACCATTATGCCATCTGCTGGTCCCCAAATTTATTCTTAAGTTTGTTGTTTTTTTGTGTGTTTGTGCTACTGTATAAATAAGGTTGTTTTTCTGTCTTTCTTGGATAGCTTATTGTTAGTGTATAGAAGCCATTTAAATATCTTTAGTATGGTAGCAAAAAGTGAGGAAAGAGTATTTGTGAATTTTTCAACAACAAAGAATTAGGTAACAATTTTTGTCTTTATTTTTTTTCAATTAAGCTGCACCGCTAAAATTGCCAGCATGTATTAAATGAGTCTTTGTCTATAGACAGGTCTCTATGTGTATTTATATCTGAATTGATTTTTTTCTCACATAACCAGACTAATAAAAATACCATGCGAAAATTCAATTATAAAGAAGTCTAATCTAAGGCATAGAATTGTTGACTTAGACTGCTCCAAAACTCCAAGTTATATTTTCAGTAACTATTAAATGTTATTGCCTTTTAAATTCAGGTTAGAAATATACTTAGTGAGAACAATTATTATAGTTACTGCACATTACTCTTACTGTCCCTTCAATACGTCCATGACTTTTTAGAACAAACTTTTAAGGCAAAATAATAACAATTTTAAAAGCCATTAAAAGCTGGTTAACATTATATACATAGTTTGCAAAGTCTTTAAACGTGAACAATGTCACTTATGTCTCACAGTAAGTTTGAATAAATAGGATTATTATCTTTATAATAATAGAAGTTTCAGATGAAGAGAAGCATAGGAAAGTCAAGTTAGTTGCAACCATCACCGTAAGTGATCAGAATCAAAGTTTATGACTATAAACTTATTATGCTAGGAATTATCAAAAGCAATTAAAGCAGTGTATATAAATGAACCCATCAAACTCAAGTGGCAGAATTATGATTCTAAACCAGGTCAATACATTGCCTATTACTACAGAACAGTGTCCTAATATCACCACAGTGATATACACCCTGAGGAGAAGATAAACACACATTTTAAATTAACTTTTATAAAAGTATATTCTAGAGATAAATAAATTCCCCTTAGTAGATCAAGGCATCAAGACCCTGTTGAGGTTCCCTGTCTGTTTCTCTTTCTCTCTCTCTCTCTCTCTCTCTCTCTCTCTCTCTCTCTCTCTCTCTCTCTCTCTCTCCCTTTCCCTCTCTCTCTCTCTCATACACACATACACACACACACATAAAAAAGAGATACACTTTCATCATAAACTATTTTTTAAATGTTTCTTTAAAATCTCAATCTCAAATTAATTATTTGATTCTTCATGTATTACAGGTTGAACATCCCTATCTGAAAATTCTAAATCCAAAATATTCCAAATTCTGAAACTTTTAAATGCCAACATGATGCCAAAAGTACGAAATTCTACAGGGTGCAGTTATATTCTGCCATACAAAAATATTGTATAAAATTATTTCAGGGTATGTAGATAAAGTGTATGTGAAACATAATGAATTTTATATTTAGACTAGGTCCCATCTCCAGGATATATCACTTTGTGTACACAAATATTCCAAAATCAAAAAAAAAAAAATCTGGAATTCTAAACACTTCTGGTCAAAGATTTTGGATAACGGGTATTCAGTGAATGTTTTAAAAATGTGTATTGGTTTAACGTTGTGAATCTCCAACCACAGAAAAACATTTACATAGTAATACAGTCAAAATTAGAAGCATAAGATTATTCTGTCAGTTAAACAAATAAAAACATATCAGGTTCTACTACTGGATTCAACAGCTAAATGAATGACTTTAAGCAAATCATTTGACTCACATGTTGGACTTTTCATTAAGTAAATATAACAAAATGTAATCAGAATATATGGAGACTACAAATAATAAACTCCCTCTATAATTTGGAGCTTAAAATTAAAGTATTAAAATTTTATATATAAATATAGAACATGTTATTAAGATTATTCTATTCCATTTGTTTTGACACTGTGCTAACAAGCAAACGTCTGCTAACAAATTAGCTTCCTTCAGAGAGAACAGTACTAATCAACCACTGTGACTATTTTGGTTTCGTTCACTTTTACAATTCTCACTGTAGATTAAAATTAAAATTGGCACGTGAGTTCATAATCAGATTAATATATTTGGCTAATGTAAAGTCTTTCTTTAGAACCTCATCAGTGAAGTTATATTTGTTTTGCTATAAAGCAAAATTGGGAGGGCAAACCAACCAAAACAATCTGTCTCTTTAAACTCGTTCCTTCCTACTATAATACTGCTCAAAAATAGGAATAAATAAGCATAAAGATTAAGCCAATACAAGTTATTATGATGAGTGATGATCAAAGTGATACAATGGTGATGATGATGATGATGACATCTACTATAATACACTGATTGCAGTCCCCTGTTGATCTTGCCTCCTTACAGTCTCAATAACATCATATGAACATACATTCAAACCTATCCAATGTCCTATCAAATCAAATGCAAAAGAAAGCCTACAATTTGTCATTTATTATTACTAATATCTTAAATACACAAGAAAAATTAAATCCATGAATTATCTTAATTTACAGAACATTCTTTTGCAACTGAAATCTTGAATAAATGAAATGTTTGAATTTCTTTTCTGTTGCCAACCTCCCCGCCCCCAGGGTGTGCATGCTCACCAGGAGAGAAAGTGAGAGGGAAAGTAAGAAATCATCCCCCGGAAGGATGACCATGCCACAGTCCCTTTAATTGAAATCTCCTGGGATTTGAGGCATATGTCCACACGCATCTGGTGTGATTTTCAAATCACTGGGTCTGTGACTCAAACAATGGACAGCCATTTGGGAGTTTAGCTACTCAACCACCATGTCACCTGCCGGGCCCATCTTTTAATTTCTTTTAAAAAAAAATAAAAGAAAGGGGACCAGCAGTTAACGTAATGGCTATGTCGCTGGATTCCCATGTAGTCGACCATGGTTCAAGTCTCGAACCCAGTGGCTTAAACTCATGCTGGGTACATGTGCGTGCATGCCCAAGATCCCGAGAGGAGAATGAAGGAGAAGGGATTGCTGCATGGCGATTTCCCTCCGGGGGGGGGGGGGGGGGGTGATTTCTTGTTTTCTGTCTCTCTGTCTCTCTCTGTCTTTCTGGTGAGCGCATGTGCCCTATAGCAAAAACCTCTCCAAAAAAAAAAAAAAAATTCATATAGTCCCTAAAAGAGAAAAAAAATGTTCATTCAAAGAGCTGTCTTTCTATCCACACAAGTGCTAGCATTTAGAGTTGGCTTTAGAAGTATACTCAGTGTAAAAAGAAGAAAGAAAACATAAAACATAACAGAATCAAGGAGAGATGTCTAATCTACATTTGTACCCTTTAATGGAAATTATTAATTGACAGGAATAAAGAATAATTTTAAAAATAGTTTTATAGCAATAAAATGTGAAGGTTATAAGTTGTGCAACCCCGGAATGCACAAGCAGATTTTAACAGAATCTTTGCTGAATAGCCAAACACATAGTCCATGGTACCCCATCAATTATGCAGAGCTGCAGTGCTGAAATGCACAATTTCATTTTCCACCTAATAGGCCAATTTGACCTGAGACATCAATTTTGGGAGTTTGTTCTGCTTTCATCCTTCTTTAATTATTATAATCAAATTATTTCAGAATAACAAGACACCAAAATATCAGTTATCATGATTAATCACCCTATCAAAATTGGGATACATATTTTTCTATGATTATTATTTTCATTCTGCAAGAAAGAAAACAGTATTATAAAGTGCCAAACAGGGCACATTGTAATCAACTTTTCAACCAAAAGCTTTAGACAACAGTCCTCACGTCAGTCATTATTTTCCCAGGCTGCATATCTGCCCCACCCCCTCTGTTTCTGAGCCAGTTATGATCATAAAATGCCAAAATATCAGAAGATGAACTTAGAGTTAAATCTTCCTGCTCAGAAATTCAACGACAACAACAACAACAAGAGCTCTGGCAATTTGTACAGCTTCTGAATTAATCACTTCCCAGCCGCACCATGTTGGCTCAGTCTACAAAGCTGAGCTTCAGTTTCAGTTTCCCAGTCTGGAACTCTACATTCTGTCTGTACACCCATCTGCTTGGTCGAGGCTTTGATGCTTGGTTGAGTTCTTGCCAAATCTCTCTCCCTCTCTGTGATGCCCCTTGGGATAGATAAATCCTCCTGTAAATTGTCAGAACGCTAGATGTATCAAATGATATCAGCCTTACTTTGAGCAGTAAAGTCTACTGGACCTATTTGCCCCATATTCTAGACTGGTCACTGCCCTAATTCCCATTCATTCTCATATGCTACCTTCAGGCACATCTTACC
Organism: Tupaia tana; assembly: GCA_026018925.1. Taxonomy (NCBI): domain Eukaryota; kingdom Metazoa; phylum Chordata; class Mammalia; order Scandentia; family Tupaiidae; genus Tupaia; species Tupaia tana. The sequence continues at coordinate 148,614,624 of JAKSZU010000006.1, forward strand.
ACATCTTTCCAACCACTATGCATTTTTCTAATTTAAATTCACTATTTTAAATTCACTGCTTAATGCTGATACCACCCCCTGCATAAAGCACTCAACAGTCACTTACTATCTAAATTATTCTCTGGACTTCTCCTTACTATACAAAAGCTATACAATCTGAAGTGCTGATTTTTCTATCATCAGAGCCTCACATCTGATCCCATCAAGCTGCCTCTCTCATTTCAAGGAGAGATTTCTCCCTAAGTGCCCAATCTGAGATTGCCTCCAGTTTTCTGACCACTTTCATTGATTTGACAAATATATACTGAGCATTTACTATGTGGTCAGTATATATACTAAGTGGTCTACATACTTACTGTGTGTTTAGTATTTATTACATGATTATGTTGAGAACTCTGATTGAAGATCAGAAATAATCCAGTACCATGAACTACCTACCTAACTGTGGCAGACTGCTAATTTTTCTTTGTGGCTAAAATGGGCAAGTTACTTAAATTCTGGCCAATAGGATGTGATCAGAAGTGATAGGTGCTATATCCAGATTTTATTATTAAAGAAGTAACTACCCTCCATTCTTCCAATCTCACAGACTGTAATAGGGACATGGTAATAATAAACTACTTTCTTCAATGAGGACAGTGTGTTTTGGAGTGAAAAGATAGTAAAAACCTGGGCACTTGAATTATCTCAGGTGACAGACATCAGCCCCAGACCAGCTATCTACCACTAGATTGATACTGAGAGAGAAATAAACTTCTTTCTTATTTGAACTCTGAATTTTGAATCTCTTTGTTACAGGAGCTTAGCCTATTCCCTAAGTAATACTTCTCCCCATGTTCCTATGACTCATTCAGATGTTTTCCTGGGTTGTCATTCTCTTTCTTTCTTTCTTTCTTTCTTTCTTTCGTTCGTCCTTCCTTCCTTCCTTCCTTCCTTCCTTCCTTCCTTCCTTCCTTCCTTTCTTTCTTTCTTTCTCTCTTCCTTTCTTTCTTTCTTTCTTTCTTTCTTTCTTTCTTTCTTTCTTTCTTTCTTTCTTTCTCTCTTTCTCTCTTTCTCTCTTTCTCTCTTTCTTTCTCTCTCTCTTTCCTTCCTTCCTCCCTCCCTCCCTCCCCTCCCTCCCTCCCTCCCTCTTTCTTTCTTTCTTTCTTTCTTTCTTTCTTTCTTTCTTTCTTTCTTTCTTATTTAAGAGAGAGATTTTTTGCTATAAGAGTGGTGCACTTGCTGGACAGACAGAGAACAAGAGAGAGACAAAAGATGAGAAATCACACCCCAAGGGGGATGGCCACATCGCAATCCCTTCTCCACCATTATCCTCTCAGAATCTTGGGCACGCACGCACACACACATGCCAAGTGTAAGTTTTAGGCTACCAGTCCGGGAATCAAACTGCAGTTGACTACGTGGGAGTCCAGCAATGTAACCATATGCCATCTGTTAGTCCCAGGTTGGCATTCTTTAAAACAAGAATCAGCAAATTTTTCTGTATAAGGACAAAAAGTAAATATTTAGGCCTTGTAAGACACATACATTTCTGTTACATTTTTTTTTCTTATGATCGTTCAAAAATGTAAAACTATGGCGACCAGCAGTTGGCGTAATGGCTATGTTACTGGACTCCTATGTATTTGACCGTGGTTTGTGTCTCGGACCCGGTGGCTTAAAACTCACGCCGGGCACATGTGCATGCATGCCCAAGATCCCGAGAGGAGAACGGAGGAGAAGGGATTGTGGCATGGCCATCCCCCCTGGGGGGTGATTTCTCACTTTCTGTCTCTCTGTCTCTCTCTGTCTGCCTGGAGAGTGTACGCGCCCTATAGCAAAAACCTCAATAATAATAATAATCATTATAATTAAAAATAAAAGTAAAAAAAATTTTAAAAATGTAAAACTATGCTTAACACAGGACTCAGATTTGGCATCTGGGCCACAGTTTACCAACCTCTACAAGCAACAATTATAAATATAACTTCTATAGATAAACTGAAATTATTTTATATATTTAATTGATTGTGTTTATGTCTAGAAAGGAAGACAAAAACTACGTGAGGAGACGCTTAGATCCAAGTACTCAATGCTATGGAAGCAGAAAAGAAAGAAACACTGCCTCTTGATTTGTTTCTATCCTTGGTGTTGATGTGCATATTAGGGGGATCAGGTATCTTCTATCTTCTCTCATTGTGTGATAAGCTTTCCAAATGCAGAAATCAATTTTGTAATTCTCCTTCTTAGCACAGTGATCTGCATGCATAAAACAATTAGTAAGCATGGCTGCCTCATTCACTGATGACTTTGCCACCTACTTCTATGCCTTCTCATTAAATTTTAAAAAAAAAGGTACATCGTCTGTCTAAAAACTAATAGAAAACTACAGATTTATTTTGCCTTTAACATTTTTTGGCATTGACACATACTATAAATTTTAGGATTTAAATCATGAAATTAGGGACCAGCAGATGGAGTGGTGGTTA